>OY992530.1:107979742-108579742 GCA_963921185.1 Dasysyrphus tricinctus
AGCAAACTTGAATCACAATCATAATGGACGATCGGCCTTCGAGAAAGGCATCAATCGTTCAAAGTCTGGGCCGACATGTTTTGAGTTTACCGATAGCGAAGATGAATCGTCGACTTTAAAGCCGCGTAAGCCGTCGACGATAAAGCGCAATGAGCCGCGATATGTTAATATTCGCATGGATTGCTATCCCAATCAAAGTGACAACGACACAAGCAAGGGTGGTGATACAAATAGTTCTGATGTTGCAGGAGAGCTTACAGCCACAGAGACATACATAAATGGTCAGCAGTTTCATGTAACTGAAGATGGGGTGGTATTGAGAAGACCGCCAAGGACTGGATCGACTGCAATTAAGAGGAGGTCGGGCAATAAGCGGTGAGTTGTTCATAAAGTCGAAAATAAATACAGTATGGTGTTAAGCTATAAGGTAGACCGATTTTTAGAAGTTTTAAGCTTACGTTTTTAAATCTGGCCCAGATCGCGTAACACGATTTGATTGAATGATCGTCATTTTAACTGAAGCTGTATCTATTGACATCTATAGGAAAATATAGAGAGAGTATTAGTCAAAACGAACATCGTTCATTCGAATCGTGTTACGCGATCTGGGCCCTGCTTGCTTGGCTGTTCGAAAAAAATCTTTGCTATTCAAGAATTCATTTTGTTTCTTTATGCTACTCATATCTTAAGGTTAAGGGACATTCAAAGTATAAATTCAAATAGTTCATTTAGTCAGAATAATATTTCGTGCTTTTGTGACGATAGTCATGACTGTACTCAGATAGCGTGCTGAAAGTGATGGTGATGGCCATAGTGCTTTTAAGGCTTACTTCAGTTGCATTGTTATTTATTAAATTATCACTTTAAATTGAAAATACCCCGCTTGAAAGCTGGTTACCGGAGTTAAAATAAAAGCAAAATATATTGCGGTAAAATCTGGTTGAAGTCAGTTTAGTCTATTCATTGTTGGCTTTATTTTTAACCGACCGGCAACCAGTGATTCATTTTCGACTTTATCATATTATGAACAATATGAACAAACAAAATTGTGATAAATATTCATCTCGGAGTGAAATCATACGCTCCTTGTCGAAACGTAAAGCTGACTTACAATCTACAGCAGAAATCGGTTCCTGGTCTGAACCATAAGATCTCGATGATTGTTCCAAACTTGGCACGATTTTTCATTCCAATTTTATTATCCCACTATCGTCCGTATATTCTTTATGTGAGTTTAATTCCTTAGCTTACACAATACTTGTACCAATTGCTGAGACTTTCAGTATAATTTAACATCAGTTACGACACAGACCCTTTCTAACTAAAATCTGCTTGTAACTCATAAAACAATTTGTTCTCATTTTTCCAGATCTCGCACAAAGCTCAAGCGACGTTGCTCCATAAATGGACATTTTTACAATCGAGAAACATCATTTTTCACACCACCCTATGGATCTCAAATGAGTGTTTGGGTGACATCATTGGTTACAACTCAAGAAGTTATAAATCTCATTTTAGAGAAATATAAAGTCGATAGCCCAGCAGAGAATTTTTCACTTTTTATTTTGCGAGATAATGGCGAGCAGAAACGATTGAAAGATCTAGATTATCCTTTAGTTGTTCGTATAATGCTTGGTCCACACGAAGATGTTGCTCGAATGTTTCTCATGGATGCCCAAAGGACTCAAGAAATAAGGTAAATAATAAATAATTTTAAAAGTCTTCAATTTCTTATGAGTAAAACTAATTATTTCAGCAATGAGGTTGCTCAATTTATCAACCTCTCCGTACCAGAGTGCTGTGCAATTTTAAATCGCTACAACGATGAGTTAGAGCGTGAAGTCGCCAAAGTTAGAGAAAAGTAAGTAAACACTTGGGATTGAACTTGAATTCTATTATAATGTCTTTTGATTTATTTAAGATATGCTGAATTGCGTCGTCGCATTGTCAGTCGTATGGAATCTCTAAAAGTTCGTTTATAATCTCGTCATCTTTAATTTAGGATCTTCGAAATTTATAATTAATTTGTTTCGAACTTCAATGGAAATCAGAGTATTTACAGACAACTTAACATTTATATTCAATCATATTCCTAAATAATTGTTTTCATATATATTTAAATCAATTGCATATTTTATAATTTAATTTTTTTTACTAAGGGATTCCAGTTTCTTTGATCACCACAATCGCTTTAACAACAAAAAGTTTTATTTAAACTTTTTTGTTCTTTTAAATATAGTTTTTTCCTTCTAAATTAGTAAAGATTTAAATTAGTAAAGTTTTAGACTGAATCAGAGCAAGAACATAAAGTATTATGAAAATAAAAAAAAATATAATAATGTCTTATGAAACGACTTTGAAAAAATTGCACTTTGGCACATATCAATAGTGTGCATTTAAAAATTGATAAATCCCCGTTTGGTGTTTAGTTTATTTTAGAAGACCCCAAACGGTATTATGTTCACAAATTTATACTCATATTTTTCAAAATGTTTTGAATCTCAAAATATTTTCTTTGAGGTTATTTTTTTTGTTTAATGTAAGAAAAAAATAAATAGAATTTTTCAATAAAATTTCAAAAATTAAGCCATTTAATTTTTGCATTTTTGTTTTGTTTTTTCTTTTTTTTTTGGTTTTAGTTGAATAACAAAAGGAATATCGGTTTAGAGCTTAGGTCTGATAAAATTTTTGGTTTTAGTTGAATAACAAATGGAATATCGGTTAAGAGCTTAGTTCTGATGAACGTGTATAAATATGTTATTAATACAACTTATTTTTAAATACATGCCAAACGTATACATTTTAAATTGTATTTAAGGGGAATTAAATAAATTGTTCCCGTTCTAATCCAGGCAGTGCTTAATGAAGATAATTTTTTTTAATTTACAACAAAATCTAAAGTGAATGCCTCACTCACAATCGAAGGAACCACTATTCGTAGAAACAACCACTCTTTGTTGGAGAAAATTGAATAATAGATTTAGATAAAAACAATTCACATCATAAGACCGGGACGGTAATCACCAAAACCATCAAGCCATTTTTGGTTATGAGTTCCGACTAATAAATTATTGACCTCCTTCCCATCCGTTAACTCAAGGATGAGTTTTTTTGCGCGTTCCTTCGATAATGCGGTCACGGCCAAATAACAGTAATAGGTAATACAGCTTAATGTGGATGCTCGGGACTGTGTGTGCAATGAAAACATTTTTCTTCGAAATTTTTCTGAATGCTTTTCAATGAAAAATTTTGTCTACATTTTCTTTTTAGCCAGCGCACAGAGATTATGGAATACTATGCGTTTCACTCTTTATACGTAATTTTTTGATAATTTAGGCTCAGGAAAGACTGCGAAGCATTCTAATCATTACATAAATATTAAAGGTTTTTGAATAAATCAACAATTTCAGTATGTTAACAACACAGGCTGTAGTTATGGCTATTTCACTGGGACCAACGTCAATCATCAGACGAGTTTGATTCCTACTAACTTGGTTACAGCACATTAAGTTGCTGTTACTTCAGTTAAAACCTTCAATAATAATATATGATGGTGCGACAGCATTGCAGTCTTAACTGCATCTATATGTTATACAAAATCCTTCTCGAATTTAAATTCTATTTGAAAACAAGGAACGAAAATAAAAATCGATACAAGTAAATTAGTAAGTACAAATAATATTGTACTAAAACAATATAAAAGATTATAAACATTATAAAAAAGAAAATATATCAAACAAAAATGAAGCAATATACATATTATGAAAGATGCATTTAAATTATTATAATATCAGATTTTTAAATGCTAGGTATAAATATAAAATTATTATCATGCCAAAAACTCTTCATTGCAAGATCAAAACAAAATATTGTATACCTTAAAGAAAAGTAAAAGTTACAATTTGAATCAAATATAACATGTGTTATGACAAATAAAAAGTTTAATTGTTTTAATTTGTTGTTGCAGCTCTAAAGTGAAGACCTGGAACCATTTGTTTTTATTTCGTTTAACGTACATATATCTATCTATTCACTTAATTCCATAAGAGTTTAAACATACCAATAGCCGATTTCTTGAACAAATTGTAAAGTTATTTAAAAATTCGATCCATTAGGTGTTTCTTTATTCTAAGTCCTTCTTAAAATATCCTTAGTCTAAGAAGGGACGCGATGACAAATTTTGAAAACTGATGTTATAACCCAAAATCAACGGAGCTTCAATTTGAATATTACCGAAAGGCTTTTAGCAGAAAGGTAAAGCTTTCCAAACCATGTATCGGTAATAGCACTATAGCATGAATCAAGTATCTTAAGGTTGCGCTACAATCCAATGGTATGTTGGAAAATTCTCCCAGTCAGTTCGATGTATACCTAGATCTCTCCATAGTCTCTCACGCAACGATCGCCTTGCATTTTTGGATACTTTTTCCCTGAAATAAATAATACAAACCAGTGGCGTAGCGAACACTTTGGGGGCCCCGTATCAAAAACCGTTAATTTTTTCAAAAGATTTAAATAAGCTCATAAAATTATAAAAAAGAAAGATTATAACACTTTTTTGAATGAGAAAGAAATTTTTAGAGTTGAAAAGATATCAATAACAGTTTTGTAACGTTTGAGCACATTTTTCCCTAAATCTGTTGCTCGAGCGAAATAGTGTAGTAATCTTTCTTGTGTAGAGTTCTATAAAAAAAATTTAAACCAGCCAGATTTTTGAAAAAATAACAGTTTTTAAAATATAATAATTCCAAAAATATTTGTATGTCACTTTACGGTCAAATTTTGAAACGCTATAACTTTTAGACTTCATTAATAGCTTATTATTAAGATAATAAGACTGTCTGAAAGTTTCTGGTTCATCAATAAAAAATGTAAAATGAAATTCGAATGAGGTATTAGAAAACAAATTCACCGCCCACACCCTTTTTCGAAAAAACGGCCTTACCTCTTCCACCCAAAATAAAATAATTTATAATAAGAAGATGAACCTGAATACAAATTTTACAAAAAATGTTATCCATCAATAATGAAGTTCTGATAAGTTTTTTCAATTTAGCTGGCCAATGAAGGTAAATTAAAATGGAGCTTTTCATCGAAACTCAGTTTTATAAGAAATATTTCCTAATTTTACCAATTTTTCGTCTAATTATCATGGGCTACTGGAACGTGCGTGGTCCGATAAGAAGAAAAGTGATTGCATGTTGCAGTTATGGTTCCGTCAGTTGGTAGGACTTAGGTGCTAGTTATAGCTATCATTGAAAATTTTAATGATTGATTTTGAGACGTTTAGGAAGCAAAATCATTTATTCTTTTGATGGAAAAATAAAGCTAAGGACCTAATTAATATTTTTAGCCAAAAAAAATTTTCAAATAGGCCCAACTTTCCACATAAAAAGACTTTTCTTATTTCAATGATTGAACTACCTTACCAATGAAAATGATCATTGAAAAATTAAAAGTCAATTTTTGTGGAAAGTTGGGCCTATTTGAAATTTTTTTTTTTTGACTAGAAATATTAATTAAGTCCTAAGCTTTGAAAGTCCATCAAAATAATAAAAGATTTTGCCTCCTAAACGTCTCAAAATCAATCATTAAAATTTTCAATGATCAGTTTCAATTATAGCTATAACTGGCGCCTTAGATAGAGATAACAACACAGGAATGAAAACTTTCGAAAAGACACAAGTTAACAAAATTGGTCATAGGTACATTTGAAGTTATATGTAAATAAGGTTTGTTCGTTGAACTCTGAAGTCAGCCCGGTGTCACCCCAAGTCTTATTTTGAAAACCCTGAACTCACCTTGACCAGCGAATTCTTTGTTTTTTGACACCTAGGGTCGCCCTGAACTCGCCCTGAAGTAGATCTATGTAGGTTCCTTGCTGGGGCGCGTTGAGGTAAATAATAAATTGTCCAAGTGGCATGAGCTCCAAAGAATTTTTTTGTGGATTCACATGCTGCAGGAAATTCTCGTTTTTTTCTTTATTAGTAGAACTAGATGACGCAGTGGACTTCGTTCCACCAAAAATTAATTTAAAAAACTGTGAGTGTAACTCATCATAGACGACGCCCAGCTAACGTTGTATCGCCTTAAAAAATGCATTTGTTGGCAAACTCTGAATCTAATTTTGAACAAACTTAACTCTCGAAGGTCGCACGATCTTACTTTGTAATAAAATATTTTTTTAAATGGGTTCATATTAAATTTCTGAGTCTTAGGCATACCTGGTACAGAGAAAGTTACAATAAGCGAACACTCATCGTCCCCTATTTTTTGTCCGGTTAGCAGAGCTGTCTGGCTAAGAAAAAGATTTCAAAACGCGGTGGAGAAACAGGAATCATACACTCTCAACTAACTTTAACTTGGTTACCGGAGAAATCCCCTACTAAGCTCTCAACGTAACTGTGACCTTTCCGGTTATTGGAGCTTCGCGTACGTTTAATAAAGATTTTCCAGTGATTTGTTTTTGTATTGAATACAAAATCTGAGACTTTTCTGAAAACAGTTCCTACGCCTTTTCCATTTTTTCCGTTTGTTTCTGTTCTATTTGAGATGAGCAATAAGCCCTAGTCCGTTTAAAGGAGTGTTCGTTTATTGGAACGCAATTTGCATGAGTAACTCGAGAAAAGGTCATTCCCAAAAATATGTCCATTTAAGGGAATTTTCCGCTTATCAGAGCCATCCGCAAGTAGAGCTTTCACTGTACTTATGCCTTTTTTGAGAGTTTTAAAATAGGGGGAAAACGGGAGACTTGACCATACGGGAGACATGAGCCACTCGCAATATTTCACTCAGACTACCCTTAAATTCTAGAAGAGTTTATACATCCGAAGCAGAAAATGACCTTCTATTTGCTAATGAAAAGGTTTCAGGATCAACATATTATTTTGGTTCCTGGACGAGTAAATGCATTTTTCGCTATGAAAAGTTAAACAATTTTTTTTTTCTTTTCATTTCATAACTTTTGTTTGTCTCGTAGTTAATTAAATAATTTAGTATGATCTTATTCCTTGAATAATTGTTTTTGTAAATACCCGTGCAAAATATTGCAACAGCTTACGTAACAGAATTTATAATCTCTTTTGTCTCAAAAAGCGTGGACGGGAGACTTGAACCACTTATTGTAGGGAGACTTGATCATACGAAAATGAGGAGCAAAACCAAAAAAAAGTCAAAAAACTGCCGCAGAGGGGGAAATACAAGGATAACAATGCTCAAATTATGTTTAAAAAATCTTACAATATTCTTACTGTATTTCCCAAGGAGGGGTTTATTTAAGTTTTGTATTTATTTTCGTTTGTTACGGTTTTTAAGGTTGTTTTTAATTTTGTACAGTAGATGACGGATATAAGAAAATCTCATATAAGAAAAACTCGCTTATAAGACAGACATTTTAAAACACCATGCACATTCCCATAAAGTTACGTGTAAAATGAATCTTATATAAGAAAACTGTTTATAAGAAAAACACTGATATAAGCAACTTATTCCGCTAAAAAATTTCTCTCACTGCATAGAAAATTAAACGTATTTAAGAAATCACCCCGTGATAATATGATTTTGAAAGAAATTCATAATTTAATGTTTGTTTTTGGTATGTTTGAGCGATAATTATGAATAAGTGCCAATACAAGATACACTCAATTTTGGATTCAATGCTTTGGATATTTTTTTCAAATTATATAGTGATATTTAAAAGAAATTTTCTTTTTTATAATGCATTTATCCGATAACAGAAGGTTTTCTTTCTAATATACAATCTTTTATATAAGAAAACACAGATATAAGAAAGGAATTCTTTGCATTTTTTAACTTTCTTATATCCGTCATCTACTGTATCAATATTTTCGTGTATACATTTTTAAAACATTTTTCTTAGCAAATAATACGTTAAATATAGTAACAGTTGAGTTTTATGAAAATCATAGACGGTGATCTCAGTTTTTGTATTGTTAACTTGTTCAATTTGGGTATGTTCAAGTCTCCCCCAGGGGGTGTTCAAGTCTCCCGTAGGGGCGGGAGACTTGAGCCGAAAATCTTTCTTCAAACAATTTGCTCTGGGTTGAAAACGATTGCATATATTTGAAGCCAATTTAACTAGTTTCAAAATTGATAAGTGTAGCTTTATAGAGATGTATCTTTCATGCGGCTGAGATAAATAGACAAGTTTTTATCAACAATTTTACAAAAAGTGGCTCAAGTCTCCCGCCTTCCCCCTACTCATTTCTAAAAGCCATTTTGTAACTTCAACCCTTCAAACACAAACATTTATTTTTAGAATCGGACCGTAATTTCCTAAGACTAAGAAAAGCAAATAAAGTAGGATACCCGACCCCGTTTCTGGTTCACAAAAACAATTTCTTACCAATTCCGAAGGTCACTTGAAACTGTTGAAATGGATAAGGCTGTTGGTGGACATAAGATGACTTATGGCCTTTTCGATTAGAATGAAAATGACAGATCTTCTTCCTCTTCTATATCTTCCAGATATCCAATCAAAAAGTCCATTAATTTTTCATTGTCTGCAATGTTTTGAAATTCTATGATTTATCATTGTTAATTTCTTGGTAATTTTGCATAATGCGCTGAAATTTCACTGAAAATGCAGTTTTTGTTCCCCAAACAACTATCCTGGATTTTAAAAAATATTCTGTATTAGCAATTGATTTATATTAGGTATACCAAACCGATCTCGAGATCCAGATTTGACTTACCTTCAAGCTATATCATCCTCTATGAATAAAGACTTTCATCCCATGATGTGTGGCTGTGGGAAGCCAGTTGTCGTCATATCTTGCAGTCCCTGCAGGAGTGCCACAGGGTTCCATTCTTGGGCCGCTATTATTTTCGATATATGTCAATGAAATTCCTCATCTAGTTAAGTCCTGCAACGTTCATATGTTCGCAGACGACGTCCAATTATACATATGCAGTCCGTTAGATGGCATAAGTAATGCTATCAGCCATATAAATGAAGACCTAGAAATTATTCAGCAGTGGGCTCTAAAGCATAACCTTTCTCTCAACCCGGGGAAGTCAAAGACACTATGCATTTACAAACGCATTTTAGATACTTCAAGTTTTCCACCAGTTCGACTCGGTAGATCGACCATTGACTATGTGCATTCTGCCAGGAACCTGGGGATAATTTTCAACGAAACTTTAACTTGGACTGATCATGCAGCTACTACAATTGGTAAATTATATAGTGCTTTGCGCCTATTATGGTCAACCCAAAAGTATGTTCCTGTCAAAACTAAGATGTTGCTTGTCAAAGCACTCCTGCTTCCCATTTTGTTGTACGGATGTGAAGTTTTCTGTTGTGTTGACTCCTCAACAAGGCGAAAACTTAATGTCATATACAACAATCTTGCAAGATACATCTTCAATATAAGATATTTCGAGCATATTTCTAATTACTCAAAACAAATAATGGGTCTGACTTTCGATAATCTCTTAAAGTTTAGGTCACTTATCCATTTACATGTAATTATGCAGTCTCGTCAACCTGAGTACCTGTACAACCGATTAGTTTTTGGAAGTTCACTTAGAACCACGGTCCTAATTCAACCCAGATTTTATTGCCTGCAATCAGAGCGTACGTTTTTTGTCCATGCCACTCAATTATGGAACTCTTTACCAACAACGATCAGAAGCATCATTAACGCGAATACATTCAAAACCCGTCTTTTTAAACACTTGGCCAGTAATACTTAAGCAAAAAGAATAAAAAATGAATACAGAATTTAAAAAAAAAAAAAAAAAAAAAAAATTGCTAGATTTAATTTCTATTAACATAAACTTAAAATTAAATAATTATTATGTATATCTTGCTTTGTTAAACATTTTCGAACATCCTTAAATTTTGTAAAGCCTTCACTTATAATAAGATTGTAATCTTAATGTGAAATTGTCATTAATAAATACGAAATACGAAATACGAAATGATTCTGACCATTTAGAATACTCCCAACACCAAGTTTATTGTGATTGCTTCAACTGACAGTAAAAAACCTTTATCCGCTAAGAACATAGTTTGAATATCCATCAATAAAAACTATTTACCTCTTCCTCCCAAAAGAACATTGTTCATGGTCTTCAACTATGTATTTAGTTCAATGAATTATTCCATTTATCATTTTTTTTTAGAAATTTTACAACACCCAAAATACAGTTTCTGATCCCCCTAAAACCATCTTGGATAGTAAAAAATATCAGTTTATACGCACTGTACCAAACCGATCGCAAGCCATTTTCTTTTGTGTTAAGTATAAGATTGGCCGCACTTCAAGTTCTGGTTTTGAAAATCCGGTCCTCAATTAGTGGAATTTCGGATAATGGAGATTCAACTGTACCTAATATTAGTTTTTAATTTCATAATAATTGAATGATTGATGTTTTCAAACTCAATTGATTTATTTTTATTTGTATGTAAAACAGGCACTCAGATTGCATTTTTGCACGTTGCTGGCAAATTGCAAGACCAATTTAGACCAAACTTCATTTAAACACTCACCGGTTCATACTAAACATCTCCTGAAAAAAAGCATCCAAATTGGTTAAGCCGTTTTCGAGCTTTTGCAGGACTAACGCACAACGATTGATTTTTATATATAAGAAGAAGAAGATTTCAAGAAATACACATAATGTCTGTTCGCGTACCTCCCAAAACTACGAATTTCTACGAATTTAGCCCAAAGTTATGTCAAAGCTCATATGAAAAAAAATAAAATTCGTAGAAATTCGTAGTTTTGGGAAGTACGCGAACAGACATATATTTACTTTAATAATAACAAACAGAAATAGAAAATGGAAGCTGTGGTTTGTTTCTATTAATTTTTAAAGAAATGCCAACTCATGCTTATTTCACAATTGAGGACCTATTAGTGTTTTTTGAAAACCGAAAACACAGTTTTTGTTGACAATTCTTGTGATTGTCAAGAAAACATGGGTAACTCTAGGTAAACTCCAAGAAGCGAACCTGTTAAAATTGTGTATCGAATGCATCTCAATGAAAAATATCTTAAACACGTCAAATACTTACTCTGAATCTCGGGGCCCCTATACCTCGGGAGCCCCGTATCATTGATACGGCTGATACCGCGGTAGCTACGCTACTGATACAAACTTAAGTCTAGTTTATACTTCAAAGCGAAGGGAAATCAAATTTGAAATGAATCATCAATAATTAATGAACCAAAAGGTTTTCAAAAAAATAGTTTTCGTCATAATGTTTGGTTACACAAAGCCCATTTGCATTTGTTTCGAGACAAAATAATTGCACTTAGTTTTTGACAGATTTTCACGCCTAGGAAAAAGAGTATTTTTTTCTATGAAAAATACACTTCGCATTAGCTTGAAAGATAAAAGGATCTTAAATTTGGTTAGATATTTTTTTTTTTTAAAGCCTCAAATGTGAAAACCATCAGTTGAAAACGAAAAATAGACATCCGAAAACACGTAGGTACATTCTGTATTGTTGGATTTTGTGTGTGTGGACTTTAAAATTTCAAAATTTTGTATCTCTCTTTTAATTTGTTTAAAATAAATAACAAAATAAAATAATAATAAATAAGAGGGGCTAGCCTATGTACAATTTTACACCTACACAACTCACATAACAAACATACCTTACATGTTTATTATAACATAATGACATTACAGTCACTTAAAATATTCATTCTTTCAAATCAACCCTTTTTTTTCAAATTAAATATTGCACGAAACCGAATAGCTTCCCTTAATGCCATCTTATTCTTAGCATTGTTGTTTCCTCTATTCACAATTTCAGTGTGTAGAATTTGGTTGCCGAGGTATATATGTATAATGTCACCTATTATATTATCAAAACAAAATTCCATTCCAGATACATAGCACAAAATGTTGGTTTCGAGTTTTGGAAGAACTGCACTTAAGTTGCAATTGGCACGTAAAAATAGGTTCTTCAGAAAATATATAAAAGGAAGAAATTCAGAAACTTGCGTGAGAAAAACTAATTTCATAAGGCGACAGTCAACCAAGCACCCTTGTTTCAAGTTAGTGTGTTAAATAAACAAAAAGAACAAAGAAAATAGGTACGTAGACATGATGCTAACCTAAAGAAATTTAATAAGGGCTCTTATGTATGTGTATAGCGGTAATTATGAAGTTGAGTTCAAAAACTTTCTCCAGTTGTGTGAAAAAATATTTTTTTAGATTTAGTTCGGGTATTGTATGGATTATGGACCTTCAGCTTTGAAAATAATATTCAATAAAATAACATAGGTAGAAACCCTTTTTCCTGAGGAAATGCTACATCCAAAATTTTATATTGACCATTATGTTCCTCATCTTAATTCTAGTGGTCTGGTCAGCATATTTAGGTAATGGATTTTTTGAAAATAATATTACATCGTTCAAAAACGTATTAGCGACCTGACTATTTACAGGAGGTACAAGGCTTGGATTTTTGCCAATTAATTGTAAATACATACATTGGTAGCCGGCGGATACTGGTCTTGGCTTTATGTATCCTGACTTGCTAAACTTGTAAGTGCGAATGTTGATCAAGGAAAGAATTGCAACATTAAATCCATGGCCCTACAGATTGGAGGTTAGTGCGTAGAAGAAGAATAGAAACACAAACAATAAGAGAATTTATCACCCCGATTACAAAATATGGCGAATGAGCTGCGGAGGGAATCAGACTCAATTTTGACATTTTTACAATGAGCCAAACGTCAAAATTGAGTCTAACTCCCTCCGCAGCCCATTCGTCGAATTCTGTAATGGGCGTGATTATTACTGTTTTTGTGGATTGTATTGAAATTAAATTCATTTTTAGTGCCTTGTAATAAAACCCATTGTTTTAAGAGAGACGCGTGAAGCCTGGGATAACGACCCCTCGCAAAGGGCAACCATACTCGGAACGAAAATGGACTACGACTTACGAGTATGCACCTGGAATGTAAGGAAACTATGTAGCAGGTGCTGCTCAAAACCTTGAATCTGTCCTCTCGCGGTACAAGACAGATATTCCCGCGATCCAGGAAATACGATGGATAGGATCAGGAAAACGAAACGACATTTATTACAGCTGTCATCAAAGATTGCAAATGCTAGTTTTAAGCCCATTAGCGATCCGCATCAAAACTGAAGAGTCTAACAAGGAGCAGTTTTAGACGGAGCCCGTCCGGAGTACAATGTCAAAGTCGTGCTCGAAGATTTCATTGCTGAAGTCATAAAGGAAAACATCTTTGGCGGATTACGTGGAAAGCACACCCTCCACGAAACGACATTAGATAACTGCTTTCGACTAATCAACTTTGCTGCAGCTCGTATTACGGTGATAAGTAGCACTAGGTCCCCCAGGCAAAAAATACACACAACAACCTGGCGATCTCTAGATGGTCGAACCGCTAACCAAATCGACCACATGCTAACTGGTGCAAGGCACGCATCGAACATTTTGGACGTGTGAACTTTCCGAGGTGCAAACGTCGACTCTGACCACTTTCCTGTTGTGACAAAGCTCAGAACCCGACTATCCAACGAAAAGAAAATGAAGCTCCAAAAGGAAGAAATTCAACATTGCATGCCTAAGCACATCTGAGAAAGCCAGAGCCTACAGTGAACAATTGACCAGGAAAATCTCTGCATGCCGTATCCCCAGCCACAAGCGTCAACAACCAGTGAAATCAGTATTGCGACATCATTAAGGAGGTTAGGTTAGGTTAGGTAAATGGGCTGACAGTTGGTTTTGTTACCGTCACACTTAGATCAATGTAGATCCATTGTGGTACCCTAGGGATTGTGAACCCTATGAAAAGAAACCTATGATACATCCCATGTCAATTCAAGCCCGTTAAGGGTGTTGAAGAGTTTCAGCAGGCTATAGCCTGAAAAGTCGGTGAGTATTTCTTGGTCGTTGCAGGAGTGTCCGTTGGTACAAAACCACCAGGCTGAGGAGAGGAAAACGCCTTTCAAAAGCGTGATCCTTCCTTTGCCCCCATTAGAGAAATCATCCCTCCATCAGGCCCGTAGGGGCAGTGGCTCCATGCAACGTCTGGTAGATGGGTATGATGGGTCAATGGTTGGTGTATGCATCCGTTCGTTGAAGAAATGTCTGTTGTTATATAATCACCTGGCTGAGAAGAAAAATACCATTCAAAGGCGTGATCCTTCCTTTGCCCCCAATTGGGGAATCAGCCCTCTATCAGGCCCGTAGGAGCAGTGGCTCCATGCAACGTCTGGTAGATGGGTATGATAGGTCAGTGGTTGGTTTGTGTCCGTTCGATGAATGTCTGTCATCACATAATCACCCGGCTAAGAAGAAAACACCATTAAGAGGTGTGATCCTTCCTTTGCCCCATTTGACAAATCATCCCTCCATCAGGCCCGTAGGAGCAGTGGCTCCATGCAGCGTCTGGTAGTTGGGTATGATAGGTCAGTGGTTGGTATATGCATCCGGTCGTTGAAGAAATGTCTGTCGTTATATAACCACCTGGCTGAGAAGAAAAACGCCTTTCAAAGGCGTGATCCTTCCTTTGCCCCCACTTAAGGAATCATCCCTCTATCAGGCCCGTAGGAGCAGTGGCTCCATGCAACGTCTGGTAGATGGGTATGATAGGTCAGTGGTTGGTATATGTATCCGTTCGTTAACTGTCATTATATAATCACCTGGCTGGGAAGATAACGCTTTTCAAAAGCGTGATGCTTCTTTTGCCCCCACTTGAGAAATCATCCCTATATCAGGCCCGTAGGAGCAGTGGCTCCATGCAACGTCTGATAGATGGGTATGATAGGTCAGTGGTTTGTTTACGTTATCGTTCGTTGAAGAAATGTTTTGTACGTCTATTGACTGTGGTTGGATAAGTTACCAATCTCGTGGTCGTGTGGTTGATAGAGCGTACGGATTTTCAAGCCGTTAATGGGCAGCATTAATAAATTTCAATATGTTTTTGCTTGGAATGTCCGAGAGTTCTTCCAAGTCATTGAAGAAGTATCTCCCTAGGTGCTTGCTTCTGAGATCGTAAAGCGCAGGGCAGTGACACAGCGAATGGACAACAACGCTCCAGCCAAGAAAATCTTCAAATCCCAGCCCTAGGTTCAAGACGACCAGGAAGCCCAAACCTCTCCGCTACAGGGACCAGGCGGTCACAGACGCAAGAAGGCTTGGTATAGACGACTGGAGGAAGCGTGTGCAGAGACCCTTCATGGATCGGGAGCCGGATAAGTAAGTAAGTAGTATTGTTAGGAGTTAAAAATATTGAATGAAACGTGTGTTTTTAGAGTGCATAGTATCTTCCCCTTCTGCGTATGGCCCTGGAAAACTCCATAAGTAGAGTGTTCTATTTTTTCGTATAGATTTTAGTATCCCTCCATAGGTACCAGTTTGTGCGAAAAATTTCTTGAGCAGGTTTCTCAGGAAGGGGAAATAAACTCTCTCGTGAGCCCAACACTAACGAATTTTTGAAGTGTAGAACAGGAATTGGATGAAAATTGAAAGTTTTAGTCAATGCTTGGAACAGACATAGTTTAACAGTTATCCCAATTTACAACTTATTGTCAATCCCAGATATTATTATTATCTGGCTACACTACTCGTATATAAATATGTGAATTGCTTTTTATTCCTCGAGAAACCTACAACACTTCTTTTAAGTACCATCCTGTTTTACTAATTGCAATGTTTTAATAAAGAACGTCCCGAAATTCACGCAAGAATTAAGTGTAATTTTTAGAAGTAACACATCAAAAATATTTACTCCGAAAAAGGACTTGAATTCACCTTTTGGGTGTAAGCATTCAAATTTAAGCCCAAGCCCTTACTAATTTATTACCTATGTACAAATATTTAATACTCCAGTGAAAACGAAAACAAGCATTCGACCTACATTCTTCGACCTACAAACACCATAAGTTAAATGAAGGTAAACAATCATTGTATCCTTAATTATTATAACGACACAGCCCTAAAACCAAAGCCCTTACCCTCAAAGAAGTCATATCGATGCTAACACACACTCGATCACTTAAAATAGAAAAATATTTTTAATACGGCAGTATTCGTTTCGCCTTTGAAAAATATACGACCCACTCATTAAGTTCGATTTTGGATATCCTTCTTCTTGGCGCCTTATACCTCGCGTCGCACGTTATGTTAAGGTTGGCATGCGGCATGGCATGCTAAAGTATAAATGCCTCCTCCTATCCCATTAACCCATTGATTTCTTACTACAAGACGGCTTATTGACACCATATTGACAGAAAGTAAAAGTTTCCGGCTTTCACTCATCTGTCCATCAAAGCAGCGCCAGCGGTGGTGTAGAAAAAGAGTTGAGTTTTCTGCTTCTGGTATATCGCGTATAGGGAGGGTACCTGCAAACATACATAGCAATCACAATTCACAACCCAAAACCCTCCCATCTAGATTTGGCTGTAATTTTGTAATAAGTTGCAAGAGAGAATGCCTCTCCCCTTATAGAGAGCCACCACATCAGGGAATTCCAATTCAATTAGAATTTCTGTGTTTGTGTTTGTTTAGCGGTTTTGTGATGTGACGTTGGCGGGACCGCAGACATTTTGATGGATGATTTAAGCGGGATTCCCGCACCGCCACTTGGTCGGGTTGGTAAGTTTCCTTGGGCGGGTTTTCCTATTACACATACCATTTGGGTATCTCAGCGAAAGTGAAACAATAATGGTGTTTGAGAAAGAGTTGCAGAGTGCGAGATTTATATTTTATGGTTAACTTGTGAGAACAAAGTAGATATATGTGGGTGTGATGGGCATATGGGTGAGGTGGTACTATAGAGTGGCGACCTTCATTTCAACACACGAACAAAAGAATTAGCAATTCAGGAATTTAAATATGGGTAGTAATTAGGTCTTTTCTAAAGGAAATTTACGAGGAATCAGCAGGCAATTTTGCAAATTATTTTCAAGTCCAAGACTTTTCTATATTTTTTTTCGTTAATGTGTGAGTCATTAGAAAAATATATTTAAAATACAAGGTTAGCTTTTATCATTCACTCGGGTTTGATTTATAAGAATAAATTAAAAGGCTTTTTACTGGTTAAAAAAATATGAACCCGTGAAGTTGAAGATATACTAACATAAAATGGAAAAATCGAGCACATTGGCCTTGGAACGAGCTTTATTTAGATTAAGAGGTACATTTATTTCAGGGTTACCGGATAAATAGTAGAGCATTTCTAATACGGTAGGGTAGTTGCTTTTCCTGAGAACGGTAGTTTCTTATTCTTCTCCAGACAAATCCCTCTGCTATCCATGATAAATTGGTCTCTAAACCAGATATTAAGTCTTCTTTGCTGCCCTTAATCTCAGGGCTGAGTTTCGGAGACTCTATGACGGGCTGCAACAATCCTTGTCCATTCTTTCGATGATGTGATCTAGCCAATGCAGTCGACATGTTTTGACTTTGTGGGCTTAATCCACATCTTGGTACCAGCTAATAATGGAGTTTGTGGTTTTCTCTTTCCTTATCATCTACCTTCCTCGCCCGGACCATTTCCTTTCAAAAGAGCTCAGTACCATGACAATCTTTTCGGCTTATCGTCCAATACTCGACGCTGCTGTTTAACAAATATATCATTATGAGGGTTTCTTAGAGCGTGGATTCATATCGTTTTCGAATGGATTTTCTGACTGTTTCAATCCTTTTCAATTGCAATCGAGTATTAAAGATTTGTATTGTCAAATTTACATATACCTACACACTTCCAAATGGTGCCACTTAACAAAATGGATTTTTCCAGCAATTATATCACTTCCGACGACAAAATTTATAGATGCAAGCGGGTGTTTGATGTCGAGAATAGAAAAAGACTCCGAAATTAATACTCGGAGTAGCCAATCAAAGGCTTTCGGGGTAGATAGAGTGAAAATGAAGTGCAAAAGATTAAGCCTCTTCAAAAATTCAATAGAATACGATATTAGTCTTACGCGAGATAAGTTGAGCCGTCACTCAGCGAGAAAGTTGAAAAAAAATTGTAGCTTTTGGTAATATTGTTTACCAATGGTAGACCTCTTGTCCTTAATTGTAAGTACGGAGACATTATCTTTGACACTAACGGTTATTTGGAAGGTATCATTATTTTTAGATATGAAAAACAAACATTCGTTCACCTGAATCACCTTAAACCGTGAGTTAAGCTGTAGGTCAATGTAGCGACAACGATACATACAGGAATAGATCTACGGACAAGGAAACATAATGTGGGGTCTACATGTTCTTTATCATCATAAAATCAAATTCGATTTTAATCTGGATTTTGATATTTTATGAATCCAAGAGTTACTTTCTCTATAGAAAGAAGAAGTAGGAAAAATATATAAAAGGACACGTATACGCCACAGTGAACACGTGTGTTTTAATTTTGCAAACGTCGTTTTTGCTTGCGTTGATAAATTTGTGTATGTATTGGTTGTATGGTAACTTCTTAGTTTAAGCTTAAGATCATTTTGATAACACTAAATAAAAGCTCACAGCCAAAGTGTACATTCGACGATGGTACTATTAGTTGGCCTTCTCAATTCGAAAATGTCTATCTGTTCGTCTACAGCCTAAACGGCTTGATCGATTCTCTTCAAACTTGGTACATAGTGGTTTTTGGTGACTATGCCCACACCCTTTTTTCATTTTTTTTTAGAACCAAAAATAACGGTACCTGCAATCCATTTTTTTTAGCAATTTTACAAAATTTTTAAAAAATGTTTCAACATTTTTTTTGGAAAATCAAATATTTCGAAAACGACATGATCGATTTTTTGAAATTCGATATTTAAGACTTTTTCAGTACTCTCTAAAATATTTTTAGAAAAAAATTTGAATTTATGAAAAAATAGCGCTACCTTCCATACAAAAGTTAAAAAACCGAAAAGGAAAATATTTTTTTGCTGAAAAACGACTCCTACGATTTTGATTAAACTTTTCATATACTAACATTAGTACGATCTACTACTAAAAATTATAAAATCTTACACTAAGCAACTATTAGTAGTACCTGTAATAGAACGTCTTTTTTTATTTTGAGTTTTCTCGTTATCGGCTCAACGGATTTAGACGAATTTTCTTATATACAAATTTCAGATAAGATAAAATAATATCGCATATCAAAATTTTCAAAAAAAGAGTTTTTGGATTTTTAAAAAAAGTTTCAAATTTTTTTTTTTGAAAATTCGAGATCTCAAAAACGGGTGGACAATTTTTTTTCAAATTTTGTTTTAATATACACATAAATATACACTTTAGATTTGCATACCAAAATTTGTTCTTAAAAATGTTGTAAGAATTTTATATATAAAAAATTAATTTTTAAAAAAACCGCTCCAACTCCAACGATTTTTAATTTTTTTTCCCATACAATCATATTCAATCAAGAACGAAGATGGCATTCTTGTTTTTCACCTCAAACTGTCGAAAGAGTTGTTTTAGCCAATTTAAATGTCGTATTTCATGCTTCTCTACATTTTTCTCTCATAATTTCCATGTTTTTATATACAATTTTCTTAAACCCGCAGTCTTGAACATAAGAGCAGGTACGTGCGACCCAGTCGTGCATTTTATTTTTAACGTTGAGAAGATTTTATATAAAAATTTCTTTTTTGTTTGCATATATTCAATTCAAATGGCATTCTGTTTTTAGTTCTTAGCCATTTAACTAACAATAATTAAACATCGATTTTAATGCTTTTTTCTATAATTAATTTCCCATAATATTTAAAGTTTTTTGTTTGCCTGTTTAATTTATGTTACACTTATAGTAGGGACGTTAGTGCACGATATGGGGACATACCTTTCATTTTGACCTGACGGGTTAAGCTTTAGTATACGAAAAGAACATGTCCTAAGGTAAATTTTAAGAAGTGTTGCCACGATGGCAACACTGTCAGAGTGCAGTAGAAGAGGGTTACCACCCGACTAGAATGGGTCTGTAAGCTAAAACTAACCCTTTCTTTCATCCTGACGGATTGAGTTTTTGTTTAATAATAATAGTCGATGTCCTAAGGTAACTTTTAAGAATTAATGCTACGGTGGCAACACACTTACTCGTTTACCTTCTTCTCTCTCTTATGTGCGTAGGGGGACGGGGAGGTGCCTTAATGCGTTTATAGCATTTTCTCAAAAATGGTGTATACTTGACCATAGATAGGGGTATCGATGAATTGGACTCGGCTTCAGGAACATGTTATCCCCCCCCTCTTCCCCTTCCCCCCACTAGTGGGAGGGAGTGACTGAAACCAACCTTCTATTTCAGCATAACGACTTTATTTTTTTTACAATAATAACACATCTTTTAAGTTAACTTTCAAAAATTGTTTCAACGCTGGCAACACTGTCAGATTTTGGGGAGGGAGTTGCCAACTTACTATTTTTATTGGCCTGTAGAATGAGAACCATCCGTCGGATTATGATGTGAGGGGTCTCGCTGGATTCAGCATACTTGAAAACACAGGAACACATTCCTCGTTTACCCTCTTCCCCCTCTGAAATGCGTTGGGGGCGGGGAAAGGTGTAAGTACGATAAAAGTAATTTCTCATTATATGGTATATATTTGATCATCGATATGGGTATCAATGAATTGGTGTTGGCTTTGGGACCATTAATATTTACTCCCCCCCCTCCCCCCCTCTGCCCACTACCCCCTATAATGGGCCTGGAGCTGAAACCAACCTAAAGTATTTACCTGATGGGTTGAGGTTTTGTGCAATGATAGTATGTACATAGCTTGAGGTAATTTTTCAGAAGTGTTTCCACCATGGAAACCTTGTCAGACTTGGAGGAGGGGGTACTGTCTGCTTTACTAGGGATAAGCTCCGAAAATTGTTCTATATCGGTCTATAGATCG
Organism: Dasysyrphus tricinctus; assembly: GCA_963921185.1. Classification (NCBI taxonomy): domain Eukaryota; kingdom Metazoa; phylum Arthropoda; class Insecta; order Diptera; family Syrphidae; genus Dasysyrphus; species Dasysyrphus tricinctus. Next base: position 108,000,596 of record OY992530.1, read on the forward strand.
AAAACACATGCTTCGTACGATGACGTGAGTAAATCTGCATATACTTGAAAACAAAGGAACATAGCATTGGTTTATCCCCTCCCGCACTAATAGAAGCTTGAAGGGGGAGCTCAGTTGTTCACTTATAGCCGTTTCTTATAAACAGCGTGTATAGTCTAACATGTTCCTGAAGCCGAGGCCAATTCATCGATTTTAATATCAGTTATTTTTTTTGAAATTTCTATAGTTTTTTCAAACTTTTTCTTATATTACAATTTTGAAATAAGAACAAATTTTTTCCTTATAAAGTTTACAAACAAGTTATTTCTACCCTTTTTTGGAGCTATTTTCACTGCTTTCACTTTATGAAGACATTTTTTTTTTCACAGATTTTTTTTTTGTTTGTACTTGGGACTGAGATTATGATACGAGACACATTTTTTGCATACCAAATTGAGATCTGTCTCATTGAAGATGCTCATTCTCATTATCTATAGCTCAATCCTAGAGCTCAGTCTCGTGAGACTGAGTTAATTCTTTTCGCATTCCACCCATTATCAAGGAGGCTTTTCAATAGAACAAAGCACAGTAATGAACCTGCTGTATGGGATCTCTTCAAGATCATCAAAAACGAATACAAAAATAGAACGACTTATGCAAAAAGAGCAGCCAGGCAAATATTTTGTACTGACATTGAGTCTACAAATGATGCTGCTAGGCTCAGGATAAAACCTGGACAGACTCCACTCCTGCTCCAAGACATTAGAATCACTTGTAGTACATATATTATGTACCTACATATGCATTTAATTTTTTTCAAAAAATTACATTGCCTTACTTAAAATCCTATGATGAAATCATCAGAATTTTTTTTTGTTAAAGTAAAGCGCTTCCCGTTCCCGTACAAAGTCAGGGTGGGTCGCTAGCTGACGTCGTAAAAGCTGACGTTATTAAGACTAAAAAATATTTGATCACACAAGTGGCCTCATTTAGCATTGCCACCTCGAGCCTCTAACAAGCTTTGCCCGCCACTGTCTTGACCACAAGAATTGACTTAATAACTTTTCATTTTAGATTAAATCAAGCTGCCATCAGTTAGCATTCACTCTATCAACTTAATACAGAAAAGTACATACCAACCTAATGTCTTTATTCTATGCGTACTAGGTAATCATTCGTTTAAGAAATCTTCTTCCTCAGTAATCGACTGAAGTTCTACTATAACTACTCGTACATACACACATGTTCTTGTTCATATTATAATTTTTATAATAAATACAATTATGTAAGAATACCGCAATTAACATACTTTTTATGTCATCATTCTAATTACAATCCATAAATTCCAATCTTATTTCACAAAAAGGGCTTACATTTAAATTTTCACACAAAGAACACAAGAATGATGATGGAACAGAATAATCAAATCCCAAAATAATGAGTTCATCTCCATTCCCAACAATAATATAACTTCGACTTCGAGTATAACAAAAGATCATACTCCTAGATCTCCATCACGTTCTTGTGTTTCTCATCTCTGTAATTACTTGGTCATCATCATCATTGGTATAGTGTAGTGGTACCTATCTAAAGAAGAACTTAAGACTCTGCAGTTTTTTCTTTGCATATTATACTAGTATATATAGCTACAGGAATAACCGTTATCCAATGATCCCGTATATACTTCTCTGATGGTCACTTCGCACGACTGCAAATAATTATTCAGTTTCTTGTCCCTCCGATCATCTAATGTGTAGCAATTTGGCACAGTGTAAGCCCAGTTGCCGTAGCCATCAACATGATCCGTCATTCGGCTTAAAAAAAAGTTTCCCGTCGTCGTCGGTCGTATCGTTGTTTATAAAAACGAAGAAGACCATCGTATAGCACATTTCCATTTTAATCTAACCAAATCGGGAGGTTTGCTCCAAGTCAGGAATTTCTCTCTCATTTTAGGCTAGATCCGTGAACTTTGCTGTCAATTAGATCACATTTCGCTTCGGACGTTAGGTAGGTAGGTACTACAGCAGTACAACAGTAGCTATATGGTTTGTTTCTTATTGTGGGCTCTATGCTTCTCTTCCTCCCTTAAAAGGTTCATTACAGAACGTGATGCAGTAGGTAGGTACAAAAAGAAGAAAAAAAAAAGTAGGTAGTAGATACTCGTACAACCAAAATAAAAAAAAGGTTTTTCCGCAGTCCACAGAGATGAGATTTGCAATTTGCATATCACGTTTAGGCATTTAAGCCTGATTCCGTGGTCCATAAACTCTCGTCGATGATTGAAACAATCTAGAACGGTTTATGTACCTAGGTAGGTTTTGTTTTGTAAAGGGGGTTTTGTTTAAAAGTACCTAATTGTTTTTTGCTCTCCTAAAAATTTTAAGAAAAGTGACATACGATTTTTTGCAGTATCAACAATGATAATGTATATTGACCAAACTTACATAATTGCAAGATGTGCTATCTTTTATGTTGGTGTGTGAAGTTTCGTTGTTGAAACTGCATTGGTTGATTTTTAGTGAGGAATGGCTCCACCTGCTTGTTGAAACCAATAACCGTTCAGATCGATTTTCACAAATTTGTGGGCAGACCAATGGCCCAATAAAAGTTTTTGGGCAAGTATCAGCCCAAACAGTAAATTTTCGGTCATGCAATGGTGTTTCATGGATTTCGTGTGGTTGCTCCTTTTCCCAAATGTGGCAATTTTGATTTTTAAGGCTTCCAAAGAGTCTGAAATGGGACTCATTGGTCGTTAAAATTTACAAAAAACAGGTTCAATGTTAACCATTCGAGCATCTATTTCGGTGCCTTGTCTTGGCGTGAATCGATTCATGGTTAATATTGTACCGAATCGACATTTCAAAAACATGTCTACTTCAATCAATCGGTTGTTAGAGTTATTCAATAGGCATGTTCAAGAAATGACGGGAGTTTATGGACCACACGGAATCAGGCTCTTTCTGTGATTGCACACTAGGGTAGATATGAACGAATAGATAATACGAACCTTGAACCCGGGAATGTTTCGGAGGTATTAAGTGCCAACATTGCATAAAAGTGATGCAAAATTACGTTATTTTCTCATAGCTGATTTTATGATATATGTTTTAAGGAAAGTTATGATGAACTTATTTTGACATGTGCCAGACACCTACAGTGGGTCCCAATGTCAGCCAGGCACCTTTAAAGGTGCCAAAAAATCGTGAAACTTAAGTTAACAAATCTCCTTACGTTTTTGAATACTTGTTCTCTTGCATTAGAAAATGGAAATGAAGTTGATGGCATATACATTGATTTTTCTAAAGCATTTGACCAGCTTAGTGACAACATTGTTATATTCAAACTCAAAGCTTTTGGTTTTCAGATTTTTTTTATTGCATGGATAAAATCATACCTTGAGAATAGATCTTACCAAGTTAAATTTAGAAGCTTCCTTTCAAACTCATTCAATGCTCACTCGGGTGTACCCCAGGGAAGCCATTTGGGCCCTTTACTTTTCATTCTCGCTGTAAATGATGTTATTTCGTGTATACACTTATGTGATATTCTTATTTATGCTGATGATATGAAGATTTTTAAAACAATACAATCTAGTCATGACCATATTCTCCTGCAGGCTGATATTGACAATTTTAATGTTTGGTGTGCGAAAAACGGTCTTTCTCTTAACCCAGTCAAATGTCAAACTATAACTTTCTCTAAAAAAGGAGTAGTGAGTGCTTTTGATTATTCCATTTCACATCACACACTCTGTCGTGTTCTTAGTTTCAAAGATCTGGGTGTTCACTTTACTTCTGATCTAGGTTTCATAGAACATATTAATTATATTGTAAATAAGGCGAGTTCCATGCTTGGATTTATAAAACGCTGGGCAAAAGAATTTAACGATCCGTATGTTACTCTTTCCTTATTATTTTTTTTTTTTTATAATGAGCGTGCACTAAAGGGGTTCTGACTACCCTTAAGATGATGAACACAGTGCGAGCGATTAGAAAAATAGGAAAGGGTTAGAAAGGAGATACCGATGCACATTGGTTTTGAAGTTTTGAATATCAAAATGGGAGGGGAAAATAGAGCTTGGTAAAGCATTCCACATTCGTGTTGTGCGGCTAAAGAAAGAATCTCTATACTTGACAGTACGTCCGAAGTTGGGCTCAAGGGGAGGAATGCAACTGGCTATTTCACTAGAACACTGTTTATAAAAATAGCAATAAAATAATATGAGACAAGAAACACTGCGGCGGTGTTTCAAAGATGTAATTGATAGCTTAACAGTTCTGTCACCTATCATTTTTAAGGCTCTATTTTGTATTCTATCTAACAGATTCAAGTGAGTTGTAGGGGCACCTGCCCAGATGTGAGATATATACTCAAGCTTTGGTCGGATGAAGTCTTTATAAATTTCAGCCAGTTCAGAAGGGGAGACAAATTTCATACCTCGTTGAAGAAAGCCTAAACACTTTACAGCGTCTTTGGCAACTTCGAATATGTGATCATTCCATAAAAGATGATCTGTGATGCACATACCCAGAACTGAAAGTTGTTCATTTTCTTCGATGCAAGTTCCGCTCATTGATAGCGGCATTGGGGGTGGGTTTTGCTTTAGTGACAGCAGACAGCATTGGGTTTTTGAAGCATTAAATTCTACATGATTTTTATTTCCCCACTGGACAATGCTGTCTAGATTAATGAGCTTATCATACGCTGCCGTTCAAGTTCCACATCCGAAGAATTGGGAAGTGAATCTTGAAACGAATATGAAAAGCTGAGGGTGCTGTCATCTGCAAAACAATTTAGTGGATTAGAAGTTTCAGATAAAAGATCATTAATGAAAATGAGGAAGAGAGTCGGAGACAAAACGGAGCCCTGGGGCACACCAGCATTTATTTTATGAATATCAGACTTGAAACCGTCCAATACAACTTGTATTGAACGGCCAAAGAGGTCATTTCTAATTCAACGAAGAAAAGATTGATCGAAACCAATTGCACGCATTTTCGATTAGAGAGCTTGGTGCCAAACTCTATCAAATGCTTTTGAAATATTAAGTGCAACAATCTTACTTTCTCCAAAACGATGTAAAGATTTGTTCCACTGTTTGTACGACCCCATCTTGAGTACGCCTCCCAAGTTTGGGCACCCTTCTACGAAATTCATAATAGCCGTATTGAAGCAATACAACATAGATTCATTCGTTTTGCCTTAAAAGGTCTTCCCTGGGCTGATCCACATAACCTGCCACCATATGAACACATAATTCAGCTTCTGCAACTTCAAACTTTATATCAAAGGCGTGTTAATAATGATTTGGTATTTTTTCATCAACTTATCAATGGTAAAATTGATGCGCCTGACTTGTTAGCCCATGTAGGCATTAATTTCCACGGAGGATCGCACCACTTGCGAAGATTTGAACTTTTTCATGTTCCTTTTCACAGAACAAACAATGGTACACACGAACCTCTCAATTGTATGTACAAACTTTTCAACTTGAATGCCTCACCTGTTGATTTTAACATGAGTAAAATGGGATTAAAAACATTGTTTCGAACCAGTGCTCCACTCTCGGTTTAATGTTTAAACTTTGATTATTTAATTTTATATGTTTATATTTTTTCAAATTTTGTATATTGTCTTAGTTTTGTTAATTATCTGTATTTTTGTATATGTGCTTGTGTTAGTTTACTTAATTTTACTAACCACTAACACATGCACTCATGATGAGACTCTGATTGTAGAATGCAGCTTGCTCTAAGCTCACTACAACAAAGAATCTGAAGTGTAAAAAAAAAAGAAGTTATACCTAGTATCAAAACTAAGTTTTCTAATATGTTCGTCGGGAAGCTATTACAATATATTTCCCAGGCTGCCAGCGACCTTCAGTGGGACCAAATGTCAGCCTGTAGAGTTTTCAAAAAAAAAAAAAATTGATTTACGTTTTAGTATCAAAGCTAACGTTTTGTACTTCGGGAAACTATTTATTTATTTAATCATCTATCGACTACATAGCTCTCTTAGACTAAACAATATGGGAAAAAATGTATATTTACAATAAACATAGCAATAAATATTTATAAAAATAACTTACAAATTACGTATAATTTAAACAAAAAACATAGGTACTACAATAAACTCAAAACAGTAGTTTTAAAAACTTCCCTGCTTACATATTAATCAATATCTTGACAAATAGAATTGAATTCAGAAGAGGATCTTGAAATTGGATCAGATCTACCGTAGTTTGTATATGAACACGGAACAAAAAAGAGTGTTTGCCTTATCCTCAATGTCCTTGAAGGAGCATATAAAAGAAATGAGAGAGAAGCTTAGGGCTATCAATACGATTACAGAGAGTTTCTCTAGCCAGCATTATTAGATAATACTTCCGCCTAGCTTCAAGAGACTTCAAATCAATCAGTAGACATCTATCACTATAAGATGGCAATATATTCTCAACCCAATTTGGTTTTCGTAAAGCGAACCTTGTTAATTTTTTCTTTAACGATTCTAAACGATCTACACCAACTCTATACAATGGACACCATATACAAAATGCGTACTCTAGGACTGGCCTTATTAAAGATATATACAATGACTTAATCGTGTACGGGTCTGAAAATTGTTTTGAGTTCCGCATTAAGAACCCAAGTAATTTATTTGCTTTCGAGGTTATGTGGTCCAAGTGCGATTCAAAGCATAGTTTTTAATCAAAAATAACCCCTGGATCCTTTTGGCTGCGCACTGATTCCAACGGTAGGTCAGAAATTTTTGTAAACATGATTTATAGAAACAAGCGATCTTGTAAATGTAATGCTTTTATATTTAGCAATATTTAAGAACAAACGATTCTCATTACACCAGGTTGAAACTCGATCCAAGTCATTTTGAAGTCGATGACAATCCATCTCACATTTTATAGAGCTAAATACATAGCTTAAGGTCATCTGCAAAGAGCAAACAGTTAGAATATCGAATTCTAGATGAAAGATCATTGATGAAAAAAAATGAAAAGGAGAGATCCTAGATGACTGCCCTGAGGAACACCTGAATAGTTTATAATTTCCTTAGATACCACTGTTCCAGTCTTAACATTTTGCTTGCGGTTAGTCAAGTCATTTTCATCAACCTGATTACCACGTTCAATTTATTTGATGCAATAATTTGCGAACAAAGCTAGATTTGTTACGGTCGATCTGCCACTTACGAAACCATGCTGATTCATTGAAATGCTGGACCTTACCTCATCATAAATGCGTTTTTTGACAATAGCTTCAAAAACTTTCGGTATTAATTTCAGTTTTGAAATGGGTCTGTAATTAATAACCTCTTGTTTTGAGCCTGATTTGAATATTGAACTAATCATTGATAGTTTCCATTCTTCTAAAAAGTCGCCCGTAGAAAGTAATAATTTGAAAAGTTTAGTGAGAGGAACAGCTAGGCTATAAGAACATTTTCTCAGAAAGGCTGAGCAAAGGTTATCAGGGGATTGCTTAAAATTTGATTTCAAGGATGAAATTTGAAGCAAAACTTGGTCCACTGACAAGCTTAGGTTACCTAAATTAGTGATGGTTTCACCATATGAAACTCCTTGGGCTATCGGAAGAGAATCACTAACATAATTTTTAGGGAGTTCTTTTTTATCTGAAAACTGATTTAGGGCGATTTGGGACTGATTCAATAAGTTTTACAAGTCACTTTCGTTAAAAATCTCATGTTTCTGAATTTCAATTTCCAATTTTTTCTAAAATATTTCTGTCGAGTGCTTCGGATCACTGTCTTGATAAAAAATACAAAAGTGTTTCAATTTCGGCACTATTTTTAAAATTGATGTTTAAAATATCCAAATATTGATATCCGCCTACAATTCCTTCAATAAAATGTAAGGTGATAACCCAAGATGCTGAGCATGCACCCCAATCCCTAAAAATTACAAGATTTTAAGAAAAGTTTATTAACCTTTTTACAACTAAAATGTCTGGGTCTGTGAGATTAAATGGTTTTGATGTGAGATGAAATAATCATTTTACTTTGATATTTTCCCTTATTCGTTTGTTTTTTCTATTTTATTTCAGATTTTGAAGTTTTTAAAACAAAAATATAATACTCTATTGAAAGTCAATTTCTCCTTTTTATTTCACTCGATTTTCTGCAGTTCTTCAAAGAAAAAGAATTTCGTTAAGGACGGGTCCTTTTCACTAAGTAGTAACTCATATCTTGATGACTTGAAAATAAGTTTTGTTGTAAAAACACATCATTTTGCCCAAGTTTAAAAACTAAAGAAATATGTTAACAGGAACTCTAGTATGAAACCCCATATTGTGTACATTCTATTTGATTTTCCCAAGCAAGGCTTCGGAAGGTGGTTTTCTTGTTTATTTTTGACTGAATCTTAGATTATTATATATCAAAATAAAGACTGAAATGTGTTCTTTCACATAACTGCTAAAAAAAGGTACATGACCACTGTAACTTTTTCAAAAATAACTGATTTCTAAAAAAAATTACTAAGTTTCACGTTTATTTGATTATTTCAAAAACTGAAGGTTCTAGAATCATGATTTTTACATTATTTGAAAGATATAAAACTGACCTTTCATTTGATACCAAATAGATAGGGAATTGTCTTACACTTTCTATGATATATGACTTTATTTGCTTATAAACGGACAAAAATCAAGCAGGAGATGCCTTCGAAATATGGACATAACTCAAAACCCCCACATACGATTTCCCTAAAACTTCACAGTTTTAATGTGCTAACACTCACCTATTTTTTGATACCACTCTTGTTCATGCACGCTCTTGGCCCAAAAGTGCGTCATCTCCTTTTTGAATAAACTGTGCATAACTTTTTTTGAAGCAAAGATAGGGTCAAGACATGCGCGGACAAAATAAAGAGACTAAGGGCTTTAATATGGCTTGTTCAAAAATTAATATTTGTTCAAAATTGACAGAGATATTACCATTCAAACCTTATCATTTCTTATAATTTTTCGCAGTTTTGGCCCGAAAGTCCCTTTTTCGGTACAATATGGCAAATTTCACTTTCGTAAAAATGTTTGAAATCAAAATTTTGATAAAATATGACATTAGAACTATAGAGAATTTATAAAAAGGACGTATGTTCGCAATTTCGTTTTTTGGCTGTTTTTAAATGCTTTCAGACCTATAGAACGAACGGCTGGTCCGATTAACATAAGATTTGGTACTAGGTGCTAGGAACGTTAAATTTGTCATAAAGTACCAAAAAATAGGCTTTCGGGCACAAACTACGAAAAATGATAAGAAATGGTAAAATTTGAACGGCTATATCTCTGTCTACTTTCAAATAATATGGCTTTTTTAACATGTCATATTAAGGCCTTAAGACTCCATAGGCTATATTGATTATGTCCTAAAAAACAGGGCAATAAGGAAGTAAGACGTTCATGGAATTTTATTGTAAAAATCATCAAAAGGGTCATTGAAGATGAGAAAACCGCGGAGTGCTATTAAATTGGAGGGTGCATTTTTGAGAGGGGGGTGCAAAAGCACCCTTTTTGGTTTTTTGCATATAACTCGAAAACGAAGCAAAATTTCGAGATAATTCTTAAAACCTTTTTTGTAGAAAACAATATTTACCGTCGAAATGGATTTTTGAAAAAAAATTTAAAAAATTTTTAGTTAGCTAATTTTTAAAACAATCATTGCAAAAAAATGTGAAAAATCGCATTTTTTGTTTTTTAAGCTTACATGTGTTCAAAACCCGGCTTTGTAAAAGCAAGTGTGGTGGTTTTGACAATTATTTTAAATTTTGAAAAAATTAGATGGCAACCCTAAAACTGCGAAAAATTTAAAACTTGACTTTTATTTTTGACTCAACTGGTCATGACTCCCTAATACACCCAGTTTGAGTGTATAATCTAACAAGTCCATCAAAATAGCCAAAAATGCCATTTAAAAAGCTTTAAAAACCTTACATCAGCCTAGGTTAAACGACTATTTCTCGGTCGATTTTTATCCAAACCATTTTTTTTTTTTATTTATTTTAAAGAAAATTTAATTATCTTTCTTTTATATAAAGCAATGCCTATACCTATCTCTGCTGTTAAGAAAGTTATAAGCAAATACGTAAAAAAAAAAACAAAAAATGCGATTTTTCACATTTTTTTGCAATGATTGTTTTAAAAATTAGCTAACTAAAAATTTTTTAAATTTTTTTTCAAAAATCCATTTCGACGGTAAATATTGTTTTCTACAAAAAATTATCTCGAAATTTTGCTTCGTTTTCGAGTTATATGCAAAAAACCAAAAAGGGTGCTTTTGCACCCCCCTCTCAAAAATGCACCCTCCAATTTAATAGCACTCCGCGGTTTTCTCATCTTCAATGACCCTCGAAATCTCGAAATTTTGCTTCGTTTTCGAGTTATATGCAAAAAACCAAAAAGGGTGCTTTTGCACCCCCCTCTCAAAAATGCACCCTCCAATTTAATAGCACTCCGTGGTTTTCTCATCTTCAATGACCCCTTTGATGATTTTTACAATAAAATTCCGTGAACGTCTTACTTCCCTATTATATGACATAATCAATAGCCTACCAGTTTACTTTGTTCATGCATGTCTTGAGCATATCTTCGCTCTGAAAAAAAGTTATGCGCAATTTAGAAAAAAATTTAAAAATCTTGGATTTTTCGATTTTTTTTATATTGGTTTTTGTTTACTTTTCCTGTTTTAATATTTTATGAAATTTTCTATGCTATCCACTTCGATAGAAAATTAAATTTTGAACAAAAAGTATTGTATGTAAAATTGTCAAATTCGGCTTAGTTTTCGAGTTATACCAAAAATACTGAAAAGTGGCCAGTGTGACAATTCTCTCAGAAACGCATGGTTGAATTTAGTATCATTTTCGGTTTTAGGCATGCTTATGGACCAAACAAACATATTCAATAATAAAAACCTTTGCACGTAATTGTTCCTTTTTAAAAGGTCTATTCAATAGTCTATTAAACAAAATTGAAAAATCTTATATCAAACAGTATTAAAGATAGACGAATGCTGATTATTCGAAAGAGCGCCCCTAACCTAAGAATCATAATATAATTTTTGGAAAATTTGAGACTGAACACTCAGTCAGGGCGCTCTATGAGTCATTTGAGCATGCGCTTCAATATTTGAACACCAATTTTATGAAGTAGGAACCATACCTAATATTTTTATTCCATGATAGACTATGCAAGAGATTTTTTAAACTCTTCATTTTAAGCTGTGAAGATGAGCCACTTTTCTTGAAAATTCTTTCATTTGCCCCAGTAAAAATATAAATTATGAAATGTACTTTTAACAATGGATGCTTCATAGTTTTATGACCATTTTCTTCTTTTTTTCTGCTGAATAATGATATATATTAAATAAAAAAACTAGAACAAGTTTTAATAAAAATACTTCAATACCAACACAAAATAAGACACCCTTTATTCGCCCTCTGTTAGTGCTCCTGAAGTATAATTCGCTGCTATGCTCACGGGATGCCAAAGGAGGTCGTGCCGGGCGGTGGTGCTGCGCGCATTTTGAATCATGTAGTATCTTTATGGATTTTTTGCCCATTTTAAGAAGAAAAAAAAAACAAAAACAAAAAAATAAGGCTAGTATGGCTTTGTTCGTGCCCTAACCAAGGCTAAAAATGAGCAACTAAGATAGACCTTAGGCTCTTTGGCTAGTTTAGAGTATTAACTTTATGTGAGCATTAGCATGGCGGGTTTTGGTTGGCATATTATCTGTTTAAGTACCTGAATCTAAATGAAGAAATAAAAAGTTATGATAGTCATTATTGTTGATTGCATGAAAGTTTGTGTCCCGCAAAAATTAAATACATAATTTGAGCAGAAAGCAGAAACAAACGAAATTGTTGTCGTTGTTGCAAAATGTACCTGCATGATTTTTTTTTGTTCTGAATATATGTGAAATCTCTTACTTGTACTTATTCTATGAAGGTCAGCTTAAGAACGAGAGCTGACAATTTAGATACGACACTATACGAGATATCTGTCATGGGGTAGTGACAAAGGTATGAATAAGTTTCTGGTATAACTAATTATCCATCGAGGTGTGTGGTCAAAGAGACATAGAAAGAGCTGTAATTGAAAACATATAGACACTGGTTTAGTTTTATTACAAGTACAAGTTTTGTCAGCTTTTTCGACAAGTATGTAATAAAAGTTTCATTTAGGAAGAAAGACATTCAAGAAAAAAACCTATAAAATGTGGGAGGTGAAAGTAGGTATTAAACAAATTAACTTTTTGGCGGAAATGTGCTTTGAGTGAAATGTGTTAAGACCATGAAGAAAATCTTTAATGTGAATATAATGTCCTCATATAATTTATGAAAAAGTCTAATTGACACTCAGAAAGTGTAACTCTAGAAAAATATATTTTGTGAGGAAACAGCTAGTACAGTAAAAATGTTTTAGTGCAAAAAAACTACAAAAGTTAAAAGCAACCGCAATTTTTTTGTATCCAGTTCCACTCATCAAAAAAGCCTAATGTAACAAAAATGTATGTTAATAATGAACAAACCTATGTACTAGATTTTCACTGAATTAAGCAGTGCAACGACATTTAAATTAAAAAACATTTGTATAAGACCGCATGCATTTTGCTGTCGAAAGCATTAATGAAAATAATTTTTAAACTATACTAAGATTATGGGTGGTCCTCCGCTAACTGTGATTCTTTGTGGTGCAGTGGTTTTTATGTTATTTGATTTAAAATTTTGTATATATTTCTAGTTTAAATTGGGTAAATGACTATGTACTTCAATTAACATTCTACATTATGTCAAAATTTGATACTTACTCCACATGGCTTGGGAAAGTGTAGGTAGTCTAAATGTCAGCGCCGTGGCATGTCCAATCCTTGTTTTTCCAATTAAATCTACTTTTTTTAAAAGGAAATATACTTCATTGAATAGAAATTTTCTTCCCAGACAAATTTGAGTGCAATACTTGCAAAATTTTGCCAAAATGAAGTCAAAAAACTTATTCCTGAGTAAAATAATCATTAAAGAATGTTGTCCGAGTATTTTGTTTTATTTCTTAATTCAAAATATTTCCAGCTGCATCGTCATCGTATGGTAGTATTCAAACAGAGACACTATTTACAACAGTCATTCTGGCTGTACTTTAAGTGTGATATGTTTTCATTCGAGTAAAGTATGTCACAAAATTTATCAATACCGCGGTAGTATTTTCTCAGCATGTTATAATCAGCCTTATCGCAAATAAATGTTCGCCCGGATTTTCCCCCCGTGTGATACTCTCCAATCGTAAACAATATTCGAAAAAAAGGAAAAAGTTCCTAGGAAAAAAGTAGGTATCGCCAATTTTTTTTCCGAAGGAAAATTAGTGATTTTTCCCTAGAAAAAATTCACTTAAGTTTAGCTAGAGGATTTTGAAAATATAACACGTAAGTTTTACTTTTGCCTTTTTTATTCCCGTTTTGCTGTTTATTTTAACAATTTTTTTCTTCCGTGATATCTTAAGCAGTGGCGATTCCTCTCAGTTGGCTAGGTTGGCTGCGCCAACCCTAAAATTTCGTCTTAAATACACGTACTACAAACAATTTGTTTGTATTAGAACTTGAGAATAAAATATCCTTTCGTGTTGATAAAAAACAACACCCCAATCCTTTTAAATCATTATAAAACCAGCAAAACCTATTTAAATCGAGCCATTCACTGCAACCCCTACGTGCTATATTAATCCCATACATAGAAATCTCTTTTAATATTAGTTTTCTTTCAATATTGGCCGTGTTGGCTACACAAATTTGCGCCAACAAATCTCATACAAACTACATATTATTCCCGATGTGCTGTGTCACTCTGTCTTTAAGAACAGACCCACAAAAATACCCACACAGGTTGGCTCTATTGAAAGAGCCAACACCTGGGTAGAAAAATGTGAGTTGATTGCCGACCAGTACCCACCAGTGGAGAACTTGTTATCTGAAGCAAATGTTTTAGTTCGAATTTTATATGGTTAACTTGAAAAAATCATAACTCCCATTTTACTTATCCGATCTTCAAGGTTAAGGTCTTTAAATAAAGCCAAAATGACACGCTACATTGTGTGAAAAAATCATTGAAAAGGGGTAAAAAATTTCATACTAAAAAGGTGATTAAGTCTGCCTTCAATTCGATTTGCAGCATTCTAAATTTAAAAGTTGATGAAAAATTTCACAATTTGAAAAAAACAACAAATAAGCATTTTTCTCTTCTAAGATTATGTTTTACAATGTTTGACCATCAAACCTACATGAGCGGTGCTAAAAATTTTTTAAATGATTTTTCACAAATAAAATGCATTTTAATTCAAAAAACTGATCGACATACATAGCTTCATTAATATAATGATTACTCAAACAAATCTGCATGAATCTTTATAATTAAGGTTTTAAAATACTGTCAGTAAGAAAATCGTTAGATTTATAAAAAAAATTATTATTTTTTACATGGTAACTATGAAAAAAATGTAAAAACAATTTGAAGTAATGTTTTTTTACACCTACTCAATGGCATTAATATCTAAAAATTTCATATAAATATTGAACATAGAAAAAAAATTTCAATCAAGTATTTAAATTTAGTATAAGGACTAAATATATGTAGGAAATCAAAAAGTTGTATATCCAACACCAGAGCAGGAATTAAATATTATTTGAATTTAATACATTTAAAACATGCTTTGTTGTACATTGTTCCAGCCTCACTAAAACGTTAATAACTTTTTTAATTTACAACGGATTTTAATGAATCAGATTTTTTTGATTGACAATTAAAAATACTTTTATTTTAATGTATCATACATCATTGTAAACTACGGAAAAGCTAAGAAAAAATGTACACAAAAAAATACCTTTAATTTTTGCATATGAAAATAATTGAAAGAATTCAGTATAAATGTAACTTATCAACATTGGTAATTTTTTTAATATTCCAAAATGAGGTATCAAATAATGGATTATAATAATTTAAATTTTTTTAAGCCAAACAAATTTATAAAAAACTTCACAAGAAATTTTAGGGGGAAACAAACTTAGGGCATCTATATAAATAATATTTATACTTATAAATAATAATATAATATATTATATACTTTTCGAGCACATTTACCTGAAAAATACATAACTTGAATATTAAGGAAATAAAATACACTTTATTTATGATTTAGTATTTGTATTAAGAAATCAGAAATATCTAAATTATAAAGCTCAATTGGAAGTAAAATATCAAACACGTATTTTTAAAAAAGTCTCACATTAAAAACTACTAAATTAATCCCCCTTTTGGCAAACTATATGGCTTATATTTATCAACCAAGTCCACAAAATGGATTTAATTTTTCAAAATTCTATTTCACCAATCCTAACAAAAATTTGATATATGAAACATTGCTGTACGTTGTTCAAAAGCTTGAGTATTGATTTTCAATTTATTAATTAATTATAAGAAAATTCACATTTTAATAATTTCCAAGGTAGCCGTAGAAACCAAATAAAATCAAAAATTGTCGATCCAACTGCATTAAATTTGCTATTAGTCGAGAAATACTGCTTTGATATTTAAAAATAAGGTGTCTATTGGCGTTTTCTATTTTAGCTCAGAGCAGATCAGATCAGATTCAAAACACAAAAATAATTGAATCAGAGGGCTCAGATAATTAAATTTTCAATTTCTGAATCTGATCTGATCTGCTCTGAGTTAAAAAAGAAAAACGCCATATAGAGAGATTAATCCTCAATTTTTTAGAGCGTTACAGTTTACAGGTTACATTTTCATAAAATTTGAGTAGCTGAGAGGCTTCGAAAGGCTTAAAAGCATGTTTGTTTTACTATATTTACAATAATTTCAACCTTATTTTTCAAAGTCCTTAAATATATGTAATAATTTGAACTAATGTGTCAATAGAGAAAAAAATGCTGTCGAAGATAAGAAATAGTGAACATTTTTAGGAACCAGTTCTCGAAATTTTTTTGAAAATAGAGTGACAACTGGATCTTATGTAGGTATAGATAAATGAGTTGAATTAAAACTCATTATAGAGGAAAAAAAAATTAAAAATTTTTGCTTTTATTACATTCAGCTTTGATCAAAAGATTATTCGTAGCCAACCCAGAACTCAAGCCCAGAAATCGCCACTGATCTTAAGTGATACATTTGGGGCAGATTTCTCTCTCAAAAATGAATTAAACGTCTGCCAAAACTTCCCTGAAGCTGGATTGGGCCACCTTTTTGGTTGCCACCTTCTGCAAAAAAACGCAAGCATGCATTTAGTTTGACGATAGAAGGTATGCCAAATGCTTTTTTGGGTGGTGGCACTGAATTCATTTAAATATCCAGTAATTATGTGAAAACTGACGGCCATTCCGTAGTTTTAAAAATGATAATTGTCACTTCACGTAACGTCTATCATTTTTTTTTTCAGAATGCAGTCCTTTACAAACCTACAAGCATGAAAAAAGTATTAAGTTAGCTTGAAAATCAATGCAAACGATACCTTTTTCTATCCCTTAAGTTTTTTCGAATTCTGTTTAGGTTTCTACGATCTCTTTCTCCGGTGGTTAATCAGAAGGCTATGGTATAGATTTTAAGGAATACCGATTTGAATGCTTCAAAAATTTAGTTTCATACATAATTGTACTTCATTAATTTATTCACAAACTTTGACAGTGCAATAATTTTAATTAAATAATTCACTCAAAATATTTCAAAACTAGTTCGAAGTTATTTCCGGGGGAAATTGTATTCGGGGGAGATTGGCGATGAGAGTATTCAACTTCTGGGAAAAAATAAAATCCGAGGGAAAGCTATCTCCCTCGGAATTGACGATAAGGCTGAATATGTTTTAGGTTGATTATCAGAATTTTATATTCCTTTTAACGACATATGTAAGTTTAAATTTTCTTGGATTTTTTTTTCTCATTAGAAGAGAGGTTGTGAACAGTTTTGAATAACAGTACCATGGATGTCATTACTGTGAGATTTAAATCTTTTTTGAGCTTTAATTTAATAATTTACTTTCTACCAATTTTGCTTAAGAATTATTCTGAGCATTAAAAACTATGTAAGCGAAGAAAAAAAGGCAGTTGAAATTTCCAGAGTTCAAAACATTACAGGAAATCAAGAATATCAACAAAAATATTGTCAAAAAGAGAGAGAACTAATTACAAATAAAATGCACGACGGGCTCGCACGTACTTGCTTTTATGTTCGAGTTGCTTGGAACTTAAGAACTTTTGAAATGTGCAAGTAATTAAAGGAAAAGAAAAAAAAGAAACATTTAAATCGTTCTTTTAGTTGTATGAACAACCCGTTAAATAACTAGGAGCCATTTGATAAAAATATTAATATACGCAAACAAAAACAAATTGAAAATCGCTGAAGCGGTTTTCTTAAAACTAATTTTGTATATAAACAAATTTTAATACCTAGTATATAAAAAAAATGGTATGCCAGTTGTGAGTATTTATTAATATACATTTACGAATTATGTTTCAAAAATATTCATCAACCCGTTTTTAAATATTGAATTTTCAAAATTTTAATATGCAATACTATTGACCTTTTAAAGGAACTTTTTCATAAAAATTTTGATTGAAATCGGTTGATCCGTTAATGAGAAAATCGAAATTTAAAAAATTCTGCCAGAATATACACCATATCCTACAATAACACACCGATTTTTTTTTATCAAAATCGTTGCAGCCGTAAGTACCGTTATTTTTGGAGCTAAACAAAAATTCAATTTCCCCTCTGGAAAATCACCAAAATGCCTACAGTTTGATTTCAAGAAAGATCGCATCATTGGTTTAGCCTGTAGATTCAGATACAAACATACAAACAGACAGACAGAATTTTGCCTCCCACTTTTTTGGTGTTTTCTATCATCGTAATGTCATGTTTGATTGTTGCCTAGAATTTTTTTTGCACGAATACAAAACCTTCCCTATATAGAACCTTTGTATATCGAAAATAAAAAGACGTAACAATTATTGTCTGTTCCAGTTTTAGTCATTTTGCTATATTTTTAGTCCTTTAAAAATTGGGGCAAAATTCTTTCTTCACAAATGTGGTTAGGTAAGGTTAGGTTAAGGTGGCTGCCAGGAAAACTACTGACACACTTAGGCCAGAATAGGCCCATTGATGTGGTACAATGAGTTTAAATTTTTAAAAATAAGAATCAAAGTTGACAAAAATCACCCATATACCTAATGTGAAACAACAACTCGCTGCTATTTAATTTTCTCCAAAAATGATATTATTCTTAAATTTATACAATCAACCATAACCATCTTTTTAATTCTGAAAAATATATTATGCCTAGCGTAAAATTTTAGCAAAATAATGGATGAGAAATAATAAAACATCTGACACAAAAAAATCAAATTTGCACAGTAAAATTGAAAAATATCCATGATTTTCTTGCTTATTTCATAGAACACGAAAAGTACGTATACGCCCGATTGCACCGTGTGGTTTTGTAAAGTCACCATTTTCTTATGGTAACATTTTTGCTGCCGTTTTGATATTTGGGATTTTTATAAAATATTTTAAAATAAAATGCACGATTGGGCCGATCGTACTTGCTCAGCGTGGCAATTTATGAAAAATTTTCTAAAAATGGGAAAAAAAATTAAACGAACAAATTAACGAAAACACAAATTATAAAGATGTATACTCAAAGCCATTATTTTTCAATAAAATTGTGATTTTTTTTTCAAAATTTTACGTAATTAAGTACCACTGTTTTTTTAATATTCAATGCCCTTATTAACTCTTAGTGAAATATGTACTGAAAACCAGAAGTTAGAAAAAAAACTGAAGGAGTTTTTACCAACAACAAAAAAAATCCGTTACACTCTTTTTATTATGAATTTGCGTCATAATTATACGTACGTTTCGATCTTTGTTCTAAAAAACTAAGAAAGATTTTCACATCTGGTGTGTGTTTGACTTAAAATTTATAAGAGCATCGAACATAAAAAAAAAACGGAACTAAATTACGTAAAATTTTGAAAAAAAAAAAATATTTGAAGAAAACAAAATCACAATTTTTTTCAAAAATAATGACTTTAAAAATCGTACATCTTTGTACTCGTACATACTTATGTATTTACTTTCGTTGATTTTAAATATTTTTTAACCATTTCGATCCAATCTCTCAGAATTTGAGGTGGAAGAAATAGAGTGCCGTCTGAATTCTTGATCATGTGAATGTGCGGTAAATTTTTAAAACCGTGTGTCATATGTCATAGTCGTTTCACGTTGAAGAAGATATAAGCAAAATGTTTTCAAAAACCAGCTTTGTAAAGCGAGTGTGTCGATTTTGGCAATTTTTCTCAATTTTGTGAATATTAGGTGGTAACCCTAAAACTGCGAAAAATTTGAAATCTGACTTTAATTTTTGACTTGACTGGTCATGAATGATTAATAAACCCAGTTTGACCACATAATCTTAAAAGCCCCTCAAACTAGCCAAAAATTCCTTTTATTAAACTCGAAAAACCTAAAATCAACCTAGTTGGAGCGACTGGGACTTGGTCGATTTTTATCCAAACTTCCATTAAATTTCATTTTAATGGAAATTTAATTATCTTTCTGTTATATAAAGCAATGCCTATACCTATCTTTGCTGGTAAGAAAGTTATAAATAAATAAGTCAAAAACAAAATATTTGTATCACATTTTTTTTTTTAATTTAACTAACTAAACATTTTTTACAATTTTACTTGATAATCCATTTCGATGGTAAATTTTATTCTTTACAAAAAAAGTTTTCAGCATTATCTCAAAATTTTGCTTTTTTTTCGAGTTATATGCCAATACCAAAAAGGGTGTTTTTGCAAACTAAAAATTTTGAAGAAAAAAATATATATATTTTTTTTAAGTTTTAAGTTAGTATGTATAATTTATTAAGTATAGTTTTCGTAAGTTTCTTGTAGTTCTTGGAATAGGGAAAAAACAATAGCTGGGCCTACTTTCGGCATCACCGTATTCCTCTTCAAACGGTTACAAAATTTTCTTATTACTTTAGTCAAAAGATATTTATTTATCTATTTATTTATTGTATGCTCTACATTTATACGTCCTAGCCAATAAGTTTTTAAACAAAACTGATTTTATAATGGTATTCTTAATTATTCAAGTTAAAATCGAAAGCTTAAATGAAACCAAATCCTCATAGGATATGCCAATATAGCATGCCGTCATTAACATGAGGCACTCAATTAAAATATACTCTTCCCAAATTTGCTCTTAAATTCACATCAAGATATCCAGCATACGTTTACCAAAAAAATGCTCACCTTTACCATCGACGCTGCTCTAGTGTCACCTTAATAGGTGAAGAAGGAAACAATGTGATAGCCATATATTTTCACCTAATCAAGGTACCGGCTCCCAGCACGCCCTATTATTAGCTGAATACGCGCGGAATTAAACGAGAACCAAAGGTGCGACGACCGTTAATCCTCGGCAAAAAAAAAACCAGACACGGAAAGAAGCATCGAAATTTTCTTTGGGGTTTCCCAAAAAAAAAAAATATATTTATATTTGAACGTAACGTAGTTTAGTTTATTTTGGGAGGCGATCTATACAAGGAGCCTTACCAAAAGGTTAAAGCAAAGGAGCATGAGTAGGAGTTTCACTTATAAATAAGTATATGTATGTATACAGTTGAATGTGTACATTATTGTACCTACTGCCGCCATAGTCAATTTTAAATGGTTTATGACTTCCTCATTAGACCCCTCAAGATACTGACGTTACTGATATGCATTTCAACCTGAACCATGCAGATCAGGAGGGTATTGTTGTTGCCACCACCATCACTTACCACCGCATTGGGGCTGTAGCCCATAAGAGGGAACACAATATTGTATGCTCTACAATTATTCGTCCTAGCCCAGCGATGGTATACTGTTAAATAAATTTGAAAACAAATTTTAGCCCTCAAAATGGAGGAAAGGGATGTTCTTATTATTATTACGGTTGATATTTGCGACTTCTTTCATAGCCTAGAACTAACATGAAATTGCTTCAGTTAAAATACTCAATATTTTATTGAAAGTAAGTTGACTTTCTTGTGAATTTTTTAATCTTTGTAAGCATATTTGTTTCAAGGCATAACAACATTAAAAGTGTGAAATTTATAAAATTTGTAAATTTCCAATTTTTAATGGCAACTTTAAATTTAAAAGGAATTGAATAAATTAGGGCTCAATGGTTCTAGTTGAATTATATTTATAATTTTTCCAAAAACAATTTTTTATAACATCCCTGTTTCTTTTTCTTATTTTATTTTTAGTTTTATTACATGTTACTGCAAGGCGTCGCTTTTATTTTGTGTGTGCTTATGTGTTTTTGTGCCACAAAATTTCCCCACCATGCCTCCTTAAATGTTGTCTTTGTGCCTTGTAAACCTTATGGACTACAAAATGTATCACATTCTTTGGGTTTAATGTTGTTTATTTTTTTTTGTTTTATATTGAGAGCTATACAAATTTATTTTAACTCTTTCCTAAACAAATCTCGTGTTGTAAAGTATTTTGCAAATAAATACAGAAAATGTTTTCTTGTTTTTTTTTTTATTTGTATTCCTTTAAAACTTACATCTATAGGTACCTACCTACTTAAGAGCATGTTTATAAACAAAATTTTGAACTTATTACATTATAACCAAAAATGCATTCAGCCGTATTCGCACACAATTTCTTTCACTTTTAACAAAAAGTCTATGTATAGAGATGTTTAGATACAATTGCACAGTTCATGTTAACCCCGTGCAAATATGATTTGTTAATGTGAATTTTATTGCATAATTGACCAACGGGCAATATCTGGTTCAGAGTGAATAATAATTTGTAGTTGTATGTAGTTTGCTGTAGGGCAGTACCTACATTTAAGTGTGAGCGATAGTTGACCAATGACCAGTTTGACCCCATAAGTTAACTGCTTTGAATTATTATTTAAACCATGGTTCGAATCAAAGGGCTTGAAAAACTACCTACAACATATTTTCAAAAATTCCCTCAGGGGCTGTTAAGTGTTTGGAGTTCGGTCAAATGTAGAGACCAAAGGTGCAGCATGGAATTTGTTCGCAATAATTTGTAAAAAAAACTGTTCTAAAGCACATTCGACTATGTTTTAAATTTGGTAATTTATGAAGCAATAAGACCTAAGAATTCATAGGAATGCATTGGACCACGCATTTTTGTTATGAGTTCCAATGTATGGTATTAATGGCTCAAAAATCTTGTTTCTTTTTGGCATAGATACTTCTAACAAGTACCTACAAATATTATTGTAAAGCGTCAAAGCAAAAAATCAGTAGATTTTCACTATAATAATTCTCATTTTTTCCGTTTAAAATTTAGTTTTATTTAAAAATTCATACTCAGTGAGGAATATTCAGAGATTAGATATTGTTTAAGCTGTTGCCAGACAAAATCTTTAATGCCTATACAACGTAATAGTTTCCACAAGAGTTATTTCGTCTGATTCAATCGTATACCTACCAATATTTTTGTATAAGTCCTATTTTACTTATTCTAAAGACAATAAATCGATTGACTGTCCACCTTAATACAAATAGAACTGTAAGATTATTCATCTAGATTTGGTCTATTTGAATTTGGGTTAAAATTAATTCAAAGGTTAATTATAAAAACTTAACATTTGATTTATTAACTCGGACATAATATACCATCGAAATGTTATAGACTTGGAGGTCAATTCAAATGACAAATTGTTACATTTCTTATAGTTAATGATTTGCGATAAATAAATATCTATAACTTACCAAGGTTAATTACTATTTGACAGGAACAACAAAATTAACACACAAATTTCAAGAATTAGTCACCTTTATTAGTGAAGGTCAGAAAACGTGCTTGGTCATCTTGGTCATTATACTCGTCAAGTTATGGTGAGGGTGTCTTACGAAATACAAATCTATGTTCTTTAGTTAATCTACATTAAATCAGATTAACTAAATAAAAAGATTACATATGGTTGGTTCTAAGGTAAAACTCTCTAACTCTAAAATTACACTTTGAAAGGAAATTAGATTGAAATATATTCCTTGAAGTTACAAAGTCACGTTACGCAAATTATAAAAATAAAGTTCCAGGGCAGACGTTTTAATGTCTTTATGCAAATCGTCCAAAATCAGACGTTTTGAATTAAAAAAATGCAATTCTTTCTCATTTTCTTGAAAAAATTTGTCTGCAATCAGTGAGTTTAACCATTGGACCAGAGGTCAAAAATAAAACTCAACCTTTTGAAAAGTCTTTAAAATTTCGCTTGCCCGCTGAGATTTTTAAAAATGGTCACTTAATAACCATTTAACTTAAAAAGAACTTTTTTTCGGTTTCTCTCAGTGAGAAACTTTTATTTTGATTTTTTTTAGGTTTCGGTTAACCACTGACCACTTACCGCTGAGAGAAAAAATAAATCTCATTTGGAGATTTTTATTTTGTTTTGTTGATTTAAAAGCTCTGCTTTTGGATTTTCAAAAAATTGTTCGGTAATTCATTGTTTAATTCTCTTCAATAAAAGTTTAGTAGAAGTGCTGATCGTAATTGACTCTTTTTGGTCTTTGAGCTGACACGCGTCTATGAGGATTGTGATCAAAATCACGCACCTTAAAATCGCGCAAGTTGAAATACAACGTCACCGACGATGACGGACACAATAACGACGCATTGCATGATGTTGATAGTGACGATTTCTTGGCGTCATCTGCGTCGATTTGTCGATTGCGTTTACACGCAGTGTTGCCAGATTTTTCAAGACGAGTCGAGCCCGATTCGAATAATATTGGAGCCGAAAATAGCCCGACTTAAAAATGATGCACAAAGATTAGTATCTAAATTATAATTATTCGTTTGTTAGACGTTTTTTTATTATTATAAATAATAATCAGACTCTTCATCGTTAAAACTTCAAAACTGCTTCGAAAATGTTTTCCATATACTAGAAAATGATTTTTCTGTCTTTTCGAAATAAAATTTGCATAAATATATTTAGTAAACAAGTTATACACATTTTTAGTCACATAAAAGTTCTTACAGTATTTTAAGTCAACTGAATTCTGGATCGAGCTGGCAATATTGCTTCAAGGGTCCCAATAACAGAGATTATCATTTATATTGACAAATCTTAGGTCCCAATTATAAATTTAGTTTGTAAATGTACAGTGTGCAAACTGAATCAACTGCTTTGAGTTGAGAATGTGTGTGTGTTGTTGCAAGTAAATATTGAAATGTAAGCAGGCTTATTCATAATGATGTTCAAAGGGTAGACACGGTGCATTCAAGAGCGTCCACAAGCTTTTTTTCAAAGCGAACCTCTGTCTATCAACTCCTACTCTCACCTCCCCGCGGTGAGCATCGGGTGCCTAGTACCTTTAACTGAAGATGGGGTTCCAATCCCTGTGGACGGTTTTAGGGGGCAGCAAACGAGAGAGGGGGGGAGGAGTGTTCCCACTAAGGCACTTCTCCTTCATCCAGGCGGCAGCGGAAGAATTCTCAAGATGGAATTAACGGTGGCGTCTTCAGTTCCAGTTAGGCTGAACTACTTAGTGAACACCTTATACGGGCTACTACGACATATTCGGAGCTCAGGCCTATAAGGAGCGGTTAATCCGGCTCCCCGCCCTTGGAGTTATATTGTAAGGGTCTGGTCCTCCAGGTTGGGGGTCGTGCCGTCGGGGTGACTTCCCGGCCACGTAAAGCTATTTTAGTTGCGAAGCAACAACAAGCCTCGGATACGGACGGATTTACTGTTGACGAACCTAGCAAACGAAATAAGGACAATGAACTTCGGATCTGCACGTGGAATGTTCTGTCTCTCTATAGACCACGTGCAGCCGAATATTTAGCGGAGGCCCTTGACTGCTACAAAGCAGACATCTGCATCTATCCAAGAAGTGCGATGGGATGGGCCGGGCAAAAGAAAACTGAAAGACTGCGATATATACAACGGTGACTGTTACCGACCACAAGGGCAGCGTCTTTTGGGATGTGGATTTGTTGTTAGAGGCAGACTTAGGCAAGAGGTCTTGAATTTCAATTATGTGAACGCACACCTCACGACAATTCGCATCAAGGCTAAATTCGCCAACATCAGCCTGATATGCGCGCATGCCCCCACAGAGGAGAAAGATGACAACACCAAGGACGAGTTCTACGAGCTCCTGGACAAGACATATGAGCAATGCCCTAGCTATGACATTCAAATTGTCTTGGGTGATTTTAATGCCAAACTAGGAAGAGAAGACGTCTTTGGTGGCACAATCGGAAGATACAGCCTGCACGACACCACCTCCGATAACGGACTCAGGCTAATCGACTTTGCTGCGGGGCGAATCGTTGTGGTAGCTAGTACGCAGCTCCCGCATCTCGATATACATAAGGGGACATGGCGAATTGCTGGTCAATCAACCGCCAACCAAATTGACCATATTGCGATCGACAGGAGCCAACGTTGACTCGGACCATCTACCTCGTTGTAGCCAAGGTAATGCTACGGATATCCAGACCAAAGCCAAAACAGGGAAATACTGTCAGGAAGTTCGACGTCGGACGGCTACAGTCGCAAGAAATCGCCAGGTCCTTTTCCGATCGAGTCTCTCGCGCCCTCTTAACTAGTCCTTTGCCGCCAACTTCAAACATCGAGAACCAGTGGAAAAACTGCCAGGAAGCCATCAGAGATGCCGCCTCTGACATGCTGAGCTTCGCACGACCACCACAGCGAAACCCCTGGTTCGACGAGGAATGCCGGCAAGTACATGCAGCCAAACAACAGGCATACAAAGCGGCACTGCATAGAAGGACCAGAGCTGCTCGCGAGCTCTACGAGCAGAAGAGGAGAGAGGAACACAAGCTTCTTAGAAGGAAAAAGAAAGAGCATGAGAAGCGTGCGATCGAGGAATTAGAGGGATGCCACTGCAGGAATGAAGTTCGGAAGTCTTACCAAAAAGTAAAAACAGCCTCCCAAGGTAACAAGCCCCGAACCGAAGCCTGCAAGGACGATCAGGGGAACATCGTGGTGGAATCGCAGTCGGTGCTGAGGATATGGAAAAATCATTTCTGCAAATTGTATAACGGCGATAACGAACCAAATTCCGCTGCCATGCAAATTGCACATGGTCGGAAGAAAGCATGCCCGATGAATGGAACCCCAGTATTGTTTGCCCGATCCTCAAGAAAGGCGATCCTCTGGACTGCACCAACTACAGAGGCATCAGTCTTCTTAATATCGCCTACAAGATCTTCTCTGCCGTACTTTGTGAACGCCTGAAGCCATTCGTCAACAACCTGATAGGTCCATATCAGTGTGGCTTTAGGCCAGGGAAGTCCACC
Source organism: Dasysyrphus tricinctus (assembly GCA_963921185.1). NCBI lineage: Eukaryota > Metazoa > Arthropoda > Insecta > Diptera > Syrphidae > Dasysyrphus > Dasysyrphus tricinctus. The sequence continues at coordinate 108,026,978 of OY992530.1, forward strand.
ATCGACCAAATATTCGCACTACGACAGATCTTGGAGAAAACCCAGGAGTTCCAAATCGATACCCACCACCTTTTTATCGATTTTAAGGCCGCGTATGACAGCATCTATAGAGACGAGCTATATAGAGCAATGTCTAGTTTTGGCATCCCTGCCAAACTCGTCCGTTTGTGCAGGATGACGATGGAGAATGCACGCTGCTCCGTCAAGGTCGGCAAAGACCTCACCGACACCTTTGATGTCAAAAATGTTTAAGGCAAGGCGACGCGCTGTCATGCGACTTCTTCAACATCGTTCTTGAAAGAATAGTGCAAAACTCTCACGTCAACACTAGAGGCACAATCTTTCAAAAGTCCGTCCAATTACTCGCTTACGCTGATGACATTGACATAATAGGACGAACAAAGCGTGATGTCAGTGGTGCTTTTGTAAGCATTGAGAAGGAAGCCAAGAAGATGGGTTTAACGGTGAATGAAAGCAAAACGAAGTATATGCTGTCAACAAGAAAGGACACCCAACACCGACGTCTCGGACAGAACGTCACTATAGACAGCTATAATTTTGAGGTGGTCAGAGACTTTGTCTACCTGGGATCCGCTATAAACTCAGCGAACGACACCAGCGCTGAGATCAATGAAGAATTACTCTTGCCAATCGCTGTTTCTTTGGGCTAAGAAGGCAATTGAGAAGCAAAGCCCTCTCTCGAGCAACTAAACTGTCCCTGTATAAGACGCTTATCATCCCGGTCCTGATGTATGGTGCAGAGGCATGGACACTGTTAACGGTGGATGAGAACGCGTTAGGCTGTTTTGAGAGGAAAATTCTCCGGGTGATTTTTGGTCCCGTCTGCATAGATGGGGAATGGAGAAGAAGATACAACAACGAACTGTATGGGCTGTACAGCGACACCGACCTAGCCACAAAAGTGAAAAGCCAACGACTGAGACGGCTGGGTCATCTAGAGCGAATGGACACCAATGCTCTGGCCCGGAAAGTCTTTGAATCCAACCCTGTGGGACAACAGTAGAGGTGGACAGCGTAAAAGGTGGCGCACTTAAGTGGAATAGGACCTTAACCAACTTGGCATGCGAAACTGGAGACAGCTAGCTAGAAACCGAGCCGACTGGAAGAAGCTTGTTGGTTGAGGCCCTGGTCCACCCCGGACTGTAGCGCCACCTTAAGTAAGTAAGTAAGTAAGGCATAATACACTTTTCAAAACTTTATTAAAGATCTCATCTAGGAAAATGAAAACTTAAAAACAAAAAATATTTATTTGACTCAATTTTTAATGAGCACAATTTCAAAACTAAATATCGCACAATTTCAAAACTAAATAGCCCAAATTGGGATATATCGCAAATCATAATTTGAAAGAGCGAGTAAAACGTTCAACTGGCCCAATTGGCGATAAAGAGCCCGTTCTGGCAACCCTGTTTACACATAGTTTGGTGCATTGTTGTCGCATGGCATACGCCTTTCCATGGCCGTTTACAAGTTGTTTTTTCATTTGTAGCCATGGTGCTCATATCTCCTCCCCGTATGCATTTAGGTACACGAACACGAGGTTTTATCGCTTATGGTTATAATTTCATCTCGTTATGCTCTTATTTGTAAAATTAGCTTAAAGAGATCTTTTAAGGTTAGTCAACAGTTTTCTTGAACGATTGTGCGTTGGCTGGCCAACGGGATCTCATCTGGATTTTTATTCCTTCTTTGGGGCCTCTGTACCACTCACGCAACTCTGTTGACCCACTTGGGGCCAGTTGCTTGTACAAATATTTAACTCGTGGCTCAGCAATCTTAACTCAACGACTTCGGAGAATGGACTGAGGTTCAACGATCGTTCAGGCATTAAATTGGCTACTATAACATACTTGATCCTCTTGAACCATCGTTGAACCTCAGTAGTTCCGCCGAAATCCGCCAATAAAAATAATTGAACCACGGATCAAAATTTGAGCCACGTTTGTACAACGGGTCCTTAGGGTATGTATGTTCAGTAAGCAGTCGGTGTAAATTGTCATTGTTAGCAGTTTTATTATAAAATGATATTCTTATTGCTATAATAGTCGGACTTTGGTAACATAAATCGCGACCAGAGCGAGACGATGATAAGACGTGAACAATAACAAAAACCGCGTGTAAATGTCACGGCGTGACTATAGCGAGATTATAGCGAGAAATCCACGATACAGGTAGTCGTGTAAATGAAACATAAAACCGCCTTTGGAATTTTTAGCCATAGTTTTAGCTTATTGTAACCTATTTGAAAAGTAATTTTGAAAAAAGTTTAGATGAAACTATAGCGAGACCAAATCGAGATGATGGAAAAACATTCTAAATGTCAAAAAACCACGTGTAATTATAACGGCGAGACCAAACTGAGACCATAGCGAGAAAACCACGACACAGATAGCCATATAAACGGGCACGGCGAGACAAAAACGAGATTAACAGAACTATACCATGAAACAGAAAACAATAGCTGCGTTTTTTTGCATGTCCATATGGAGTTTGGCGAAAAAAACGACATCGGGACATTGCAACATTTGTTTACCTTTTGCATTGGTCTGCCATTTTGTTTTGAGCTATTTACCAACAAACATTTGACATTTCTATACAAATTATCAAAAAGACAACGACAATCGTAGTTTGGCATTACCGTTTTTATCGGGACAAAAGTTAACTCCAGTTAATTATCTGGACTTAGCTAACTCTATATAGACATAGCTGTTGTTGTATTTAACATGTAAATTGTTTTGCTTTGTTGCCGTTTTATTCACACAATTTTATCTAGACATACAAAAAAACACAACCAATGTTTAGTTTTTAGCTTATTGTAACCTATTTGAAAACAATAATTTGGAAAAAAAAGTTTTGGCGAGACTATAGCAAGACCAAAGCGAGATGATGGAAAAACATTCTAAATGCCAAAACCACGTGTAAATATCACAGCGAGACCAAACTGAGGCCATAGCGAGAAAACACAGATAGCCATGTAAACGGGCGCGGCGAGACATGAGCAAATACAATGGCCCTGAAAGCCACGTTTAGACGGTATCTGCGGCATCGTTATCGTAATACTTCTTCTTTTATAAATATTGATGACGATTTGAGTCGACTGAGTTCTGAATTATCTGAGATATTTCATACAACACAGATTTGATATCTATGTACTTTTTCATAGAGAGAAAAAATCATTTTTGATTAATTTTCCATGGAAATAGTTTTAGGTTGATCGTTTCCCTTTATTTTTTAGCAAAAAAGTCAACAGATAAGAGTTATTCTGGAAGTTAAATGATAAATCTCACCTGGAGACCTAAGAAATTCGTTTTTAAAGATAAATCTCAGATCGAGACCAAAATTAAATTTGACGAATTAAATATCTCTCAGTGAGAAACCAATTGAAAATAAAGGTCAACTGTTATTTTCGATCTCTACTTTGGACCGAGGATATTTTAATTCTTCTGTTTAAGTGGAGCGACTGAATATAATTCAAGTTAGAAGTTCAAATGAGATCAGCTCCATAATGCTATAGTCATCTAACTGATGAGCCCAACAATCGTAACTGCGCGAAACGCATTAATTTTATTTTTTTTTTTGCTTTTTAATTCATGAAAAACTATGAAAGATTTTTAAATTTGGTTTTCGATATTTTGGAAAGTAAAATCACTTAATTATGCATAATTTTGAAAAATATCTTCTTGAAAAAAAAAAATCAAATTTGTTTACAAAATATTTATTTTGAAATTTAATTTCTGAAAAACTATTCATTTTAACAACTCCATTTAAAAATCAAATAAAAGAATGGAGTATAAGCTTTTAAAAAAGCTATAGCGTACTATCGTTAAAACTTTCGTTGATTTTTAATCAATTTTAAGAAATTGTCACCCTGCCTCCGGGGGAGATAGAGTTTTCTCCCCATATAATTTTTTCTTAAAATATACCTACAAATTATACCCTAAATTGATACAAATCACCGGAAAAAAATTTTAAATAATTTTTTAAAATAAAAAAAAAATTGAAAATAAAACTTAGTTAGCTTGCAGCATTGATTGGTAGGTCTCATTCTTTGCTGCATGCGCCCCCGAACCAGGGGTTTAGTTGTGGTGGCCTAGTGAAACCCAACACATCAGTTGCGCACTCCTGATGGCATTTTGGCAGTGTTTCACTGGTCCTCTGCAGATGATGCTGGTGGCGATCTTGCTGAGAGATTAAGAGAGACGAGGTCTGCAAAAGTCCTGGCAATCTCTTCCGATTTTAACTTCAAGACTTTAAATCTTTTCACAGCATCCGCTCGTCGTTGTGGCGTCATGGATATCCGCATTCATACTTGAGTCTATGTTGGCACCAAGGAACGTTTGGACATCCAGGATACTGGAAGCATGTCTGGCACATATCGCAACATGATCAAACTGGTTGACGGTTCGTTGATCAGGACACCACCAGGTCCTTTAGTGTATATTGAGGTGTGGGAATCGAGTGTTGGCTATGATGACATTACACCCCGCCGCAAAGTCAATCAGCCTGAGTCCGTTGCCTGAAGTGTTGTCGTGCAGGCTGTGTCCTCCAAGCATCGAACCACAGATGCCTTCCTTTCTGATCTTGGCGTTGAGGTCACCAAGAATAATTTTGACGTCGTCCTTGGGGCGCCTATCATACGTGTTCTTGAGGAGATCGTAGAATTCTTCCTTGGTTGAGTAATTTTGTTCATCCGTTGGGGCGTGGGCACAGATCAACATGATATTTTTGAATTTTACTTTGATGCGGATTGTGACCAGGCACTCGCTTACATTTCTGAAGCCTAAGACTTCTGGCCTAAGTCTTCCCCTAAAAACAAAACCGCTACCAAAGAGCACAGCACACACGATTTCATCCTTCGTATACCCTATCCATTCCGTCGGACTCCCTGGATGGCTGTAATGTTAGCCTTTAGCCTATCCAGGCTCTCCACTAGTTGTTCGGCTGCACGTGGCCCGTTAAAGGTCCGGGAATTCCACGTGCAGATCTGAAATTCATTGTCCTTGTTTCGTTTGCTGGGGTTGTCAACATTAAAATCATCCATATCCGAGGCTTGTGGCTGTTTCGGAAGCCTTTTATTTTTCCGTGGTAGGGAAGTTACCCCATCGTACAACCCTCAACTTCGAGGAACAGACCCTTAGTATAACTCCAAGGGTGGGGAGCCGCTCCTTATAGGCCTGAGCTACGAATATGTTGTAGTAGCCAAAATAAAGTGTTCACTAAGTAGTTCAACCTGACTGGAACTGTAGACGCCATCGTTGATTCAATCTGGGGAATTCTTCCGCTGCCTCCTGGATAAAGGAGAAGTGCCTTAGTGGGAACACTTCTCCTTCTCTCTCTCGTTTGCTGCCGCCTCAAACCGTCCACAGGGGTTGGAACCCCATCTTCAGTTAAAGGTACTAGGCACCCGATGTTCAACACTTGGAGGTGAGATTAGGAGTTGATAGACAGAGGTTCGCTTTGAGAAAAAAGCTTGTGGACGCTTGTGTCCTCTTAAATGTACATGTCTACCCTTTGAACGTCAAAGTTTATAAATATTATTTTTTTTTTTTCATGAAGCAGGTCCTTATGTTCAATGTGCCTCCCATGTGGGACAGCTTTGAACTAAGCTAGGGCACTTTTGAGTTGCAGTTTTTGTAATAGTTTTAACCAGTAAACATGAGAGTAGGCGTACTCGTACACTTTTTTTCAAGTAAAATAAAAGAGAGTTAGAAAGTTAGGGATGTTCAAAGGGTAGACACGGTGCATTCAAGAGGACACAAGCGTCCACAAGCTTTTTTTCAAAGCGAACCTCTGTCTATCAACTCCTACTCTCACCTCCAAGTGGTGAACCTCGGGTGCCTAGTACCTTTAACTGAAGATGGGGTTCCAATCCCTGTGGACGGTTTCAGGGGGCAGCAAACGAGAGAGGGGGGGAGGAGTGTTCCCAATAAGGCACTTCTCACTCATCCAGGTGGCAGCGGAAGAATTCTCAAGATGGAATCAACGGTGGCGTCTACAGTTCCAGTTAGGCTGAACTACTTAGTGAACACCTTATACGGGCTACTACGACATATTCGGAGCTCAGGCCTATAAGGAGCGGTTAATCCGGCTCCCCGCCCTTGGAGTTATATTGTAAGGGTCTGGTCCTCCAGGTTGGGGGTCGTGCCGTCGGGGTGACTTCCCGGCCACGTAAAGCTATCTTAGTTGCGAAGCACCAACAAGCCTCGGATACGGACGGATTTACTGTTGACGAACCAATCAAACGAAATAAGGACAACGAACTTCGGATCTGCACGTGGAATGTTCTGTCTCTCTATAGACCACGTGCAGCCGAACATTTAACGGAGGCCCTAGACTGCTACAAAGCAGACATCACCACCATCCAAGAAGTGCGATGGGATGGGCCGGGCAAGAGAAAACTGAAAGACTGCGATATCTACTACGGTGACTGTTACCGACCACAAGGGCAGCGTCTCTTTGGATGTGGATTCGTTGTTAGAGGCAGACTTAGGCAAGAAGTCTTGAGTTTCAACTATTTGAACGAGCGCCTCACGACAGTTCGCATCAAGGCTAAATTCGCCAACATCAGCCTGATATGCGCGCATGCCCCCACAGAGGAGAAAGATGACAACACCAAGGACGAGTTCTACGAGCTCCTGGACAAGACATATGAGCAATGCCCTAGCTATGACATTCAAATTGTCTTGGGTGATTTTAATGCCAAACTAGGAAGAGAAGACGTCTTTGGTGGCACAATCGGAAGATACAGCCTGCACGACACCACCTCCGATAACGGACTCAGGCTAATCGACTTTGCTGCGGGGCGAAACGTTGTGGTAGCTAGTACGCAGTTCCCGCATCTCGATATACATAAGGGGACATGGCGAATTGCTGGTCAATCAACCGCCAACCAAATTGACCACATTGCGATCGACGCAAGGCACTCCTCCAGTATCAAGGATGTCCGAACGTTCCGAGGAGCCAACGTTGACTCGGACCACTACCTCGTTGTAGCAAAGGTAATGCTACGGATATCCAGACCAAAGCCAAAATAGGGAAATACTGTGAGGAAGTTCGACGTCGGACGGCTACAGTCGCAGGAAATCGCCAGGTCCTTTTCCGATCGAGTCTCTCGCGCCCTCTTAACTAGTCCTTTGCCGCCAACTACAAACATCGAGAACCAGTGGAAAAACTGCCAGGAAGCCATCAGAGATGCCGCCTCTGACGTGCTGGGCTTCGCACGACCACCACAGTGAAACCCCTGGTTCGACGAGGAATGCCGGCAAGTACATGCAGCCCAACAACAGGCATACAAAGCGGCACTGCATAGAAGGACCAGAGCTGCTCGCGAGCTCTACGAGCAGAAGAGGAAAGAGGAACACAAGCTTCTTAGAAGGAAAAAGAAAGAGCATGAGAAGCGCGCGATCGAGGAATTAGAGGGATGTCACTGCAGGAATGAAGTTCGGAAGTTTTACCAAAAAGTAAAAAGAACCTCCCAAGGTAACAAACCCCGAACCGAAGCCTGCAAGGACGATCAGGGGAACATCGTGGTGGAATCGCAGTCGGTGCTGAGGATATGGAAAAATCATTTCTGCAAATTGTATAACGGCGATGACGAACCGAATTCCGCTAACATGCAAATTGCACCATTCAACTTGGACGACGTAGGCCAACAATTCCGTCCACCCGATCTTGACGAATTGAGGATAGCCATATCTAAACTTAAGTCCAATAAAGCAGCTGGAGCTGATGGCCTTGCGGCTGAACTATTAAAAGCGGCTGGCGATGAATTGGTTAGGAGTATGCACCAGCTCATCTGTAAAATATGGTCGGAGGAAAGCATGCCCGATGAATGGAACCTCAGCATTGTTTGCCCGATCCTCAAGAAAGGCGATCCTCTGGACTGCACCAACTACAGAGGCATCAGCCTTCTTAATATCGCCTACAAGATCTTCTCTGCCGTACTTTGTGAACGCCTGAAGCCATTCGTCAACAACGTGATAGGTCCATATCAGTGTGGCTTTAGGCCAGGGAAGTCCACCATCGACCAAATATTCGCACTACGGCAGATCTTGGAGAAAACCCAGGAGTTTCAAATCGATCCCCACCAACCTTTCACCGACACCTTTGATGTCAAAAAAGGTTTTAGGCAAGGCGACGCGCTGTCATGCGACTTCTTCAACATCGTTCTTGAAAGAATAGTGCAAAACTCTCACGTCAACACTAGAGGCACAATCTTTCAAAAGTCCGTCCAATTACTCGCTTACGCTGATGACATTGACATAATAGGACGAACAAAGCGTGATGTCAGTGGTGCTTTTGTAAGCATTGAGAAGGAAGCCAAGAAGATGGGTTTAACGGTGAATGAAAGCAAAACGAAGTATATGCTGTCAACAAAAAAGGACACCCAACACCGACGTCTTGGACAGAACGTCACTATAGACAGCAATAATTTTGAGGTGGTCAGAGACTTTGTCTACCTAGGATCCGCTATAAACTCAGCGAACGATACCAGTGCTGAGATCAAACGAAGAATTACTCTTGCCAATCGCTTTTTCTTCGGGCTAAGAAGGCAATTGAGAAGCAAAGCCCTCTCTCGAACAACTAAACTGTCCCTGTATAAGACGCTTATCATCCCGGTCCTGATGTATGGTGCAGAGGCATGGACACTGCTAACGGTGGATGAGAACGCGTTAGGCTGTTTCGAGAGGAAAATTCTCCGGGTGATTTTTGGTCCCGTCTGCATAGATGGGGAATGGAGGAGAAGATACAACCATGATACAACTAAATAAGATAGCGCTTTGCGCATCATGTACATAGAATGACGTCATCGACGCACATAAATAATTTTTCCTACATTAATAAAAAAACGATTTTTTTACTAAAATTTAATAATTCAATATGAAATATCATTTCTTTAAAACAATGCACTTGTTTTTAGGCTTCTGAACACGCATTTTATTATAAAATAAACAAAAATATCAGGGAAATTTGTGCGTCGATGACGTAATGCGAAAAAAAAAACAGGAAGGCGTTATCTATTTAGTTGTATCATGAGATACAACCACGAACTGTATGGGCTGTACAGCAACACCGACCTAGCCACAAAAGTGAAAAGCCAACGACTAAGATGGCTGGGCCACCTAGAGCGAATGGACACCAATGCTCCGGCCCGGAAAGTCTTTGAATCCAACCCCGTGGGACAACGCAGTAGAGGTGGACAGCGTAAAAGGTGGCGCACGCAAGTGGAAGAGGACCTCAACCAACTTGGCATGCGAAACTGGAGACAGCTAGCTAGAAACCGAGCAGGCTGGAAGAAGCTTATTGGTTGAGGCCCTGGTCCACCCCGGACTGTAGCGCCACCTTAAGTAAGTAAGTAAAGTAAGTAAGTAAAAGAGAGTTAGTACGACGGTCAAGTTAGACTTTCACTGGGAACTAAATCCGAGGTCAGGTTTGACTTTACTATTCGATAAGGTATTGGTTCACGAGTCTTAAACCACATTTTTCACAACTCTACCTAGAGTTATTTGGCAAATTATGTTCAATTTGATTTTTGCTTATAGCTCGCGCATTTTTGATCTTAGGAAAATCGAGTGGATTTTCGAAAACAGTAAAAATACTTCAATTTTCGACTAGTGCTTGAGTCCAAATGGGTTGTCGCAGAAAAAAATATAAGATAGGAATTTATTGGAAATTGTGTAGGGGGAAAACGGGAGACTTGACCATACGGGAGACATGAGCCACTCGCAATATTTCACTCAGACTACCCTTAAATTCAAGACGTGTTTGTATATCCGAAGCAGAACATATCCTTCTATTTGCTCATAAAAAGGTTTCTGGATCAACATTTGATTTTGGTTCCTGGACGAGTAAATGCATTTTTCGCTAAGAAAAGTTAAACAATTTTTTTTTTCTTTTCATTGCATAACTTTTGTTTGACTCGTAGTTAATTAAATAATTTAGTATGATCTTATTCCTTGAATAATTGGTTTGTAAATACCCTTGCAAAATAATGCAACAGCTTACGTAACAGAATTTATAATCTCTTTTGTCTCAAAAAGCGTGAACGGGAGACTTGAACCACTTATTGTAAGGAGACCTGATCATACGAAAAAGAGGAGCAAAACCAAAAAAAAGTCAAAAAACTGCCGCAGAAGGGGGAATTAAAGGATAACAATGCTCAAATTATGTTTAAGAAATATTACAATCTTCTTACTGTATTTCTGAAGGAGGGGTTTATTTAAGTTGTGTATTTATTTTCGTTTGTTACGGTTTTTAAGGTTGTTTTTAGTTTTGTATCAATATTTTCGTGTATACATTTTTAAAACATTTTTCTTAGCAAATAATACGTTAAATATAGTAACAATTGAGTTTTATGAAAATCATAGACGGTGATCTCATTTTTTGTATTGTTAACTCGTTCAATTTGGGTATGTTCAAGTCTCCCCCAGGGGATGTTCAAGTCTCCCGTAGGGGGCGGGAGACTTGAGCCAAAAATCTATCTTCAAACAATTTGCCCTGGGTTGAAACCGATTGCATATATTTGAAGCCAATTTAACTAGTTTGAAAATAGATAAGTGTAGCTTTATAGAGATGTATCTTTCATGCGGCTGAGATAAATAGACAAGTTTTTATCAACAATTTTACAAAAAGTGGCTCAAGTCTCCCGCCTTCCCCCTATATTTTCAATGGTACTTTGATATAATTTTCGAATAGTTGGTAGTTTTCGAGCAATTAGTTAAAAACTCCCTAAATATGCATTTTTGCATCATTTTTTGCATCATTTTTTGCATTTTTTTCCATGTTGCGTTACGAAATTTTGTTGGCAAACCTCAGATTCAGCACCCCCGAAAACATAAAGGAGCGAACAAATCAAAACTACCCCTCAATTTGCATGGTAAAAATACAATATGACTGGACTATAGATAGTAGACTATTAAGTGTACCGTGATAGATACTTCTGTGTAAGAAACTGTGAAACATAAAGATGTAAGGAGCGAGTAAGAGCAACAGAGGATTTTTTTAAACAATGAATATGATGATGATGACCACCATAGGACATTCCAAAAAGAGAAGAAGAATATCGATGTATTACAATATCTAGAATTTTTTGAATGACTTACATATCTCCTGGAGAAACCATACTAAAAAATAACGCACTTAGGCTAAAAAACGAATGTGATGCACGTGTCACAATACTCTTTTTTGTGGTAAGAAAAACTTAATCACTATTTTGAAACTCAAAGCATAAATTAGACTCGGTATTACGAGTATTGTATTAAAATTTAAAAACAAATTAATAAATAAAAAACTTATTCCGTGCGGATTGCTCGAGCGTATATTCGCTTGGAAGCGAGAAACGTTAGTCCAATTAAGAAACTGTAAAGGCAAACAATATAGATAGTTAAAATATCTATAACTTTTATAATAGTATTTTTTTGATTTGAGTTACAAAAAAAAAATTATGGCAGTAAGAAAAAAAAAAATTAATTTTTGTTCTTGTTAATGGACTGTAACTTTCAAACAAGAGTGTATAGCGAAAAAAGTTATTTAACATATTTTCTAGAAAATTCAATTTTCTACAATACAATACAATTTTTTTTCTTAAGATCAAAAATGCGCGAGTTATAAGCAAAAATCAAATTGAACATACAAAACAAAATGGCGGCCAAATGACTCTAGGTAAAGTTGTGAAAAATGTGGCTAAAGACTCGTGAACCAATACCTTATCGAATAGTAAAGTCAAACCTGACCTCGGATTTAGTTCCCAGCGCTCCATATAATGAAATCTAACTTGAGCGTAAGTGGGCAAACGTTTATGGGGATCGGTCCAAATTTCCACCACGAACGAGACCTATGTGCTCCCACTCAAACCAAAAGTATTGAACTTTTTTTTTCAAAACGTTTTGAAAATAATCTTTTGTTAGGACTTGGCCGCTCAGTGATTTGGGAGTTTCATACAATCTCATATTTCTAATTTTTGTTGTCGCTCAGGATATTAATAAATCATGCTCTCCGAGTTATTACTTTATGTGGTAGGGGTAACGCCCGTATAACATACTAATAGTCCACAGCCCAGGGCCACGAGATTTAGGAAGGAGGGGGGGTTAAAGGTAATTTACCCCAGAAAAAATGGAAAAAGTAAGTGCATATTGATTTACGGTCATTTTAGTGATGTCATGAGAGCAAGTTGGGGTGTGAGCAAAAAAAAAATTATTTACCTTATTAAACCATCCATTCCGATAGGAAATTTTATTTTGAACGAAAAGTTTTAAGAGTTAAATGTTCAAATTCTTAGTTTCTGAGCTATATCTTACATATTGAAAAGTGACCAGTGTGAACTTAGTAGCATTTTCGGTCTTTAGCCTGCTTATTGGCCAAACAAACATATTCATTCATAAAAACCCTTGTACGTAATTGCTCCTTTATATCCCTCATTTTCCGGCCTATTCAATAGGCTATTAGTGTAGTTTCCTCTTTCAGTAAATATTTTGTGGTCCTAAAGTTAACCTTACAGCTTTCTGGATCTTGAACCGATTTAAACGATAATGTCGAAACATCAATCATTTTCCAACCCAACTCAATCATTTTCTTTAATTGCATTTTTGGAAAGATTCTTCTTGACTAGAACTTTTATAACGAAAACTTAAAAATAGCCCGAAACAAATGTTCTTTCTCTATTCAGACGTCTCTTATTTCCTTAAATCCCAATTATCCAAACAATGTTTCCTACTTCATATTGTGTTGCATTTAACTTTGCATTTATTTGTATATAGGCAGGGTTACATACCATGCATAAGAAGTCAACCACCGCAATGTCAGCCAACGAAGACAAATTAACTCCAAGAACTTCATGGAATTCACAACAATAATATACTCAGACACAAAACGTATATTGTTTCGTGAGTGTCTTCCAAATCCATACCGTGGTGAATACACTGTGAACGTGAATGCATCCAAGGAAAGTCTTTATTCCTGAGTGGGGCTATATAAGACCATACAATAGAAGTTAAAGATACTCTTTTTGAACTTTATCAAAAGAATTCTTAAAGTTCTAAAGGAATTAATGGGAGTTTGAAATTCTTTTTAGCTCTAAACGAACCCATGTAAGTTGACACGGCAATAATTATTATTCGTGCGGGATGACACCTTCTATTGTTAGTTAGTTGGCTTAATGTGAGTTTGTAATTTGTTTTTGATTTGTGACAAGTCACGTAAAATAACTTGAAAGTATTCTATTTATTGGGGTTGTTTTACTCACCGAGAAAGTGTCTTAGTTTATACATACATCAGGAAGGTAACCCAGAAGTAATTTTCCAAGAGCTTTACATGCATTTCCGCTATTGGGAGTATTTTCCGGAAATGGTGTATTAGCTTGAAAATATTTTAGACTTTAAACTTAGACTTAAGACACTAATAAGAATGGGACTGTACTGTATTTATTCTTAGAACTAACAAGTAAATTAGGAAAGAACCCATACTCAATGCAGAAAAGCCCCCACGGTCATGCCCCATTCCAAGTAGATTCTTCTAAAATCGTTAGATTTTGATGTTTATTCTCTTAACAAATACCGTTAGGAGGTAATTTTTACCCTCTCTACAATACCATAGTTGTTCAAATCAACTCTGAATTCTCATGTTAATGGAGGATCATAAATTGAACTTCATCAACCGTTCCAAGAACCAAGAGCCTAGTCTAATGCAATGCAATGACAAAGAAATAACTTTTAAGTTACATCGTCGTTGTCCGTCGGTCGTCCGTTCGTGGGCTATCTTACCAATTGAAGATTATTTATTATGCAATTTACAACCATTTTGATGGATTTCAACTATCATCATCAGCATCGTAATAATTAAATATCAAATGCACTGTAAAGGACAGACAGACAGACGAACAGATAGAACAGCCTCTAATACTCCTTCGCAATGCGCCATTTCGCTAATGGCATCTTAAGTAATTCAGTTGCTTAAGCTAGTCAATAAATACTAATAGCTCCGCTCCTATAATCCACCCACGACTAATAAAACAGGCAGACATACCAAGTCAGACAACAATTGGACATTTAATACCACATTTGGTAGAGTAATTTCATTTTGGATTGCAAAGCAACTGTAGCTACATACAGTTAACAGTTACAATATAAATAATTTATTTTCTTCATCCATCTGTCAGAATAAGCTTAAGCAACCCATACACGATCGGATAAATAATTGATATGCGTTTTGAGATAAAATGAGCATGATGGGCCTGAGTGATATTTGTTTGTAAGTGATATTTTATAAAGTCAAATGTGAGAAAACACTGGGATGTTATGAGGTTTATCGGTTCTGCGGAAATGAAAACAAACGAAATGGTGGCACGACAGATCCTAGAGAGTCAGTAGTTACCAAGTGACAGAACTTACAATCATCCCTGTGTGTGTTGTTAGTAGGCATAGGAATAGAAGTGGCCTACAATTTTCTGTCAAATCCAAACGTCTAAGATGGGAAGACAAAGAATATCTACTCTTGTAGCGTTTGTCATTAGCAGAAGGCAGTACCCAACAAATTTTTTTTTAATTTTTAGCTGGATGGAATAGGCCTTTTGGTAGATACGATACCCAGATACCTAGCGTGACTTACATACAACGTCTACCGTTACTCCATGGGGAACTACCGGTCTTTGTGAAGCTGGTTTGTTTAGGTGAGAAGATAGTGGAAACTGCTATATTGTACTTCATTCAAATGATCGTGTAAGGGACCTTTAATTTTAGACTTTCACACTTAAAAACTATAGTCAAGCTATGTTTGGAACCACTTATCATACAAAAATCTTGTCTTATTTTATTTAAAACTCTAAAAACCCAAGGTAAATATTCAAAATTGCTCTAAATCAACCATCCATTACTAAGTAAAAAGGGGCCTATAGCCAACACATATTTGGATTATTTTCGATAACGCAGCTTCCTTAGGTCATATTTTATGTTCGATAACATCATTTGCGATGCAACACAAAAATCGAGTTGAAAACAAGAAAAACCCAGAGAGCGTGTTCGTAAACGTTGATCAAACAGATTTTATGCAAGCGGGACGATTGCATATTTGACGATAACAATATCTGCGCCAAAAAATTATGATTTTTGACATTGATCGTCGTTTTTTGACGTTGATTTAAAATTTTTTAAACGTCCAAAATATTATAAGCAAATAATATTCATCAGCTTGAAGTTTTGAACATCTATTTGTCTCGGAGCCACAAGGGTGTAGGTATCCAGATTTTTGCCCAGAAGGGGTCACGTTCTTCAAAATGCATTGTATTGTATTCAAATTTATTTTTTTATTCCAAATACCTATAGTCTAGGAACCGTATTTTTGGCCTCAAAACCTTAGCCCTTAATATAGATACATTTGTCTCCTTTGCCTCGTAACAGAAGCAACTTACTTACCTACTTAAGCAATGTCACCCTCGATTTTTGAAACCTTATTTGTGAGATATTCTCAAAAATGGTGTATCTACCACTTGAAAAGCCCAGGAGCCTCACAAATCAAATTTTTGAATGACGATTTTCAATTATCTCAAAATTAAAAAATATTTTTTTTTAACAATTTCACATTTACATTTCGCAACAAAAAATCTTGCAAATAAACCGAAATTTTGCAAATTAAAATCCCCAGTGTCAAAATTTCGCAATTCCATTAAACATTTGCTCCGAGTTTTGAACTAAAATAAAATAAAAATGAATCTCGAAGAAGATTTTCCCAAATTAAGAATTTTACGCAGGAAAGTGTATTTACTGCAATGCAATTAAGTTTTGACAGATTTTAGTCTGTGAGATTTAAGCTTGCGAGATTTTGTAAATGCGGCATTGTTTAAGGTGAGATTTTGTAATTAGAAGCTTTTGCAGGGCGAAATTTTAATTTTGAAGAATTCTGATGCTATGTTTTAATGAATATTAAAATTTTTTTGTCAAGGGCACTCAAGGCCATTGAAAAAACTTTTGGTACCTCATTTATGTTATCTTAAAAAAAAAAAACGAATACAAATGAAAAGTCACTAAATAGTCATAAAAGGTCAGGTAATATCAGCAGATATAAATTTTTACTTGCGATATATGTACTCCCAAAGGTACCTCCCAAAGAACCATTTAATAATTTTTGATTTTCTTCAAAATGGTACGACCTATTTCAATTAATTTTGTGTACGAAAATTTTTGAAAAAATATTTTTTGGATTTTTAAAAAATGTTTCAAATTTTTGTTTGGAAAATCAAATATTTCGAAAACGACATGATCGATTTTTTTGAAACTTGATATTTAAAAGTTTTTTAGTACTTTCTAAAATATTTTTAGAAAAAATTTTACATTTATGAAAAATAACGGTACCTTCCATACAAAAGTTAAAAAACCGCAAAGGAAAATATTTTTTTCGCAAAAACGACTCCTACGATTTTGATTAAACTTTTTCTATATACTAAAATTAGTACGATCTACTATCGATTTTTATATTATAAAATTTTGCACTTGGCAACTATTAATAGTACCTGTATTACGTATTAGTACGTATTTTTTTATTTTGCATATTCTCGTTATCGGCTGAACGGATTTAGATGAATTTTCTTATATACAAATTTCGAATAAGATTAAATAATCATATCAAAATTTTCAAAAAAAAAGTTTTTGGATTTTTAAAAAAAGTTTCAACTTTTTTTTTTGAAAATTCGATATCTCAAAAACGGCTTGACAATTTTTCTTCAAATTTTGTTTTTATATACACATAAATATATATATACTTCAGATTTGTATACCAAAGTGATGGATGGTGGTGGATGAGAACGTGTTATTCTGTTTCTCCGGGTGATTTTTGGTCCCGTTTGCATAGATGGGGAATGGAGAAGAAGATACAACCACGAACTGTATGGGCTGTACAGCGACACTGACCTGGCAACAAAAGTGAAAAGCCAACGACAAAGATGGCTGGGTCACCTAGAGCGAATGGACACCAATGCTCCGGCCCGGAAAGTCTTTGAATCCAACCCCGTGGGACAACGCAGTAGAGGTGGACAGCGTAAAAGGTGATTTTAACACTTTTTTGTATCAGAAACAAATTTTGAGTGTTGAAAAGATATCAATAATAATTTTGTAACGTTTGTGCACGTTTTTCCCAAAATCTGTTGCTCTAATGAAATAGTGTAATAATCTTTCTTGTGTAGAATTCTATGAAAAAAACTTAAACTAGCAAGATTTTTGAAAATAAAATGAATAGTTTTCTATATACATATGTATTTACAAACATTTTTGTTTGTTACTTAACGGTCAAAAAAATCAAAAGTCAAATTTTGAAACGCTATATCTTTCAGATTTCATTAATAGCTCATTATTTAGGTGATAAGACTATCTGAAAGTTTCTGGTTTCTCCATTATTCGTTGTGAAATGGAATTCGAATGAGTTATTAGAAAAGAATTTCAAAGCTCACACCCTTTTTTTAAAAAAATGGCCTTCTCCTTAGCACTTCCACCCAAAAATTGTTTTTTATAGTAAAAAGATAAACCGGAATACAAACTGTACAAATAATGTCGTCCATCAATAAATGAAATTTCGATAAGTTGTTGCGGTAAAATTTACCACAACAAGTTTCACCTGCCAACTCTTTCCCCTTAACCATTTTTAGCCTTTCCTTTTTCCGTTGCGGCTCCAAAATGCTTGTAGAGTTAGTGGATACCTGGCGTCCATCAGCCAGAGACCTACTCTAAAGTATTTTGGAAAAGTAACTAAAACAGGTTTTGATCGATTTGCGATTTGAGTGGAACAGTTGGTTCCAAAATTCACGAGCCCTAATTATCAAGAAGACGGGCGGTCTCTTGTCGATGTGCCAGCGGATGAGCTGAAGAAGTAAGCGAGTCAGGCGGACTCTTACTTATACCAAAAACTCAAATCATCATTAACTAAATTTAACTAAAATTAACGTAACGTAAAGTAACTTAACGTAGCTTATGATTTTGTGAGTAAATGGGTTGTTAACGTGTTTTTAAATTCTTAAAACTTAATAATTTAAATAATAGATCTATCGGAATTGAGACGCGAAGAGAAAAGAACTGAGTTAATCTCAGGATTTGGTCGTATAAATTCCTCTCTCACCTCGAAGTGTTAGTTTTGTAGAGATTGCTTCGCGCTTCGAATCACTCGCGATAATTTTAGAGTAACTAGGAGAATGCCTAGAAGAAACTTTTTCTCGATTTTAATTCTTTTAAATTTTCTCGAAAAAGTTAGTTAAAGGGTTCTGAACTCGGCCATTTGGATTTGGCAAGTTTTGGAAAGACATCCAACAACTTGCTGAATCATTGAATGTGTGTGTGTGAGTAAAATTTCGATGAGATTCGACAGCGGAGGAACGGAGGTTTTCGAGGAGAGCACGTAGCTTTCCAGGAAGCCGTGATCCCGTGACTGAAGATCTCGAAAACGATTGGCTGGTTGTATGAATGTGTGAGAGACTGGAATGGCCGAGGTAGACAATAGGATTAGCATGGAAAGTTCACTCTTTGGAGAACTATTCAAGCAAAAAGTTGTGTTTAGAAATAAATTCGAAGAAGTTTGGAAAAAAAAAAAAAAAACTGAGAAAAAGTATTTGTGGTTTGAGAAAAAGTTGTCGAGAAATTTTGAAAAAAAAGGAAATTTAGTGATTCGAGGCGAAGAAGGGATTAGCAGGAGGCTTAAATTTTCGAGGTGATAGAGGAAAATGGCGGATAGGAGATCCGCAGACATCCCAAAAAAAAAAGATAAGTAGAGTGTTTGGTTGTATAATTTCATTTTGTGTTAATTTCGATAGCTTTTGATTTTGTTTGTTTGATTCGAGTTTTATCCCGGTTTTGTGGGACACGGTTTTACTCGTTAACTATCCATTTTCATTTCCATTTTCTTTGTTTTTGCACGCGGCCTTACGTTTCACCGTAAGCCCTTTAAATTTTGTATTCTATACTTACCTATATATTGAAAAAATTTTGGGTTTTAATCCCTGGGCTTCGGTCCAAAGGTTTCCCAAATAAAATAATTGAAGTCCCCATCTGGGCATATAAATCTTGTGTTTTATTTATTCTGGTTCTTTTTGTTGTTCTTAATTTTCTTTTCGTCATTCAATTAAATTAGTTTTGGAATTCTCTAATTCTCAGTTTACAAAAGAGTTCCTGGCGCCCACTTTAAGTGTAAGTACACCCTGTACTTATACTTAACATTTTATTTCTTTTTTTGTATTCATTTTATTAATCAAATTCGATTAATAAAATTCTTTTAATTACTGAACCCACCCCATTGCTGAGCTACTGGGTGGCAGCACTTTATGTGTTGTCAGTTGTGGAAGTTATTAAACACACCCATCCTTTGACAGATCGTAGTTTCTCTCCTTGTTTTGTCACGGCGCACGCATACTTCGTGCAATCGTTTTCTTTTTTTTACTTTTAGTTAACTTAAATATTTCGTTTATTTGGATTTATACAAATCCATTGAGTTTGCGGATTGCAGTTCCGCCATCGTAAAATCAAAATTCGCGTTTAATAATTTCACAACAAAGTTTACAACTTAACTTGCCATGAAGGTAAAGTAAAAGTATAACGGAGCTCTCCATCGAAATTCAGTTTTATAAGAATCATTTCTTAATTTTACCTTTTTTTCGTCTTATTCTTCTGGACTACTGGTACCTGGTGCGATAAGAAAAAAGTGCACGTTGCAGTTGTGGTTCCGTTAGTTGGTAGGTTTTAGAAAGGGATAACTACACAGGAAGGAAAACTATCGAAAAGACACATGTAAAAAAATTGGTAATATGTAATAAATGTAAATATGTAATATGTAATATAATATGTAAAATAGGTTTGTTAGTTGAGCCCTGGAGTCACCCTAAAGCTTTTTTTTTGAAAGCCCTGAACTCACGCTGACCAGCAAATTCTGTGTTTTTTGACACCTAGGGTTGCCCTGAACTATCCCTGAAGTAGATTTAGGTTTATTGCTGGGCGAGTTGAGGTAAAAAATAAATTGTGAAAGTGGCATGAGCTCCAAAGCATTTTTTTTGTGGATTCACGTGCTGCAGGAAATTCCCTTTTTATTCTTTAATCAAAATTTAAGGAATACACATACTGGGGCATATTCATGGATGTTGTCTTAGCTGCTAACAGCAAAAACTGGAGTTTTTCTAATGAAATTCCCACAGGATAAACTCCAGTTTTTCTTAGCAACAGCTTAGCCAACATCTATGAAAATGCCCCATTCAAATAAATACAGTGGCGTAGCGTGAGTTTCTGCCGCCCAGGGTGGTAGAAAATTTTGCCGCCCCCTCCCAAATTTGTAAATATTCAAATTAAAAAAATAAAATGACTAATATAAACAAAGAAATTAGTAAAATTTTTCGGCAGAGCTAAATTTATTATTTATACATTTCCAATTCTTTCACACTCAGTTACCACGCTTGCGTCAACGTGTAATAGCGGGCATAAAAGAGTTGTAGATCTTACGATTCTCTACAAAAAAAGCTTAGGAAGACACTTTTTTCTAAAACTGTCTCATTTTTTGATAGGGAAGATGAAAAAGTGGGTCTCACAATTCTGTCTGTCTGTTTGTCCTTTTCGCTACAACCTTAACGGCTGGAAGGATTTTCCTTACACCTGGTATATATTGGTTTTTGGTCATTCCCCTCATATATTTTTTCACACACAATTACCTTGAAAATAGGTCAAAATTTTGGTTTCAAAATTCTGCTTTACAAAACTGTTGCTTTCGATCAACTTTCACACGACATCATCACGTTTTAGTTAAAGGTGTTTGGCTTCCCTCCTAAACTCATCAATTGGGTTTCTTCTTATCTCCATAAAAGATCCTACCAAGTTAGATTTAGGAGCTCTGTCTCCAACCCTTTCTTTGCCAAATCTGGAGTTCCCCAGAGTAGTCATTTGGGCCCACTTCTTTTTATCTTAGCTATCAACGACGTATCCCTCTATATACGTTATAGTGAAATTCTAATTTTTGCGGATGATATGAAAATTTTCAAAAGCATCAAATCTGTGAGTGATATATTAACAGTTTTGTTATTTGGTGTAGTAAAAACGGTTTAAATCTCAACCCTATTAAATGTCAGGCGATATTTTTTTCTAAAAAAAAAGTTCCTAGTACATTTGATTATGAAATATCGCAGCACACATTGCGTCGTGTTGATAGCTTCAAAGACCTAGGGATTCATTTTACTTTTAATCTTGATTTTACGAAGCATATCAATTTAATAGTCAACAAGGCAAACTCTATGTTAGGGTTTGTTAAACGTTGGTCTAAGGAATTTCAGGATCCTTATGTTACCCTCGCTCTCTACAACAGTCTTGTTCGCCCTCATCTTGAATACGCATCACAGGTATGGACTCCTTTTTACGATGTCCATAAGAATAGACTAGAAGCAGTACAGCGTAATTTTATACGTTTCGCCTTGAAAGGACTACCGTGGTCCGATCCTTATAATATTCCTCCTTACGAATACCGGATTAAGCTTCTTCAGATTCAAACTTTGGCACAAAGGAGAATTAATAATGATATTGTATTTATTCATCAACTTTTAACGGGCGTTATTGATGCACCTGATTTATTATCTTGTACTACCCTTAATTACCGTGGTGGAGGTCACAACACTCGTAGTCTAAAACTAATGCATATATCTCAACACCGTACCAATTATGGAATGCATGAGCCTTTTACCCGCATGTGCAACATTCTGAATTTGAACTCTAATTTTTTTGATTTTAATATAAGTAAGAATAGACTCAAAGCTTCATTGAAGACCAGTGTACCACGCTCTTAAATGTTTGTAATTGTTAATTTTTTCAATGTCATTTTATTTTGTAAAGTGTATGTCTTAAGTAGTTTGTTGCTTACTAACTACTAACACTACACTAAGTGATGAGCCTGATAAGCACTTAATTTGTGTTTGGCAATTCTTTGGGCGCAAGATGTTGCTTGTACTAAGCTCTCTTCGGCAAAGATCTGATAGTGTAAAAAAAAAAAAAAAAAGAAATAGCTTTTCAAAATTCTGCTTTTGTATTCTGCTTAACAAAATTTTAAGAAACAGAAAATTCTGTTTTTATTTTGGACACAAGCATTCATGAACAAAATTAACCTAGTCGTTTTTAAGCCAAATAAGTTTTTGTTATATAACTATTTTATGAAAGATACCGTTATTTTTGTAGCTAAAAACATAAATGTTCCTTCTAGCCAAACCTTAAAAAGGTGAATCCCAAGTTTGAAGAGAATCTATTCAAGGGCTTAAGCTTCATAGATCGAAATACAGAACAGTTTGTGTTACGAAATTTTTATAGATAATAAGGCCTATTCTGCCACATCTGTTATTCTGCTATGAATTTTCTGTTATCAACTATAAAAGATATTCACCATAAAATATCTTTTATAATTGGTATTCAGGAGTTCGATCTTTTATAAATGTCTGTTATGAAACTTCGAAAACTGAATCTGTTACCAAACAGACCTAAAATCTGTTGTCATAATCAGCTGATCTGTTATGAATAAAAATGTCGTCTGACAAGAAATAATAAAATGGGACAACATTTATTTACATTTGCTTTTTATTTTTTAACTTGTTGCCTGTATTTGAAACGGAATTGTTTTATTTGTGGTGCGCGTAAATTTTGCAATTTGTAAATAAGATTTTGAGTGACTAGAAGAGCAAGTGCCTACTTTTTTTCAACTATAGTTCCATCCATTGTTCTGTTTTCGTCTTTAAAAATGTTTTTGTTTTTATTTTCTTCTTTGCTTGAATTATTTGTATCTATGTACCTATTTCAATTTATAACGGGTGATTTTTTAAGAGGTTTAGAACTTAAAAAAAAAAAAAAACACAAAAAATTCGAAAAAATGAATGAAATATTTATTTGAATCGATAGTTTTAACCTTGCAATTTAATGTTTAAAGATAATTTCATGCAAATGTTGACCGCGGCTGCGTCTCAGGTAGCCCATCCGCTGAGTCCAATTTTGGCATACTCTTTCACACATATCGGCCGGTATCTCACGAATGAATGCATGGATGTTGGCTTCCAGTGCGTCAATCGAAGCGGGCTTGTCCCTATAGACATTAGCCTTGACATACCCCCACAAAAAATAATCTAATGGTGTCAAATCGCACGATCTAGGCGGCCAATTGACCGGCCCGAAACGTGAAATTAACACCAAACTCGCCTCGCAATTGCGCCATTGTTTCGCGTGCTGTGTGGCATGTGGCACCGTCTTGTTGAAACCACATATCATGCAAGTCAAGAACTTCCATTTCGGGCAAAAAAAAGTTTGTTATCATCGCTCGGTAGCGTTCACCATTGACAGTAACGCTGCGATTCGCATCATCTTTGAAGAAATATGGCCCAATAATGCCGCCGGCCCATAAACCGCACCAAACAGTGGCTTTTTCGGGATGCATGGGTAGCTGTTGCAATGCTTCTGGCTGATCTTCACTCCAAATGCGGCAATTATGCTTATTTACGTACCCATTCAACCAAAAATGAGCCTCATCGCTGAACACAATTTTTCGATAAAAAAGCGGATCCTCGGCCAGCCATTTTGATAGTAAAATTCAATAATTTGCAAGCGTTGTTCATTTGTAAGACGATCCATGGTTAAATTGCAAACCAAACTGAAGCTGTTTGACAGTGACACAAGGTACTAAACACACGTCAGCTGTCAAAACCAGTGTTGCCAAAACCAAACCAGCTAAAAAATCACCCTTTATAATAAAATAATTCGTCTGAAAAATACTAAAATGTTTTATTTATTTTTTTCTGAAGATTTAACATGATTGTGTATTTGAAACCAAATTTTCGTATTTGTGGCTCGCAACTAGCTTATTAAAATGCTTTCTTTAAATATATCCAATTCGAGAAGCTACATCGACATAATGTACATCGGGAATATCAAAGGGATTACTTTTTTATCTTGGTTCCATCAAGTGTTCCTTTGTTTTCATAAACAAAAATAATTGTTTTTCAATTTTCTTATTTGATTTATAATATCAATACATACATACATACCTAGGTATTTTAATATGTTTTCTTACATTTCTCACCTAATAAAAACATTTTGTTGACGAAATAAAAGATAAATTATACATTTTTACTTTATATTCCTGCGTACTGTTGAAATCTTTTATGATAAAAGTCAGAAAAGCTTGTCTTTTATTCTTTTATGATTCATAACAGATTTTATAGCAGATCTTGGCATGCTGAATACCAAAAATGCGATTTGTAAAAGATTTTGTTCTGAGTTCGAAAGTTTGGCAGTTCATAACAGATTTCTTAGCAGATTTAATAACAGATTAAGCATGCCGAATACCAAAATTATAATTCATAAAAGATTTTTTGACAGCTTAAACTTTTGTATGGAAATTTATAGCAGAATAACAGAATAGCAGAATAAAAGATTACGCTGAATAGGCCCAAATATTCTATTTAGGAGTTCGGCCATACAGAGTTGTGGGTTGTGGGTTTTGTAATGATTTTTTAGGGATAGGAATATTTTGCTTAAAAATTTTCGCCTTACAGAGAAAAACAGTTAACTCCTTTTTTCATTAAAAAATTCTCACCCAAAAGTGTTCAGAATTTTGTATTTATTTTGTTGTTACTTAAATTCAATCAAATTGAAAATATTTGAAAGATTTTTGAGTTAAAAAACCATCTATAACTATCAAACAAATGAATGTCTAAGCTGACGAAATATACAAGCCTCTTTGAGCTGCAAAAATGTTTTTATTTTTATTCATTCCGGTATGCGTAGGTACATTAATGTTCTGTTACAACTCGCAGTTCCTAATTCTGTTTTATGAAATTCTGCAAATAATGAATAAAGTGGATTGGAAAATATTTCATTATTTGCAGAATTTTGTTAAAGGAATAATCAAAAACAAAATTTTGAAAAGCAGAATTATGAAAATAGAATTTTGGAAACAGAACTTTTCCTCAGACAGAATTTTGACCCCAACCCATTTTTTTTTTTAGCAATTTTACCAAATATTATTTTTCTCAGCTCAACAACAATGATTTTTGGTTTTCTTGAAAACTTTTTGACTGATTTTAATCAAAAATACAAAAGAAAAAGTTCAAAAAGTACATTTTCTTTGAAAACATTTTAATGGGAATAAGTATTTTCTTTTAATTGAATGGTTGCTTTGTATATACCCGCCGTAATAGCTGCAAAGTTCTTAAGATCACCATAATATTTTGAATATTCAATCATTATTTTCTTACTTTCTACCTTTGTATCTATCTATTGTACAAAAGAATTTTGGTAATAGTTTTCTGTTTATGGACGAAACTTTTGGTTTCGGTACCGCCCCGGACAGAATTTTCTAGGGACGCCAAAATTTAATAAATAAGCGAACTGCAGGGCACCTTCGGTAATCAGCAATATAATTTCGCGAATGGGTATTTCAATTCATGGAGTCGTGAATGCGGTCATTGAAATTCAAGGCGTAGCCTTTCTGATACGTAAGCTCCATGAAAGTACATGAATACTTTTGCTGAGGGCGGCAAAATTGTACAGTTAATACCTATATTAAATTTCTCCGCCCCGTATATAGTGCCGCAAAATTTGCCGCCCCCATAAAGTGCCGCCCGGGGTGGACCGCCCCCCCCGCCCCCCACGCTACGCCACTGCTTAAATAATAATAAAGAGCAAATGGATCTGTGGTTTGTTTCTTCTATTGATTTTTAAAGAAAATTTGTATTCTTGCTTATAGACCAGGAATAATAGCACAAATCGTATGGGGAACCTTGAAAAAATTAATTCATGAAATATTAAAATTGAAATCGACGCAGAATTGCATACCTTTATTTTCAAAAGGTTTTCGGTAATACTTTACCTATTGTACCTGAAAAAAAGTCATCATTACATAAAAAGGACTATAACTCTTTTTTGGGTGGTTGTATCATTTTGAATTTAGTTTTATTAGATTCAGCGTAAGAAACTATCCTTAAATCATGTATCATATGGTTAGGTTGTACCAAAACAAATATTTTTGTTTGATAGACCTCCAAATTCTGCCCGTCTGCACCTCTTCAAATACATCTACACAAAAAGCCAATGCGGGGATTTTGGGGGACTTTGGATATGTTATAGAGGTTGCAATTCTGCGTCGATTCCAATTTTAATATTTCATGAATTAATTTTTTCAGCCTCGGAACCCATTTTTCCTGGCCTATTATTTCACAATTGAAGATTTCTCGGTGTTTTTTTTTTTTTTTTACCGAAAAAACAGTTTTTTTTGACAATTCTTGTGGTTGTCAAGAAAATCTGGGTCAACACTAGTTAAACTTCAACGAGTGAACCTATTAAAGCTTTGTATCGATTGTATTTCTTACACACGTCTAGTACTCTGAATCTTGGGGCCCCTGCCCTATATGTTGGGGCCCCGTATTAATACGGCTGATACCACGGTGGTCAAAAGCCCTGTGTATATTTTGAAAGAATCTGCCCAAGATATTCAACTTCAGGGGAAAGTATGAAAATTTATCAATTAAAAATGATGTTAATTTTGGAAAAAAAAAACAATGCTGAAGCTAAACGTTTACACTTCTCTATATTCACCACATTTATGTTAAAATAAACACATCCAGCAGTTTTAATTAAAAACTGGTATCCGCTCCCTAACACACGTGTTAGCTGGCACACGGATAGACAACGTGTCTGCTTGATAACCTTTCTTATTAAAAAAGAGATGATATCTTTCCAGTATTTATCACTTCACCAAATTCACCACTTCATCAAATTATGGTGATTTTCTAATACATGTGTCACATGCATGCACTGCCTTACGAAGTGTATACTGATAGTAGTAAACGGTGCTATCATACGCGTGCGTGTATGTGTTAAGAAGTTATCCGTTCATTATACGTGGAATCTGGCTAGTTAAAGTTATCCGTACGTTAACATACGTCACTGACTATTACGTATTTGTTAATAAGGCGCCAGTTATAGCTATCATTGAAACTCATCATTGAAAATTTTAATGATTGGTTTTTAGACGTTTATGAAGCAAAATCTTTTATTATTTTGATGAAAAAATAAAGCTAAAGACTTAATTAATATTTCTAACCAAAAAAATTGTTCAAATAGGCCCAACTTTCCACATAAAAAGATTTTTCTTATTTCAATGATTGAACTACCTTACCAATGATAATTGAAAAATTAAAAGTCAATTTTTGAGGAAAGTTGGGCCTATTAGAATTTTTTTTTTGACTATAAATATTAATTAAGTCTTGAGCTTTGATCGTCCATCAAAATAATAAATGATTTTGCCTCCTAAACGTCTCAAAACCAATCATTAAAATTTTCAATGATGAGTTTC
Source organism: Dasysyrphus tricinctus (assembly GCA_963921185.1). Lineage (NCBI taxonomy): Eukaryota > Metazoa > Arthropoda > Insecta > Diptera > Syrphidae > Dasysyrphus > Dasysyrphus tricinctus. The sequence continues at coordinate 108,054,323 of OY992530.1, forward strand.
AATGATAGCTATAACTGGCACCTAAGAATTACTAGTTAACAGATGTAAATATAAACGTTAGCACGTTTTTATCCGCCGTGTATTAATATGGGGGATCAAATTTAACGTAACACATATTCAGAGAAGTTGATATTTCCAAAGAATTGTTACAGAAACATTGATGAGCGGCAATTAAAGTAAACGACAAGTTAATAGTTCAAAGGTTTATTAGAGACTGATTTCAGATTGGTATAAATGTATAAATGTGTGGTATAATAAATGAGCATGAAAGTATGAACGTTGATAAGGAAAAGATAAGAGAAAACATATTAAGGCATATTCACAATAAATCTTTAACACTTTCCCTCAACGTGAAAACTTTAATTAACTTTACAAAATTTAACAAAATCCATAGTTTAATTTAATTCAAAAAATGCAATAAAAGATTTGACTAAACGTTTCTAAAATGAAAGTCCTAATAGCTTAGCAAATTTATGATGTTTTACTTTTTGTAAATTTTTAGTTAAAACATCAGCTAACATTTCATCAGTTGGAACGTATTTGATGTTTATATCGCCCCTACTGTAGACTTCTCTGATATGATGATATCTGATGTCGATGTGTTTACTACGTGGGTGATGAACTGGATTCTTAACCAGCTGCTGAGCACTCAAGTTGTCTCCATGTATTGTTATATGCGATGAAGCAAACTCGGCACCACCAAGTTCACAGACCAGCCTTTTCAGATATACAGCCTCTTTTGCCGAAGCCGAGAGAGCCATGTATTCAGCCTCAGTGCTGCTTAAGGCCACGGTAGATTGCTTCTTTGACTCCCAAGATATGGCAGCACCACCAAGTATGAAAGCGTAGCCAGTGTATGACTTTCTATCTGACACGTCACCACCCCAGTCAGCATCAACAAAACCTTCTAGTTGTTTACCTGTTGAAAAATAACGCAATTTATATTTAATAGTACAGTTTAAGTACCTCAACAGATGCTTGGCTGCTTTGAAGTGCTCTTCATGAGGGTCCGCATTAAAACGCGCCAGTTTGTTCACTGAGTGAATTATATCTGGCCTTGTTGATATCGCCAGATACGTCAACGAACCAATTATTGATTGGTACTGCTCTCGATTTGTCCGCTTACAGTTCTCGTCCTTACACCCAAACTGTTGACCAGCTTCCAGTGGCGTCTGATTTTGTCTACATTCCACCATGCCCGTTTCTCGAAGTAGATTTAGTATAAGTTGACTTTGACAAATTGAAATTGGGCCATTTATTCCCTCGCGACTTATCTCAAATCCAAGGAAGTGATGCAAGACACCATTGTCGACGACCTTAAACTCATTCCTGATTTGAGTCTTCATTTGATTTATCGACTCTTCACTTACACCAGCTAAAATTAAGTCATCAACATACACTGCGATAATCCTTAAGTCACCTTCACTATTCGCAACATATACACAGGATTCACTACTGCACTGACGAAATCCAATTTTTTTAAGAACGGCATCCAGTTTTTCGTTCCATGCTCTTCCCGATTGTTTCAATCCGTACAAAGCTTTTCGCAATTTCAAAACTTTCCCTGGGTTCTTTTGATCGACAAAATATTCCGGTTGCTGCATGTATACGTCCTCCTGAAGATCGCCATTCAAGTATGCAGAAGAAACGTCCATTTGATGAAGGATAAGCTTTTTCTCCACAGCTAAGGCTAAGAGCATTCGAATAGTGGAATACCTTACCACGGGTGAAAAAGTTTCATTGTAATCTATTCCGAATCTCTGGGCAAAACCTTTTGCCACCAGCCGAGCCTTAAACCTCTGCAACTTTCCATTTTCATCTTTTTTAAGATTAAATACCCACCTGCAACCTATGGGTTTCTCTCCTTCAGGAAGGTCTACCAAATCCCATGTATTGTTCGATATCAAACACTGGTATTCTTCATTAGCTGCATCCTTCCACATTGAACATTCAGGTAATGACAAAGCCTCTTTCATTGTTTGTGGAATTACAATATTTTGTGTGGTGTCTATAATATTTAACACATTATACTGCTTCTTAGGCCTTCCTGGCTTTCCAGTTCTGATAATTTTTGGTCTTCCTTTACCAAACGTTGGGGTTTTCTCACATTCTTCCTCGCTGCTTGTAGCTGACCTCTTTCGTTTCGGATACCTCCTTGGCTTCGATGAATTCACCTCCTTTAAATTCTCGGTCTTACTTGCCTCGTTTTCCAGCTGGCTCCAAAAACTTTTCCTGCTGTTCGTTTTGCATCTGCCCACGTACTCCATCTTGCTCCTCTTGGTTTGTTTGTTCCCTCTTATGCATTAGTTGCTGCTTAGCCTGCTCCTCCACCTGCTGCTCCGTCTGTTTGGCCGCCTGCTCTTCAGTTTCAATATCCTCCTGTTCTACCAATTCAAAACTCCCCATGTCTATAAAATTATCGGAAGTACAATCACCTTCTATGAATGAGACATCTCTCCGCTCAATAACTTTCCTATTAGACTTATCAAAAAGTCGATACGCCTTTGAAGTAGGTGAATATCCCACCATGAAATACTCCTCTCCCTTTGGCTGAAATTTAGAAAGCGATTTCGATTTGTTTAATGCTATAGCTGTGCATCCAAAAACCCTGAGATGTCCAACATCTGGCTTTCGATTGCTCCAAACTTCTTGTGGTGTAATATTGGTTAAAATTTTCGTAGGACATCTATTTCTAAGATACACTGCCGTGTTGACCGCCTCAGCCCATAAACATTCATCCAGTCCGGATTGCATAAGCATGCATCTTGCCATCTCGACAATAGTCCTATTGGCCCTTTCTGCGACGCCATTTTGTTGTGGAGTGTATGCTACAGAAAATTGACGCGATATCCCAGACTTTTCAAGAAAATTTGTAAAAACGTGGCTGCAGTACTCGGACCCGTTATCACTGCGTATAGTTTTAATATATTTCCCTGTCTCACGCTCTACTAGTGACTTGAACTTTTGAAAGACCTCAAACACTTGATCTTTTGTCTTTATAAAATAAACAAAAATTTTGCGTGACATATCGTCAATGAACGTAACGAAGTACCTGGCTCCTCCCAGAGACACTTTTCTCATAGGACCACACACATCAGTATGAACGAGTTCCAATACGTCTTTTGATTTCGTTAATGACTCGTTTGGAAAAGGTTTCACACATATTTTCCCCTTCATGCAAATCTTACATTGGAAATTGCCTGGAACAGCTCCCAACGATAACCCTTTGACCATCTTGTTTGAATAAACTTTATTCAAACTTTTTACATTAAGGTGTCCATACCTATTATGCCAGTTTTGGTAGTTTGAAAGATTTGAATTACATGCATATAGGGTCTCGATTTTGTGAGACTTGAAGACAAACAAGTCATTATCCAAACTAGCATTTAAAATAGTTTCACCTTTCTGTTTGATTTTGGCACACTTCTCCGTAAACTCAACGCTGCAACCGTTCTCAATTGCTTTACTTACAGATATGAAATTTGAATTCAGATTTGGAACAAACAGCACATTTTGCAACCTCAGCTCACATAATTCCGTTTTAAGAACAACGGTACCGATACCGGTGGCAGTTATGTAGTTGTCACCTGCTAGCTTAATTTTCTCTTTGCACCCACGCATAGTTGTAAATAACTTTTCATTACAGCATATATGAGAGGTTGCACCGCTATCAATGCACCAACATTGCGGACCAAGAATATGGTTGTGTGATGCTGAAAGCATAGAAAAAGAAGCAACTGGTTTAATACCATAACGTTTCTTTCCATCTGGACAATTTGCAGCGAAATGTCCCCTCTTACCGCAGCTAAAACACTTTCCTATCGACCTCTTTTTAGACCTAAATTTTTGATTTTGCTCCGATCGCGCTACATACGCCTGCTGATCAAAAACCTCTTCATCCTTTCCAAATGGTTCCCCTTTTTCTAGTCGCCGATCCCCCTCTTCTAAGAGCTTGACTTTCAGGCAACTCATCTTTGGCAAGTCATCGCGCGATTCCATAGCTACAACAAAGTTATCTAAAGATTTCGGAAGACTGGAGAGCAAAATAATAACGAGTAATTCTTCGTTAATTGAAAAATCTATCTCACTAAGCTTTTCCACAACACTTGTGAAACGATTTATATACTCCGACATGCTTTCTTTTTCTCCTAAACTAATGCGCAACAGTTGTTTAAACAATGCGATTTTCCTAGCTGGACCACGTGGTTGATGGACTTGTTTCAAGTTATCCCATGCTGATTTCGAAGTCCGACAATGTTTCACATGGTTAACTTCTGATGGTTCTATATTTAAAATTATGAATGCAAGTGCTTTACCATCCTTAGTGTCCCATTACAGTTTTTGTGCCGCAGTCAAAGTCTCCTCCTTGACTATACTACCATCGACATAGGACCATAAGTTTGAAATTATGAGCACACTCCTCATTTGAATGGCCCAACCATCATAATTTTGGTCATCTAATTTGTCTATTTGATAAAGAGTCGAACTCATATTTATCAAATTACCTCTACTTGAACTTAACAAAAAAAAAAATTTAAACCGTTTACTTTTCTAAGCGAAACACTCTGGGCCCATAACCTGATGAGCGGCAATTAAAGTAAACGACAAGTTAATAGTTCAAAGGTTTATTAGAGACTGATTTCAGATTGGTATAAATGTATAAATGTATAAATGTGTGGTATAATAAATGAGCATGAAAGTATGAACGTTGATAAGGAAAAGATAAGAGAAAACATAATAAGGCATATTCACAATAAATCTTTAACAAACATTCACATAATTCAGTATGTAAATAAATATTTATTTATAATGAGCCTAATAGTCCTTTATCTAATATCATATACCCAGATCCCATCAGGTGTAATATTTTACTGCAAATGTCCGATAAACATCCCAAAAATTTATAACTTTTACATGCAATCTTTCTTCCAACGTGATTTCTACGTGTGTTCCTTATTCTTGACTGTACGAGTATAATGTACAAATTCTTTCAATGACAACTATTTCGTCTTCCCATCTTTATGACCACTCACGTGTTAATTGTTTAATCTTAAATCTTTCCCTGCCTTATAAATCTATAGAAGTAAGCATTTTTGATATCAAGGATACGTGGCTTACATTCATTATTATATTTTATTTCGTAACAAACAAATCTCAACTTCAAGTCAACACTCATTGCTTACATGCAACCAATGTTTGCCCAACTTAATTTCGGCAACTTCAAAAACTAACCCTCATCAAGTATATAGTAAATTTATGTCAAACACCTTAATTCCCTCACGTCATACACAACATTACGAACGTATAATAAACAATAAATGACCCACATTAAGTTAAGCCGGTACACATGCTTAGATTTATTTTGCATGCTGCCTTTTTATAAATATTAACTTAATATTAAAGAAATAACAAATTTTATATAATAGTATATTCAACATAGATTTATATAGAAGCCATTACAAAAACAGCGGTATGTACTTCCGTGTCTAATGAACTTTTCCAATATTGACTCGACCCCAGGTAATTTCTTAAGGACGAATGAATAGAAAAAAGGAAGTAAGAAAATTAAAGGAAATAAAAAAAAATAAAACAATAACAATAATCGAGTGACCTCAATTATCGCTTCGAAAAATTCCAATACAAAAAAAAAACAAATAAATAAACACTGATACATTATATTTTTAATCCTTTGGAGTAAAAACAGGTGCCAACTCAACAAGTTTTTTTTTGTTGTATAAAAAAGTATCCCTATGGGCATCTGCTTTTCAACGGGTGATTTATTGATTCGAATATAAAAAAAAGAAGATACAAACAGCACCATTGTCGTTGGTGGTGTAACCTGTAACTTGTCTTGATTATAATCCCAACAGTCTCCATCAGACACAAATCACTCGCCATGTAACTGGACTAAACTGTCGCAAGGATGAGGGTTCCTTACACTATGCTTGACGTGTATAAAATTTTAGCAAAAGAGATGCGTGTATGATATACTTTATAGTTTGTTGTGGCCACTTTGTGGATACTTCTGGAACTATGGTGACCATTCAAGAGGGTGGTGGTAAAACAAGAGAAATAAAAAATACCACCATATTAGGATACGAATGGGGCTCCAATACATACATACGGTCACTTCTTCAATGAATGTCAACTGTAAGCAGTGCAAAAAAGGGTTACCGAATGCAAGTAGTGCTTAGTTAGACTAATTCACTGAAGACCCGAAGTTCAACCCATAAATGGTGATGGTGTGGCAGTGGAAATCAAAACTGGTTGATACAAAAAATACTTTTTCTTCTCTTCGCTCATACCAAGAGTCATTTTGAATTCTAATTTTAAAGGAGCAGATAATATTCTCAAAACAATTAATATTCTCAAAAAATTGTCTTAAGACGTATCAGATTGGCATGCCGCACTCGCCATCAGCACCTGCTTATTTGCCCCATTTATGCTTGATGATTTCTACCTTGGTGGTTGGATCTCTAGATCACTTGCCAAAGCTGCTCGTTGACGTGATCTTGACTTGTGCAGGCAGGGAACTAAGTCCAAGCGAGCGTGACTTTCTAACGAAAAGAAACTGCGAACCACCCAGAAGAAGAAATTCTATATTGGATGCATTGGCCAGGAATTAGTTATGTAGAGTCTACATACAGCATTTGAGTGAGCTTTCACTGTACATTTCCTTAAGACAAATGCCAACAGTTAAAGGTCCAAGCAAAGGAAGAGTAATGAACGAGAAGAAGAAGAAAGGGTTACGACGCGACGTTACGAGTAGCCCTTCAGCTGATGTAAATAATTTGGTATGAAGCAGTGTGGCTTGTGGCCTGGTAGATCGATCATAGACAAATTTCCTAATCGAAAACAAGTATGCAATCTAAATCCACTTTAATGAAGTGGACTTATTCCCAGGTAAGGTGAGAAAGTAATCCATTTCTTAATGAGAACTAAAATACACATTTAGAAAAATAAAGAGGGAACTAACTTAAACGATAAAAATTACAAAAATTCAAAACTTCGCGAAAACCTTGCATATACCCAGCCTCGCACCTACCTGAAATCCAATAGTGTGCCCAAGCAGGGGGGTTACAGGAGGGCAGAATGCCCCCCCATACATACCTCACTGTTTATTCGCCGTTATGCTGGGTGCTAGCACCGTATTTATGTAAGACAATGCACTACGGCGAATACACAATGAGATATGTATGGTGGGCATGCTGCCACCTGTAACCCTGATTTGGGGTAGGTGCGAGGCTGGGTGTATGCAAAGTTTCTTTTACATTTAAAGAATCTCGATTTAGGTGAAGAAACTTTGAACTTATCCTATATTTCCAACAATTGTACTTTTCCTCACTGTAGTACCTCGTGGCTTGATGGTTAGTGCGTAGGACTGTCATGCCGAAGGTTTGGGTTCGATTCCCAGCCGTGCCACCTAAAAACAGAAATGTTTTATTCGAGGTACTGCCTCTTGCGAGGAACTGACAAATCCTCCAAGAGTATACTTGTCATGAAAAAGTGCTTCTCATTTAGCCGTTCGGACTCGGCAAAAAACTGTAGGTCCCCTCCATTCTTGCCAACAAACACGCACACAGGAATGGTTGTGAGTTGTAAGTCACTAGGCCCTGGTTCTCCATGAGCTGTTGCGCCACCCAATTTATTTTTTTATTTTACTTTTGCTCACTCGGTGAACCAATTGGAGCTTCTTATGAAGCGTAGAAGACAGCCTATGTCTAAGTCTGATAGATCACTAGAATCATTGAAGTAAAAATCACAAAGGTGAAGTCTTCATCTATGAGATAGAGCAGGGCACGTGCATAGGAGGTGAGGGATTGATTCTATCTCTTCCTCATCGAAATAGCTTCTGCAAAAATCATTGGAAAACACGCCAAGTAGACGCGTTGCGTGCTTTCCTATAAGACAGTATCCGGTTGTAACACCAATCATGGAGCTAATGTGCAATCTACTTAGAGTTATCAAACGGTTAGATCGCTTTAAATCCATTACTGGCCAGAATTGTTTTGTTGCCAAACAAGTGGTGATATCGGTCAACCTAAGGTTTGATCTCTCTAATGCATCTTGCTTCAGCAAAAGTTTACAAGTAGCGATGGATATACCTATCTGCCTTGGTAGGTAGGAGAGGTAGAGTTGTTCCACTTTTAGCGAGTTCATCGGCCTTACAATTACCTGGGATGTCCCTATGCCCCGGCACCCAACACAGGTGAATGTTAAACTGCTGCGTCATCTCCAGCAGAGATGAACGGCAATTAAGGGCTGTTAAAGAGTTAGTCGAGACCGATTCCAGGGATTTGATAGCAGCTTGACTATCCGAGAAGACGCGGATATCTGTAGTTGATATCACGTTTTCTTTCAGCCAAGATAAGACTTCTTTAATCGCCATACATAAGTTCCGCCTGGAACACGCTACAATTATTAGGAAGACGGAATGAGAGACTTCATTTTAATCTTTCTGAGTACACACCGCCACCCACCCCCTCATCAGTTTTCGATCCGTCTGTGAAGATATGGACCGATTCATCATCTATGAGAACTTAGTCCACTTCGTTAAAGTGGATTTAGTTCCCATGTAATGAGAAGTCCCTCGGTGGACTAAGTTCCCGGGGACTTAAATCCCTGCACCGAAAGCATTTTGCTTGGTTCTTGTCATTTGTTGTTAATTTGTTGCGTCGAAGATGATCCTCAGAGGATATGTCCACTAGCCCTCAATTTAATCCACTTCATCCACAAGTCAAACGAGTTATGGTATCAGAATGGCTCTGGCGGAATCCAGCGCTAATATTGGGGACCGAGCGAGTGTTATGCTCACGATACAATTTTCACCTACCAACCTTTGTCACCAATGAGGAGAAAACGAAGCATATGCTGTCATCAAATAGAGTGAATTCACATTGCAAACTTGATTAGAACGTGACTATAGACAGATTTAACTTTGAGGTGCTTAGTGAATTTGTCTACCTCAGAATAACTACTCTTCCTAATTGCTGTTTCTTTGGGCTTAGTAAGCAGTTGAGGAATAAAGCTCTATCCATAAGTGCCAAGGAGACGCTGTACAAGAATCTCATCATTCGGGTCCTGCTCTATGGTGCAGAAGCATATAATTCCTCTCCCAGGCGCTTGAAAACTCCCTTGGCGTCTTTGAAAGAAAAGTACTACACATAATACAAAATAGTACCTGACGAAGACGATTCAACAAAGAACTATTCGAGGTGTACAGCGACCGACGCGACGAGACCCTGGTAAAAAAAACAACGTGTTTATGGGTTACGTTTTCTAGGATATGTAGAGCAAATGAGCATCGAAGCTCCTGTTGAAACGTTTTCAACGCTAAGCTATAGAGGGAGTGAAAAATTGAGGCAGACCTCATCTCAGGTGGAATGACCAAGTTGAGAGAGATATAAGCCGAATTGGTACAGAAAACTGGAGACAGCAATCTGGAAATCGAGGTAGCTGGCGAAGTCTATTACTTAAAGCCCAGGAACACCTGGCACTGTAGCACCGCAACTAAAACAAAACAAAATCAAATGTTGTAAGAGACCAACGAATTTCAAGTCGAACTCACCATCTTTTCATTGACTTCAAAGCGACATATGAGAGCTTCCAGTGTGTTAATCCAATCAAACTTCAAAACACTGAAAATCCGTTCCAACTGTGTCCCGTCATATAAGAATGTATTTTCATGCAATCCACAGAACCATTCGAAACATGCGTTTTTTCTAACTCGATATGTAGCTCATAGTGCGAAGCGCTGGCACTACTTTTTTTAAGAAATATGTCAGTTTTTAAGGATGAAAACCTTATCGGCCGCTCCCACTTTTCTGTATTAGAATCCTTCAGTGATTTAAGAATAGAGGAACTTGTTGGTCATGAAGTAAACAACAACAAGACCAAATTTATGTTATCAACAAAAATTACGATCATCCTTCCATCCTATCTATTCTTCGACACACAATGAAATTACTAATTCAATAATGTAAACAAACGGGGCTTGGCGGGTGAAACGTACGATGGATTGGCCTCTTTATATTTATGATCTCTGGCAACATTCTATAAGTAAAAGAATTCATCTGCCTCAGATTAAACATTATCTCCATGATTGACAGTTTATTTTAGTAAAGATCCGACGGCGAAGAATTCTTAATTGCAGTCGATACTTTGGCTTGGCAAATCAAATGGGATTCTCATAACAAGTCCTACTCTACTGATGCTGAGCTCTTTCGAAAGAAAAATTCTTTGACGGTGACGGTGTTGTAGTTCAAAATGTCACAACACATCCTCCAGCCAGTTTAGGATCAACCACATTGAACTAATATACAACAACGCTGTTGTAAAGGTAGTCTTTTAATCCCAGCCAACAGTTTCGAAGAGAAGAGACAAGGACGTCCAAGCCTCTGGTTTTAGGACCAAGCCATTCTGATGCATTCAATAGATGTGTCAATTACTTACATGTTCATATATACAAGCTGCGACAACATAGCTTCCTTTGCAAATGCATATACGTTCCTTTTAGGCCGTAGGGGTTGAAGTGGGGTTGGGGAAAACGATTTCCCGCGTAGCATTTCCCCGGTTCACGTTTCCCCAAAAACGATCGTTTTTCCGCGTAACGTTTGCCCCCGATTCCTACTATTCTCGAAACAAAGCAACGGCGGGGGCTGCAATGAATTACTGCAACTGGCGAATTACAAACCTTCAACCATTTTTGTGTTCATATTGTCGGAAGGAATGGAAACAATTAATGCAATTTCCTTACGTTTGGTAGCCCTTTTCGGGAGGGCCTCATCTCAAAGCTATCAAGAACGTTTTGGAACGGTTTATCTTTTCTTTTTAATATCGTATTAATAGCAACCTTCTAAGAAATCTTCCATCAAGGCCTTAAACCGAAATCTCGACAAAATTTGCTAACATACCTGCTATGCTTGTGAGATTCATAACAAAGATCAGTAATCGGGTATATGCGCAATGTAGGGCAACACCTACCTTGAGTTGAATCAACAAATATTGAGTTAAAATTCTGGACTTACTGAAAAGTTATTTTTGACGGATGGGTATCAAAAATCTCATTACGGTTATTTCATAGAATTGCTCTTCGATTTCAATAATTTTTTTGAAAACTTAAATTATCTCGGCTTTAATTTATTTAAACTTTTTAAATTTCAAGTTTACTCAGAACTGAAAAATTGGCCCTTATTAAAGTCAATTCTAAAATTTGTTTAGAATCGAAAGGTGCAGAACGTTCTTAGTTCGTGAATGTTCAAGAAAACTTCAAAAGGCAACCCTGTTTTCAAGATAAAATAGTGCGAAAATTTATCACCGTTAAATCTGCACGCTTCTTTATGTCTTTCAACTTTTTCCCTTATAATAAGCGGCTATCGTAGATATGTTTGTACATCCCGTGGCACAAGGACACCTTTAACTTACCCAAGCCAGCATGAATAACCAATTTTCATATATAAAAACCAACATCGAAAGCACAAAGCCTGCTGTCAGTTGTGCCAAGACAGGATGCATTTATCATATACATGACGACGATGACGACAAGGATTTGTAGATACCAAGCTTATTTTGAAACTGCGTTATGAAAACCTCCACGGAATTGTTCCTGTTTTGTATTATATATTTCTTTGCAAAACGAGCTAAGAATAAAATTGATTTTTTTGTTGTTCGTATCCTTTTGTAGGTTGGCTATTTCCATACATGCAAAGCACACAAATTGTCGACCTTTTCGTCCAGGAATAAATTTCTTTGTACCTCGGTAGTTGTTCTTATAACTGGTGTATTCACAACTTGCCTTTGCTAAATCAGAATATGGTATTAAAGTTTGGAGAGTTTGGCTGAGTAGTTCTGTTATACCTATGCTTGCTGACCAAGTATTGTAATCGTGGTGAATTACGTTGGTGGAGTTAAAAGTAACAAAAAAAAAAAAAAAACTTTCTGTTAGAAAACGTAACGTGCTAATGTCCTAGACAAAAAAAGTATACCACCCCATCTTTTCTTGTCTTGGGAGAGGGTATCGGTCGGGGTGTATTTGCCACCCTTCTTCCTCCATTAGACTGACCGACAATTTTCCAATATTAGAATATTCAAATAAAATAGAAATGGCTGCCCGTAAACAGTGTACTATGTACTCGTAGTAGTTTCGTTCGTCGGCTAAGTGACTTGTTCGTCCTCGTTCATTGCTGGGAAATATTAGGTTCAGATGTGGTCAAGACTTTGTGGCTTACGGGTGCCTTGTTATGCATGAATTCGGTTTTGTTGAAATTTCGGGCTACACAAATTGTGCATTACGGGCGAATTGTCGGTTTTGTTCGGTACCGTGAAATTAAAAGTGTTCCTTGCGTCAATTATATGAAGATTATTGTAATGATTTGGGTGCAATAAATGCCGGTTGTGATATCCCTTCTCAAGGACAAACTTGCCCTTAAAAATAATTAAACGGAAGTAGAACTATTGTGTGTCCGAATTGCGTGATGTGTGTCATTTTTGTATACAACAATGTGAATCAAAGTGACAGATAATTGCTACCTGCATATATCCAAATAAATTATTCTGGGTGCATTTAAATATAACGGATACACGTGCTGATCAAATTTCAACTTCAGGAAATTCTAATGTAAGTGTTAGTTAGAAGCAGTTTCACTGAAATACAAAAATTAAGTGTTTCACTTTCCAGTAAGTCAATTTAGGACTGAATAACATTTATTTGATATGCGATAGTAGGCTTTTGATTTGACAATGTAATCAAGAATTTTATACCTATATTAATATTTATATTTATATTTATGTAACAATAACAGACTACCTATTTGACTATTTTAATCAAGTTGGATAGTTACAGCTTTAGCATGAAATCTGCGTTAACTTATCAACTTTGTCCTCTCGTTGGCTTCTTTTGAACTAAGTTTAATTTTTTTACTAGGGGATTCATGCAACTGCGTAAAACACTAGATAAGTTTACGATTTGGTTAATTTTATCTTTTGGTAAATGAACTGTCAAATTTTGTATGGGAAATGGTTTACACAATTTGGTTAATTTTATCCATGGATTTAGCTGCGGAAAATTAACCAAATATTTGGTTAAACTTATCCAAACGTCATTGTGACCTTTAGAGATTGAATTAGGCGTGCTTGTGACTTTTAAAATTAGGCACGTTTAGAAACTTGATATCAATGATATCTCGGAGAACTAAAAAAGCTCTGAATGTGTTCTGTAATTATTGCATTGCAATTAGTTGGTGATAAAAGTTGTGAATTAAAACTTAGACGCGTACGAATCTTTTTACATTCAAACAACTGACAATTTAATGAATTTAGAGCCTGGTGTTATAGAATCATCTCTTTTCAACTTACTTAAGTAAATAATGTTATTTAAATATTTTTGTTTAACTTTTGTTTTGCATTGTCATTCTTCTTACATATATTGTATTCATTCTTTGACTTGTTTGTTGTTGTTTTATTGTTTCAAATTTTCTTCTTTTTTGATTTCATTCCTCAGTGTATAATTGTTAAACGCTCGCTGAAGATGAGCCCTCAATATTAATGGCTCGAAATGCATCCGATAAATAATAAAAAATATTAAAACTCATTTAACATCGTGTTTTGTATTTTTATCGATAGTTTGCGGTCAATAAGAAACTTTACAAATTTCCCACGTAAATTACAACGACCACAAATTTACGTTCAAAACATTTGGTGATTAAATATCGAATAATTTGTTAAAAATAGTTTTTGTTTTTGTTTTTTACTATTGAGATCATTCAATTTAATTTCGTGTTGGTTTGGGAGAGCCTTTAGGAAAGCTACTTTTCGAAAATTATTAAGGTAGAACTATAAATTCTCACCCAAACCAATGCGAATCTTTCATTGACAACGACGAACGTGTTGTTTTCATTTACAACAACGTGTTGTTATGAATGTTTTTGTTGTGGTCAACGAATGATTCGCACTGGTTTGGAAGATTCTTAATAGTCGGAAGCTGTTAGAAACAGATGTCATTAGCCTGTCAAAATCAGAACTAAGCCATAATTCACTTTTTCTCTTTTTTTCGTTCCTACCTCAACAAATTTCAGTTTCACTTCCGTGAAGTGTACTCGGGGCGCTCCATTCACTTCCGAAAGCAAAAGTTAACGAAAATGAAGAAAAGTACATTATGGGCGTGAAATATGATTTGTTTGTACTCGCTGATTTTCATCCGACCACTGCCGTGAGCTTGCGACTAATATATTTCTACCTTACAACGCGACTATTGTCATGTATATTAAGGTAGAACTATAATAATTGTTGATAGTTTATTGAAGTGGTCGGTTGAAAATGAGCGAATACATGAAAACCATACTCATCTCACGGGAGTGAAACTGACATTTAGTGAAGTTGGAATGAAAAAAAGAGAGGGATAATTCATTTTACTTAAGTGGAATATTCCTCACTTCTTCTTTTGACTGTTTGGAAAGCAACTTTTCGGGGGTTTTTAACCCATTGATTTTGACAGGCAAAAGTTTCGTTGTCGTTCCAAATATTTCGCATTGGTTTGAGAAAGCCTTAATAGTTGTAGCCTTATATTTTGTTTTGTCCTTCCGAGTTTCCGACTTCACGTTGGCTCGGGAGAGGTTCTCTATTTTAAAATTACTACGTTTACAAGCAGGATCGGGAGCTCCAGGTTTTTTGTCACTTGAGTTGAGTTGAAATGGTATTGAGATTCCAGCAAAATGAATGGCATTGATGTATTTATTTCAATGCAAAACAAATATAATTGAATTAACAGGAGTACTTACTACACGTATCAATTAAAACAAATATATATTTGTACACACATGCAAATAAACAGACCATAATGCATTATCTGTTAAACCAACTGCGAACCAAGCCGAACGCACCCAAATATTTGACGTTTAACGAACAGCTGATTCAATTACACAGCATTTAACCAAATTAATAAAAAGGACGTTCATGCAAACTTTTGCGTAAACTTATCATTTTACACAATTTGTAAACTTACGACGTTGCATGAATACCCTTACTATCGCATGATATATTTATTATATATCAGTTCATCACTTATTTTTGTATTTCCTAGTCGATTTTAAGGATATTTTCTTTTTGTTGAAAAATCAGAATAAATCGTAAAAACTCGTTCCAAAATCAAATTCAAATGGAAATTGGTCGGAGGCTGCATTACCTCTTCCTGGTTTTCAAATACTTTTTGTCAACATTTATTGCTCTACACTTAACTATTTTCTTGATAATATTCTTAAATCATTTCAAAATCGATTCATTGACTTTCCGAATTTGCTTACTTATAGTCCAGTAACTATATACATTAGACCTTGCGTCAGGTCCGGTAGTTCTGATTTTTTGCTGAGTTGTTTATGATATTGGCCTAGTATTAAATCTGATTTTTCGACCTCGAGCGCCGAACGCAACATTGGTAAAAATCCAAAAAACCGCGAATTTTTCGCGGTTTTTTCACTTATTGGCTATTTTAACCATTAAGCCTTAACTTCCGAATAAAACATTGCTCTACGATTTCAACCTTACTAAATTTACTTCAATTTGAGTCCAAAGCCGGTTCTGTAGACATAACGGTTTCCAAGGGACGGCATTTCAAAATATAGCAATAAAAAATTTAAAACAACAAGTAGTATATAAAACAGTATAATAACAAAAACATGGTCTTTGACATATGCTGCATCAAAGCAATAGAGCGTGTAGATTGGGCCAAAAGAAGAAAACAATAGTACTGGATGGGGGGTATATATCCCCCCGTTTATGCGGGAGGGGCAATTTTAAGAAAAGTTGACTTCAAATAGAAAAATAACCATAAAAATACAATGGTAATATCTGGACGAAAATCCATTCCTCATCTCAAAGCCAGAAATCCATTCTTTAATTTTTTTTTAAATAAAGTTTTTTTAGCTGATAGTTTTTGAAAAATTTACTTTCAAACTCAAAATTTTGAGAAAAAGACGATTTTTTTTTTGTTAAACTATTTTTTTTTATTTTATGGTATTAAGTACTATTTTTGATTTTGATTTTCAATGCCCTTATTAATTCTTAGTTAAAAACTGAAAACCAAATGCTAAAATGACTTCTAGTTTTTGAGAAAACTGAAATTAACATGATCAACTTCACTGTTTTCAGTCTAGTATCCTTTTTCTTCGGGGTGGGAGGGCTCTGCCTCAGATCCGGTAGTTCTGATTTTTAGATGAGTTGTTTATGATGTTGGCCTTAGCAATAATCCAAGTTTTCGACCTCGTGCGCCGAACGCAACTTTGTGAAATACGCAAAAAAACCGAGAAATTTTCACGGTTTTTCAGTTATTGGCTATTTTAACCTTTAAGGCCTGGTTTTCGATTATAATTTTGCTCTACCATTTCAAAATAATTAAATGAGCTTCAATTTGAGCTAAAAATCAATTCAAATTGTGAATTTTTTCATCAACTTTTGAATTTAGAATCCTGCAAATCGAATTGAAGGGGGCTTATTCACCCCTTGTGTGAAATCGTTGGGCCTTTCTCAATGATTTTTGTATACTGTGTAGCGTGTCATGTTGGCTTTATTTTAAGATCTCAATCATGAACATCGGATAGGTAGAAACGGAGTTATGATTTTTTCAAGTCAACCATATAAAACTCGAACTAAAACATTCGCTTCAGATAACTCACTGGTGGGTACTGAACTGAGTACTGTTTTAGTTCGAGTTTTATATGGTTGACTTTAAAAAATCATAACTCCGTTTCTACCTATCCGATGTTCATGATTGAGATCTTAAAATAAAGCCAACATGACACGCTACACAGTATACAAAAATTATTGAAAAGGGGCAAACGATTTCACACAAGGGGTGAAAGAGCCCCCTTCAATTCGATTTGCAGCATTCTAAACTCAAAAGTTGATGAAAAAATTCACAATTTGAATTGATTTTTAGCTCAAATTGAAGCTCATTTAATTATTTTGAAATGGTAGAGCAAAATTATAATCGAAAACCAGGCCTTAAAGGTTAAAATAGCCAATAACTGAAAAAACCGTGAAAATTTCTCGGTTTTTTGCGTATTTCACAAAGTTGCGTTCGGCGCACGAGGTCGAAAACTTGGATTATTGCTAAGGCCAACATCATAAACAACTCATCTAAAAATCAGAACTACCGGATCTGAGGCAGAGCCCTCCCACCCCGAAGAAAAAGGATACTAGACTGAAAACAGTGAAGTTGATCATGTTAATTTCAGTTTTCTCAAAAACTAGAAGTCATTTTAGCATTTGGTTTTCAGTTTTTAACTAAGAATTAATAAGGGCATTGAAAATCAAAATCAAAAATAGTACTTAATACCATAAAATAAAAAAAAATAGTTTAACAAAAAAAAAATCGTCTTTTTCTCAAAATTTTGAGTTTGAAAGTAAATTTTTCAAAAACTATCAGCTAAAAAAACTTTATTTAAAAAAAAATTAAAGAATGGATTTCTGGCTTTGAGATGAGGAATGGATTTTCGTCCAGATATTACCATTGTATTTTTATGGTTATTTTTCTATTTGAAGTCAACTTTTCTTAAAATTGCCCCTCCCGCATAAACGGGGGGATATATACCCCCCATCCAGTACTATTGTTTTCTTCTTTTGGCCCAATCTACACGCTCTATTGCTTTGATGCAGCATATGTCAAAGACCATGTTTTTGTTATTATACTGTTTTATATACTACTTGTTGTTTTAAATTTTTTATTGCTATATTTTGAAATGCCGTCCCTTGGAAACCGTTATGTCTACAGAACCGGCTTTGGACTCAAATTGAAGCAAATTTAGTAAGGTTGAAATCGTAGAGCAATGTTTTATTCGGAAGTTAAGGCTTAAGGTTAAAATAGCCAATAAGTGAAAAAACCGCGAAAAATTCGCGGTTTTTTGGATTTTTACCAATGTTGCGTTCGGCGCTCGAGGTCGAAAAATCAGATTTAATACTAGGCCAACATCATAAATAACTCAGCAAAAAATCAGAACTAACGGACCTGACGCAAGGTCTCAGTACTATGAAACTACAAGGTTACTGGACTATTATGGAACAAAACATTTTTGGTTTTGTTATTATAAATATAACTAAGTTTATAGGTGAGAGCAAGGTTAAAGTCGTTTTTTCGTCTTAAAACATTCATTTTGTTAATTTTTGATGTCAGAAAATCAAGTGGTTACTCTTAAATCGTTTCATAAAAACAAATTCAGCTGTATGTGGTTTATCGGCGGGCGTAGATTTTACATATCGCCAGAGAAAATAATCTAATATTTAGTCGCTTAGGACAGGCCTTTTTCAGTTGAGACTGGAAGTTTTATTCCACTTCGAATCCTTTAAGTCGAACTTCATCTCAGTCGATTTTCCCTCTAACTCGAATTTTATCGCCATATTTTTGTGTTACCTTCAAATTGGTGCCATGAAATAATGTCGAACGAAATAACGCCGAATTTTTAAATTCGCCTTTATTTCGCTTTACTTCGGCCATATTGGAAATGACTTTCCTGCGTATTTGTGTTGTTAAAAAATTCAGCAGTTTCAGTTCCCATGCGAAAAAAATATGAAAATTTTCAAAAAGGTTTTCCACCTATTCTGTGCACCAAATTTAATAATATCGCAGTTGAAAAACGTGTGCCTTGGCCTAAGCCACCCATAGAGTCATTAATTTACCCAGCATTAATAAACTATAGGCCTAAAAATGGAAAATAATTGTTTTTGGATGCAAAAACCATTTGCATGCAAATAATACCTTGCGGTGAATATATTTTATTTTTTGGAAATGTAAACCGACCATAAAAAAAAAAATATTTTCACAAAACTTTTTCTCGCATGCAAAATAATTGCCGGTCCATTGTTTTGCATGCCACTGACAATCCATGGCAGAAATGTTTTTTTTGTTTTTTGCATGAAACTGTAAACTAATCATGCAAACAATTAGTTTTGCATTTCACCTCAATTATTTTTGACATGCGAGAATATTTGCATAGATTTTTTTGCGCACGACAACTCTAAACTAGGCTTAAAGTAAAGTTAAAGTACCGAATTGGTAAGTGCGTTGGACCGAGGCCTGGGTTCAAATCCCGGCGTATTCAAGCTAAAAGGAAAATATTTTTTCAAGAAGTACTAGCTCCTTCGATAATTAAGCTATTTGGAGAAGAGTGCACCGGTGGCACCTGGCATACAGATGGAGCGGGTGGCTAGGCTCGCGCCACGAGCCACCCTCGCATTATTTCTATTTACTAACTTTTATTTGCGAAATAAAGCCGAATTAAAAAATTATGCGAATTCGACAGTATTTCCAATCACACATGGAAATAAAGCCGATTCGACCTTATTACGCACGACCTTATTTCACGGCACCAGTGGGCTGCCCATGAATCTATTTAAATTAGCTTCGTGATATTTTGAAAGCAATTTTTGAGTGATATGAAAAAGCATTCAGCTAAACTTTTAAATCATAATGGTAAGTCTTAGCATAAATGGCTATTGGACAGGAATTTATTACCTTATACCTTTTCGAAAAGAGGAACTAATGGCTTGTACTTGGTCTAAAATAGGACTAGTTTACCAAAAAACAATAAAGAATAACATTTTGTACATCTGGTTAAAAATTATTTGAATTGGTGAGTTGAAGAATGGCCCTACGAACTAACTCCCAAATGACTTAACTCCCACTTGTTGTTGTTCATAAAGTTGGGAGTTAATTCATTGGGGACTTAGTTCATTATGAACAAAGTCCCAATGAACTAACTCCCACGCCCACCAGGAAAAAAGTGGGAGTTAGTTCATTTTTATTTTTGCGAGAGAGCAACAACTAAGTTAAAAGTAGGAGTTAGTTCATTTTGTCAAAAATTGAATTTTTGATAATTTTTAAGTTATTGTAACGGAGTTCAGATTTGAACCGGAGATAAATACAGCGTTAGGAGATTTGGCATAACAGCTTTCAATGCGTTTCGAAGACCAGCTTCATAGTCCGTCATAAAACTTTTTGCCTCAAATTTGAAAATACTTTCATATATGTAACTAAATAAATGGGTATAACAATCCCGACTTTTTTATCCATCAGTATAAAGAAAAAAGGATAGATCTGCAAAAAATGTATGTTCCTTAATTAGATCATAAGAAAATAATGACAGTGAAGGCTCGGTGCAGGGGGGGTGCGCGCCCGTGACCACATGTTCACATTAATGAAATAATAAAAAGTGAAAACCCAGGGAAGGCTCGGCGCGGGGGGGGGGCGCGGAGCACGCGCGCTCGCGCCCGTCCGCGCGTGCAAACACACCGGCGCGCGCAGCACGCGCGGACGGGCGCGGCACGCGCGCGGACGGGCACGGCACGCGCGTGCGGGTGCGTGCAAGCGCGTACCGGCGCAGCACGCGCAGACGGGCGCGAGCGCGCGTGCTCCGCGCCCCCCCCCCCCCCCCCCCGCGCCGAGCCTTCCCTGGGTTTTCACTTTTTATTATTTCATTAATGTGAACATGTGGTCACGGGCGCGCACCCCCCCTGCACCGAGCCTTCACTGTCATTATTTTCTTATGATCTAATTAAGGAACATACATTTTTTGCAGATCTATCCTTTTTTCTTTATACTGATGGATAAAAAAGTCGGGATTGTTATACCCATTTATTTAGTTACATATATGAAAGTATTTTCAAATTTGAGGCAAAAAGTTTTATGACGGACTATGAAGCTGGTCTTCGAAACGCATTGAAAACTGTTATGCCAAATGCAATAGTTAATGGATGTTGGTTTCATTTTTGCCAAGCTTTGCGATTAAAACTGTTTGGGACTTAGTTCCTTTGAGAAATTTTATTTATGTTTTATTTCTAAAGGAACTGGGAGTTTGTTCATTTGGGACTTTGTTCATAATGAACTAAGTCCCACTGCTGGGACTTAGTTCATCTTCATTTTGGGACTTAGTTCATTACACGGTTGGGATTTAGTTCTTAAAAAAAATGGGAGTTAGTACATATGAACTATGTCCCACTTTTTTTGGGAGTTGGTTCATTGGGAGTTAAGTCATTTGGGAGTTAGTTCGTAGTGCCTTGAAGAATAGTACAAGCGTCAAATTAAAAATGTAAAAAAAACTGGCATAACTTCTTATTGCTCAGACAAAGGGTAAATTTTTCAATAAAGAAGTTATTTTAATTTTTCAAATGGCGCTCGTACTGTTCTTCCACTCACTGATACAATTTAATGGTAAATTTTCTTAGACGTTGTAAGTGTGGGCTAAGGCGTACACCATCGGATTTTCTTTATGATGAATTTCAACTGCGTTTTGTGACGCATTTACTTTATGTGTGTAAAATTTGTTCTAATCGAAATATCAAAGGACTCATGGTATGTTGTATAGACACAACCGTAACGTAACTTAAATTTGATACTTTACTTTACTATAAATGGCACTCACAACCCAACAAGCCTCTCCAGCGAGCTTTGTCCTTAGTTAGCCGCCTCTAGTTAAGCACAGAAAGTTGGCTGAGGTCGTTTTCCATTTGTGTGCGCCACCTGTTGGGGTTTGATTCGAAGATCTTCGGGCAATTACTTTGCCACGTTCCACGTGTCGAAGCCATCTCAGTCGCTGTATTTTCAGCTTTTTGACCAGGTAGACGTTGCTGTATAGCCCGTAAAGCTTGTCGTTGAATATTCTCCTCCAGACTCCTTCTATACACACATACATAACTAAAAATTACTCCAAGAATCTTCCTCTCAAACCACCCAATCTAATTTTCATTAAATTCTTTCAGGGTAAATGCTGCTGCCCCATAAAGCAGGATAGGGGTTTTTAAGGTCTTGTATAGAGTCTTCTTGGTTCTATGAAAGAGGGCCTTACTACTCAAATGCCTTCTACGGCTGAAGAAACGGCGATTGACAAGATTAATTCTTCGTTTGAACTCTACACTGATTTCATTTTGCTTTTGCATGATAATACTAGATCCCAGGTAGACAAAGGACTTCGAAGTTATATCTATCCTTCATCATGACGTTTTGTCCGAATCGATGGTGTTGAGATTCCTTTCTCGTTGATGATTATATAAATTTTGGCTTGTCTTCATTGACAGCCAATCCCATTTTCGTCAACTCAGATTCAATACTAGCAAATTCAGCAACGAAAGCTCGCTAAGTTCTGCCGAAAATGTCTATAATATCTGCATATACCAGTAGTTGAACGGACTTTTGATAAATTGTTCTGGTGGTATTGACTTGCAATTTGCGTATAATTACTTCAAAAACAATGTTAAATAGGTAAGGTAAATGATAAATGTCGCGTCTTGCATTGCCTTGTCCTAGATTTTTCTCAACATCAAACGGTTCAGTGGTGTTCCTACCAACTTTGACGGATTAAAGAGATTTCTCATCGTCATCCTGCACAAGCTGGCGAGCGTGGCAGCGATGCTAAGATAAGACATGGCTCTGTATAATTGGTCTCCAACCACGCTATCATAAATGTGACTTTAAGGAGATGGTGTGTATCGATCTGGAACTTTTGAGTATTGACAAATGTTTCATACTGGTCCCCCGTATTTGGCGTACTGATTAAGAGATACGTGGTTCCAGCGAACCTCTCTGACTGCCCTCGGAACGTTCGGACATCTGCCCCCGGCAGCTTAAGATGACACTTTTTTCGAAAACTGTCTCGTTTTCCGAATGAGTTTTGTATAGTAATATTAACTAGTACGTCCAGCCCTCGAAACTCAAGTGCTAATAACACTATCGTCTGGTTGGCAAACTTCTAGAGAATCGTTCAAAAAACGATCACCAAAATGATTCAATTAATTTTGATCTTTCGATCGTTTTCATTTCACTGAATTTATTTCCGATTCAATTTTATTCATTTGGATTTTGCTCTCCGATTTAAACGAATTAAATTCAATGCTGTACCAAATCGAATTTGATTCAAGTTTAAAAATAATTAAATTTGGATTGATTAAAAAAGCCTAAAGAAATGACATTTTCAGTTTTATTCTGCTCCGGAAAAGGTGATTTTATGTCAATTGGTTGACATTTGGATCGTAATACACTATTTATGTGAATATATAGTTCGGCCCTTACTGACGGATGACTACACACAGAAAAAAAACGTAATGTAAAATCAACATGACGAATTATTTATTTCGATAAAAAGGATGAATTTTTCAATCATTGGATTTCATTTCGATTTAATACGTTTTCATTTTATTTTAACATTTCAAAACATTAATTTATGACTTAGTCCTGTTAATTTAAAATTGAAAACAAGTAAACAGGAATTTTATTGAAAATTATTCAGTTTTCGCTTTGTTTTAACTTTGAAGTTGTGTTAAAATGAAATTATTCGTATATAAATTCCAAGTTAAAAGAAATTCATGTCAAAAAAAGCGTTTTGATGTAAAAATAACCAGACATACACTCAAACATTGTTTTTTATTTTGATTCAACATGTTTTGTATTCAAAGGGAAATATTATTAAATCATTAAGGTTTCATTTACAAATTAATTCATGTGTGAGACCCTGTTGAAATAACATGATTGAACACATTTTAGCATTGAAACAGAATTAAAATAAAATGATTCAAGTTAAAAGTTCAATTGAGCACAACTCCATATAGCGTTTCGCCCAGGTGCGATAGTTGGCATTGAAATGAAGTGTCTGAATTTAAAGAAATTCCCTTAGAATTATAAAATTATCAGTATTTTGAATGCTGAGTTTTTATATTATTCGGTAAACATCGATACAAAATTGCGTCTTAGAAGGGTACGATAGTCATCTAACTGATGAGCCCAACTATCGTACCTGGACGAAACGCAATAAGGAGTTGAGCTCATTTAAACTTTTAACTTGAATTATATTTAGTCACTCCGCTCTATTATTTTTAAATAAAATGATTCACATATTAATTCCAAGTCAAAGTACCTCAAGTTGACGTTTGGCACTAGTTTTTTGCGTAGCGAATTGGCCCAGTGGATGAGTGCTATCTCCGTGTGCGGAAGGTTCCCAGTTCAAAACTCAGTAAGTATCACAAAGTATTTTTAAAATAAAATAAATATATAATGAATTCCTATTCCTATACTTTCAGACCATGGTAATTCAACATGATAATAGAAATGGCTTAACATGATGATAATAATGATTAAACATGATTGGTAGTAAAGATTTAATATGATGGTCATGGCGATTCAATATGATGATCGCGGTACTTCTACATGAAATCGTATTGTTTAGCATTCATTTGCTATGGATTCCATTTTTATTTGCAGGTTTTTTTATATTACTTCAAAATTAAAACATATTGATTCAACTATAAAAACAATGTCATTTCAACATGATGTAATATTGATTTCTCTTATACAGAAGTCATGTTAAAATAAAACGAATGCTCAATGGAGCAAAAACATTGGGCAAAATATGTTGAGTCATTATTGTTTTTGTTGATTTTACCTCGTTTTTTTTCTGTGTGTAAGATATCAACAGCTTAAAATACCTCTAAAAAATTACAAATTTTAGATGAATTTTTACTGCTCCAAAAAAGGTGATTTTAAGGTAATTGAGTGACACTTGTATCAAAATATACTTTTTGTCGAACAAAAAATTCACCCCCTATATTTGAAGTCATCAACTGTCAAATTCCATTGACGGATGGCTACGATGTCGATGGATTAAAAAGCTTCTAAGAACTCTGAAATTCTTCATGAATTTTTACTGCTCCATAAAAAGATGATTTTAAGGCAATTGGGTGACAATTTGAGCCAGCGGCGGCGTGTTGAGCTAAACGCATAAAATTCTTGCCACATTACTTAAAAGCGCATACAAACTGTGTTATCTGCGTGTAGATAGTAGACACTCAAATTTTATTTGTCAACGCGTTGACAGCTGGTAGCAAAAGGGGCGTTTGCATAAAATTGGGACCAAGAGAAGTGGCATTTGCATACGATTTATCGAGTACAAATTCATTCACGGAGGAAGAGGACAACTCCTTCGGGCTAAGCTAAAAGAAGAAGCCTTGAAGCACAGTCAGTGCTGGAAGATTTCATATTTATTTCATATTTATTTATTAAAAAAAAAGATTGGTTGGTTGGTGGGTGTCAAAAGTCAAATTCAAAACGTCACCGAAAAAATAAAAACAAACTGAAAGTGAATAAAAAAAGTTAAGAATACCTAATAACAAATAAAACAAAAGAAAAATGCTAGGAAATAAATTATCAAATTATAAAATGGCAAAGGCGAATCTTGTATATATAAAACAAAATAGTGTCGTGAATTTTAAAGTAAAAAATGTCAAGATATTAAAAAATTAAGTGTTGTGAACAAATACTCGGTCTCGCTCGCACTTATTCATTGTGCAATTTTCTTTTATTGTTTATTAGTTATTGTGGTGCAATTTATTAATAAATTTTTGCATTTTGCACTTCTGTGCAAAAAAAAAACCTTTCAATTGATATATAATTTATGTATAGCATTCGCACATTAAATTAACCAAATCGCAAATAGGTTTAACCTAAACGCAAATAAGTTTCACCCAAGCGCAAATAGATTTAACCCAAACGCAAATAGAATTAACCCAATCGCAATTCGAATTAAACAAAACGCAAATAGAGTTAAACTATTAACAAATTATTTTAACCAAAACGCAAATTGAATTAACCTTAGCTTGATTTATTGTTCCAGGTGTAATTTTTGGGTCTAATGGATTTTGGTACTATCCATAAACGTTAAAAAGCCATTATTAAGGGATTGGCCTTTTATTTTTCGGTAAGTTCTTGCAAAAATGCCCAAAACTAGTTGCATTTACAATTGGGGTTTTGTCAAAATCTTATGGTGAACTTTTCCTACTGTTATAAGCCTTCCATTCCTTCACCACACAGCTGGAACAACAAGTTGAGCCCGGGTTAATTCAATTTGCGTTTTGGTTAAAATGATTTGTTTATAGTTTAACTCTATTTGCGTTTTGTTTAATTCGAATTGCGATTGGGTTAATTCTATTTGCGTTTGGGTTAAATCTATTTGCGCTTGGGTGAAACTTATTTGCGTTTAGGTTAAACCTATTTGCGATTTGGTTAATTTAATATGCGAGTGCTATATATGCCTTTGGCTTTTGTAGACCGCGTAAATTGTACCACAAGAATTGTGTTTGCAGTAAAATTAATCAAATAAGAATGTTTACTAATCGGCTATAGTCCTATATGTATGTATAATAGTTTTCTGTTTTCCAAAATTTCAGAGAAATCAAAAAATAAAAATACTTTATTCAACATTACCTACCTAAATTTTCTTTGAAAACATTTAAATGGAAATAAGTATATTCTTTTTATTGAATAATTGTTTTGTATATATAGGGGAGAGGGGGGCACCCTAGGACACTTTTTACAAAAACCAACCTGGAAAACTCATATATCACAATATAAAATTTATTTTTGAATGACGTTGTTTTTTAGAATTTTTCCTTGGAAATAGATGCCTTTTCATACCTTACTTTGTATTTTATACACATATATTTTTCTATATAAAAAACTGTTATAAGTGTCCAAATCTGCCCCCCTAAGGGGGTAGTTTTAGACAGCCCTGGGGCAGTTTTGGACATGCCTTGAAAAACGCATTTAATCAAGTTTTATTCCTTATTAAACAATAATAAATTATTTCAAAACATAACCTTAGTTAAAATAAGTCGTAGGAGATTTTCTTTCTCTAATGCCTTAGCGTACTGGAAAGGAAGATTATGTGCTTGAAGATAAACCAGGCCATAATTCATTTGCGAAAATTTGATGAAATAAACGTCTATATCTTCTTCCAAGGTGCTAAATACTTGGGTGACAGTATGTTTTTAACTGTATCCACTGTTCACATTTTGAAACGCTATTAATTATATTAAATTTTAGTCTGGTTTTAACATGTCCAAATGTGCCCCTCATCTACTGTCCAAAAGTGCCCCAAGTAGACGTACAAACAATTTTTTTTTAATAATGCTAAACATTAAAAATATTTTTAATAAATCATCGCAGAATAACTAAATTATGATAATAAAGAACTTTTTCCTCGGTGATTCCAGCTAGTTTTTTTCTAAAATGCTTACATCTTAGATCGAAAAAAAAAATACAACGGGCACCGGAAAATAAACATTTATTTTTAATTATTTTTTAAAAGCTGATATCGTCCAAAATGTCATCAAATATCTATTTGAGGAAGAATTGCCACTAGACAATTGTGATTATGTATTAAAAAGCATTTGTTTTGATACTTTTTTGGCCGTTGTCCTAAGCTGCCCCTGTCCTAAACTACCCTCCTCTCCCCTACTCGCCTAAATACCTTTAAAGTTCTTAAGAAAATCGTAATATTTTGAATATTCAATCAACTAACTTACTTTCTATCTTTGTACCTACATATCTATTCTTCAAATGAACTTCTTATAATAATTTTCTGTTGACGACAAAACTTTTGGTTTCAGTACCGCCTCGGACAGAATTTTCGAGGGCCGCCAAAATTTAATAACTATGCGAACTGCAGGGCACCTTCGGTAATCAACAAGGTAGTTTCGTGAATCGGTATCTATTTCAATTCATGGAGCCGTGAATGCGGTCATTGAAAAGCAAGGCATAGTCTTTCTGATCACGTAAATTCCCGCCTGATTGGCAAATTCAATAATTCACATGAACACAATTTCTGACGGCGGCAACGTTTTAAAATTAATACCTATTACTTATTAAATTTCTCCGCTCTGTATTGCTGCAAAATTTTCTGCCCCGCGCTACGCCACTATAATGACAGCAAGTCTGGAGTCTATCGCGATGTGATCATTTGGTTGACGATGCTTTGATCACAAGACCGCCAAGTCCTTATGTGTATATCAAGGTTTGGGGAATGATTGTTAAGGACGGTCCACACTATGTCGATCAACTTTGTTGATTAACATTGTCGATCAACATGCTAGTGTGTACGTGAAAAACTTTCGTACCAAACATTTGTGTGGCTTGGAATTTTCTGATCGATGCGTTAGGATACAACCGAAGGGTTCTAGGTTCGAGTCCTGGTGGTACCCAAATTTGTTTTCTTTTTTCTTTTGAACAATAAAGTTAAAACGATATTATTAACATTATAAACTTATTCACAACAAATATTAAGGTGGGTCCACACTATGCCGATCAACATTGTTGGTTAACATTGTCGATCAACATGCTAGTGTGTACGTGAAAAACTTTCGTAGCAAACATTTGTGTGGTTTGAAATTTTCTGATTGATGCGTCAGGGTCCAACCGAAGGGTTCAGGGTTCGAATCCTGGTGGTACCTAACTTTTTTTTATTTTTTCTTGTGAACAATAAAGTTAAAACGATATTATTTACATTAAATACTTATTCACAACAAATATTGCATTTTTCATCTAGTAAAAATGTGATTAATAACGCACAAAACCAATAAATTATGTTCCTGAATTTAAAACCCTACAAATGTGTTCAATAAAATGAAATTTGTTGAACAGCTTTGTCGATTGCTATCCATTTGAATCGGGTTACGTTCGGGTCAACAAATGTTGAATGGCTTTGTCGATCAACACGTCTACACTTACTCAACACTGTTGATCAACAATGTTGATCTACACAATTCGACATAATGTGGACGCGGCTTTACATTTTTCATCTAATAAAAATGTGATTAATAATGCACAAAACCAATAAATTATGTTCATGAAATTAAAACCCTACAAATGTTTTTAATAAAATGAAATTTGTTGAACAACTTTGTCGATTGCTATCCATTTGAATCGGGTTACGTTCGGTTCAACAAATGTTGATTGGCTTTGTCGATTAACACGTCTACACTTACTCAACACTATTGATCAACGATGTTGATCTACACAATTCGACATAATGTGGACGCGGCTTTATGATTCAATGAAAACGATACCTTATATGTATACTCTTTTAAAAAGGGGACGATGAAAACGGATGAAGTTTAGTTGTTGCTGTTTTACGAACAATTTTTTTTCGTAGAATTTTATAAGCAACAGTTTTCCCCCTGAGTTTTTTTGAAAATAACTTACATATAACTTCTGAAATTACTACAAGAAATTGATTATTTCCATCTTTTATCCCCCAAATTATAATACCTATATTGTTTTTATTAAAATTAAGTTTTTTTTGGGAATAGATATGCTCAAAAAATCAAAATCATTTTTTTTGTAATCTTTCGAACTTAAAAGTCAGAACTCATTTTAACTTGGTAACTTGTGTTTTTTCCAGCTTATAATTTTTTTTTTCTGTACAAAATTGAGTTGTCAACTTAATTCATGACGAGGATATGGAGAAATTGTGGTAAAGTATAAAATAAGTCTCTTAAGAAATCACGAAACAACAACTGCAGACTGCTTGTTGTCTTTATTTAAAGACCAAAATAAGTGCTTACGGCTCAAAATATCGGAAGAAAGCCTTGTAACAAATATTTTGTTTTTGGTTTTAAAAATAATAAATCAACATACAAATTACAAAATCTGCCTGTTTGTCTTATTAATTTTTAATTAACCGTTTAAGAGTATCTGCCTGTGATGCATAAGAGATGTTTCTTTTCTTTTTAGAAATAAAACATGATAAAAGTTGACTTTAAATGGTTGTAAAGACAATTTCAATTAATATTGAAACCAGCCCCCTAGAGATATTCATTAAAACTCCCAAAGTTGACCAAAAGGCAAAGGAAAATAATCTCCATCATCAAGCAAAGAGTCAAGAGCCGGCCGAATCATGTTTCCTGTCACAATGAAAAACTATTTTGGTCAAATTGAAACCAATAAATCTTCTTAACAACACCCATTCCCTTACATGAAGATACAATTCTGTTTTTTTTTTTGCTGTCCAGCTCTTAAGTCAAACTTACATCACACTTTCTAAGTCGACGAGCCCGGGTGCTGCATTTAAGACTTATGAAACGATTTCCTAAAGTAAGCATCGATATTATATACAAAAATACGTAAAAATACAAAAAAAAAACAGACATTGTTGAAGTAAGACCTTAACAAAATAAATCCAATCTTAGCCAGCAGCATAACGAATTGCTAGACATTAGTGGTCCAGCATGCACACTCATGAATTAAATATTTGCCCATAAGAGAGCGTCATGTCGCCCTGGCCAAAACCAAGATTTAGGTTTTTTTTTGTTGCTGTTGGTTTTCTCCAAAGCCGCATTTTTAGTTGATATACATAGCTGGGCCACAGAACGAACCAAACTATTCAATCATTCAATTCAGATGGATATGGTATTTTTGTGCAATAATTTCGCGCTTTTAGATTTGGCATGCTTAATAAGTATCGCATATCGGCATATGTGGTATACTCAACATATTTTCAGTTAGATACTTGAAACATCAAAGAAACAGACGCCCCAGCATCACCTCGATGTTAAGTGCACCTCGATTAACCTACCTATTATACATCTGAAGTGAGAAATTTATAGAAGCTGTCAGTAATTATGGTCATCCGCGTTGGTGGAGGCTTGAGAGTCCACGGTAACATGTACATAATTTATGTATTGTGGAGTTTTATAGGTTTTGTTAAGAAAAAGAATAATTCCGTAAAATTTGCTAGTTTGTCATGGAAAAATTCCGGCAAAACTTGATTTTGGTATGTAGAGCTAAGTTTTAGCATCTTAAACCTATCCTTTATATGTTCCTAAATTTGAACTACTGCTAGGTCAGCGGGGTTCAGGGTATAACCGTAGAAAGCAAGAAAACTAGGTTTGTACAAAGTTCTCCAGTTAATTTTTATTGCAGGTCTCTTATTTTACTCTTAGCACGGTATTTCATATATTTACAGAGGTCGTAATGCTTCGACTATACGCTAACACGGTATTTCGTATACTTAACAGATGTTATTTCATATAACCTACTGATAAAGTTGGCTCACCAATTCGGGTGGTTGCTTAAGACAGTGTAGGGTCCCCTAGCGTAGGTTGGGTCGTGCTCCTTAGTCTTAAACGCGGTGGAATAATGATAATATTCGGTGGAGAAGCATTGGCACGGGTTTGACCGAAGCTCAAGGCAATGTAGGTTGGGACGAACTCCCTAGTCTTAAAAGCGGTGGCAGAACGAAGTTTGTATTCGGCGAAGAAACGGTGGGATGGGTTCCCTTGTATGAACGGAGCTCAAGACAACGTAGGTTGGGACTTACTCCCTAGTCTTAAAAGCGGCTGCAGAACGAAATCTATATATGGCGGAGAAGCGGTGGGGATGGGTTCCCTAGTCTGACCGGAGCTTAAGACAACGTAGATTGGGGGGGGGGGGGGGTTACAGTGTAATCCAAAAAGTGTCGAAGCTTCTAACTGGTACAAAAGAGTAGCCAGCAGCATACTTCTTTATTAGTATTCTCTAATAAAGCGAGATATTTCTCCTCTGTGTACACGAGATTGGTACTGTCAACGAACGGACGTGGGAAGAATCTAATTTTTGGTGGATTTCCCACCCTACATAGTCAACTTTGCTGGCTTAACCAACTGTGGACTGTAAAAAACCACGAATGAACTTCAATTGCTGATGTTACCATCTGCCAGTAGGTTTCCTCTAGTTGCTGACATCGTAGCACGCGGCAAATGCGTATCCTCTTCTGTACTTCATATGGGGACCTCCGTGGTATGCAATGCTCGTTCATTGTTTGGTATACGGGTAATTTGAAGATAAGAGATGTGACTTCGTTACAAAGTGGAAACAGAATTTCAATAATTTTTCATTCGATAGATTTTTTTAAATACAAGAAAGTTTTTTACTTATTTATAATTCAAGTTAAAAGTTCAAGTGAGTTCATATTCAGTCACTCCACTTAAACAGAAGAATTTCTTTTCAAATTTTCTTCATATTCTATTGTTATTTACTTATTTTAGGTGGCGCAACAGTCTGGGTGGACCGAAACCATTTTTTCGTTGACCTTAAAAGTAAGAAAACTTTGACAACCTCTTTCAGTCGAACCCTTGGACCAATTTTGAAATTTCTTTCAGCTTATAAGGCTTGCAATATTTTCTAATCCATTAAAAAAAACTAGTTTTAAATTTTAGGCATACGCGAAAAATGATTTTTGCAACGGATTTTTAAAAATGTACCCACAATGCGTGTGCAGTCCCACGGGGTTAGATTCAAAGATTTCCAGGCCGGACCATTGATGTGCATTCGCTTTATTTGACCCAGTGACCTTAGTCGTTGGATTTTCTCTTTTGTGGCTACGATGTTCTTCATATCGTCATCGCTCGGGCCCTGTAACCCTGGGAGGTTCTTTTTACTATTTGGTAAAACAAATAGTACCTACATTCCCCTAATAACATATCCCTCTATTTCCTCGATCACGCACTCTTTATGCTCTTTCTTTTTCTTCTGAGATGTTCTCTCTCTCTCTTCTTTCCCCTCTCCTCTCTCCTCTCTCCTCTCTCCTCTCTCCTCTCTCCTCTCTCCTCTCTCCTCTCTCCTCTCTCCTCTCTCCTCTCTCCTCTCTCCTCTCTCCTCTCTCCTCTCTCCTCTCTCCACTCTCCTCTCTCCTCTCTCCTCTCTCCTTTCTCCTCTATCCTCTCTCCTCTCTCCTCTCTCCTCTCTCGCAGGCCTCTTTGATCATACCGTTCTGACGACCGACGGTTTCAGTTTTATCCGCATTTGCTTTTTCTCGCGATCTCTTTCAAGATGCCGGTGTATTTATCGCTTCTATTCGGTCTAATAAGAATAGCTTCCAGTTGGGGTTTTGAACCTCTTCTTTTTCTTTTTAGCTTTCGAACTCGGTTTAGGGTCTCTTTGTGCTCATTCTCTTTGTTTTTCTTACCTTCCTTTCAGAAACCGAGAATAGCTCCGTTTTGTCTAGAAATTTATCTAGTACTGTGTAACAAAGTGTGCTGCTCCACTTCTTTTACTTTGTTATTATTTTAATTAAAAGTAAGAATTGAGCTTCAATACACTGCATTCAATTCACACACTATGGACACGTGACGTCACAGCAAAATCTACATTTCATCAAATCATTTTTCGTTCATCACTTTTACAGTTCATATTCAGTCTTTACTGAATATGTAACATGAGGTTCTGCTTGGTCAGTAATACGATAAGTCAGACAAAAATAGGAAATTTGGTTTCATTAGTGCCTGAACAGAATGCAAGACGCAGCTGGAATAGATGTCAAAAATGCTGCAGTAGATGTCAAAATTCTGCAGTAAAAGTTAAAAATTGTTCAACTCTTGCAGCTCCAGCTCCAGACTTTTGACATCTATTCCAGCTCCGTCCTGCATTCTGTTCAGGCAGTTAATCATCTTACCTCCGGTCTAAGACAATTCGAGACAATCTAGTCATATAGCTTTATTTGCTTTCTCGGAGTTTCACCCCACCAGTGGTAAGGGGTTTCGTTGAAAGTTAGGTAGGAGCAGAGATTGCCCAGCTATTTCTTACTAAGACTTCCCCCCACCAGTGGTAAGAGGTCTTACTTTGAAGTCAAAGGTCCTAATTTCCACCAAGAGCTTCGGTACCTGTTGATCTACCAGAGCGTTTTAGCATGCTGTTTTGAGTGCCACCAGAGGCGTAGTACCTGCTGATGTAACAGAGCGTTTTAGCCTGCTGTTTTGATTGCTTCCAGAGTGGTTTAGCCTATTGTTTTGATTGCCACCAGGGGCGTATAACCGTTGATGTACTATAGCGTATTAGCTTGCTGTTTAAAGTGCCACCAGGGACATAGTACCTGCTGATGTACCAGAGCGTTTAAGCCTGCTGTTTTAAGTGCCGCCGGGCACGTAGTACATTCCTGCTGATATTCCAGAGCATTTTAACCTGCTGTTTTGAGTGCCACCAGAGGCGTAGTACCTAGTGATGTACCAGAGCCTTTAAGCCTGCTGTTTTGAGTGCCACCAAAGGCGTAGTACCTGCTGATGAACCAGAGCCTGCTGTGTTTTTTAAAGCTGCCGTTTTTTAAGGCTGCCCAGAACTTGGTCTTGGCCAGTAGACCAACAATCAGTCACGGTGAAGTGCTTGTTTTACCCCCTCGTGGTGGTCCATACCCCCTCGTGCTTATGCCTATATACGTAAATAGGCTAAAATTACAAGTGCGAAAGGCCTAGCTTTCCAGGATAGGTTTCGGAGGTTAGCATTCTTCGAAACTGAAATCAACTCCGCTAACGATCTGGCGTTGGATTGCTGCTTTCTAAAACAGCTCTCAAGAGCTTATTTTCCTGGAAGCCCTTAGATGACAGGATCATGAAAGCTAGGTTCCGAACAAAGGTACGTCGCGTCACTATCACAAGTGTTACGCCCCAATGGAGCTCTCTTCTGTCGAGGAGAAGGAGGCCTTTTATAATCGGCTGTGTACTGCTTATGATAGTACACCACGTGGAGCCATCATAATGGTAATGGGAGACTTGAATGCCAAGGTTGGCAATGACAATGATGGGCTTAGGTATGTAATGAGAAAGCATGGTGTTGGAAACCACAACGACAATGGCTAACGTTTTGTCGATTTTTGTAACGCCAGCCGCTTTGTTATAAGAGGAACCATGTTTGAACTCAAGACGTGCCACAAAATCAGTTGGGTGTCGACGGACAGACAAGCAACTTCCAACCAAATTGATCACTTCGCGATCAGTCGGCGATTTAGAAGCAGTCTCCAGGACGTTAGAAACAGAAGAGGTGCAGACATGGGAATTGCCCGGGACAACCATTTCATGGTTGCTACCGTAAGACTACGAACAGCTGCAGTTCGGAGATTCCAAGAAAACACCCGAATACCTAAGTACAACACTGATAGACTTAAGGATCCCGCAGTCCGCCAACAACTAGGGGACCACCTTTCACAAGGATTGAGAGCAATCAGTAGCACGGATACCACCTCCATCGAAAACCATTGGTGTGCTGTGAAAAATGATTTCATATCAGGTGCTGAAAGTATAGTCGGCCGGTCGCAAGGAGGAAACAGTGCCTGGCTTTCCGAAGAAACTTGGGCTAGGATCGAAGAAAGAAAACAGCTCAAAGCTCACATTGCAGCAACTCCAGCAGCAGGCAGAAACGAGCTAGAGTCTGCGTATCGCATGAAGATGAGAGAAGTTCATCGTAGCGTGCGACGTGATAAGCGTACCTATATCAACGCATAGGCAACAGAAACAGAAGAGGCCGAAAGCAGGTGTGACAGTAGGACCGTCTACAGGATTACCAAAGAGCTTACAGGTGTCCAAAGCTCTAAACAACACCTGGTAAAGGATATAGGCGGATTGTTGCTAGTTTCGGATGAGGACCACCTCAAAAGGTGGAAGGAGCACTTTTCTGCGGTTTTAAATCGTGTTTTCACCACTGAAGTCAGCCCAACACCCAATGACCCGTCCGCAATAACAAATTCCCGATTACGCACTGTATCCCCCAGTAGAGAAGAAATTTTAATCGCAATTAAAGCACTGAAGAACAACAAAGCGGTTGGACTTGACGGTATTCCCGCACAGCTCTTACGAGCAGCGCCAACAACATCGACTGAGCTCTTGTACCCACTCATAGAAAGAGCTTGGGAAACAGAGAGTTTTCCTGAGGAGTGGAAAAAGGGAATGATTGTCAAGCTCCGAAAGAAAGGAGACCTTACATAGTGCGAAAACTGGAGAGGAATTTGCGTGCTGCCTGCTGTAGCGAAGGTTATAGCAAGAATCGTCCTAGAGCGAATAAAAGATCACCTAGAAGACATGCTTGACACCGAACAAGCAGGTTTCCGCACTGGATCTTCCTGTGTGGACCACATCAGCACCTTGCGGATCATCATCGAACAGTGCGTTGAATATCGATAACCACTTCACCTGCTGTTCATCGATTTCAAAAAGGCGTTTGACAGTGTCAATAGAGAATTTATTTGGCTTGCCTTGCGCAGGAGGGGCATCCCGGATAAATTGATTGCTATCATCAAGGCTACATATAAAGGATCTTAATGTCACGTTCTGCATAAAGGAAGACTGTCAGAGGAATTTGAAATCCAACGTGGGGTTAGACAAGGTTGTATACTGTCACCAATACTGTTCCTGTTGGTAATAAGTGATGTGCTGCATGCAGCTTTGTCGACTGCAAATGGAGGAATTCAGTGGAATCTGCAATCACAGCTGAAACATCTGGACTACGCGGATGACGTATGCTTACTGTACTCTCTCATAGGATCATGGATCTCCATCAATTGTCAACAAGGGTGGAGAGATAAGCTGAAACCGTCAGACTCAAGATCAATACGGCGAAAACAAAAAGGATCAGCCTTGGAACTTCCTCATCTACTCAAATAGATATTTCTGGACAACTAGTAGAGATGGTAAAGAGCTTTCAGTACCTTGGGAGTATTGTCTCTACTGATGGCGGTACCGAGCTAGATATAACCAGCCGAATCGGAAAGCAAAGGCTGCGTTCGGGATGCTGTCTAAAATATGGAGAAACAACTCTATAAGCCTAATGACCAAACTACGACTGTTTCGCTCCAATGTAGAATCCGTGCTTCTTTATGGATGCAGCACTTGGAAAGGAACACCCATTGTCACAAGAAAGCTGCAAACGTTCGTAAATAGATGTCTGCGAAACATCTTGCGGATTTTCTGGCCTAACCATATCTCCAATGATGAACTTCATGCGAGGACAGGTCAGGAACCCATCGACTCTATAATACGAAAACGTAAGTGGCAGTGGATTGGACATACGCTTCGAAAAGGCCACAAGTGCATTGCGAGTCAAGCGATGCATTGGAGCCCTCTCACGCAGCGAGGCAGAGGAGTGGGCTGACATAGAAGTACTTGGTGAAGAACGTTCGAAGAGGAATCTGCACAACTGGGGAAGAGTTGGAGAGAGCTGAGGTACATTTCCAGAAACCGTACACGATGGCGCGTAGGAGTAGGAGTAGAGGCCCTATGCCCCGCAAGGGGAAACTCACGGACGTAACAAGTCCAAGGATCTATAAGTAAGTAAGTAAAGTAAACACTTGGACTAGGACTGAATCATATGAAACCAATGTAACCGCTACAAGACAGCAAGAATAGAATCCAGCAACGCAAGTGAATCATTCTAGTACCAGAACTATACGAAGTACCTGCCAACCATAGTACCAGAATATTGTGTGTTGTAAAGATAAGAGTTGTTTTCAATAAAGAATTTGTAATAAGGTTCTTAGACCTATTTTTCTGAAGTTTCGTGTTTTCTTTCGGAAAGCTAAAAGCAAAACATAGCTGATATGCCATTTTTTATATCGAGGCAGATATGTGTGTCGTTTGCATTTTCTTTCTTCTCCTGATAGACGTTCCGGGCTGCTGGAGGTTTTTCTAGAGGTATTTCTGCTAGCAATTGGGCCGATCTTACAGGGGTTCTTGCTGCAAATGATGAAGTCAGTTTCAGCCATTTTGAGATCTTATCTTTTTTGAATAAAACATAAACAAAAGGAAAAAGTGCTGATGAGCCCAAATGTGGTATCTGGACGGAATGTAATATACATCAGGAGAGTGCTCATACTACAGAATGAATGTAGCTGCAGCTTGTAGCAAGAGTAGAATTTTGTTTAACTTCTGCTACACCATACATTCCTTGCTACATTTATAGCTTCTCATTGTGGCACTCTTTCTGCTTTGACAGTGCTACACGCGACAACTACAGCTACACCATTCTGTTCGACCAGTTAATCTTGATATCGAATTAAACATATTTAAATATATTTTATTAATTTTGGACATCTTGGAACTTCCAAAAATATTCTTTTTTACATATCCAAAACAATTCCAAATTATGAATCAAGCACACAAATCACCCGTACCAGCTTCTTATCATTGCTTTAAGCCTCTTGAGGATGACTGAGAAAAAAGAAGCATGTTGTTTTTCTAAGGAAAAAATGAATTCCTCTTCTACCTACAACTACTCAAACGCAAACCAAGAACACGCAGAAAAACAAATAACACAAGAATCAAATCACTGCATAACGCAGCCGTCATATGCATTTACTGACGTTTGACAAGTAGGGGCTATAGCCGCCACGCAAGATTAATGGCTTCCAATTGTAAATCAGAGTTTCTTTCGTCGAAGACTGAGTACAAACCATAACCAACAGCGGACGCGTCGACAGACGCAACCCAGAGTTCGATTTGATTTCACTACCAAATCGGAAATTGTTATTCCCGAATTGGTTAGTCTCGTTCCCGATTGATTATTGCGACTTGCGAGGCAAATCAATTCGTTTGGATTGAAGCCAAAGCCAAAGCCATCATCATCATATCTGGGCTGAGAGGAAACGTTGTTGGTTTGTTGGTCGTTGATTTGTAGGTATCTTAACCATACTATTCCACATTGATCGGTCTTCCTTGGGAGAGAAGTTGGCCGTTAAGTCTTTTTGATTAGAGATGTTGGTTGATGGTGGAAGATATGGATCTGAGCGCCCACATTATTTATGCGCAATGAATGCTCTTCCTGCCCGTTTCTTTTCATCGTCTCTCAACCTATAATGCAAATCAAATTGAATGCATTTCTTGAGAAACTCTGTTGCAAGCTCGAGAAATGTTCATTGGGTCGGACAGAGACGGACTTGGATTTCATTAATTTGTTGTATTGGATGGTATGGAATGGCAAAGTGTGCCAGGCTATCGTGATTTATACTTCAACAAATATTGATTTCAAATAAAAAAAAGGTTTAACATACATAAGTTAGCTTGAACGCATGTTTTGCGATAAAAAAAATTAGTTTTGTTTTCTTTGTTTTTTTTTCGGGTTGACACAAATTGAAACCCTCAAAGCAAAACCGATTTTGACTGTCGTGGTGGCCAAACCTAAAAGATTGGGCCTCATAATACGATTCGCATTTTAGGAATATTCAATCTTAGGCTATGGCTATGGAGGTGGAGACGCTTCATTATTGCAACATATAATTAAGAATGAAATTGAATTTTTTTTAGGGCAGTCATTTATTTGGCTTCGGGGTTTAGTTTTTGGGATAGACAGAAGGAGTGGACTTTCTTCGCTGCAGTTATTTTTTTTTTTTTTTAAAGAATGGCGTCGTAGCCTAAAATCTTTGGTTATATTAATTCAATCTTATATTTTTTTGGAAATTAAAAAAAAGCATGTGACTGATGAAACTAAATTAATAGAAGCTCTCCCCTAAGCCAAACCTTAAGGCTTGCCAAAAGTAACATAAGTAGGTCCCATCTGATTGCATAATAATATGTGTGTTTTTTTTCCTAATCAGCTTTTTTCAGTGCCGATCGGCCGAGTTTCGGGGCTAAGCTCGAGTTAACTTCTAAATCATGTTTTTTAACGGTTGCGTAAGAAAACTCGCAATTTATAATCTTATATTCGAAATATGACATTACGAAATCTTGCAATTACGCTTTTCATGATCTCACAATCATAATATCCCGACTTTGACAATCTCAAAATAACAAAATCCCACAAGCAGTTAAATTTTGCGAGATTTTCTAACTTCTGCAAAAACAAATCGAGTGCCTGTCTACTTCTGGACCAAACCTTTTGATTTGCAAGATTTTTGTGAGACTTGATATGGAAAAGTTTGATTTCCGAGATTTTGACTTGCGAGATTTTAAATTTGTGAGATTTCGGCTGATATTGGAGAGATTTTTTTGCTGCAGTATGTTAAAGTGAGATTTTGTAATTGCGAGATTGTGAAAAGCAGGATAATTTATTTGTGAAATTTCGCTTTTCAAGGTTTTTAAAATCTTAAAACGGGTACCGCTTTCTTTTTACTGACTTTAATAATCAACTTTAATCAATTAACTAATCGTAATTTCGGTTATGATAATTACAACTAATAACACAGGTTTACACGGTTTTGAATACGACAAAGAAAGATTAAATTGAAAGCCGTTATTGGTTTACCGCCATTAGCTCGGATTTTAGCGATAGTTCAGTTAGAAACTGGGAAAGAAACGATTTTGCCTATTTTGGAGACAGCTTGCTCTCAATAAAATTTGCAATGACTTCTGATGCGATTTTTTTATTTTCACACCCCAAATTGGTTCTCTCTTGGGCAAATTTTTTTTCCGCTTGCTACGCTTTGCCCGAATGGCGATAAAATGTTTGTTTTTAATTTTTATTTTCACTTATAGTCCAGTGCAATTAGACATTGACCCCGGCAAAATTTTTTACAAGTTGATTTTTGTTGGATATTGTTGAGAACAGTTCCCTTTATCATATCTGAAAATTCCCAAGTATCCTGAGGAAGGGTTTGGCCACCATCTTGAAAAAGCCGCCACCATTTTGGATTTTTCGGGCTTTGGCTGTATTTTGAAAACTAATTGTCGTAGAGAGTTCATTTAAGTGTCAAATTGCACGTTTCAGCTACCAAAATCTAAAAAACATTATAAAGGCAACAAAGGAGGGAGGAAAAGAGGGCTCTGTCCCCCCTTAACTCTTGGCAAAAGCACTCTACCAACATATTCTAAATTTGTGCTCTTATGACGAAAGCTTATTCTTTTTGTTAGAAATTCATGGTTTGACTCCCCCCCTGAAAGATTTACCCATCCTCCCCTACATTGTGGTCTGCGTTGTCGAAAACAAGCGTCATCGTTTACCACCAGTGCGATGCATTTGCAACAACTGATGTCTCGAAATTAATCGTTTCCCTGTACGTAGCACAGACTCTACATTTTGATAACACATCCAGAAGAAGTTTTGAGCCAAATTTCCTATGAAGATGGACTCCTTGGTCAAGCTGCAATGGCGAAACAAACGATCTTGGTCGGGCGGTTGCAATAATTGCATGACCGATATTAATTACCTTTCTCTTGGTAAATTCGTCATTTTCGAATTTCTTTCTCTTCTTTACAAGAAACCTCATCATCGTTATTAATGTGTCTGGTAATAAGTCTTCTCTACCAGATGCAATATCTTCAGAGGTAGGATAAACGGAGCAGTCGTATAAACGAGATCTGATGTCCTGTCGAATAATATTGGGTGCAGTCAGGACTATTCTCATTCTTTCTTCCCGAGGGTTGGACTTTTTTGAATTATACCAACTCTCCGTCAAGATTTTCTTTGCTGTTTCGGTGAAACAAACAATACTTGGTTTGCCAACTTCTTCAACGATAACAATTTGGTCTCCATTATCTTTCAGCTTCCTTTTAAGATGTCTTTCGCTGTATGTAAGTTCTTCTGGGGAACATGTCTGGATAAATTCCATCAACTCTGCAAATGTATATACTGGCATTCATCGTTCGTTTCTAAATATTCACATTACTTATGGAATGCTTTTAATTTGCTATTATTCATAGGACTTCCGGCTTGCTTTATTATCTGAAGAAATAACTGTACCTAACATTTACCATGATATCGAGCTTCCGCTGCAACGAGATTAGTTTCATTGTTTAACCTCAACAACACTTTCTCTGCCCAATCGTCAGATTGTCTTGACGCTATGGAGCTTAGTGGCTTCACTTCACATCATAGCATAGAGTCTATGATGTGAAGTGAAGCCACTAAGCTAAACGGTTCTTTTCTTTCCGGATGTGCCTCAAAATTGACCTCGCTCTCGAAAAACAGGCACTGCCGTTTAAAGTCAAAACTGTCAAATGACGAACGGGACATTCTACGCACAGGCTCCTCATCCTCGTGCAAATCACTTAATGAATGTTCAATTCGACGTGTGCATGCTTTTCACAGTTATAATGAACTGTTACTGTTTTAGAGTCCCCAATTAGAGCTGCGATTCCGTCAGTGCGAGCATAACTAAACCGGGAAATGTTGTCGATGCCTCTTTCTACTCTGACAATAGCACCCGGTTTTGTGCCCTCACACAAAATACAAAACGCGTTAGCCATTACAAAAATGAACCCCCGGGCTAAATCCCAATTTAGAACAAAAAAGCACTCTTCGTCCTTCCCCTAAAATACTCACGCAGACCGTAGTTTTTACCACAGTTAAATAGATAGCTACAAGTTTTTACCACTTCAATCGTATTTTCACAATATATCACTAATTCATTAAATAACTAACTAACATATAATTAAACCGCCACACTCAGTCAACATACGTAGAAAGTGAAAAAAAAAATAGTAAGCAACCTCTGGAGTTTGTCTTAAAATAAGATACCAACAGTTTTTTAAATAAATTAAACTGTTTGTATAAGAACTTAAGTTTTGGAACAACATTCAAGTTAAGTAATCAA
Organism: Dasysyrphus tricinctus; assembly: GCA_963921185.1. Classification (NCBI taxonomy): domain Eukaryota; kingdom Metazoa; phylum Arthropoda; class Insecta; order Diptera; family Syrphidae; genus Dasysyrphus; species Dasysyrphus tricinctus. The sequence goes on from OY992530.1 coordinate 108,096,388, forward strand.
ACTACCTTGCCGATGTTGTTAGTGCATGCTTATCAATATGTAGTTTGAACCATTTATTTTCCATGGGGAGGGGGAGAAATCCTTTAGGGGGATCAAATCATGGACTTCGAAGAAAAAAGGATGAGTTTTTTTTGATCAAAAACCAAACATTTTAAATTATGTTGGTCGAGTGCTATCCTATTGCCCAGAGTAAAGGGGGGCCAGGGCCTCATTGCCCCCTTCTCCGGTGGCCAAGTAATGTTTACCCAGTTTTGGTAGTTAATTTGACACTTAAATGAAGTCTCTTCGACTGTAAGTTCCAAAAATAGAGCCAAAACCCGAAAAATCCAAGATGGCGGTGATTTTTTCAAGATGGTGGGCAAACACCACCTCAGGATGTTTGGGAACTTTCAGATATAATAAAGGAAATTATTCTGAACAATTTCCAACAAAATTCAGCCTGTAAGAAATTTTGCCGGGGTCAGGGGTAATTTTTTGTCTAATTGCACTGGACTATTAGTAGATATCTAACTGAAAATCAATTGAATGAAAATGAATTATCAACTTCAAAAAGGTCACATCTCGAATTTTTTGAAAAAAAAAAAATTTCATACCAATGTTATCTTAATGCTTCGCGGCCCCTTTTATGCTCAAGAAAAGTACATCTTTAGTTTAAATTCTTAATTTTATCAATTTTAAACTAGGCTTTAGAAAATATTTGTTTTTTTTTTCATTATGAACATTTTAAGTTTTCATCATATTAAATTTGGGGATTTTGTCCCACTCAAATGGAGCATAAGTCCTTTTGGGGCTAATGGCCCTGGAATTGAAATAAGGTTCAACGAAATAAAGCCAAAATACAAAATTTGGCCTTATTTTGTTTTAAAAATGGAAATAACACCGAGCTTTCGATTTGGCTTTATTTCGCTTTGAAAACGAAATAAGACCAATTTCGTTTTCATGTTTTTTGTTGCAGGCTTGTACTGTTGACTTAAAAAATTGTGATATTGGAGCCTGTCTAGCGAAAGAGCACGTGAACATATCCTAAATCCTAAGCTGAGCAACGGAGTAGTGTGTGTGTGTCCACTAACTAAGTGGACTTACTTCCAACGCAATTTTATGAGAACTAAGCAGGGGCGTAAGCAGGATTTCGATCAAGGGGGGAGGGGGGTCAGACTCATTCAAAATTTCAAAAAAATTTTAATACTGTCGTACTAAGAAGAAAAAACGTATCTAGATTAAGGGGTCGTTATACGGGTTTTTTTGAGTCTTTATATTTGGATGGACCTTAATTGGATCTTAATGAAGAAAACCGAATTCTCAAATTTTTTCAGTTTTTATTTTCATCCCTTATAAAGGGTGTTTTTTTAAGACGTGTAGTTTTCAATCTGGCAATACTTTTTTTGGAGTTGGTCTTTTTGATAACTGTCACTTTATTTATTTATGCTCAGTTTGGTTTGCCATTTTATAATGAATAGACTTACTCCCGAGCAACGTTTGCAAATTGTGCAAATTTATTACCAAAATAATGGCTCGGTTGACGCATCGCGCGCTGCGTCCAATATTCCGTCATCATAATCGCCCAGCAGAGTTGATAATTCGAGCAATCGGATCGGTTTCACACTACGTTGACACTAGTGGATAATGCGCATCCTCAGAGACACCGTACAGTGCGCACCGAAGACGCCTTTACTGCTGTGGAGCAGAGTATCGAAGAAAACCCGAATGAGTCCATCCGCCATCGCGTCGAAAATTGGTGGTCGAAAATTGGGCCTCTCGGAATTGATGCCAGATGAAAAAAATTCTCCCCCCAGAAAGATTTAGAAACCCCCCAGATTACTACATTTTGACAAAAAAGACCCCTAGATTTTTTTTTCCCAACTCTTTATTTTTTTTATGCTTCCAATACTAATTAGTTAATTACATATTTCAGATATGCAAATATGCATCTACCTGCATTAAAATATTTTATTGAAAAAAATCACGAACAAAACGATTGTCATCTTCATTTTTGCAGTCGTTTTCACAAGTGACATTTTTCAGCGTTTCCTCTCACGGGTGGCGTAGAATTGTGTGGTCCAGAATGAAAATAATAGTTCACTCACAAATGAGGCCATGAGTTGAAAATTGGCGTAGGGCGTAGCCCACTTTTCTTAGCTAATTTTTCATTTTTACTCTATCTTAAATTTCAATTAGTTTGATATTCAAGGAGGATAAGTCACATATTTTTGGAAAGCTTAAATATTTAAGAATTCAGAACTCTTTCTTTGATGACTCTTGATGTACAAATTTAGAACTACTATTTTTCCAAAATACTTTTGATATCACGGCCTGAAATATTATTAGCTGCTTCAATTCCTTCCTATAGGATGTAATTTATAGAATGAAGAAAAATAAGCAGTCTTACAATTTTTAAATTCGTAAACTCTAAAATTAATACCCCCAAAGAAGTTCAGCAAAGGAGCTCGGAAAATATCCATAAGTTAAAGTGGTCTGAAAATAAAGCTGCTCAATACAAGACACTGTTAAATCACCATTGTAATCTACTTCCTCTGCAATCATCATGCAGTGTTGAAGAAATTGAACAAAGCATCTCGAGAATTATTTACGCGTCAGGACAGTCTACGAACATCATCACTTCGTTCTCACCTAAAAACAAATGGTTTGATATAGATTGTATCAAGCTTCGCAAACTTTCTTCAAATACTTGAAGCTATTCCGATCGACTAACTCCATAACTTTCAAAAAATTGTATCTCAATGCAAACAAAAACTTTAAAGAACTGTGTGCCACGAAAAAAGTGCTATATCTTAAAAATTCTGCCTTTAAGCTACTGGATTGTAAAAACTCTAAGGAATTCTGGAACAGTGTACGGGAATTGGGTGGACAGCACCGTAGTACAAAGACTTCTCTCGAAGCCGAGACATTAGCGACTCATTTTAAAACGTTACTGTCAGCGGAGGAGAATCTTCAAAGCTTTAGCTACGCAATGCAGGACATTTGTGTACCGGAATTGGACTGCGAAATATCAATGAGTGAACTCGAAGCTACTTTATTAAAAATGAAGAATAACAAAGCTCCAGGAAGTGATGGCATTCCAGTGGAATTTTATAAAAATGGAACTGTTCAACTCAAAAATTACATTGTGGAGTTCTTTAACCTTATTTACAACACTAACTGTGTACCTACTAGTTTCACCAAATCACTAAGTTTTGCGATTTTTAAAAAAGGAGACTCTAGTTGTCCAGAAAACTATAGAGGGATTTCTATCCTCACTTCACTACGAAAAATATTCGCTACGATTCTCTACCGAAGAATTTCAAAGTGGATAGAAGTCAATAATCGCCTCAATATATTTCAAGCTGGTTTTCGTTCAGGTTTTTCAACAACAGACCATATCTTTGCTCTGACTAGCATCGCCAGGAGAAACATCAATTTAAACAAAAAGCTGTATGTGTGTTTTGTGGATTTCAAATCTGCTTTTGATAAAGTTAATAGGCAAGCTTTGATATATAAATTAGCTTTGCTTGGAGTATCCAGGAAATTTCTTCGACTTTATCAAAACTTTCTTTCATCGTCTAGAGCAACTGTATGGGATGGAGCAAAACTGTCCGAGTGGTTCGACACTTCTGCAGGAGTCCCACAAGGATGCATTTTAAGCCCGATTTTATTTGCTTTATTCATCGATGATATATGCGAAGTTCTGCCAGGAGGAGTTTCGTTTGCTGGAAATCTCATCAAGGTCCTTCTCTACGCTGATGATTTAGTTTTACTAGCTGATAATCCTTTCACACTTCAATTACAAATTAATAAGTTACAGGCTTATTGCGACTCTTGGGATCTTACCATCAACATAAGTAAAACGAAGATTATGATCTTTGAGAAACGACAGAGGAGAAGGCTACCGGAAGAATGCTGGCGTCTGAACAATGAACGAATTGAAGTAGTTCGTGACTTTAAGTATCTGGGTGTGTTATTGACATCTAACTTGAGTTTTAATAAGCATGCAAAAGAAAAGAGCTGTGAAGCTAAGTTGGCACTCAATATTATGTGGCCAAAATTTTTCGCCAATCAAAATATTGACCTCAGGTCTAAGTATAAGGTCTTTAATGCAACTGTAAACACATGTCTTTGTTATGGAGTCCAGGCATTTGGAGAAGAACTAAGCTTTACAACACCAATAAGTTTTTTAAATACGCCCGACGATGGAATTTATTCCGAAACGCGTTGCGATTAATTTTTAATTTTAACTTTTCAAATTGTGTAATAAGTTGAAAAATTTTTTTACAATAAAACGTTTTTATATAAAATTATTTAAAATTAAAACCTTTTTATTTCATAAATAAATTTGGAGTTTGCCCTTTCGATGAATTTGAAGCTGTTCAGAGGTATTTCTTCAAGCGACTTTTCCGATTACCCAGCTTAACACCAACATATGCAATACATGTGGAATCTGGTCTGCCTCCCATCTACATACAAAACTTAAAAACTCACTCTGATTATTTAATAAGAGTTATGAAAAACAGTGGCATCAGTCTTCATAAATCAATTATTGTTAGATGTCCAATTAGACATGGGACTAGACATCCCGATCGGCGTAGTTAAAATGAAAATGGACCTAGTAACGAAAGAGCGAATCAATAAATCCTGGATTACCAGGAACGATTGCGTTATCTCTAGAAGTCTATGGCCTAGAATTAATGAAAAGGAATCTCAGTATATTCTATCGCTGAGTAAAAAGAACATTAGAATCTTGATAGGTGTACTAACGGGTCACTGCGCCATTGGCACAATGGCCACCAGATTGGATGTACTCGCACCCGACTGCTGTAGGAGCTGTCAGGATGTTGAAGAAGTAGAATCCATTAAACACCTGCTCTGTGACTGTCCGAACCTCCAAACAAGCCGCCTCCGTTACTTGGGAAACAGGTTTGTTGGAGAACTGGATGATCTAGCGCAGGTCTCAATGGCAAATATGAGGAAATTCATAGAGAGCACATGCTGGTTCGTTAATGAGCCAGTCTATCTGAATCATTAGTTTAGGAGCATCTCTGCTTTCTTTTTGTAAGGGGATCACAATGGACCAACAGGCCCCCGTGTACGCAACAGCCTCTGTGCTGTGCACACCCCTCCTAACCTAACCTAACCTAGATTATTGAATTCAAATTCTTCTCCCTTCAGAGAATGGAACCAGTGGGCACTATCTCACGATATTTCTGAAAGACTTTTAGAAACTAATGTAAGTGATTGGAAGGATATATTCGCAACGATTATCTCTAAGGTCGATGAAAAAATATACGATCAACATTTAACAAAGGCTTTAACGTCAAGTTCCAGGTTAATCTATAAAAACTTAAACCACCAAATGTGTACAGCTGAAAACTATTTCAACACTCAATACTCTGCTGAAACAATAAGCACTATATTCAAAGCAAGGGTTGAAATTTTGAATCTTAACTTCATACCTCATAGACCCGACTTACAGCCAACTTGTAATCTTTGTAATAGAAGAGAGCCCGAAGATGTTTACCATTTCATCGCCGTATGCCCTATTCTACAGGAAATAAGAAGACTGTACTTCCAAGAAAGCTTTTTGTCATTAAATAATGTATATGAAATACTCAACGGCCAGCGGGGCTGGCTTAATTTATACAAATTTTGCAACCATGCATTGGCGTACCATAATAGCTTCTAATCAGTCATGCGTTATTCACATCTTGTGTGCATCATGAATTTCTACCAGTTACGGCGTTAACATCACCTTTTTATGTTTCAAATCATCTAAAATTGTTCTTTTATGTTTTAAATCATCAAAAATTAATACCTTTTATGCTGCAAATAATTATAATTGCTCAGTATCTTCGCTTATCCATTTTATTCAAATTTAAGTACGATAATATCTTTTGCTTCTATAACTTATTCAAATGTTTTTATATTGTTTTTATTAATAACATTATATTACATTTCTTTTTTATAACTTATTTTTTGCTAACAAAATGTCATATCCGGCAGACGGCAAAATTGCCAAGTCCGTATTCTATATCAACAAAAAAATTGTATCACTTTTTATAAGAAATAAAGAAAAGTATCTATCTATCTATCTATCTACCCCCAAATTTCCCTCCAGTAATTTCTTCACCCTAGATTTCCCCCTAACGATGAAAAAATCCCCTCAATCTGGGGGGAAAATTCCCAAACTTGCAACCCTGCCTCCCAGCTGGAATTTATTCGAGCCAGCTGCGGCGCGAGTTATGGTTAAGGAATATTTTATACGTTTTTCCTTTTTGAATAACAAATTTATTATGAAAACATTTTAGAGAAAATTAAATATATAAATCAATAAACTCTTATAGTTATAAACATTAATTAGTAACAAAGTAGAAACAAACATAATATAAACAAGTAATACATATAATCAATTCTTAAACATAATCTTAACTAAATCCATGGTCGTCTTAATCGTGATTTTAATACTCGACGTTAGGGTTGGTTGATTAAGGGAGTTATGCATACATAACTCGCGCGGCCACTTGCCCGAAATCATTTTTAAAACATAAAGGCAAACGTTAAATTATTTGCGTTTTATTTCTTCTTGTAAACCACACGTTAAAAAAACACTCTTTAGTTAAATTTATCTTTTTTTTTGCATACTAGGAAATTCGCGTAAAATCTGCCAAAAAATTCAGAGCCTGTTGGTGGGATGTAGATAAGAAAAACTCCTATGGTGGAGAGGGGGGTTAATATCTCGCACCGCTTGGACGGAAGGGGAAATTTAACAAAATAATTGCATAAAAAAGAAAAAAATAATAAGAAACTAACAGCAACACCTGCAGTAATGTGTTGAAGTTGTTTTTGGAGAGCAAAAAGTCCATTCTTACGGCTTGTTTTCAAATTCAGCTATTTGACGAACAGTTTTGGAATACAATTGTTTCAAAACTCAAGATTTTGAAGAAAACTAATTGTTTTAATTCAAATTTTAAGTTTAAAAACAGTTTTTGCTATATTTGTTTATTCAAAGAACTGTATTTGAAAATATAGATGGACTTCTGGCTTCCCAAAGAGCTACAAAGCATAACTGTAAGTATTGCCGAGTTTTATAATTAATTTTTTCTATTTTATGCAATTATATCATAAAATTGCCCCTACCATCCAAGATGGGAGATACTATCCCCTCCCGTAACACATTTTCTTGTCTACTTCCCACTTACATTCTCTGAGTGTTTGGCAGATTATACGCGAATTTCGTAGTGCCTATGTATGTAAAAAAAGGAAGCGATATTTAACTTACGAACAAATTAAATGAAAATAAAAATCTGAATTCCTCATTTACCTGAGGCCACACGGGCAAGTTTTGGCAAGCAAGTTGAAATACATACACACTTTTTCACTAACACATTCAAGCTCAAGCAATTTGCTCATCAACTGGCATGGAATTTTTGAAGCCAGTAGAGGAGCAAGTTGAGAGGCAAGTGAATTGACAGGAAGAGCCGATTTTGGTCCATCCGCTTTTTTGAACGGCCACCCTTATCTACATATATTTCTGGCATTTCGAGACATTCGTGCTATACTAGCAAATAATTTACTTTCTAATGTTATTTGCCAGATCTTCAAGTGGTAGTATGGTGGTAACGCCTTTTTTCTTAAAAAAAAAGTAAATACGTGCATTTTTCTTAAAAACAGCAAGGTTCTTTGTAAAAATATCATTTTTCTTTCCAAGGTCATGGAAACGCGGATCAACAATTAGCTTTAGAAATATCTTGAAGAACGAAAGCTCTTCAATGACCGGCAGTTCGGCTTTCGTAGCTATAGGTCCACTGGTGATCTGATGGCATATCTCACCGAAAAGTGGAACCAATCCATACATCATTTTGGAGAAACAAAGGTAATTGCACTAGATATTTCTAAAACATTTGATAGAGTTTGGCACGAAGCTCTTTTATCGAAAATGCGTGCGTTTTGTATCGATGAGTCACTCCTTCATTGGATTAGAAGTTACCTGTCAGACCGTTCAAGTCAGGTTGTTTTGGACGGTTCTAAGTCTGATATCCACAAAATAAATGCTGGTGTTCCCCAAGGCTCCGTTTTGTCTCCGACTCTCTTCCTTATCTTTATAAATGATCTCTTGTCTCAAACTTCTAACCCGATTCATTGTTTGGTTGACGACAGTTCTCTTAGCTTTTCATATTCGTTTCCAGATTCACAACCCTGCGCTTCGGTTGTGCGTATGATAAGCTCATTAAATTCCGATCTAGACAGCATCATACAATGGGGTATTAACAACCGTGTGGAATTTAATGCTTCGAAAACACAAAGCTGTCTTCTGTCGGTTAAGTGAAATATACCACCCATGCCATTATCCATGAATGGCACTTGCATCAAAGTAACCGAAAAGCTTTCCATTGTCGGTATGTGCATTACTGATCATCTTTTATGGACTGATCACATATTCGATGGCAAAAAATGCAGCAAGATGCTTAGGTTTTCTTAAAAGATGTAAGAAATTTTTGTCCCCTTCTGATCTGTCTACCATCTATAAAGCGTACATCCGCCCAAAACTTGAGTACAACTCTCATGTCTGGTCGGGTGCCCCTATTACACATTTGAGCTTATTACATAGAATCCAGAACAGAGCCCTTAAACTTATAGGCGATTCAAACATAATGGAATCTTTTGTTTCGCTAAAACACCGTCGCCGTCGTAATGTCTCCTGTCTCACCCTGTTCTATCGTTTTTTTCTACCAACAATGCTCAGATGAAAAAGCCAGCTGCATTCCCCCTCTGAAGCAATTTCGCCGTAATACTCGTCAAGCTATGAATGCTTATCAGTTTATCCTTGAACCAAACTTCGGACGTACTGTGAAATATAGAGGTTCTTTCTTTAGCCGTACTACTCGGATGTGGAATGCTTTGCCAAACTCGATTTTACCCCTTCACTGTGATGTACAAGCATTCAAGATTCACGTGCATCGGTATCTGCTATTACACCCTCTCCACTTTTCCTAAACGCTCACGCTGTGTTACATCATAACATTATAAGGGTATTAATAATCCCTTTAGTGTGTGCAAATTATAAAAAAAAGCATTTTTAACCTATTTAATGCTAAATAAGTTGTCAAACTGGCTTGAATCAAAGCAGCCAAAAATGTAGATATGTTTTTTCTTCTTAGTACGGTGGTGTTAGAATAGAAATCTAATTTTAAAATGCCAATTTAAAAGCTTTTACTTTCTTAGAAAAACAAATAGCTGCGAATTTAGTTTTTAATATACATATGTATTTTGTTGAGAAAAAGACACTGATAAAATAAATGTTCAACATCTCGAATAATTGTCTAAGTTTAAGGGTTTGTTCCAAATGAATTCTGATTTAATTCTGCCAATTCTGGATACCATTCTAACTAATTGTTTAAACCTGGTCCACATTCCCCTGTTATGGAGAGAAGTTAAGGTTGTGTTTATACCCAAAGCTGGCAAATGCTCCCAAGTAAACCCGAAAGATCTCAGACCTATTAGTCTATCATCATCATCATTCCTTCTTAAAATCTTTGAAAGATTGATCGATATCCACCTGCGAACAAGCATAGACACGCGACTTTTGTCTACTGCTCAACAAGCTTATTGCAAAGGGAAATCGGTTGAAACTGCGTTACATACTCTAGTTCGAACTATAGAATATTCCCTCCATCATAAAGAGTACACCATGGTCGCTTTCTTGGATATAGAGGGCGCTTTTAACAATGTCGACACATATGCGATCGCATCTGCTCTGACATCCCTGAAGGTAGATGGTACGCTTGGTGAATTGATTAATCAAATGCTGACTAGCAGGGCTATCAATTCAAAACTGGGCAGCTTTTCCGCTAGAAGGTCTGTCAGTAGAGGTACGCCGCAAGGTGGTGTCCTATCTCCCCTTACCTGGAACTTGGTAGTAAATGAGCTGCTGACATGCCTGGAAGCAGAGAGTTACAGAGTGATTGCATATGCGGACGATGTTGCTATTGCCGTATCAGGAAAGCATCCTACTGTCTTAAAAGAACTCTTACAAAATGCTTTAAATAAGCTTACCAACTGGGCTGACCGGTGTGGTCTGGGTGTCAACCCTCATAAAACAGAACTTGTTCTATTCTCAAGGAAATATAAAATCCCTCATATTGATCCTCCTTCTATCAAAGGTACTCCACTAACATTCACTGATCAAGCAAAATATTTGGGTCTTATTTTGGACAAAAAGTTAAGCTGGAAACCTAATATACAAGAAAGAGTCAAAAAAGCCACAGTGGCACTTTTCTCATGCAAAAAAGCCGTTGGGAAAAAATGGGGCCTTCAACCTCGAATCACTCACTGGCTATATACTTCGGTGATTAGACCGATCCTCACTTACGGAGTGACAGTATGGTGGACTGCTCTGGATAAAGCGGTAAATTGCGACAAATTGAGCAAAGTCCAACGCTCTGCTTGTTTGTGCATAAGTGGAGCACTTCGTACGACACCTTCCGCTGCTCTAGACGTTCTGCTCCATCTGACACCCCTCAATATTTTCAGCAAACAGGTGGCTGCAAATACAGCCATTCGCCTTAAAGCTTCCTCACAATGGACCAACAAAAACTTTGGCCATTCCATCATTCTGAATTCATTCGGATCAATCCCAAGTCGCACTGATTACAACATCCCAAAACTTCAGTTTGGCAAAAACTTTCAAGTCAGCATTCCTTCTAGAGTTCCCTGGGAGGATACGGCTCTCTTGGAAGATGAATCAATCCATATTTACACCGATGGATCGAAAACTGATGATGGGGTGGGTGGTGGTGTGTACTCAGAAAGACCAAAATTAAGTCTCTCCTTCCGTCTTCCCATTGTAGCGTGTTCTAGGTGGAACTTATGGCGATCAAAGAAGCCTTATCTTGGCTGAAAGAAAACGTGTTATCAACTACAGATATCCGCATCTTCTCGGATAGTCAAGCAGCTATCAAATCTCTGGAATCGGTCTCTACTAACTCTTTAACAGCCCTAAATTGTCGTTCATCTCTGCTGGAGATGGCGCAGCAGTTTAACATTTACCTGTGTTGGGTGCCGGGGCATAGAGACATTCCAGGTAATTGTAAGGCCGACGAACTCGCTAAATATGGAACAACTCTACCTCTTCTACCTAGTAAGGCAGATATTGGTATTCCCATCGCTACATGTAAGCTTATGCTGAAGCAAGATGCTTTAGAGAGAACAAACCTTAGGTGGAACAATATCACCACTTGCTTGGCAACAAAACAAATCTGGCCAGTAATGGATTTTAAGCGATCTAAATGTTTGATATCTCTAAGCAGATTGCACATTAGCTCCATGATCGGTGTCATAACCGGACACTGTCTTATAGGCAAGCAACGCGTCTTGGCGTATTCTCAAACGATTTTTGCAGAAGCTGTATGGACGAGGAAGAGGTAGAATCGCTTCCTCATCTTCTATGCACTTGTCCTGCTCTATCTCATAGGCGAAGACTCCATCTTGGAGATTTCTACTTCAATGATCCTAGTGATTTAGTAAATGTTGAAATAGGTAGTCTGTTACGCTTCATAAGAAGCTCCAAATGGTTCATCGAGTAGGGAAAAAGGCTTCCCAGATTTTTGTGGTATCACAATGGGCCAACTTATGGTCTAAGTGTGTCAGTTTTCATGACTGAAAGCCACTTCAACTTAACCTAACCTAAGGGTTTGTTCTACAGCACAAAATCTAGTAATACCATTGTTGCTTCTTGTTGTCATTGGAGATGTCCACCATGCAGCCCTAGGCGAACAACAAGCGGATGGAATGTGTTATCCTTTCTGCAACATCTCGATACACGGACGATACTTGGTTGCTTTCTCGATTCAAATAATCGAAATCCTTTTCAAAATAATTAAAAGCAGATGGAGGGAGGGAACGTAACTCCACGCATTGCTCGGTTGTGATTCTTAAGATGTTGATATGATCTATGCAGGATGAGCCTGCCTGTAATCCCGCTTGCTCTTTGTCGAGAGTAGAATCCAGGCACTTTTTGATAAGTTCCAAGATTATTTTCGCCATTATTTTTGCCAGTGCAGAGAGGACACGGATTCTCTTCCAGTTTCCGAAATCCGCAAGATTACCCTTATTTACTTGTCATTTTATGAAGTGACGGAAAAATGCGTCTTTTGTCAGTTGGTTTATGACAAGTGGAAATCTACCGTTACTCGTTGGTTAATTATTTTAGTTACGATTTCGAACTTAATACACTGACTAAAGATAGTTCATGTTTGATTTGAATTTATTAATGCGGGTGCAAAAGTTTAAGACCACTTTTTGTTTTGTATCAGCAGCGTATAAGGCTTTAACCTAATAGGTGAGAAGCTTTGTAGTAGGTACAGGCTTAAATTTGTGTTAACTTGTAATGAAATTACTAGGTAGAAAGTTAGATTGTTTTGTGAGGTAGGTACAGGCCCCAACTTAAACCTTATCTATCCCTTACTCCGTTTAAAAAATAAAACCTCCCCTCGTTTTTTTTTTTTAATATCAAGAGAATAAACATAACAAAATAAAATTAAGATCCATGTTAGCGATATAGGAATAATATTATCAATTATGGCCATACGAAAGCAAATAAAGTTACCCAACATTTATAAAACATTTAGCAACTACTCTAACAATACTTTCGGCCTACACATAAACTCGCATTTCTATTGTGTTTGCCAGGACGACCACTGACCAAAACCCGACGACCATTATTCTTAGCTATTAACAATTGTCTTTCCTGATGGAGGTCAATAGTTCCTATCGATTTCGATATACTATCATGTGAGTAGGATCACATGTGCACAGATGAGTGGCAAACCATATAAATATGCCTGCTGCATGGCAGCTAGTGTGTAGATAGATACTTTATCATTCACTGACCTTTAGCTCGACCATCCTAAGAGCAAAGTTAAATAACACTCAGGTAGGAGTAGGAGCTCTATGGCGTATATCGATTATTATTATTTTTTATTGTGAATGAACTCCGTATATCGATGATATTAACCCACAGACTTGTTAATAGAATCCACATATATTAATACCGTTGTAGTTAAGTAATAATAATTGTATCTAACGTCTCTATGTTTGGTATGTCAAACCTTTTTTTTTTCAATATACATAACAAATGTATACATACAAATACATACATATGTATGTATAAATAATGTCCTAATTTGGTAGAATAACAAATTTATAGGAAACGAGTCAATGGCCAATAAAATGTTTATGTTAAAATCGATTAACCATTCGATAACATGTCTAACATTCAACAGTGCCCTCTGGAAGAATAATAAAATAAAATATTTTTGTTTTTTGTTAATAAATGTCAGAAGTTATGTTTTTAATCATTCAGAGGATTGTTCCAAAAAGTATAGATACATAAAGTTCTAGCGATTAGGTAGATATTTTCACATAACCAAAGCACTCTCCTTTTTAATGATAACACGCACGCAATAATGTTTCAGGATGTTTTTTTTGTATTATTTTTATTTTTATTGGAGGAGAATTTGTTCCCAATTTCATTTTACCATCAGTAGTTGCTATATCTAAAATCTGAATCTGGATAGTGAAAAAATAATAATTAAAACAAGCCCCAAATATGCTTTATTACTTTATATCTAGGATTAACATAATTCCAAGGACTTTCTCTTTTCTTCATTCAAGAGAAGGTTGTTTTATATTTAATTGTTCAGATAACGATTTGGCTTGTATTAAGTAATAGCTTTTTGGCGATTAAGTTTTGTAGCTTGTTGCTTTTCCTTGTTTCGTGATTTAAAGGAAAATTGCTAGTCGAGAGGAATTTACTTATACCTATTAGTACTTTCTCATAAAATCGATTTCTTTTGAATTTGTTTATTTTAATGTGGGTGTTGGTATAGCTTTGAGGTGAAACAAATATTTTAGGTAAGTGTTTATTTGGGTTCGAGTTTTGAATGAAAAGGAAGTGTTTATGTTGTATTAAAAGGTAGGTATAATTTCAAAATCCTCATTTTAAAATTGAGATTCTAACTTTTTTCAAGCTTTCTTTGCTCTTCTCAGTTTTTCTTCTTTTTTCAAATCTAGATGATGACGGACGGGATTAAGACCAATAAATCTATCCACTTGACCTTAACTGAATAAAATAAAATGCAACTGGGTTGCACGTACTTGATCTTATGTTCAAGAAGCTACTATCTGTTTTAACCTACAACACTTTTATTTGTAAATATCATACTTTCAGAATGTTAGCACCTTAAAGTATGTTGATCTTAAGGTTTTGCCGTGTATCTACCTAACGGTTTCCATTATTAACACTAGTCGTGTTTTATTGGGAATTGCATAGCTAGTACAGTAAAATTTCCCTTAGCAAACAACAACAAAGAAACATTTTTACTGACTTATTTATCGATACTTTCCAGGCTTTGTTGTTGTTTACTGAGGGAAATTTTACTGTGCTAGCTATAATCTTTTTCAATAAAACACGCTGACTGAAGTATACGCGATTACTACTTAGACTTAATGATTTTTACTTGCGATATACATATGTATGTACTAGGGAAAGTTTGGGATTCGTGCAGAAAAAAAAAATTGAGATAACAATCAAACATGACATTACGATGATGGAGAACACGAAAAAAGTGTGTATTCTGTCTGTCTGTATTGTATCTGAATCTACAGCCTAAACCAGTGATGGAATTTTCTTAAAATTTTGAACTTCAGGTTTTTTTTAACTCTCCAGAGGGAAAATTGAAAGTTTTTTTTGCTCCAAAAATAACGGTAGCGGGAAAACGGGAGACTTGACCATACGGGAGACATGAGCCACTCGCAATATTTCACTCAGACTACCCTCAAATTCTAGAAGAGTTTATACATCCGAAGCAGAAAATGACCTTCTATTTGCTTATGAAAAGGTTTCAGGATCAACATATTATTTTGGTTCCTGGACGAGTAAATGCATTTTTCGCTATGAAAAGTTAAACAATTTTTTTTTTCTTTTCATTTCATAACTTTTGTTTGTCTCGTAGTTAATTAAATAATTTAGTATGATCTTAATCCTTGAATAATTGTTTTTGTAAATACCCGTGCAAAATATTGCAACAGCTTACGTAACAGAATTTATAATCTCTTTTGTCTCAAAAAGCGTGGACGGGAGACTTGAACCACTTATTGTAGGGAGACTTGATCATACAAAAATGAGGAGCAAAACCAAAAAAAAGTAAAAAAACTGCCGCAGAAGGGGAAATACAAGGATAAAAATGCTCAAATTATGTTTAAAAAATCTTACAATCTTCTTACTGTATTTCCCAAGGAGGGGTTTATTTAAGTTTTGTATTTATTTTCGTTTGTTACGGTTTTTAAGGTTGTTTTTAATTTTGTATCAATATTTTCGTGTATACATTTTTAAAACATTTTTATTAGCAAATAGTACGTTAAATATAGTAACAGTTGAGTTTTATGAAAATCATAGACGGTGATCTCATTTTTTGAATTGTTAACTTGTTCAATTTGGGTATGTTCAAGTCTCTCCCAGGGGGTGTTCAAGTCTCCCGTAGGTGCGGGAGACTTGAGCCGAAAATCTTTCTTCAAACAATTTGCTCTGGGTTGAAACCGATTGCATATATTTGAAGCCAATTTAACTAGTTTCAAAATAGATAAGTGTAGCTTTATAGAGATGTATCTTTCATGCGGCTGAGATAAATAGACAAGTTTTTATCAACAATTTTACAAAAAGTGGCTCAAGTCTCCCGCCTTCCCCCTAAAACTAAAAATTTATATCTTATTTTTATTTTTTTTTGTGCATATGTATGTATGTATTGTATATTCCTATTTATTCAAAAAATAAAATGACATACTTGGGTTTGAGCGTTAAGCTATTTTACTAGTTGTTAATACAATTAAAAGAACGATTTAAATGCTTTTATACTTTTTTATATTTTTTATATATATTTTTCTATTATTACTTGCATATTTTAAAAGTTCTTACGTTTTTATTAACTTAAAGTTCCTTCTCAATATGAATGAGTTAACATAATAAAATATTTTACGTAATTATTGGTTTAATGTATAAGTTATACAAAAAGAAATTTTGTCTACGACCCACATATGGTTCACAAGCTATATTTCTCTAAAGACGGAAATTTCAAGCCCAGGCTTAACTCATATCACCACCTTTTGATGTTAAAGGCTGGAAAAGTTCTAAGCTTGCCTAAGTCAACACTCATAGAAGAAGAAGTAAAGGAAGTGGTGTATATCACATATAGAGTGTACGTGAGTGAAGCAGCAAGAATTGAAAAAAAAAAAAAAAAACAAATTGAGATTCATCTGTCATTTTGCCGATCTGAAAGGAAGTGTTTTGAAATTTCAATTTGTTAGATTAGATTAGATTAGATTATTTATTACAAATTCGTGATTCACGATTACAATTATTGTTTAACATTTAGTTAGTAATAAAATTGGTTTGGCGGTGGCATTGCCGTCTGCCATATTGACGTTCAAGTTAAATGGTTACTATTTTATATACAAAAATTGGTAAAATGATACATAATGACATTATCAGCTTTGCATATACGTAAATATAAACATGATTTGAATACAATTACAGTTCTTAATTAGGATACAAACAAAATAAATAAAGAACTATATAGTTTAAACATTAATAAGGTTAAAAGCTTATCAAAATTGATTTTAAGTTTTGCTAAAACAGGACAAAAAAAAAAAGATTAATGGTTGACATTTTTAAAAGGGTTTTGAGATTAACAGAGTGTGGCTTTTAGTTTGGCTAAAACAAAAAATTTAGGCAGCTAAAACTTTAATATTGTAAAAAAGATTAACAAAAAATTGGCTTTTAGTTTAGCTAAAACAAAAATTTAAATAGTTAAAACTTTAAAAGTGGTTGAAAGATTAACAAACATATTGGCTTTTATTTTGGCTAAAACGAAAAATAATGAACATGTATACATGTATGTAGTTGATATAGGAAGCAAATGACTTTTAGTTTAGTGAAAACGAAATGTAAAATAAAAACAATTTAGAAGTTTTAAGTTAATTATAATAATAATAAAAGCTAGCTCAAAAGCATGACAAATTCGTATTTAAATCTCATAATAATTATTGGAATTCAGAAATGATCATTTCTCTATACCAAGTTGCCTTTTCAAGATAATGAAACAAGTTGTTCCAATTTTCACCACTTAAAATAATTAAAGTTTGTTCCATAGTAAGGTTTAACTTCCCAAAGTACTTGAGTCTTAATTCTTTGTAAATTGGACAGATTGACAAAAAGTGAAAGGTATCTTCTTTTGAATTTAAGTTACACAAGGTGCAGTGGTTTGTGGATGAACTCTTGTATGGTGAACCGTTTAAATTAAGCTGTTCACTTCTTGCTTTGCAGATAAGTGATATCGCTCTTATACTGTATTCATCGCTAAAGTAATTAATGGCAAGGTCATGATTTAGATTGGGGTATATGATTCTATTAATGGAAGATGCTTTTTGCTGCAGGTTTTCATTCCGCTGAAAGATATCAACTGCCTGTAATAAGGTATATAATTGTTCTTTAAGTAAGCTTAAATTGGTATACTGTACGTTTAGTTCAATACCGCACTTCAATGCCCAAGATTCCCATTCTCTAATCCACTCTACTTTGCTTTCAAAACAGTACTTTGCAATTTTAAGTTGGATTCTATTGGGAGTATATTCAAATATTTTCAAGATGTAGTCGAAGTGGAGCTTTAGTGTGTGGATAAATAGAGTTGGTAGACCTGTTTCCAGCAACAAAAAATAGTTGGGTGTGTTTGTGGGTAGGTAAAACAGTCTTTTAAGAAAGAAACGTTGGAGTTTTTCCACTTCCTCATATGAGTAATATCCCCATGTTTGGCAACTATAACACATCACGGAACGCATCACGGACTCGAAAACTTTATATTTAGCTGAGGTTGGAACTTCGTTCCGGTTGATAATATCTTTCCATGATGCGTTAATCATAGTTTTTGCTGCGTTTAATTTTTGATCGAGATGGGTGGACATTTTCATATTTGGTGTCAAAAGGATTCCAAGATATTTGTACTCTGTTGCTATTTCAATAACATCACCCTTAAAAAACCACTTTTCACTAGGCTTAAGT
This sequence comes from Dasysyrphus tricinctus, assembly GCA_963921185.1. Lineage (NCBI taxonomy): Eukaryota > Metazoa > Arthropoda > Insecta > Diptera > Syrphidae > Dasysyrphus > Dasysyrphus tricinctus. The sequence goes on from OY992530.1 coordinate 108,114,485, forward strand.
TTTGATTGGATTTTCCTCACAATCATAACTTTTGATTTTTCAAGGTTGACTGTTAAATTCCACAATTTACAAAAATCTACAAGTTTATTTATCATGAGTTGTAAGCTTTGCGGTGATTCAGCCAAAAGCACAATATCATCTGCATACATCAGGACTTTTATATTTAATCCGGCAAATCTTACTCCAGCTGGAAGAGCTATCGAAATGTCATCTAGAAATATTGCAAAGAGGACTGCACTTAATAGGCAACCTTGTTTAACACCAGATGTTGTCTCAAACCATTTTGACATATTTTTTCCATCCCAAACTGATGATCGAGTATTTGTATACATATTTTTCAGGACCGTAAGCAGTTTCGTCGACATTCCTTTCTGCGATAGCTTGTAAAACAAAGCTTGACGGTCTATCGAGTCGAATGCTGCTTTAAAGTCCACAAAAAATATGTACAAACTCTTGTTCTGCCTCAAGAAATACTGCGATAATGATGTTAGTGTGAAAATGTTATCGATTGTGGAGTACCCTTTACGAAAACCAGATTGGTATTCACTCAACACTTCATTTTCTTCCAGCCAATCACTTATACGTCTTAGGAGGATAGATGCGAATAATTTTGCGACGGAGTTCATAAAGGATATCCCCCTATAGTTACTCGCTATGTTTACATCGCCTTTTTTATAAACTGGGTAGACCAGCGAATCTTGAAAAGCTTGTGGAACTGTACCTGTGTTGAAAATGTTGTTAAAAAGTTGAAGCATTTTGTGTACAAAATCTAAAGGGGCGTTTTTGTAAAATTCGTTAGAGATTCTATCAGGGCCTGGCGCTTTCTTATTTGCCGCGTTGTAGAGAGCAGTTTTGATTTCTATTATTGTGATTGGGCTATCAAGTCTCTGATTTGTTATTAAGGGCTCTGCATAGGAAAAATTATTTGAGAGCGGTCCTGGATTTAAAAGAGTTTTAAAGTACTCAGCTAGACTAGAAGCTTTCAAACTTGTTCCACATATGTAATTGGATCCTTTGAGTTTTTTTATATTGTTCCAAAAATGTTTACTGTTTTTAATATTTGAAAGTTGTAGAGCTATGGATCTGTAGTATTCTTGGCGTTTGGTCTTACACAATTCCTTGTATATTTTGTTTGCTGAAATATATTGATTTAAAGGCTGTGTTTCGTTGAGGTTTTGGTGGTTTTTAACCTTTTTTAAAAGTACGAAAGACTTTTTTCTTGCCAAAATTCAATTTGTTAAACAAGTGAAAAAGCTTATTTAAACTAAATAAAAAAGTAAAATAAAAGTTAGAATAGTGAATACGATCAATAATTTATTTAAAAAATATAAAACAGCATGTGGTGGCTACGTTAAATTATCTAAAAACGCCTATACTAAGAGTATACAAACATTTTATTTTACAAGTTAATTTTGTCTGATATTTTTCATATAAAGTAACGTGAAGTGATGTTATTTAGGTAAATAAATTATCTTAGAATACTTTTAAATTAAGATTTTATGGCAATTTGCTATAAAAATAACAAAAATATACTTTAATCAATATTTTTGGCGAGTTTCATGAGTGTAAAAGTTTTTTCGTGGGTGTTATGGTAAACATTCTACACTTGTCCATAACCCTTAAAAAAACACCCTTTCACCATGGATATTTTTTTGGACTGTCTTGATTCTTAGTTCGTATGACAAATGAAACATTCACTCCAAATTTCGTTAACATACTTTTATTTTCAAAGGGTTTCCGATAATATTTTACCTGTTGTACCTGAAAAAAAGTCATCATTACATAACAAGGACTATAACTTTTGTTTGGGTGGTTGTATCATTTTGAATTTGGTTTCATTAGATTCAACGTTAAAAACTACCCTTAAAGCATGTATCGTATGGTTAGGTTGTACTAAAACAAATATTTTAGTTTGATAGACCTCCAAGTTCTCCCCATCTGCAACTCTTCAAATGCATCTACACAAAAAGCCAATGCGGGGATTTTCGGGGACTTTGGATATGTTATAGAGGTTGCAATTCTGCGTCGATTCCAATTTTAATATTTCATGAATTAATTTTTTCAACCTCGGAACCCATTTTTCCTGGCCTAATATACAACATAGAATACTGAAGCCCACAGTGTTATCACATGCAGCCTCACATTTGTTACATTTGCATGACATAAGTTTCAGCAAAGAAGATTTTGCAGGTTAGGTTAGGTAAGGTGGGGTGATGATACAGCTAGTCGCACCACCTCACTCGGATCTCAATGGATCCAATGTGCTCACCAGGATGTGGAAAATATATGAATGGGAAGAATAAGAGGGAAGATTTTGGAAGTGTTTGGTATGAGGTGCTTGAAGTTTATACCCAAAGACTTCTTGAAACTCAACAATAATCAATCGTTGACCATCTGTCGTTAGCGGCTTTGAGGAAACTTTGATGAATTTCTGTACTTTTCCAGCTACAGTGGCAATTTGGCTCGGTTCAAGCGATGAAATGTTTTTGGCCAGTTCAATAGTCACTTCATTCCCATAAATGTCACGGTGTCCTGGGACCCATCGAAGCGTGACTGAGTTTTTTTCCGCCGAGCAGTCTTAATTCACTACGGCAACGATCAAGCAGTTTTGACTTCGTGACTAGTGAGGAAATGGCTGTGACTGCCGTGACCGCCTGGCTATGAAGATATCAATGTTTTTGTTCGTCAATTCACGTGTGGAAAGATATTTTGCAGCCTCGATAGCTACAAGCACTTCCTCTTGAAAAACATAGCAAAAGTTTGGGAGCTTCAATGATATATCGGGTTGTTTTTTGGACGTGTGGTTTTCAATCTAGCAATACTTTTTTTGGAGTTGATCGTTTTGAAAGCTGTCACTTGATTTATGCTCAGTTTGGTTTGCCATTTGATAATGAATAGACTTAATCCTGAACAAAGTTTGCAAATCGGTGGTTGAAAATTCATGATCGAAAATTGAGCCTCTCGGTAGGAATTTATTTGAGCCAGCAGCGGCGGCCACTTGTCCGAAATCATAAAAAAAAATGGCAAACCCTTATCTTTATAATAAAGCTAAATTCTTGGCCATAACATTAAATTATATGCGTTTTATTTTTTCTTGAAAACCACACGTCTATAAAAACACTCTTTATTTATGGTGGATTGTCTCAGAAGATGCGTGACCGTTGCATCCGTTTTGGAACCGTCTGTGAATACCTATGTAGATACATATACATGATTTACAATAATTTCACAGTTCCCTTGTCGAGATATCTGTTAGTACGACTGGGGTTAAATCTACAGGGTGTCCGCCGGGAAGGTATACTACTTCGTTTGTTTATAATTTTTGATTAAATGAAAGAGAATGGATCTTATATTGATAAATGTTTTATTTACGTTGTTTCTCCCAAAAATTTCATGTAACTTTCTCATCGTCACAGTAATCGATGATTGATTTTGTTAAATGTTTTAACGATAAACACGTTGGTTTATCGTATACCACGTGTCTACTTCACGTCTGCCAATTATGAACTGTCAAGACTAATGTTTACCAAAATGGCGGCAAAACAAAGTAGTATACCTTCCCGGCGGACACCCTGTACATATGAATGGAGAAATATAGTCTGTTTGAATGTCTATGTCAGTGAAGTTCATTATAGTTCTGTGACCGCAATGGCCCTTTTTCCAATTTTCACACTCGTTAAGTCGTAGAACACTTGTGGCCACCAACTCCTTCGTCAAAAGATCGAGCGTACGTCAGGAAAGTCCTTACAATGGCTGTGTACATGTACATCCAATGTATGGTTTTGGGGCTAGGTACCCATCTATTGCCAAAATCTGCAGGTGCTGCGGTGTCCAACTCGTTCCTCACCGTTGAAAAATTCCCCAAGTCATGTTTTAGTTTGAATTTTTCAAAATTATTATAAGCAATATTATTAACATTTTAAAGAAGCTTTTGCAAATTTTGTATTGAAATTTGTTGAGCCATTAATAAGCATTCTTCTTTTTTAGTTCCGAATAGATCAGAGAGGTCAGAGCTTCGAAAATGTTGCTCATTTTTCGTTTTGAGCGTGTTCTGAGCATATTTAGAGCACGCTCTATAATCTCAGAATAAAATAAGTGAGCAAATAAAGTTAAATGATGAATACAAGCGTTTGAAAGATGATATCTCAAATGGTGACAGCTTGGCAAGGGTTCAGGTGAGTTTCAAAAATATGGCACTGAGAGCGCTCAGAACACAGAACATGCTTGGTTCAGAAGGTGTTCAGAAAATGCTCAGTGAAAAAATCAAGAATAAGAAAAACCGTTGTGTGGCAGGTTAATACCAGTTTTAAGTAAAAAATTTAATGATGAAATGAAAATCATTAAGGCCGTTTAAATAATCAAAAAATACGTATTAAGAATCAAAAATAGCACAGAAGTATTTTTTTAAAAATTGAATTTAAAAATAACAAAAAAAATAACTTGTAAAGAAATACCAATTTTTTTCAAAAATGTTGATTTTAAGAACAATAATAGCTTTCGTTGACATTTAATATTTTTTCCGTTTAAAGTCAATTTTTCAGAAACTGCCCCTCTTACCTCAGGAGGAGAGAAAGAGTTAGAATTAGAAGCATGTTGCTGGCAATTCAAAGCCAGTTGACAGGACTTCAGAAACAGATAAGTGAGCAGGCGGCTAGGGTAGATCATCTCTACTCTGTTTTGCCTAGCCCATCGCATTTTAGAGGTTAAAGGCGCGCGAGGCTGAGGCCTCTTAGGATCCTTGCTGTGAATGTAAATTCATTGATAAGGACCGAACGTAGAGCTAATCTTTTGCAATTGTTGAAAGACCAAAGTCCAAAGAAACTTAGCTGAACCAGAAACATAAGTTGACTAACAACAATTACAATATCGTTAGAAGAGATCGACCTGGCTCCACTCAAGGGGGAGGCGTCGCAATTTTCATACGAAAAGGCATTAATCATAAAGTTATATATAATAGTGATCTGCGCAGATTTCGGTTGTTAGAGGCGTGCATCGTGTGCATTCCTCTCCAACAGGGGAAGCGGCTAATGCACCGGAATCTCCTCAGCCAACTGATTTTATGACAGAGCTTGAAAAACTTTTCGAATGTCTACGCTTGAGCTTGGAAGAAAATTACTTTCTCATGGCCGGTGATTTGAATGCCAAACACCTAGATTGGGGAAATCAAATACAGAATCCAATAGGTATTCATCTTTCTGATTGGATGAGTCGTTATAACACTGAATATGGTGTCGACCTGCTGGCTACGGATCGGCCATCGTTTCCAAGAAGCGGTGCCTATCTGGATCTATTGCTAATAGACTCAAGAAAGACTGACAATTGCTGACACTGTGGGTCAAAGACCAAGAAACTGTTTACGAACGATCGAGTACGACAGTGACCACTGCGGACTCGCCGCCGTAATACAGCTTCCGAACGAGCTCGTGGAGTTGGATGAGTATGTGCCTGTGCATGCTTACAATTACAGTAAGGTGCGCTGGCCACGCTTTACCAACGCCTTATCGAGCGAAATCAGTTCGAATAATATATCGCCACCAAATGACAGGAACAAAATTGGGGCTGTTAATTCTAGCGACCCAAGTATGTTTCCCCAAATTAACAAAATATTTAGATGGAATGATCAGAACAACCTTCCGTGTCTTAAGCTCCAGAGAACGAAAGATAACAGAGACGTACTTCTGACAGCAGGAATTGATCCAGAGGACGCCGTCTTGGACGATGACCTCTTTACTGTCGAAGATCCGCAGGAGAAAGTGGAGGCTGTGGGGGCTGCTTTCCAGCAAGTGTACAAGGTGAATGCATGCATTCGCCCGAACCATGACCTGGAAAACAGAGGCTTCCTCCACCACTTCTGCCTTCGGAATGACATCACGCAATGGCGATCAGAGAACCTCGGTTTCACCGGGTTCAATGAAGATCCTTTGGCAAACGCCATAATCGCCGAGCGAAATGGGCCCAGTTCCCTGTTAATTACGAAGGTGGAGCTTCAGCTCATCTTCGATTCATTAAAGAAGAAGAAGTCAGCAGGAGTCGATGGCATATCCAACGTTGTACTTCGACATTTACCACAGGAAGCAGTAGACATTTATACCACACTGTTTAACAACGCTCTGAATAATGCATATTATCCAGTGCGGTGGAAGACAGCTGTGGTGCATCCTCTCCCGAAAAAGGGAAAGGACAACTCCAATCCGGCGAATCTCCGGTCGATAAACCTTCTTCCGAGTATCAGCAAGGTATTTGAAAAAGTTATTAATAGAGCTCTGTCTAAGTGGGCAGAGGACAATAATATCATACCATTCATGCCGCGTCTAAACTCGTTTCAGATGTCCAATGGAACAAATCCAAAAAGCAGTGTACGGGTGCCTGTCTGGTTGATTTGGAGAAGGCCTTCGACACCGTATGGCTAGAGGGCTTGGCATTAGTAAACCACTATTATATATGCTTTATGATATGCTCAATGGTAGAAAGTTTGTTGTCAAGAGTGGCAATGTGACTTCTGCCACAACCTTTAATATCAAAAATGGTCTTCAGCAGGGAGCGGTCAACTCGATGATTCTATTCAGCATTTACACCAGCGATCTGATAAGTAGTCTAACTCAGGCAATTGCATATGCCGACGATCTAATTGCGTACAGAACAGCTCCAAAAGTCGAGGTCATCAGAATTCTTTTGCAGCGTGACTTCGAAAAGATTCAGCGATATTGCGATGACTGGAAGTTGAAAATCAACTTTCAAAAATCAGAAACTATCTTGTTTAGGACTCCGTTGCGTGGAGCCACAAGGGATACGAGAAAGAACTGGTGTAAGCTGGTGATCGTAGGGCCAAATGGACAGCCACTGGCGAGTAAAAGTGTAGTAAAGTACCTTGGCATCTGGATGGATCAGTATTTGTATTTCGACGGACATATAAATGCTGCTCTGTCCAAGGCTAGGGGAGCTTTTGCCCTGACGAAACGGTTGTCTTATAGCAGCCGGCTTGACAGCAGGGTGAAAGTGATTTGCTACATGGCCCTTATACGGCCGATGATTGCCTATGGGTGCCCGATTTGGTTCAACGTTGCCCCATCTCAAATGGAAAAGATTCGGGTGTTTGAGAGGCAGTGTCTTAGACGCTGCCTTGGATTACACAGAACACCAGAGTCGGAGTACAAACATTATTATTCTAACCTGGTTCTATACAACGGTGCCAACATAAACAGGATAGATAATTTCTTGCTGAAGCTTATTCGAGGTCACATTGCAAGAGCAATGTCCTCGACGAACAACTTATTTTTTGTGGCTTATTACCCTAAAAACGACTATTACGAGAGTGTGCGTCTAAGTGGCTTTATTCCACCCGATGCATTCCTCCATTTAGACAGTCGAAGGCTGATCCAGGATAGAGCGGCGGTTCCGCTAATCTACCACGTTGGCCGTAGAACTGTGGATCGGCGGCTCCTTTACAGTCGTGACGTCCTCGCACAAGACGGAGCCGAGCACCTTCGGTTCAGTAGGACTGTGTCCCATCGGGACCGAAGAGATAGGGTAAAGCAGGAGAACCAGTTCTGGTGGTTGAAACCTGAACACGAAGTTCCTTCGGATATTTAAAACTTGACTGCATTTTTGTAGGCCATGGCCGACTTACATAGGTTTAGGTATTTAGTTTTAAGCAGGGACAGTCAGAGTGGCACCAAAAAAAAAAAAAAAAAATTTTAAAAACCCGAAAATGCTTGCTGTGGCTGTTTTAGTTTGTAAGTAGTTGATAAGTAGTTTGTAAGTAGCTTTAAGTAGTTTTATAGTAGTTTTAATTAGTTGTAATTAGTTTTAGTTAGTTTTAATTAGTTTTAATTAGTTTTAATTAAGTTTTAATTAGTTTGTAAGTTTTATAAAAAACAAAAAATAAAGTCATAGATCCCGAGTTTTTTATAAATTCTTCTCGGTGAAAAATAAAACCGAAATGAATTCTAGTTCTAAGATAGTTCGTAGGCCGAAAGGCATTAGCATTAAGTTATTAGTTTAACTTAGAGCGCCCGAATGGGGCCAGTAAGTTAGTTGTAAGATATTGATAAGTAGTTTTTATGAATTTTTGTCTAGCTTTAAGATAGTTTTAAGATGAATGAAAAATAGAAATGAATTTACAAAAAAAAAGAAGAGAAAGAGTTTTCTCTCCTTATCCTAGGAATCATCACCTTAATAATTGAGCACGAATAAAGGGACATCCCGTATAGAACCTATGTATATCGCAAGTCGATATCGTGTGGAAAGGTAGTCCCCGCTTAGGAGGGAGGGACAATGTTATAAAAAATTGACTTAAAATAGAAAAACAAATTAAAAAATACAACTCTTACAACGTCATGGTTCATGTATGTAGTTTTTTTCAAAGCCAAAAATATATTCTCTAATTTATTTTTGAATAAATTTGTGTTTGTAAATGTTTTTTGAAAACAAAATATTTACAATTATAATTAAAAAAAAAAATTGAAATTTTTTCCAAGCTAATTCTTTGAAAATTTAAGGTGATAAAGTACTATCATTATATTTAATGAAAAAAACAAAGTTTAGAATGCCCTGAAAGTTCATTTCGAGCAAAAATAGAGATACAAAACTCATAATTGTACCTACATACCTATACTTCGTACATACGTAGTACACCATGAATAATATTCAAAATTTATATTTGAACTCTTTCTTTTAACTTCAAAGGAGTCAAAGGGCTTAGCATATGTTGTAACTTTCGATACCGCATTAGAAATTAAATTTAATAAAATTAGAAAACAAAAAATCAAAATTTTAGTCCATTCATCACTTTAAGTTTTAGATTTCGTTCACGTGCGTACTAAAATCCTAAAAAAAATGTTTCAAAAATTCGTAACATTTCCTTCTGCGTGTGTAAGACAACTTTTCACAATACCCAGACCCACATCTCATTGTACAATTACACTTCAATATATATAAAACAAAAAAGAAGAATAAACAAAACTGCAAAAAAAAAAACAATCTTCAACACACGATTCCATAACGTCTGTACTGTATAGTTCCTGACTGCTTTGCTTGTTTAAGTGGAATAAATTCTTGATCGTACTTATGCGAAGTTTACTTGTTACAACAGTTCATTGTACACACAATACTCCTTAAAGTTGCAATATTTTTGTATCTATACTACACAAGAGCAGATACATATAGGTAGATGTATGTATGTACGTTACCTATACGAACGGATATGCAGATTCATTCGAAATGTCCTCCGCGCAACCCACGAGTCTATCTTGTGGACATCTGCAAATCATCAATCAATCATCATTCCTATTCCTCTCTGTCGCTTTTATGTCGTTGTCCCTAGGCAAGGTTTTCTTACCTGGGATTTTCTGGTATGGTAATATGTTTTTTTTTGTTTATCTTGTCTTACTTGTATTGTGTTATGAATTTGCTTTAAAAAGTATTGCCATTTTATCGATTTCTTCAACAAAAAAAATATAATACATTTCTCGAAACATAAAATAAATGTTTTGAAAAAAAAAAAAAATGGTATTTGGTATGGACCTTATCTTAATCATATAAGCAAGCAACTGATATTCAGATATTATGTGTATATTGTACTACAAGACATCATTTCATGAGCAATCATTCAAAAGATATCAATTATTTGTATTTACAAAATTTGAGCAAGAGCCAAAACTACCGTGTTATAGCTTTTACTCTTAAATGGCGAAGTTTAAGCACAACCATTTGAACTTTATTTCGTAGACTAAAACATACTCTACCAATTCTCATCACTTTATACTACAACCGTTCGATGAGAGAAGGTCATATGGAATCTAAATAATACTACTTTTTGCGATTCAAATTCATTTGCGTTGGGCGCCATTTAAGATTTTTAGTGAGTTATTTATTATTGAATAACTCATTCATTTTCACTGACTGAAAAAAAGTTGTTCGTTGTTTGAGAATTTGTTTAGATGTGCTCTCTCTTATGTATGCAATCGATATACTTCGACTTATGTAATATTCTCATAGTCTATTCTCAAAAACAAAACAAATTTCTCATAGTCTAGTTTCTTTTGTAGTTGAGCTCTTTCCAAAACTACCCAACCGATTTCACTTGAACTTTCAGTTTGTTTGCATCAAATGTATAATAAAGGTAATTTTAGTAAAACCCGCCTACTGTTACACCTACTTTTCTTATATTTTTATTGTTTAATTATTATTCAACGTCCCATCAAAGGCACTAGTAGTGAAGTTTTTTCCATCCACTAATAAGCCCCTTTGGGGTTAAAACTTTACTGCCATGTGTTGTGTTTAAGTGAGCTTAATTTCACAATTTCATGTTTCTATAGGTTTTGAATAAGGATACAACTAAAATATTAGACAAGTAAGCGTGGCAACAGGTGGAATTTTCTTACTGAAATTTTTAAAGGTTTCTGGACATATAAATTTGGGCATTGAATGGAGACTGATTCAATGTAGCTCTCCTGAAATGAAGCGTAACAAAACCTACATAACCCCCTTATTAATTTAAGCCGCCAGATATTCCCGTACCAACCCCATGCATACCATGTTGCATACATAGTAATGCACCAGCCTATAGTTATTTCATACAAACCTCGAACAAAATTAAAATTTAAAAAATTTCATATACATTTGTTCTTCGCCCTTTTAATTCACACTGGCTTACGCCAGCAAATGAAATAAGAAGTGGTAAGAACAGTGACAAAATGGTCTTTTCTTCTCGTCTGGTTGTGGGTGTGGGTACCAATTAAGTGTATAGAGAATCAAAACAAAGTCCTTTTCACAAGATGTTTCATCTGTGAGGGTTCCGATCCGACCGCTTTTTAATTTCTGAGTATGGGGTTTCCGAAAAGGAGTCCTGACCGTTTTGCTCCCTCGGGTTCTTCTTGAAGGATCAAGCTGGACAAGGTTCGTTCTCCTTTGAGGGCTCCGAGTTCTGACCATATTGTTCACTAGGTTTTGTGTTATGGACATATTTTATGAAATACTGCGTATGTGTTAGTTATTTAAGACCAGAAAACATTGTAAGGTGTGTGAAGCACAATGTTTTAATTATATCAAGCCCCTTGAATGGAAAATCTCAATTTTTATTTTTATCTTTGTATGATCTTCAAGTCATTCCGTTCCAATTTTCATCGTTTTACAACAATCGGAAGTGCTCCACATAGTTGATAAGAGTTTTTGAGAATGTGGGTGGATGCCACGCCCCCTGAATGCTAAATTGCAGATTTTCAATTTTTTCCTTTGTATAAACCACAAGACCTACCGTTGTGTAAAATTTCAAGGTTCTACGGTATCGGGAAGTACTCAATAACTTCGATGATCTGTCAGTGAGTGAGTCAATCAGTGAGTCAATCACAGAGTCAGTGAGTCCGTGGGTCAGTGACTCAGATGCGGTTTTAGTGATTTTCAAAGTCCTATATCTCAGAAACGGCTTATTTTTAGGAGATGAAATTTAGTGAGCCATTATTGACTAGCTCAGAAAATTCTGCGAATCAGAATTTTCTGACTTTATTGGTACTGAATTAAGAGGGGGCTTGAAAATCGCCTGAGTTTGTTCCTGTAAAAAGGGAAATTGGTTTTGTTAAAAAACTGCATAATAGATATAAAATAACCTGTTTGACTTAATATTGCAGAACTTTAAAGCGTTCCACGTTACATTATTTTTTCTACTTTTACAGTAAGAGGCGAATCTATAAATCCTTCATCGCCTGCAGCGAGAATTGTATTTCATCAAAATACAAGAGATTTGTATTTCACCAAAATACAATTCACATTCACCACAGGCATGTGACATCACAGGAAAATCAACACAATAATTTTTATTTTTCATTCAACCTCGCAACAGCTTCCACTCAGTCTTCACGGTAAATATAACAAGTGGACCTGCTCGGATGAACGAAAATGACCCTTTCGACCATAAGCTAGGTTAAGCTGAACAGTAGGGTGTTTCATTTCTCCAAAGATGTGATATTTGGCTGACTTTGTTCACGCCCCGAGTCTCAGTGATGGAAAAAATAAGTATGCCAAACTTTAAGAAGATTGGATAATATTTAGAGGTTGCGCATTTTGATCACTTTTATCTAAAACTATCGAGTTTTCTAATATTAAAGTCCTTTGTACTCAAGGGTTTTTCATGCACTTGTTTCATCTTGTGCAGGGTGTAGTGTGCTTACACGTAAAATCTAAACTGCAATGTGTAAATTCGTGACATCCCTACCCACAATTCTTTTTGAGATCATTTCTCTTCGCACTTTACCTTCAAACTTCAAGCATTATACACGGTTTATCAATTGGGGCAGGTCAATTTTGAAATGGAATAAGACAAGTGTGTGTGGTATAAACGAAATTCTTATTATTTTTTGAAAGGCCTAATACGTTTGCTATAATACATGTATAATATGGAATATTACATTGTTGAAAATATCCGCCATGGCCTCGCACGGTGGCATGGGTCTGAGGCGTCCAAATTTGATTTGCCTTTGCCACATAGCTCCAGCTGAGTTTGAACGATGGCCTAAATTAATTTGACTTTGAGTGCATCAGTTGATTGCAGCTCATAAGCATAGACCTGCAACTTTCAGAAAAACCCACGAAAAAAATCTAATCGGGTCAAATCGCACTATCTTGGTGGACAACTCACGTCACCTCCTCGAAATATAAACCTCTGTTACAATGATCGTTTATATAAAATGTCTTTTGATGCATAAGCTGTGTGATACGTCATGCTGTCCTTTTAGAACAATATTTTGATCACATCCATATCATCTAATTTTGGCCTAAAAAAATCGTTTATTCTCTATTGGCAGGGATCTCCATTGATTAAATCGACGAAATTGATTACATCGGGTTCGCCTGTCCCCTTACCCCTCCCCTAACTGACGCAATTTGTTTTTGTTTTGTTTTGAAGATCAACCCACCATCGTGGTTGATGGGAACTAGACTTTTTTGTTGTTAGAAAAACATTTTCTCAAAAAACAGCAAAAGATTTAAAAATTATATTTTTTGCCTAATTTTAAAAAAGTGATCAAAGTGCGCAACCTCTAAACATTCTCCAATCTTCTTGAATTTTGGTATAAGGCTGTGCCAATTGCGTTAAAATCCTGGTTAAATTTGATCCCATGGCTAAATTTTGACATTACCGAGGTGAATATAGACTTCAAAATTTAACCTGCTCAGGAGCTCGTTAAAATCTTAGTCGGTGGTTAATTTTTGACAAGTCTAACGATTTAACGATTTAACGATTTTTTATTGAACATTTATATACAATTTGAGTTAACTTACGACTATTAAATACATTGAAGAATATAAATCTTATGGCACATAGGGGGCCTATTGTTATACATTGGCTTAGATTTAATAGGAAATATAAGTATATATTATACATGTCAACTTAAAGTTAAAAGTCGGTTGACTTTGATGCTCTCGGGGTGTTCCGTCCCGGTTGTCCCTTGGTGGTTTGGATGTGGTTTGGTGGAAAGGGTTGGCGTTTAGCCACGGCTGTAGGCTGACCCTGTGTCAGCGTAAAAGGAAACGGCTGCTTCGTCGTTGTCGGTGAAAATATTGGCATCCAGGGTCTCCATTACACTGAGGTACCTCGGCTCGGGATGTCGTTGCTGGGTGGCCATCCTTCTCATTAGTTGATTGGGGTGATTGACGGTGTTCTGCACTAGCTTCTTCGCCGAATTTGCTAGGTATTTGTCCAGCGGTATAATCTTTGCTTCTCTGTAAAGATCCTCGTTCCTGTAATGCTTTCTTCGCTGCCGGTCAAAGTGGAGCCCGGTGCAGATTCTTAGCATCTTCCTCTCGAAGACTTGGAGATCTTTCATCGCTGATTTTGTAATTGTGAACCAGACTGGGAAACAGTAGCTGATTACTGGTCGCAGGAGTTGCTTGTAAATAAGTATCTTCGTCTGTTGGCTCAGTCCTGATCTTCTCCTCATCAAAGGGTGTAGTCGGTGGAATGCCCAGTTCGCTTTTCTGAGTACACTTTTTGAGTGTGGATTGAACTTTAGCAACTCGTTGAAGTTGATCCCCAGGTATTTGGTATTCCTTTTTGCGGCAATGGTGGAACCATCAGGAAGTTTCAGAACTAAGTTTCTGCAAGTGGCTGCTGAGCGACTTCTGCCGTCACGGGGTCTCCTGAAGCAAACAAGCTCCGATTTTGCTGAGTTGATCTTGATGCCCCATTTCTTGTAGAATTCGAACAGTCTGTGGATGTGAGCCTCTACTATCCGGACTGCGACGAGTGGTGACATTGAGGTAGCGTATGTGAGTGAGTCATCTGCAAACAGCAGGTTTTCACAGCCAGTTGGGACGGGTTGGTCTGATGTCATCAGGCTGTAGAGGAAGGGGCCAAGCTTCGAACCTTGTGCGACTCCGGCTTTGATGTTCTTCACAGTTGATGAGCAGTTCCCCAATTGCACAAAGAAGTTCCTGGAAGAAAGAAAAGAAAAAAGAATTTTTATTAGTGACGGAGGTAAACGTAGCAGATGTAGTTTGTGTATTAGAGCATCTATCCAGACGCTATCGAATGCTTTCTCGACATCCAGAAAGCATCCGACGGTGACACGATGACTGTTGAGGGCTATGGTGATGTCATGCTGGAACTTCTGGAGTGGGTGTAGTGTTGAGTGCTTCTCCCTAAAGCCAAACTGCATATCAGGAATAACGTTGTTGTCGTTGCAAAACTTCTTCAGTTTCCTTAGTATCAGCTCTTCTAAGAGCTTGCTTAGGTTGCTGAGGAGGGATATTGGCCTATAGTTAGATATCATGTTCCTGACACCTTTCTTCGGGATCGCCACGATCTTCGCTGTTTTCCATTTTTGGGGGAAGTAGTTGTTGTTGACACAGTTGTTCAGGATGATGGTAAGAAGGATCAAAACTGTCTCTGGTAGCCTCTTTATGATGAAGTTGGATATTCCATCTGGTCCTGTTGACTTCTTTGGCCTGCAGCTGCTGATTATTTCAACTATTTCTTCTTGGTTGCTCAGGTTTGGGCTGTCAACTGGGTCACTCGCTGGATTGGTGTCGCTGAATATTGCTCTCTCCATGTTAGGTTCCAGGGTTAGTTGGATGGAATCCTTCACTTCATCAAGAAAGACTGGGTCAGTGGATGGGTTGGGGGTGAAGTTTCCTTCAAAATATTCAGCAAATGCCTCAGCTTTGTCCTGTGTCGTTGTCATTTCTCCATTGTTGGTGATAATGGTTTCAGGCATCGATGGTGTTTTCCCAATCAGTTTGTTAATGTTTTTGAAGGCGTCAGGTCCAGGTTTGATGGCTTGCAGTCTCTTGTTGAATTGGTTATTGTTATGGTGTTGGATAGAGTTCCGCAACATAATGTTGACACACTTTAGTTCGCTCCATACTGTCTGGTAGTTGCTGCTTGTTGTGTTCAGTTCGCGCTGGTGGATCCTTTGAAGACGTTTCCTTAACTGTTGTCGATGAGTGTAGAGATTCTGGATATACTCAGGAAGGTGCTGGTATCTGTCCTTTGATGTCTTGGGCTCTTTTTGGATATCCAGTGCACTAGAAACAGCCGTTTCCAGACAGTTGATGGCTGCGTCAATTTCTGTGTTCTGCAGGTTCCTGTTTTGGGGTGGCAGAGTTATGGTGGCTTCTAAGTCTCGTTGAAATCTATCCACATCAAGTCTCTTATAGTTGATGAAGTGCTCAGTTGGTTCTGTCGTCAGGAAGATGGGTTGTTGGAGTTTGATGTTTAGCTGAACAGCTTCATGGTCCGAGTCCCCGGGTATTGTAGAACAGGTGTAGTTCCTGAATTCTGGAAGTATACAAGAAAAATTAGAGGTAGAAATAAAAAAATCAAGTGTCGATGGTGTTCTGGGATAGGTTGGTTTTTGTTGTGAAACAACCACCAAGGAGTGTTGGTCGTTGTTGGCGTCCAGCCAGTCAGCAATCGCCTTGCCCTCGGGTGAGATCGTTGTATCCAGCCACAGGTGATGCCTGGCGTTAAAATCACCGCCGATGAGTCCATATGTGCTTCTTTCGAGGACACCGTTGAAAGTTCTGAGGTCATTGTGAATATTTCTCATGCTGGATTTGCACTTGAAATACACACTGATGATGGTGAGGGTTTCATCTCTTCCAAGTTGAATGGTGACGGCAGTGGCTTCGCTGGTTGTGAGACCTGTGATGATGGTTTCAGTGGTGTTGGGGGAAATCTTCTTCTTAACGTAGATTGCTGTCCCTCTACGGCCCTCATCCTTGTCCCTTCGATAGGTTTTGAAGCCGGCCATGTCGATGTTGTTGCGTTTGGTGACGTTGGTCTCACTGATGAGAGCGATGTCCGGATTGTTGTTCTTCATCCACAGGCTGAATGTCGTCCTCTTCTCTAGGCTGTACAATGAATTGACATTGTACGTCAGGATGCGGAGCTTCTTTAGTTGCATATTTGGAACAGGAAGGTGGCCAGTGCCACGGACTTCTCGCCTTCGCTAAGCTGAGCATAGTTTGGTGGAACTGCACTCCGAGCTTTTCCCATGACTGTTAGTAAGTCGGATCCAAAAATCCTTTGGACTTCGGTGTTCAGGTTTGTTGGTGGGGCTGATGTTGGCTTCATTGGTCCACTCCTAGGTGTTGTTGTCCGGGGTGTGATCACTTTTGCTGGAGGCACTTTCTGTTGTTGCTGTTGGTTCCTGGAGTTTGCTAGTTTCTGTGATGGTCCACCTTTCACCATTGCTGCAAAGCTGACTGCCGGGCGGGTTACCACGCATGCTGATTTAGCAGCAAATTCCTGCTGTGCCTTTTTTTCTGCAGCCAATCTGTTCCTTTCGGTGAGTCTTGCTTTCAGGGTTGGGCAACCTTTGAAACTGGCTGGGTGACCTTCCTTTTGGCAATTGGCACACCATACATCCAATCCGGTGTTTTCCTTCCGTTGGCATTGTCCGGGCTCGTGCTCTTCTTTACACTTGACGCATACGTACTGGCGTCCGCAGTTGCTGGCAACGTGTCCGAAGCGCTGACAGTTTCGGCACTGCACAATGTCGTTGGATTTCAGTTTCTCCCAGTGGACCCTCTGGTTCATTATCAGCGTCTTCGTGTAAACTTCACTGATGTCACAGGTTTTTGCCAGTTCCACGACGAAGTTGTTGTAGGTTTTCCCCATTGCCTTTTTGGCCTTGAAGTGTGTCACCTTGACGACTGGGAGTCCTTCGATTCTTAGCTCATCCTCCACTTCGATGGCAGCGTAGGTGTGGTGAATTCCTTTCAGTAATAGAAGATTCTTTCTATCTTCTCTTGGCGTAAACGAGTTATACTGTATCTTTGTTGTCTGCAGGAATTTTTTAACTGCCTCAAACGATGCCCTGTCTCCAGCAATAATGATGGTCGTCTTTGTATTTCTGTTTTTGAAGGTGATGCTTAGGTTGTTGGCTTTGCAATGTCTTCTAATTTCAGCTACGTTCGCGGAAAAGCAGAAGATTGGTGGCATTCCTGGCCCCTTTACTGGATTCGTGGTCGTGGTGTCTTTTTTTGTTTTAGGTGGCTGCACTTGGGTTGGTTTGACGGCTGCTGATGTTGAAGCTAGTGGTTTGGCTGTCTTTTCTGCGTTGGTTTGGTCCGGCACTGGTGTTGGCGTTGAGGCGAGTGGTTTGGTCGTTTTGGCTGTATTTCCGGCTTCGGGTTGGACTGTCATTGGCGCTTTAGGCTGATTCGTTGAGCAATCCTTGTCAAGTTGGATGCGCTTTACATTGTCCTTCTTGGAAGCCTTATTCGGTCTTTTTTGCCCAGGCAGGGGAAAGTCGTTGGCGTCCTCTTCAGAACTAGTGGTTTCGCTGTCAATCTCTCCGGTATCCATATCGCTTTCCATTTCGTGGTTGTCAGTGATTATTTGTTTGGGCTGCACAATGCTGTTAAAAGTCATTGCTAGCTTATCACAAAATTCGGGGCCGAGGTCCTTGACGATCCGCTTAAGCAATGTCTCGAATGAGGCCATTGCCGAATCGGGATTTAAAGGTTCCATTGCTGGATTACCTTTGCACTTCACTTTTATTGTTTTATTGATTCGGATTTAAACACGCACAACACTTATTTTAAAAAAAACTTTTGTCACACACTTAATCCGCATCAATATTTAAATTGGTTGCTGGGATAATCCCTTTTTATTTCACTTGTGGGCAATAAAGCAGGTAGCCCGCAGGTATACCTGTACTTTTGACCCTTTTGTAACACGGGGTGGATTTAATTTAAATAAAAATTTCGTCCGCTTTGTCTGTCCGTACTGCACGACGCACACTGATTGAATGTGTTTTTGACAAGTCTATGGGCGCGTTCGGCTGCGTATCTTAAGCGATCCGGATTTGTTTGTGTTGTTGTAAACCCTTATAAAAAAACTGCTGAGGGAGATGAATGTAGATAAATATTTTATTTTGCTTTCAAGAAGTCATGAATCCTATCGGGAAAGATGAAAAATGGAAAAAAAAAAACTAAAATTAAATGAAAGGATTAAGAAATATAGACAAAGACCTTATAATAAATTTAAGTATGCACTCAAGAAGAAGTTTGAATAACTTGAGATAAATTCTTTAAGCGAAATTTTAGCTCGATCTGCGTACTACGCTTAATGTAAAAGAATCAATAAAATTGATTGAAAATACTTTTTCAGATGATTCATTCATTTTGCAAACTGATATGTTTGCGAACTATCATTACTGAGAAAAATGCAACAACAAAACTAATGGGAAGTGAATATAAAAAAAAATCCCATTTAATCCAATTGACACAGCAAAAACCTTAAATTTTACTCACCCCTATAAAAAGGGATAACATTTAACTGGGATCAAATTTAACCAGAATTTTAACGCAATTGGCACACGGCCTAAATATCTTTTTCGTCAGAGAGACTCGATCCGTGAGCGGTAATATTTTACGTTTTATTTTATGCCTTACAAAATGAAGCACCCTACTCCGGTCATTTAGCCTTTGGCTATCCCGGAGCTTCCCCCTACCAGTGGTGACGGTTTCGTTTGAAAGATCAATTTAGACAGGAGAGATTGTCCAGATGGTCAGGAAGCTACTGAAGCTAATGTCAAAAACCAACGAAAAGTTCGTTGCCATAAAGTCAAAAAGGGACACACTTCCCATATTGTACTTGTCATCTATCTCTTTTTTGCATTCCTATTTCACCAAATGTCAATTTTACTTAAGTGAGGTGCACTCGGGAGCGCACCTCACTTCCGTAAGCAAAGTTGAAAGAAACTTGAAGAAACGTTCCACTCCTCAATTATCATATGTATATGCGTTCCGTGTATTCCGTGGCTTCGTTTCCACTGATTTACCACAATGAAACTGCCGTTTCGAGTGCCACAGGGGCATAGTACCTGCTGATTGAGTGCCACCAGGGGCATAGTACCTGCTGAATAGTGCCACCAAGGGCGTTGTATTTGCCGGTTAGTGCCGCCAGGGGCATAATACTTGCTGAAGAGTGCTACCAAGGCTTTGTACTTGCTGAATAGGTCCACCAAGGCATTGTACTTGGCGATTAGTGCATCAAGGGCGTTGTACTTCCTGAAGAGTGCCACCAAGGGCGTTGTACTTCCTGACTAGTGCCACCAAAAGGGTGTTGTACTTGTTGAATTGTGCCACCAGAAGATTAATTCCTGCTGACAATTGACACCAACGGTGTTGTACTTGCTGAATAGTTCCACCAGGAGCGTAGATCGTGCCGACAAGTGCCACCAGGGGCCTTGTACCTGCTGATTAGTGTATATTACCAACAACCGTTCCAGACGAAGTCTCAAGTACAAGAAGCCGATTTCCTGATACAAGTACACCCAGGACTTGATAGCAGAACGACCAACGCGAGTGCACATCTCACTACCAGTGCATAACAGAATACCAACATACAGCTACTGCCACGCCGTGTCGCCTTAATCAAATAATATATATTCGTAACTTTATATAATTTGATATTATATGTACTGTACATATCTGTAGTGCTTGGGAGAAACATGATAACTCCATATTATATTTGCGTCCTAACGTCCACTTTAAATCGAGGTACATGCTAAATAGTCCAGTAACTATATACATTAGACCTTGCGTCAGGTCCGGTAGTTCTGATTTTTTGCTGAGTTGTTTATGATGTTGGCCTAGTATTAAATCTGATTTTTCGACCTCGAGCGCCGAACGCAACATTGGTAAAAATCCAAAAAACCGCGAATTTTTCGCGGTTTTTTCACTTATTGGCTATTTTAACCATTACGCCTTAACTTCCGAATAAAACATTGCTCTACGATTTCAACCTTACTAAATTTGCTTCAATTTGAGTCCAAAGCCGGTTCTGTAGACATAACGGTTTCCAAGGGACGGCATTTCAAAATATAGCAATAAAAAAATTAGAACAACAAGTAGTATATAAAACAGTATAATAACAAAAACATGGTCTTTGACATATGCTGCATCAAAGCAATAGAGCGTGTAGATTGGGCCAAAAGAAGAAAACAATAGTACAGGATGGGGGGTGTATATCCCCCCGTTTAGGCGGGAGGGGCAATTTTAAGAAAAGTTGACTTCAAATAGAAAAATAACCATAAAAATACAATGGTAATATCTGGACGAAAATCCATTCCTCATCTCAAAGCCAGAAATCCGTTCTTTATTTTTGTTTTTAAATAAAGTTTTTTTAGCTGATAGTTTTTGAAAAATTTACTCTCAAACTCAAAATTTTGGAAAAAAGACGATTTTTTTTTGTTAATCTATTTTTTTAAATTTATTTTATGGTATTAAGTACTATTTTTGATTTTGATTTTCAATGCCCTTATTAATTCTTAGTTAAAAACTGAAAACCAAATGCTAAAATGACTTCTAGTTTTTGAGAAAACTGAAATTAACATGATCAATTTCACTGTTTTCAGTCTAGTATCCTTTTTCTTCGGGGTGGGAGGGCTCTGCCTCAGATCCGGTAGTTCTGATTTTTAGATAAGTTGTTTATGATGTTGGCCTTATCAATAATCCAAGTTTTCGACCTCGAGCGCCGAACGCAACTTTGTGAAATACGCAAAAAACCGAGAAATTTTCCCGGTTTTTTCAGTTATTGGCAATTTTAACCTTTAAGGCCTGGTTTTCGATTATAACTTTGCTCTACCATTTCAAAATAATTAAATGGGCTTCAATTTGAGCTAAAAATCAATTCAAATTGTGAATTTTTTCATCAAATTTTGAATTTAGAATGCTGCAAATCGAATTGAAGGGGGCTTTTCCACACCTTGTGTGAAATCGTTTGCCCCTTTTCAATGATTTTTTTATACTGTGTAGCGTGTCATGTTGGCTTTATTTTAAGATCTTAATCATGAACATCGGATGAGTAGAAACGGAGTTATGATTTTTTAAAGTCAACCATATAAAACTCGAACTAAAACAGTACTCACCAGTGAGTTATCTGAAGCGAATGTTTTTGTTCGAGTCTTATATGGTTGACTTTAAAAAATCATAACTCCGTTTCTACTCATCCGATATTCATGATTAAGATCTTAAAATAAAGCCAACATGACACGCTACACAGTATAAGAAAATCATTGAAAAGGGGCAAACGATTTCACACAAGGAGTGAAAAAGCCCCCTTCAATTCGATTTGCAGCATTCTAAATTCAAAATTTGATGAAAAAATTCACAATTTGAATTGATTTTTAGCTCAAATTGAAGCCCATTTAATTATTTTGAAATGGTAGAGCAAAGTTATAATCGAAAACCAGGCCTTAAAGGTTAAAATAGCCAATAACTAAAAAAACCGCGAAAATTTCTCGGTTTTTTGCGTATTTCACAAAGTTGCGTTCGGCGCTCGAGGTCGAAAACTTGGATTATTGATAAGGCCAACATCATAAACAACTTATCTAAAAATCAGAACTACCGGATCTGAGGCAGAGCCCTCCCACCCCGAAGAAAAAGGATACTAGACTGAAAACAGTGAAGTTGATCATGTTAATTTCAGTTTTCTCAAAAACTAGAAGTCATTTTAGCATTTGGTTTTCAGTTTTTAACTAAGAATTAATAAGGGCATTGAAAATCAAAATCAAAAATACTACTTAATACCATAAAATAAATTTAAAAAAATAGATTAACAAAAAAAAATCGTCTTTTTTCCAAAATTTTGAGTTTGAGAGTAAATTTTTCAAAAACTATCAGCTAAAAAAACTTTATTTAAAAATAAAATTAAAGAATGGATTTCTGGCTTTGAGATGAGGAATGGATTTTCGTCCAGATATTACCATTGTATTTTTATGGTTATTTTTCTATTTGAAGTCAACTTTTCTTAAAATTGCCCCTCCCGCCTAAACGGGGGGATATACACCCCCCATCCGGTACTATTGTTTTCTTCTTTTGGCCCAATCTACACGCTCTATTGCTTTGATGCAGCATATGTCAAAGACCATGTTTTTGTTATTATACTGTTTTATATACTACTTGTTGTTCTAATTTTTTTATTGCTATATTTTGAAATGCCGTCCCTTGGAAACCGTTATGTCTACAGAACCGGCTTTGGACTCAAATTGAAGCAAATTTAGTAAGGTTGAAATCGTAGAGCAATGTTTTATTCGGAAGTTAAGGCGTAATGGTTAAAATAGCCAATAAGTGAAAAAACCGCGAAAAATTCGCAGTTTTTTGGATTTTTACCAATGTTGCGTTCGGCGCTCGAGGTCGAAAAATCAGATTTAATACTAGGCCAACATCAAAAACAACTCAGCAAAAAATCAGAACTACCGGACCTGACGCAAGGTCTCAGTACTATGAAACTACAAGGTTACTGGACTAAAATGGATTAACTGATTTTCTTCAAATTTGAAATATAATTTTTTAAGGATCATGTTTATAAATATTCCAAATTTGAAGAAAATCGGTTCTTCCATTTACTGGCTGAACAGAATGCAAGACGCAATTGGAATAGATGTCAAAAAAGCTGCAGTAGATGTCAAAAATGCTGCAGTAAAAGTTAAAAATTGTTCAACTCTTGCAGCTCCGGCTGCAGCATTTTTGACATCTATTCCAGCTCCGTTTTGCATTCTGTTCAGCCAGTTAGGCTCTAGCTTGATGTTCTCGTTTACTGAGCGTAAATACTCAAATTATAAAATGAAGTTATCATGTTTCTACCAAACACCACAGATATATATAGAAGCTGTTTCAATAAAGATTTTGTAACAATGTTCTAAGACGTTTTCCTCTGAAGTTTTATGTTTTCTTCGGCTCGCCCCTGGCGAGATCGACGATCATAACACCGACTAGAAAACATAAAGCACAAAATAAAAAGAGTTTTTGTAAATAAATATAAAAAAGGGTCTAAAGCCGTTTTACTGGCTGAACAGAATGGAGACGCAACTGCAGTAATTTTAGTTTCTTTTTAAGCGTTATCAATTTTCATTTTAGTCTCATTTGTATTGCCGATACTGAAATGTCAGAAAGCTGTACAGTTGCATTGTGGGCGCGTAAAAAAAGTCACGTACGACACTTTTTGACAGCTATTCCAGCTACAGTTGCACCCCAGTTGCAGCACTCTATTCTGTTCAGGTTATTCGGAGATTAGATCCGCCTTACCCAAGTTGCGTTGCTTCTTGAGGAAGATTAGATCCTCCTCACCCAAGTTTCGTTGCTTCTTAAGGAATCCTGGACACCGCCATAAATTTTTACGATATGCATTTTTACTTTTTAAAGAAAAATGTGCTTGTGAATACAAAAAAAATTTTCGTAATATTAAAGCTGAAGCGTTTATTTAAAAAAATAATAAAAAAAAATATATTAGCAAAACTATCCCATCTGGCAATACTGTTCTCAGAAATATAAACAAAAATATTTCGAAGAGTCCACTAAGACCATGATGGTCGACTTGACGTAAGCTCTTCGTTTTAAGTACCACTTGAAGCGATTGTTTCAAGATCGCGTTCCTTCAGTTAAGAGGGGACTTAAAAACGTCAACGCGTAAAGCAAACAGTACCCACCCAGTGATGCACTTGAGGATTGTCTGAACGGGGCAGCCAGCAGCGTTGTCTCAGTCTGGGGGCTTATATTGCCGAGATGAACAAAACTCTAGATCTTGGAATTGAGTGGCATTATGATGAAATGACCATGAAGTCCATCTTTTCTTATACTTTTAGGATTGTTTTCATTTTTTTTTTTAGTTTTACCATTTTGTTTGTGTATCTTTGCGATGCAAATTTTTATAGTTTTGTTTATCTGTGGCTTTTGTGGGCTTTGTATAGTATTTACTATACACGTTTGGCATATTGTTATTAAATTTTTTTTTATTCATAAATCATCAACTGGAATTGGTAAGGTTCGAGTTCGAGTACTGGGCGATTGGATAAGCCAAGTAAGAGACCATCAACCACGCTTCTGCGTGTATCTTTTTCAATTTTTGTTCGTATATAAATTGAAACCAAGGTTATGTGCATATTGTCTGATGGATTATTGACAATGCTCGTTATTGATATGCATCAGAGTTTTTTTTAGCGGCGCTGCTTATACCTATAGCTATGGTCGTGTACTACCTACCTAGATAGACTCGAAACCTTATGTAGTTATTTAACTAAAAATGTAAAGCAAGGAATTTGACTCAGCAGGATGTAGATAACGACGACGATTGATTGATGAATCGAAAGATGGCAAGACTTATGGTTGAGGTGGAGCACTTAAAATGGCATTTAAAATTGCAAAATTCTACGGAAGAGTGATATGGTCTAAAGAAAAATTAAGTATATACGTGAACATGGGGATATTAATTTTGTGCATTCAAAAATGTTCAATGTTAATTGGTGTATGCTTCGCAGCCTGTACTGCGCTTGTATGGTATGGTCCAGTCCCATACAAAATTCTCTTTGATAATATATGTATATTTCGTTTCATAGCTAGGACCCACAAATTATAGCCTGGAAAGGGAAAAGGAAAACAAAGGGTCAACCCACCATATTTAAATTATAATAAATAAATTAGGTGGCGCAACAGCTCGTGGAGAACCAGGGCCTAGTGACTTACAACTCACAACCATTCCTGTGTGCGTGTTTGTTGGCAGGAATGGAGGGGACCTACAGTTTTTTGCCGAGTCCGAACGGCTAAATGAGAAGCACTTTTCATGACAAGTATACTCTTGGAGGATTTGTCAGTTCCTCGCAAGAGGCAGTACCTCGAATAAAACATTTCTGTTTTTAGGTGGCACGGCTGGGAATCGAACCCCTACCTTCGGCATGACAGTCCTACGCACTAACCATCAAGCCACGAGGTACTACTATTTAAATTAAACCTTTTGAATATATTTGTCGAGAAGTTTTGATTTCTTTAAATAAATAAATATAAATATGGAGCCCCTTATAGTCTAGGAAAATCAACTCAAAAATTAGGCTAACCTAGAACTACATAATTGCAAAGGAACATCTGTAAATGAGGTCTTATTGAAAATGTTGCGTAAAAAATTCTACCACTATACCAAGATCATCTTTAATTAGTTTAGAAACCTTACCGAGACCAAAATGTCCCTTCTAGTGAAACATGTGGCGAATGATTTGGTTCTGAAGAGACTTTGGAACCACCAGAACATATGTACCGTCTATTAATTTGATGAATGAATATCTCGAATTTGTTCTTTAGTTGTGCGTTCTTCGCAGCTTTTACAGACTCAGTGCGTCCACGTGGCGCATGGAAGTCCCGGATCGGTGATGAACTTCGCAATTGAATTATTTTATATTCCCGGGAGTATAAAATAATCATTTTTCTAGTAAGCCACAATGCCACATTCTAAACGTGTTTCATCTAACCTATCCATACCAGATCCCAACTCTTTGCCACAGCAAACATCAAAATCCTTTTCGACAACCACAGCAGCCGTCTTCATCGAGGAATAAACAATACTCTAATAACTGGTCCTTCAAAATGGGCATCATACCTAACTTTTCTCGTTCCCTTTTCCAGAACTCATCTCTTTCCGGTAATCCGTCTAAAACTAAACCTCAAAGAGTCAAAGAGTTTCTTTTCACCTAACTCCTTCTACTCACCTCTTATCTCCACTTTTCTCGTCTCCAACCCAATTACCCCCAACAAATTCTAATCCAAACTTCGACCTCAGTTCTGGAGCCAAATATCCTTATTTTCGCAGTTCTCATATTCTTAACCCCTCACCAACTTCTCTCCCCAGCACAACACCTAACCACACATCCTCTTCTTCACCAAACCCATCAATCCCCGTCTCTTATTCTTCAGTCTACTCTACCTCTCCACCGACATCAATTACCCCTTCCTTAATCACCACTCAGTCTTTTACAACTTTCCCAACTGCAATTCTTCCTTTATTGATCCCCTTTTACCCCTACAGTCAAATGCACCCAACAATCTAGTGAATCCACTGAATGTCGCTATGCTCTCTCTAGGTTTAGAGTTAAAAAAAAAAATCACGAAAACATTAGTCTGTTTTTGGCATATGCACGAAAAACCTGACTCCGTCTGCTTTGAATGTAAAACGAAAACTAGTGTAATGGTCTCCATTCAACAGGAAGGTCTCTCCACTGATGTCACCAGTCTTAAAAATCTCTTCATAAGATATCTTGATTTTCTTAATTTGTCTCCCTAAAAGGTGGAGAATTATCTTGAGGCCTTGGGACAGTATATTCACTCAAAGCGGATCTCACACCTTCAACGTAGCAGAGCTGACCATGATAGATTTTTTCGTTCCTAATGTACTCCCGACATCCACTTCTCTTTCTAAAAATCTCCCTTTTCTTTCTACTTTCAAAATGTAAGAGGCCTTCGTTCCAAAGCCGTCAGTTTTGCAACAAACTCATGCCTTACCCTCAGAAGTATATGCACTGACTGAAACGAATCTTATCCCCAGCATCAAAAATCAAGAATTGTTCCCTTCTTCATTGAACGTTTATCGCGATGATGTTATTAGCCGACCCACCAATGATTGCCATAGCCGTGGTGTCCTTCTTGCTGTAAAAAATTCTATAGACTCTTCCCTTATTGCCATATCCTGTTCCCCTATTCTTGATTATGTGTCAATTAAGATCTCACCACCCCGAAAGTCACTTTTCGTTGTCTGTTGTTACATCTTACATTCACAACCCATCAAATCCTATGAACTTGCAATTAAAACGATTGATCATATCACTGATTTATGTGACCCCCATGATGAGATCCTTCTTTTTGGTGACTTCAACCTTCCTAATTTAAAATGGACTCCATCAGACGATCTTTCGTTTTATCTTGCTTCAAATCCCACATCCGCCATAGAATGTCTCTTCTTAGATAGCCTTGCTGATTCAAGCCTCTGCCAAGTTAGTGGCATGTCAAATTTCCTGGGTAGGCAACTTGACCTTATTTTCACAACAGACCCCATCAACTCTTCTGTATCACCTAGTCCCCTTTCTCTATCAACCATCGACAACTTCCATTCTCCCCTTCTTCTCTCGTTCTTTCACGATTCTCCATTACAGTCCACCCCCTCCTACGGATATGCCTTCTTACGACTTCCACAAAGCAAACTTTCGTCTAATCAATGATTACCTTAGCAAAGTGTCATTCAATTTTGACAAATTAACCATAAATGATGCCTTAACTCTATTCTACAGAGAAATATTTTACTCTATTTCTCTTTATGTTCCTTTTTCCCGCCACAAAACCTCGTCTACTTCTCCACCTTGGTATAATCACAACCTTCGCTCTCTGCGGAATAAAAGAGAAATAAGTTATGGGAAAGTTACCTCCACTCTCGTTCTCCTACTGACTATTCTAACTATCTTGGTTCTTATCTCCATTTTACCGAGCTATACAATTCCCTTTACCAGAGTTATCTAACGGAAATGCACTAACCTTATCAAAGATCCTAAGTTATTCTTTCAGTTTGTTATCTACAAAAGAAAATCCGATGGCTTCCCAACCACTTTCTCTTTCAATAACGTAACTTCGAGTGATCCTAGCAATATTGCCAACCTTTTCGCCACATTCTTCAAACAATCTTTTGCTGACGACTCCTTTGTTCCTGATTCTACCTATTTCAATTATCTACAAAGTTTTTCTCTTGGACCGCTTCTCCCTCGAACTGTCAATCCCTTTCTCATCGAATATAAATTGAATCAATTAAGCGATGAATTTAATCCGAGTCCAGATGGTCTCCCTGCCATACTTCTAAAAAAATGCTCTTCCACCCTCTCTCTCCCTGTCTCAAAAATTTTTAGGCTTTCTCTAAATCAAGGACTGTTTCCTCAGATATGGAAATCATCTTTCATAACTCCTGTACACAAAAAGGGTCCGAAGAGCGATGTTAACAACTATCGTCCCATTGCTTAGCTTTCACACATACCCAAACTATTCGAAAGTATTTTGTATGAAACCTTAAGTTTCCACTGCAAATCTCTCATCTCCTCCTCACAACACGGCTTTCTCAAGTGCCGGTCTACAACCACTAACCTTGTTGAATTTGTGTCCTACAACCTCTCAGCCTTAGAGAAAGGCTACGAAGTTGATGCTATCTCAAGTCAACAGATTTCAGCAATGCATTCGACAAATTTGCCCATAAGCTTATTCTTTTCAAGCTGTCCACTCTAACTCTAGGGTTTGAACCATCTTTGTTAAATTGGATTTGTTCTTACCTTGAAAACCGTTATTACAGCGTTCGATTCAGTTCTGCCACCTCTTGCCCTTTCTTAGCTACCTCCGGTGTCCCCCAAGGCAGCCACCTAGGCCCACTTTTATTTATTCTCGCTATTAACGAAGGGTCATCAAACATTCTTCTATCTCTCTGTACGCCGATGATACCAAGTTCTTCAAGATCATTTCATCAACACATGACCCTTCCCTTATTCAACAGGATCTTGACAGTTTTTCAGTTTGGTGTCTAAAAAATCAATCACTTTTTCACGCAAACGTATCAAATCTCCTCCCCGTCTTTACTTGCTCCATAATCTCCCATACCCATAGTTGATAATATTTGCGACCTTGGCATTTTATGTGACCCAGAGCTTAATTTTCTCACTCACATAGACGATATCATTCTCAAAGCAAACTCAGCGCTCGGCTTCGTCAAAAGATGGTCCAAAGAATTCTCCAACCCCTATGTTACCCGGTCTTTATATATATTTGTTTGTCCTCTCCTAGAATACGCCTCTCAAGTTTGGTTCCCTTATCAACTTACTCACATTTCAAGAATTGAGAGCATCCAGCGTCGTTTCTTACGATTTGCTCTTCGAGGTCTATCGTTTAAGAATCCTCTGATCCTGCCTCCCTATCTAGATCGCCTTAAACTAATAAACTTGAATTCGTTGGAAGAACGAAGAGAAATATCAGACATTCTCTTCATTCATCGACTTCTCTCTGGTTCCGTTGACTGCATATCGCTCAACAACTCTGTCTCTTTTAATACTAACCCTAGTAATACACGTAATCCTCGTCTCTTTTATATACCCACCCACCGAACCTCTTATGGCTCCAACGAGCCAATTTCTCGTATGCTGCGGGCTGTTAATTCAAACATGTGCTCCTTCGACTTTAACCTAAGTACTCCTTGCTTAAAAAAACGATTTCTGAACCGCTAAACGCATCACGCAACTTATCTTAAGTTCTTAGTTTTTAAGTTAGATAAAGAATTAGCTTGTATTAAGCCGAATAAATGGGGGTTTTTGCCCCCACCAAAATTAAAAAAAATTAAAATTAAATTAAAATTAAAACTTAAAACACTGGATGATACAAATCGTTACCGTGTTTTTGTATACGTGCACAGCCTCGTATCCATCCTTAGAGGCGTCGATACGCAGCTGGCTTGGCAAAGGAGGGTTAAAAACCTTCAGCACCGGCTCCATGCAAAGCAGTTCCTTCAATTTTATGTAGGCTTCTTCTTGAGATGGTCTCCATATAAACATGGAATCTCGTTTTTTTAGGTCGGATAGTGGCTTTGCAATAATGGCGTACCGTGGTATACACTTCGGAAAATATCCCGTCCGTGAAACTGCATAACTGACTTAACGTTTTTCTCTTCCGATGGTCTTATGCATCCGTTCCTGATAACATGGCCAAAGAACTTTACTTGATTTTGGAGAAAGGCACATTTTCCCCAGATTATTATAGGCCCGTTCTCCTCAGTTACCTTCAGAACTTTCTTAAGCTTCGTATGTGGATGTGGCAGGTATAATCAAATCGTCAATATTTGCCAAAACAACTACTTGGCGTTTGAGATCTTGAAGAACAACATTAACATACCTCGGGAACACGGCAGGAAAATTACATAGGCCGAATGGGACATAATGGCCGTACGGAGTCACAAAAAAGATGCTCATAAGCCAATTATCTGGTACAAAATGACTTATCAAATTATAATACTCGCCTGAAATCTCGATGTTTTAACTGGCTGTCTTCTAAATGCATTAGTGTCAACTCCTGAATACTAAATGTCACATAAACTCAACGTCTGCATGAGTCTCTGTTTGCCAGGAGTAAGATCGCTTCCAGTATCGATGAGTGCTCGAAAGTCTTGACATTGGACTTTGATTGGAATAGTGATATCTGGAGCCATCAATCTGTTTACCTTAGCACTTGTCGATTGTTTTTTCTCTGAACCATTCTTAGCAATTTCACACTAAAATGTCAAATAATGGGCGGCCATTTTGAATCTTTGGCCATATTGGCTAAACGCGTCATAGATGGTAGAGTGGTAGATCTTTTGCCATCGTGATCTACGCAAAATGTCCAGTTTTCATCGCCAGATGTTCCTTTGCAAATAGTTCTAGGTTCCCAACAATTTGACTAGACTATTATCAAAGCTGAAACACTTATTTCACAACTTTATTACGAATGTTTTGTGTTGTTATTATTTTTATTTGTATTCTCCATTTTAAATGTCCGATGAGCCTAGTTTTAAAACGTCGTTTACTCAAGGTCATTATTTTAACAACTCCATGAAATCAATATAAACCAAATTGGTCATATAATCTCACCATTCAATAGCACCTACCTTACTTACGCTACTTGCACTATCACTTTCTTGTTCGAAAAAGTACGATAAATGTGCGAAAAGCAGTAAACTTGTTCTCTCATGTGATCGCAACCCGCAATTTATGTTACATTGCCCTTTGCTAACTAACGAAAGCAAATCCGGATATCTTTTCTAATTTATTACAACAAGCTATGCTGCTTTAAAATCTTAAGCAAAAGTCTTATGTTCTATTCTAAAGCCAGGCTCAACAGGCATTTAAATTCTGCTGAACCCAACAACTTTACTTGAGTAGAAAATCGCAATTAATTGCATACTAATCGCTTATCTAGAGTGTATCTCGGGTTCCATTAGACAAATCTGACATCTAGAGGAATACTCGTATAGGTACGCACAGGTACCTATGACCATGACTCTGAAGCTGATGTGCTCAAGTGAATTCTTTATAAGCCGATTTGAAGTGTTTCTTCTACATTTTTTCGACTTGTGTATATAGAAGATTATTCTGATATCGATGGTCATCATTCGCTTGCTCAAGGAAAACTTCTTCGATGTATTTATGTTTGTATAGAAAGAGGGTTAATGGTGTGTTCATATACTTAAAGTTTCGTTATGAGATTGGTGGTCAATTAAGGATTTTGATTGACATTTTTTAAGATATCAATATAAATTGAATTAATTTTATCTAAGGTTGGTTTTGGATTTTTTCTTACAACACTGATGAGAAACTGTAATTAAGCTTGAAGTTCCGGCTTTGATAAAGAAAATAAATAACGGATTAGATAATAATAAAGAATTATGTAGGAATGTATTCAATTGATCAAGGAAGAAACTATCTCAGGATTAGAAACAAAATGCCATCTGCCACATGTAGAACAGATTGGAGTCATCCATCAATTGGATTTTCACTTTTCAAAATGTTTCAATTTTTTGATTTAAATTAAATCACAACAAAAACATAAATGTTACAAAAAGAGCCAAGTTCTTATATGTACAAGAAACCTGTGTACAAAAACTCAGCCAAAAAATGTAATGAGATCTAAAATATATGCCAAGTTTTAAGTTCATGAAGTTTAATATCAAATATCTTAAGTAGAGCAATATCCAAACAATTCCAAATCATGACAGAAATTTGGTATTTAATGATTACTGATTAAAATATTGTGGGTTCACTGTTCAAGTTTTATACATTTCAAATTTGCGATTAAGTAAGTAATTAAGAGAAAACTTGCTTCTCTGCTTCCGCTAAGACAGTTGATTTTCATGTTGTTCTTGGTCTTCCAACCCGCCGTGCACCCTGAGGATTCCATTCAAAGGACTGCTTTGCAATTTCATCGTTTGGTTTCCTCAGTGTGTGACCAATCCAACGCCATTTACGCTTTCTTATGTCGACGTCCAGCCGCTCTTGACTTGTCCTGCGCCACAATTCCTCATTTGATATAATTTGTGGCCACTGAATCTTTAGGATGTGGCGCAGACAGCGATTCACAAAAGCCTGCAATTTCTTCGAATTGGTAGACGTGACTATCCAGGTTTCACAAGCATATAACAGCACGGATTTCACATTGGATTCGAAGAATCTCAACTTAGTGCGTAAGGAGATTTGACTATGGATTTCTAAATTGGGGACAGAGTACCGAAGGCAGCACGAGCTTTATTTATTCTACTTTTAACGTCCAGATCCGTACCACCGTTTGCAGAAACAATACTGCCAAGGTAGTTAAACTGTTCAACTTACTTTAACTGGCGTCTCCTGCAGAATAATACGCTGCTGTGTGGAGCGGCCTGTGACTGTGAGCATTATTTTTGTCTTTGTGCTGTTTATTTTTAGACCACTCGACTCTCCCTTCACTTGCAGTGTTTGGCACATCCCGTTCAGCCCACTGATGTTATTTGCCAGTAGACATATGTCATCGGCATAGTTTAAATGACTGAGCCTTTCGAACGGTCTCCATTGAATGCCCTGTCGCTCAGCTGTACCAACACGGGGAAAACGGCTCCAACGATTAAAATTTTTTTTTTTTACATATATTCATATTTTGTCAAGTAATCAAATGGCATACTTTTTTTTGAGCTCTAAGTTATTTATCAGACTGTTTATACAATTAAAAGAACGATTTAAATGCTTTTTATACTTTTTCTATAAATTTCTTGAATATTTTTTTAAGTCCCACACAACTTGAACATAAGAGCAAGTACGTGCGATCCAGTCGTGCATTTCATTTAAGTTTAATTTGTAATGTAATTTTTTTTTACTTAAAATTAATGACTGAAAATGACTCATTGTGTGATCAATTTAAAGTGTTTTGTTTTTAGTTTCTAATGATTATTCACGGATCACACGGCCCAGAGGCGCGGATCCAGGATTTCGTTTGAATTTTAGGGAGTTTCCAAAATTTTGATGAGGAAATTTGAGTAAACTTCATACCGCTCTACTCGCCTGGCCATACAAAGCAATGGAGTTGATGAGTTTTAAATTTAAAGAATGCAATTAACTCTTTCATAACTGCCACAGTGTCTCGAACAGCGGGTACTTTGAACTTTGTGAAATGAAGTTTTGTAGTTTGCAGCTATAGCATGGTGTCTTAACAGCGTTTTTGAGTTCCCTCTGGATCTGCGTAACTCCACAATTATGCTCGGAATACATAATTGCGCAGTGGTATGTTCCTATTCAGACACATGGCGTTCGAGTGAAACTTCCAGCCTCTTCTTAAGCTGGGACAACCCAAACTAACCTTGCCAGTAAAAAACCGTTTTCGAGAACGTCATCAGCGTCAAAAATGCATTTTGCAGAATGTTCTCATAAACGCAAACTGCAAAAGTCTTCTGTTCAAAAAGGCAAATACAAGTTACATATTCGAAAACATCTTGTTTGGTCAGTAGCGTAGCTGTTGGACGAAATTCATTTCGTTTCTCATTAAAAAAAATGAGAAAGTTTAGTAATTATGTAATGTTATAGGAATTTTTTACAAAAACCTGTAACGAAGTGTTATACTTTTCACTCCCCCCCCCCCATACCAAGCGTTCAACGATCCGTCGCCGTCCATTTATAAAAACATCCACCGCCAGCAACATCAGCTATCAGCACCCTACATCAACTACCAGTACCCTATATCAGCATAACATACGCCCGCCACCACCCATCGAATGATCAACAGCCACAGCACAAAGAATACCATTGTATACACTCTGATAAGCAACAACAACTGCACATTGCATTCGGTGCTGCCGACGCCATACGATTTTACATTTGACCTTCTTACAATTCACACTGTCTTGTGGTACAAAAATTATGATGAGGAGGTACAAAAATCCGGAAAAGCAGAAGCTTGTTACCTCAAAAAAATTCCTAATTATTAATAAATAATTCCGAATTATAAAAGACAGTTAAGTTTCCAGCGGTTCATTGTTTTTAGCAACTTTGATAAGCTTAGGTCCTTTATTTGGTGCATCCGTGTATCATTTAAAGAAAACCTTTTTGGCATCCGCCGTTAAAAACCCGTTGTTCTCCCTTGGACTATCCTTGGGCTGGAATCAGATTCCTACCGTTGTTCTCCCTGCTTGCTCTTTGGAGTTGGTTCAGGGCTATACCCGCTGTTCTCCCTTGGACTATCCTTGGGCTGGAATCAGATTCCTACCGTTGTTCTCCCTGCTTGCTCTTTGGAGTTGGTTCAGGGCTATACCCGTTGTTCTCCCTTGGACTATCCTTGGGCTGGAATCAGATTCCTACCATTGTTCTCCCTGCTTGCTCTTTGGAGTTGGTTCAGGGCTATACCCGTTGTTCTCCCTTGGACTATCCTTGGGCTGGAATCAGATTCCTACCGTTGTTCTCCCTGCTTGCTCTTTGGAGTTGGTTCAGGGCTATACCCGTTGTTCTCCCTTAGACTATCCTTGGGCTGGAATCAGATTCCTACCGTTGTTCTCCCTGCTTGCTCTTCGGAGTTGGTTCAGGGCTATACCCGTTGTTCTCCCTTGGACAATCCTTGGGCTGGAATCAGATTCCTACCGTTTAATCCCCGATTCGCTTCTTCTAAGTGGATTTTGTGGGCAGAGTCTACTCCTGTAGCTCTATAAAACCCAGCTTTGATTTATATGAAATACCGTGTTAGTTATCATAAGACAAACCAAAATTATAAGATTTATATGAAATACTGTGTCAGTTATCGTAAGACAAAAGGAACCAAAATTGTTACATTGTAAACCTCTTCTTCTTATTAATAAAGATACAATATTATAAAGCTAGTGTTTAACCGAGTTCTTTCCTTCTTTACCCGAGTTTTAGCTGCTTTTCATCGGGAAAACCCTGGACTACGACGAGCCTACCTCAGCCTCGAATAAAAAGCATCACAAACCGTCAATATACACGGAAAGAATTGAAAAATCACCAATTGAAAAATTTGCTGTTGCAACTTACGAATCATGTTTTATTTGTAAATCAAGGCATTTTGATACCAAACTAATACAAAAACTGGTTGTTTAATATTCAAAACGTAGAAATTTACAAAATTAGTTTCTTCGTGATTTGCAATTAAAATCCATGATTCAAGCTTGTACTTTTCATAGCAAAATACAACTTTGTTGGCGTAATTTACTCTCCAAAAGAATAATTTCACATGCGGCATTTAAAAATATTGATTTGCGATAAATATTTAGTAGTTTACATTGCACAATCACTGATTTACGTTTTTTTTTGTCGTAGTTTGCAACTCCATGAGAATAGTTGCAAAACACAAAAAAAAAAAATCTTAAATCACGACTTTCTTGTCGCAATTCACTTCTCGAAGAGATAAAGCACCACAACATGGCATGTGTCTAATCATTAATACACCAACAGACCAGACACCAACAGGGCCGGACAAGCTATACGTACAAGCGGTGCAAATGCACAGGGCGCTGACCCCAATGGGCGCATTGAGGAAGTATACAAAAAGCCACAACCACTACCTGACTTTTTTTTGATTTCAATTGTTTTTAATAGCTCAAATAGC
Organism: Dasysyrphus tricinctus; assembly: GCA_963921185.1. Lineage (NCBI taxonomy): Eukaryota > Metazoa > Arthropoda > Insecta > Diptera > Syrphidae > Dasysyrphus > Dasysyrphus tricinctus. Next base: position 108,150,377 of record OY992530.1, read on the forward strand.
GTTTTTTTTTTTTTTGGCTCTGAGCAAACCTCTGAGCAGAGGCTGAGCGATCAGAGCAGAGCTCCGAGGAGATTATGATCAGATTCCTCAGATTTAATTATGAAACACACTTGAGCATTGAACTGTCAATTCATAGGTGCGTTTGTAACGTGAAATTTCTTGCTATTTTTTTTTACAATTTGCTGTCAAAACACATAAGAAAAAAACAGAAATAATTATGTTTGTTCCTAAAAACACACAAAATTATTTGTATACCTGAAGTTGACGGGCGACTGTCCAGGTCCATTTTTAATTATGTGTTTTTTTGTCTGGTTAAATCACTAAACAAAATAAGTGAAGCTGGCTTCGCTCAGCGTTTTGCTCGATTCGCTCGGTCATTTAGGCCTGAGCTAATTGAGCAAGCTCTGAGCTAACTCAGATGGAAGAAAGAAACACACTTTTAATGCTCTGTATGTCTGAGCTAAAAAAGAAACATAGAATTTTTGTTTGATAGTTCCGTGATCTGCTCTGAGTTAAAAAGAAAAACGCCAATTGATATCCATTCTTTGAATTTAAAATTAATTTAAGGACAGATATGTATCATATAGGTGCCATGAGAGCCATAGTGACCTTACTGCAATTTTATCGAAATAGAGCTTATTACGAAAATTGAATCTGTATTTACTAAAAACTAAACAATACGTCTGCATTTCCTTATTTTTGCTCTACTGAAAATAATGAAAAATGCGGTTAGGCCACTATGGCACAATGGCACTCACAGCCTCATATATGTATCCACTATTCCAAATATCAAAAATAAATCGATGGCTATTTTCCAACCCACTGTACAAAACTTGACCACAAAATCTTGGCAAAGTGCACGATTTTGTTTGCCTGTTAGGGATACCTCATTCGCCTCTTGGGGATACTTCGTTAAGAAAACGTATATCAACGTCTACCCCTTGGGAAAATGACTTCTTCCACCAATAACCGCAATTGAAGGCTAATGATGAAGCCTGCGCAGGGTGCTATTTTAGCTCGCGCCGGCCCTGGACACCAACTATCTGTAATGCAAATTGGCCTAGTGGTTGCATGCAACTGGAGGGTTGTGAGTTCAAATCCAAGTTGAGTCACTGGCTGAACAGAATGGAGACGGAGCTGCAACTGGAGCTGCAACTGGAATAGCTGTCAAAATGTTGAATAACCACAAATTCAATGATGCGAACAGAACGCGACGCAACTGCAGACGGAGCTGCAGACGCAACTGGACAAGTTGGCCAACTTTTAACTTTTGCTTGCAGCTTTTTTGACGTTTTGAAATTGTGAGCAAAACAGAGTGTTAACATGTGGGTTAAAGTAATTTTTAAACTCTTTTCAATGTCTCATAAAGACGTAAAGTAATTTTAGCTTCTTTTTCATCATAATTCATTTTTATTTTTGTTTTCATCTTTATTTTCGATACTAAAATGTCAGAAAGCTGTACAGCTGCATTGTGGGCGCGTAAAAAAAATCACGTACGACACTTTTTGACAGCTATTCCAGTTGCAGCTGCAGCTCCAGTTGCAGCACTCTATTCTGTTCAGCCAGTCAAGCGTAAAGTATTTATTTCAACAAAAAAAATTAATTAGTTGCGTATACCTGCAAAATGAAGGGTTAAAGCAAGATTGATCTTTCAAGTGGCAATATCACGAAATGAAAGTGCTGATCACAAATCATTTTTGCAAATTTACAAACTATGCAGTTGAGGAATATTTGGATCAAATTGCAATTTGTTGTTCGCAATTTTTGTTTTCTCTCGAAAGAATAATAATTGATACTAAAAAAGTGTTGATTTACGATTTTTGAGTATCAATATCTTCATTTTGCTCAGTTTTGCAAATTGCAAACAAATAGTCGTAATCTGCAGCTCATTTTTCGTGATCCTAAGTGTTACACAATTCGTGATTTTTGTAGTTTCTAGATTTTTGTTCATTTGAAATGTTTGCATTCAATATTTTTGTCATTTGAGATCGCAAAATGAACAAGAGTCAATCCAAAAATAGTAGATCAGTTTTTTTGACAGCACTGAAATAGTAATAAAAAAGTATTAAAATTCAGGATTTTATTTCGAATGGATTCGGGATTTTTGGCATTCGGGATTCTGTTCATTCGGGATGTTGGCATTGGGGATTGTGTTTTTTTGCAATTCGGTATTTTGGCATTCAGTTTTTGTACCCTTCCCTCAAAAGTCACCAATACAAAAATAAAACTGCCAAACCCAAATATACCCTTCGGATTCTGTTATCGGGGTGAATATAAATGAAATTTATTCTGTCCGTAAAAAAAAAGGAAAATTTTCCAAATAATCTGTAGAATAATCAATCTTGGCCGTACTGCAGAAGCAAAGTCAAAACGGCATTTTTCGTTTATGATCTCATGTGTCAGTTTTTATGGAATCTTTTATCACGTGAAAAGAGCGCTAAGGATGACATCACGATATTCTCCAATTTCTTACAAATAGCGTTGATTTTTTCACCAATTAACTAAGTAGTTTTCTTCTAAAAATTATTCACAAGTCAAAATCCTTACTGTAGGCCAATATTTACTTAAAACATATTTAAGAAATTAAAACATTGTTATTTTTTTTGAAAAGGAATTATTAAAAACTTATTTTAAAACCAGGAAATTTTACTTGTAATTTAATATCCAAAACAATCTGAGTCAAAACTTTTTTAAAGATAAGAAAACTTTTATTTTCGCCTTGAAAAATGTATTCTGTCAGTCTCTCTGGCCCCAAACCTTCGGGGCCCTAGGGCGCCGCTCCAGTTCGCCCCAGGGTAAAAAACCGCAGTAAAAACTTGAATTGGCAAAAAAAGTATTGAGAAGCTGGAGAACGTGTTCATAAACGTCAAATGCGTTTGCAAGAAAATTGAAGGGCGTTGATAATAAAGATTTTGTACAAACAAAACCATTGCATTAATTTGAAAATAGCTTTATTTTAGCTAAACTGAAACTTAACTTAAACCAAAATCTCAGATGCCTTCGTCCATCGATACAAAACCAAATTTTCCACACTGAAATAAAACACAACGATCATAGTGGAAAATACAAAGAAAACACCACTTTATTAAACCTTTCCGTCTGACCTTCTCGTTTGAGCTTTCGATTGTGACTAACTTTCGTTATACACATTATTTACAATAAATTTAGCCTTCGTTAAGTTTTAATATAAATGTTTCATATAAGCTCAAAACATCGACTGCAGAGCTGCCAGACTCATGAAGTTCAATACAATAGCAATATTCGCGTCGAAAAATGTCGATCATTTGGAAATCGAATTGACGTTGACTTGACGTTTTCAAAAACTGCTAAAAACAACTATCCTTAGGTGTACAAATTCCATCCAACTTCTCTTCGGCAGTGACTGCTGTGGTCGTTTCCTGTGCCGAGATTCAGCTATTTCAGCGAGTGAGATGAGATGACTCGCCTTACTCGCCGACTCATCTCACTTCACTCGCAAAAGTGATTCAGCTATTTAAGTGAAATGAGTAAGTTCGAACTTAGTTTCGAACATGAGACAAAGAATGAAAATAGAAGAGCTAAATTCTACCTCCTTGTCACACTCGCTACGCAAAACGAAATGAAACAACAAATACAACAATGTAAACATTGGAATCTTTAATAATGGAGTTTGTAGTATCTTTTGTTTCAATTATTTTGTTTGTCATAATTTAAGTTTAATGTGAGTTTCACCCTTGAGAAATAAAAAGTTTAAAAATGTTTAAAGTGAAAAGAATATAAATTTACTTAAAATAATATGTATATGTGCATATGATAATAAAATAAAATTAAAGAATTAATAAAAGGGTAGTTGTTTTTATCTACGTTGTTGTTTTTTTATTTCGTTTCCTATCCATGAATAGGAATTCTTGAGAAAAGCACACATACCTATCCAAAATTGGAAATTTACCAACACATACACCAAGTCACTGCGGAAATATCTGGCGAGTAATCTGACATTTCATTTCACTCGCTCACTCACTCCCTTTTGCTAACTGAATCGATTTTCGACGAAAAGTGACTCATCTCACTCACTCCCTGCGGCTTCGAATTAGCTGAATCTCGGCACTGGTTTCTTTCCAATCTTCTTCTTCTTGAATTCCTTCTCTTTGCTTGTTTAATAATATGGAACACGGAAGTTCCTAAAACGCATCCACGAAAAATCATCACGAATACTTAGGTACTTACATACATCGGAAACGTAACTTCTTATAGCTAAAACAGATCTGCACGCATCGCTGCGAGTAAAACTCGAAAGTGGACACAGACACAGGCATGAAATAAGCTCACTAGAGGAGAATAAAGATATCATTGAGTCGCTCTCGAGAATTTTCTAGTGAAAGTACTCCCTCAATGGAAACGCACATTTAAATATATATAATAAACAGAACTCTATCACTCTTTTAGTATGCATTTTTTGGTATTTCTTGATCATTTTTATACACAAATGTAGTTTATTATTTTAACTTAAATATGATATCTTTATCCTGTAGATCCAAGCATTTGAAGAAAAGTTTGAAATTTTTGAAGCATCGACGCATTTTGAACATAAATTTTTTGTTTTAAATTAAATTCAACTTTAAGGTTGAAAATTTAGATACGTGCCCCACCCACATTTAACTATAAAAAACCACTTACAAAGGAGAATGGGCAAATTGGTCTACCTACTCAACAGAGATGTGTCATACATCAATGAAAAGGTTATTGCAAATACTTCATTATATTATATGGCCGTTAAGTTGTAAACCATGGGGTTCAAAAGATATTCGGCTTTAAAGCACCAAAAACAATAATAATGCATTTCTTAATTGGTACTTGGATGACCTGCTCAACATTTATGTGTTATATATCGTTGGAAAGGTTATTGCATGTAATACGTTTTTGTATATGGCCGTTAAGCCGTAGACCCCGGGGTTCAAGAGCTACATGGACATGAAAAACTCCAAATATAACAATAATGCAGTTCTTGATTGGCACTTGGTCTACCAACTCAACAGAAATGTGTCATACGTCATTGGAAAGGTCAATGAGAGTACTTCATTTTCTTATATCGCAACCAAGCTCCAAACCATGGGGTTCAAAAGATATTCGGCTTTGAAGCAGCAAAAACAACTAAAATGCATTCTTAATATGGTAACTGGTTGCACAACTCAACAGTAATGTGTCAGGTATCGTTGAAAAGGTTAACTTATGTGCTTTATTTTTTTATATGGGCGTTATACGCTCAACCATGGGATTCAAAAGATATTTGGGAAAAATGCAGAAAAGAGCAATAATGCATTATGGAGCGTGGTCTTCTTACTCAACAGCGATGTGCCATAGTTTTTTGAAAAGGTAATAATAATATGCACGGTCGGTACATGTGCGCATGTTATATCAATTTTGTGGTATATTTGTGTTTTGCCCGGCATCAAAATGGATTTACGCCTCCTACAGCTCACCTCAGCAATGTCATATTGGATGACGCTATTATTAAATATTAAAAAAAAAAAATATATGAATACATTTTCTATGAATATCTCTATTACTTATTTTTAAAACTCATCCATTGATACATATATACGCTCAGCTTGAATATGAATATCCTTAAGCCCCAATGTCAACAGCTGATAGAAAAACAAATGATTGAAGAACATATTATTACCTATTCAAAAATGTATGGCACATCGCTGTTGAGTAAGAAGACCACGCTCCAATGAAGAAATGCATTATTGTTCTTTTCTGAATTTTTCCCAAATATCTTTTGAATCCCATGGTTGAGCGTATAACACCCAAATAAAAAAATAAAGCACATAAGCTAACCTTTTCAACGATACCTGACACATTACTGTTGAGTTGTGCAACCAGTTACCATATTAAGAATGCATTTTAGTTGTTTTTGCTGCTTCAAAGCCGAATATCTTTTGAACCCCATGGTTTGGAGCTTGGTTGCGATATAAGAAAATGAAGTACTCTCATTGACCTTTCCAATGACGTATGACACATTTCTGTTGAGTTGGTAGACCAAGTGGCAATCAAGAACTGCATTATTGTTATATTTGGAGTTTTTCATGTCCATGTAGCTCTTGAACCCCGGGGTCTACGGCTTAACGGCCATATACAAAAACGTAGTACATGCAATAACCTTTCCAACGATATATAACACATAAATGTTGGGCAGGTCATCCAAGTACCAACTAAGAAATGCATTATTATTGTTTTTGGTGCTTTAAAGCCGAATATCTTTTGAACCCCATGGTTTACAACTTAACGGCCATATAATAAAATGAAGTTTTTGCAATGTCCTTTTCATTGATGTATGACACATGTCTGTTGAGTAGGTAGACCAGATCCCATACATTTTTGCCCATTCTCCTTTGTAGAGGAGGGTTGGAGGTAAGGCAATAACTTTTAAAACATTATTTGCACCCATTGCCACCCCCCCCCCCCCTCCTCCCTCTTGCATCCGTGCCTGCGCCGCCACGCTGCCGTTGAACATAATGAATAATCCTTATTCGAATTGATGTGTATGCTAGTTTTTTGCTCCCCAACTGCTTACCAAACGCTCGATCGCTCTCGCTCATCAACCACCCCGAGCTTCGCATGGTGGAGCCACAAAAACTTTGTCCTGTTTACAGCGATAAATCTTCTAGCCTAAAATGGCAGCACAAGCAAAATCGTTTATCGGGAGGTCATACATCTTCAAAGCCTTAATAATCTCAAATGCAACGCTGAGGCATCCTGAACGGAAGTTGTACATCGATTTCCTTGGTAAGTATGCACGATGCATTGAACCAGTTGACCAAGTTTGTGATCTTAAAGGCTCTTCGTAAGGCCACAACGGATACGGTGCTGAAGTTCTTGCGAGAACCTGGTGTCCTGCGATTTTGGACTTCCGGAAACTATTCTCTCCGACAACGGCAAACAATTCACTAACCGTGTGTTTGAGAAGTGTAAATGTCGTTATTGAGCATAAATTACGTCATGATTCAGGACCGCCGCATATTCTCCGCAAGCAAATGAAGGGTCCAGGGGAAAAACGGCTAAAGTCCACTTTTTGAAAAAATTAAACTAATGATGACATCTTATAGATGTGTATGGGTACTATCTGATGTAGTATAGCTCTCTTCACATAGGATTTTGAAAACTCGCAAAATAGTATACTTTTTATAAAAACTTTTTTTTAAAGTATCTTTTTTGCACCAAAAATTAAACAAAGCGATATTAAAAAAAGAAAAACTTGTGAATAGACCTAGCGACACGTCAGGTCAATAATTAAAACAAAAAAAAAATTAGATATTCTAACTACATCCGGTTGAGGTCCTGTCTATCAAATTGAACTGCAAAAACGGTCCAATGTCACGCTTGTGAAAATTATTTTATTTTTAAACTCTATTTTGAAAATCTAGAGGTGTCTGAAGGTCCTTTTGACTCATGTCAGCTTATCATGCAAAAAATTCAAGATGTTAAAATCAATATACATATGTTTGCTTACTTGAGTACTTCGTGATCAACAAAAAAAATTTTTAGTTTTATTTATTTTTCCTTAAATTATCCAATATTTTAGTAATATATTTACAACTACGTTTTTCTCGCAATCAATTAAAGTGGGCTTAAGCCGTTTTTCCCCTAGACCCTTAAAATGTTAGCGAGATAATTAATAGAACGATTCTCACAGAAGAAAATCGGACATAAATTTGCAGTTGATACTCGATAACCAGCGCTCTGCGCACAATGTTTCACTCGGCGATAAAGATGCCACCTTACGAAGCCTTGTTTAGACAAAGTTGTGTCGGGCATGGCTCGGCTTGCAAACTGCTCCCTAAACTAAATGTCAAATGTGGATATTGTTTCGAATGCTGCACAAATGAACATCTTGCATGCCTTATAAAAATTCTCTAGATAATGCGCATACCCAATATGAGAATAGCTTTTATCTACGGATTAAGGATGTCAAGTTTGCAGTCGAAGATGTGGTCTTCGGAAGGAGTTTCGCCCTAGTGATGCGTAAATTTTGGGCAACTTTCAAACTGTGACCGCAAAACTTGCAGCTTTGTAAATGTTCGGACTAAAACTATCGGTGAGATAGGTAATCTTACGGTCTCAGACTATTACGTATTCGAAAAACTGATCGACTTTTAAACTACAAAATATAAAGAACAATCTAAGAGCACGAAACGTTCCGCGGTGAATTTTCAAATCTAGGCCCACCTATTGAAGACAGTCGATAAAAAAGGCTATCCCTATCAAAAACTCTATAACATTTTAGAAAAAATTCTGTATAAAGTGGTGATCCAAGTAAAGGAATACCGATAAATGTCTAAGTCACATCATTGCTCAGCAATTAGCTAGAACAATCAATCCAGTTTAATGCACTTTGTACTTCTTTTAAAGCAAGTTTTTTTTAGAGTTCAGACAGAGTTAAAGGGATTACAATGTTTCAAGTATAGGTATACAAAACACAGACAAAGAATTCTCGCAGGTAATTCTCTTGTCTCGATCTACAGCAAAAAACAGTCTTCATTCTCACACCACGCGCAAGTGCGCAACAATTTTTCTCGCTTACCTCCTTCATCCTCCGCACTAACTTGTCTACACCCACCTCATGTTACGTAGAAATAGAATAGTGAAAGACCTTGCATTCAACAAGAACTTCCAACTTGTTTTCATCATCATCATCTCCACCCACAAACTGGATTTGCTTCCTGAACGCTGAACGCTGAACGCTTAACCAACCAATATAGTATAGGTAGGTACCCTCAACTCAGCAAGTTCAGGCAACGCACCTAAACGAATTGTTTTGTAGATACTCGCGTATATGTAGGTACCTCTATGGAAAAACGTTCATTCTGTTTGAGGAAAGAATTTTCCCTACAGCCATTTACTGTCAAAGACCTTCTTACCTTATGCGTACTGAATAGTTGGTTGCCTCTGTTTTCCATGGCTAACCTTTGGTTCGTTCTGTCTTCCTAGAAATAAAATCCATCGACGAACGACGACGAGGACAGACGTTTTGTGTGCTCCTAGTACATGTTCAGAATGCCAATTTGAAGTTCCTTTGGAATGGCTGCTCTGGAGTGGGTATAGATAAGCTATACACCAGAATATTACATTTTCCGAGCGCACCCCTCGGGAAGAAATGTCATCGTAGTAGTGAGTTGTTTTTATACCACAAAACACAATACACAACTATCCGCACTAACCGAGAAATTGCTTCTATGATGTTTTTGTTAAGCAAAGACCATCAATATGCGCGATCCTCAGACGAAGCCTAAGAGCAGCATCATTCATTTTTATTTTTCTCATTTTTGCAGAAGAAGGGCAGGAAAATGTGGAATGGACCACAGTTCGTATGACTTTGCTGCGTAGGTTGCTCAGGCGTTTTGCCTGTTAATGCGTTTAGAATTTATGATTTCCACGAATGTTGCTTCAGCAATGAATGGCGGCTGCCGGGACAGCTCAGTCCGCAGCTTTTATGCTGTTCCGTCAGATCTTTCACGGACATACCTCTAAAAATGAGTTCTAATGTCGAAATCAATGAAAAACCGTAATCATTAGTTGTGGCAATTATGTGCATTAATTTAGAGAGGCGCTCTGTCTACACACGTCTTCGTTCACGTTATGCCGCCATCATGGTCGTTTTATATAGAGAGAGGCGGAGTAGTGCTTTATGGCCTGCGGCATATGCGGGCCATTTTATGGGTGGAATGAACTGCTGATTTTCGTTGAGGATTGAAAATGAAAACGCAAGTAGGTTGAAATATGGAGGATGGCAACATCGGCAGAAAGTCGACGACGACTATTTTAACCATTACCTCGATGAAGATTTTGCTTGGACTGCGCACGTTCGTCGTCATAGTATACCTAGTCTCCCCGTTTGATGTAATGAAGCTTGGATGCAGATTATCGAATTTGAACGTGCCTCATTGCGACTTGCCCCGATAAGGAGTTGATGTTGTTGAAGCTATACAATTTAAATAAGATGGCCTTGCGTATATATGATCGCACTTATTATATTATGTACGTTGGCGGTGGACACATTGATTCGGGATGGAAATGTGATGGATTCGGATTTTCTTTTGCGCAATGCATAAGACTGATCTTAAGATCGACTCATCAAGATTAAGAAAATATTGTGAAGCTATAAATATGGTAGAATTCATGGTTTTATAGATTTTTTACAGAGTTTGGATATTATAACCCCTTTAAGAAGATTATTGTTGGGAAGTCACTATAGGTTAGGTATGCGTATACCTGCAAACTGTATGAAGTAGGTAAAATGTTGCACTAGTTTTAAGGCACCCACCACCGTCAAATATATGCATAAGGTCATTTTAATACTATATTTGAGGCAAGTATTGGTTTCTTGAATACGAATAACATTTTGGTGAGGTCTCAAATTTTTCATGACATCTAAAAGGTTGGTCTTTGATTATTTCGTACTTATTGGGATAGTATCTGCTTAGCTAGTACCTATACATTTCCTAGAAATGGGTGCAGTCCAGAGGGTCACCTTCCTGGGGTTCCATTTATAGGGTATGCTTTCCTCCGACCATATTTGCAGATGTTGCATCTCCTTACCAATTTATCTTCTGCTACTTTGAACAGCATGCCATCAGCTCCAGCTGCTTTATAAGACTTAAGTTTCGATATAGTCATTTAAGCTTGGTCAAGATCGGGTGGGCAGAATTTTTAGTCTACGAATTAGGTTGAATAGTGTATCGACCTGGTGGCAGTGGAATTTTCTTTAATATAACCTTTATTTAATTTGCGGAATTGATTTTTCCATAAGCTGTGCACCGACTGCGATTCCGCTATGATATTTCCCTAAGCATGCTTCCGAAACTCATTTCAGCTGTGGCTTCCTCCATTTTCTCGATCGCATGCTCCTTTTTTTGTTCTGGGAAGCTGCTGTTGTTTTATGCTCTTCAGCTCGTAGAATAGAGCAGCTCTGGTTCTTCTTTGCATCGCCAAGCTTTGTTTGCTTGTTGTTTGGCTGGACTTACTTGCCAGCATTCATGGTCAAACCAGAGGTTTCGTTGTGGTGGTCTTGTAAAGCTAAGCACGTCAAAAATGACATCTCTGATGGCTTTCTTGCAATGTTTCCCCTTTCTTTTCCAACAAGTCCTCAATGCTTGATGGTGGTAGCTTAGGATTATTTAAGAGGTTGTAAGATATACTCCATTCGAAAGAGCTTCGTGATCTCTTGCTATTTTAGAAATAGACGCCAATTTTTTTCAGAGTATCTCTCTGTACTGAATCCCTAAGAAGATAGAGAGCCACGAAGTTTCCAAACATCACTTATTTACAAGAGGGTTTTTGGAAATTTCTATCTTTTAAGGGACAAACAACAGAGTTTATCCTATGACAACTAGGGTAGGTAGAAAGGCTGACGGTTGATCTTTTTTCGTCACACTTAGACATAATGTAGATCCGCATGTTTGGAGCAGGTTCCAACTCTCATTGGTTTTTTCTAATATTTTTCTACCGATAACCTGTGTGATACTACAGGTTGGTACTTTATTATATCGTTCGGATTTACTTGAATCAAGCGACAATCCCGTTCTCGCCACCTCATCAGCTCTTTCGTTTCTCTGTACATCGCTGTGACCAGTAACCTGAATTGGAATGTCAATAACCCTAAGCCCTTCGCGACAGGAAGTTACAAGCTCCCAATGTATCTTCTTGGTAGAAATTGCTTTGATTGCTGCTTGGCTATCAATAAAGATGGTGATATCAGCTCTTAGTAATCGTAGTATTGCCATAATTGAGATTTGCGTGTAGCTACTTTGGTCACTGCCAAGACCTCAGCTTGGAAGACGCTGCAAAAGTTCGGAAGTCTGAAGGAGCTCGCTAGTCCCAGAGTTTCCGAGAAAATTCTTCCACCAACTCCAGTGTTCATCTAAGAACCATCAGCGAAGACAGTTATCGTAGGTTCATTACTGAAGGGCTGGTTGTTTTCCCACTCCGCTCAATTAGGAAAAGAGGTAGTGAAGGGTCTGTTCAAGTTTAAATGGGGAGTTGTGTAGTCTGCGCAAACAATAATTCCTACATATCTCTGAAAAAACTGAGTCCCGTAGTGCTTTGTTTCAAGCAGTTAGTCTGACTAAGGTGCAAGGCACTGTATGCTGCTGATTCTTGCACGCATAGATCTACGGTACTCAGGTTGAATATCGCTTCCAGTCCTGCTGGGGGGGGGGGGTGGTTTTCAACACCCCCGTAATACCTATGCATGCTTATCTTCGAACTTTTGTCAAGGTTTTGAGGTTTGTTGCTTTCTTAGTCACGTCCCACCAAACAAGATTACCGTAGGTAAGTATCTGTCTAACTATTGCCGTGTATATCCACCTGATCATTTTTGGGTTGGGTCCCTAGGATTTTCCCAAAAATCCTGTTGCAGAAATAGAATGCGACCAAAGCTTTCTTTGTTCCTTCTTTAGTGTTAATACTCTAGTTCAGTTACATATCTAGGATCACACCAAGGTATCTGGCCTGATGCGAGATCTGGAGTGGTGTCCCTTCGGTTGATGGTTCTGTTTTCAATGGATTGACCATAAGACCACAGTTCTTTGTGCAGGTCTTGACCTTTGGCAAGGTATACTCCATTCTTTCACTAATAAAGGATTGGAATTTTCCTGTCGAAAGTATTACTAGGTTATCTGCTACTAGTACCTTTACTCCACTATATTTTAATTTTATAAGAATTTTGTTCATAGCTGGTATCCAAAGAAGCGGAGAGAGCACCCCTCCCTGGGGGTGTCCCTCCAGGATGTGAATACTTTTAAACGTTATTATTCAAGTTCTGCGTTTATATGCCTGTTTTCTAACATGCACATAGTCCAATTTATAGCTAAGTTTTCTATAATCAGCTCTACAAGAGGGCTCTCTCAGCTGCATCGTTTTCCACAATGTTTCACCCCACATCGCAATCGATTAACTTGAGTCCGTTATTGGAGGTTGTGCTGTGAAGGCTATACTTTCCGATTATGCCACCAAAAACGTAAATGTTTTTTCCTATCTTAGCGTGAAAATCACCTTAGACAATTTTAGTGTCATAGCTATACATATAGGCGGGCACTCATGCTCGCTCTTTCGTATTATTGAAACTGAAGAGGTCTTGCCTAAGTCGCACAAAAGTACCTATCACCGTAGCAGATATAGCAGTTTTCAAGCTTTATTTTGCCTGACCCATCCCATTTCATTTCTTGAATGGTAGTCAAATCTCCTTATCAGGGTAGGACCTCCGCTAACTATCCGGCTGCAAATGGTTTAGGAGAAAATTTTAAACAGTAGCAATCTTATTGTTTTATTGCTTATGCCCACTGAAAGAATGGTATGATGATGAATGATGAGTGTCAAGTTTAGGCTATTGATTATGCCCTAAAAAACAGGGCAATAAGGAAGTAAGACTTTAATGGAATTTTATTGTAACAATCTTCAAAGGGGTCATTGGAGATGAGAAAACTGCGGAGTGCTATTAAATTAGAGGATGCATTTAGGAGAGGGTGGTGCAAAAGCACCCTTTTTTTTTTGCATATAACTCGAAAACGAAGCAAAATTTCGAGATAATTTTTTTAACCTTTCTTGTACACAATAAAATTAACCATCGAAATACATTTTTGAAAAAAAATTAAAAAAAATTTTAGTTAGCTGATTTTTAAAAAAAGTCATTGCAAAAAAAGTGAAAAATCGCATTTTTTGTTTTTTTTATTTATTTGCTTATAACTTTTTTACCAGCAGAGATAGGTGTGGGAATTGCTCCATATAAAAGAAAGATACCTTATTAAATTTCCTGTAAAATAAATTATTTAAAAAACGGCTTGGATAAAAATCGACAGAGAAATAGTCGTTCAAACGAGGCTGATTTTAAGTTTTTAAGGCTTTATGAATGGCATTTTTGGCTATTTGATGGACTTGTTCGATTATACGCTCAAACTGGGTGCATTAGGGATTCATGACCAGTTAAGTCAAAAATAAAAGTCAGGTTTCAAATTTTTCGCAGTTTTAGGGTTGCCATCTAATTTTTTAAAATTTAAACTAACTGTCAAAATCAACATATTTGCTCTTACAAAGCCGGGTTCTGAGCAAATGTTAGCGTAAACCTTCTCGAACATAAAAAAAAAATAGTGTCAGACCAGTTTTACGGTTGAAAGTCCTTGCCAGATGAACTCAACATTTTCTGAGGTATTAAGAAACTTTTTTTTATTTTGGAATACCTAACTCGTCTGGCATTATTTTGTCCATATAACGAAAGGCATAAGCTACCAAATACCCCAGTTAATGAAAGTAGATTTGTTAGTTTTTTCAATTATTTAAATAAAATGCACGACTGGATCGCACGTACTTGCTCTTATGTTCAAGTTGTGGGGGACTTAAGAACTTTAAAAATATTCAAGTTATTATCGAAAACGTATAAAAAGCATTTAAATCGTTCTTTTAATTGTATAAACAGTCTGATAAATAACTTAGAGCTAAAAAAAAGTATGCCATTTGATTACTTGAAAAAATATGAATATATGCAAAAAAAAAATTAAAATCGTTGGAGCCGTTTTCTTAAAAATTAATTTTTATATATAAAATTTTTGTAACATTTTTCAAAACAAAAATTGGTTTGCCAATTTTGAGTATATATTAATATACATTTAAAACTGAATTTGCAAAATAATTCATCAACCCGTTTTTGAAATATTGAATTTTCAAAAAAAAAAAATTTGAATCTTTTTTTAAAAATCCAAAATTTATTTTTTCAAAAATTTTGGTATGCAGTATTGTTTATATTCTAACAAAGCTTTTGTGCAAAAAATTTCATTGATATCGGATGAGCGGTTAATGAGAAAATCAAAAATAAAAAAAAACGTTATATGGCAGGTACCGTTAATAAATGTTTTTGGTGATTTTTTTTTCTTACTAAAAGGTACATCATATCTACAATAATACACTGATTTTTTTTATCAAAATCGTTGGAGCCGTTCTTGAGATAAATAAGCTTTTCCGTAACGGTTGTATGGCAAGTACCGTTATTTTTTGAGATAACAAAAATTCAATTTCCCCTCTAGAGAGTTACAAAAATACCTTAAGTTCAAAATTTGAAGAAAATCGCTTCAGTGGTTTAGGCTGTAGGTTGAGGTACGGACAGACAGACAGACAGACAGACAGACAGACAGACAGACAGACAGACAGACAGACAGACAGACAGACAGACAGACAGACAGACAGACAGACAGACAGAATTTTGCCACCCACTTTCTTCGTGTTCTCTATCATCGTAATGTCATTTTTTTTTGCACGAATCCAAAACTTGCCCTATAGTACCTACATATATCGCAAGTAAAAATTAGAAAACAAAAGGGAAACAAATCACCATCTTTATAACATTAAGGGCCGTCTGGCATGCATTTCCGACAGCCAAACTCGTCTGGCACAGTTTTGTCTCTATTTAGGGAGACAATAGCTAGCATATAATTATAAAACAAGGTTTGACTGTTATTTGAAATTAAAAAAAGTAATTTCTTATAATACCTACTTTGAAAATGTTGAGCTCGTTTTGCGAGGACTTTCAACCGTATAACTTGTCTGGAACTATTTTTTCCATGTTTAAGAAGGTATAAGCTAACATGTGTTCCAAACCCGACTTTGTAAGAGCAAGTGTGTTGATTTTGACAATTATTCTAAATTTTGAAAAAATAAGCAACTCTAAAACTGTAAAAAATTTGAAATTTGATTTTTATTTTTGACTGAACTGGTCATGGCTCACTAACACACCCAGTTTGAGCGTATAATCTAATAAGTCTATTCATAAAGCTTTAAAAACTTAAAATCAGCCTAGTTTGAACGACTATTTTTCGGTTCCAAACTGTTTTTTATTAAATTTATTTTAAAGGAAATTTACTTATCTTTCTTTTATAAGGAGCAATCCTATCTCTGCTGGTAAGAAAGTTATAAGCAAATACGTAAAAAACAAAACAAAATATGCGATTTTTCATATTTTTTTGCAATGATTTTTTTTAAAGTTAGCTAGATAAAAATTTTTAATTTTTTTGTTTTTTTCAAAAATCCATTTCGATGTTAAATTTTATTTTCTACAAAAAAGGTTTGCAAAAAAACAAAAAGGGTGCCCCTTTGATGATTCTTACAATAAAATCCCAAGAACGTTTAGTTCCTTATTACATGACATTAACATTATCAATTGCATATTCTATAATACAACATATAAGAATGGTTAGATGGGTAGTTTGTCGTTTATAAGCCGTTAACTAGCTGTGATGATTTAATTTCGTCGCACAGGTATTTTCTGTGCAATTTAACACCAAACGATTTTTTTTAAAGTGATTCTAAAATTTCTTCAGAATAAATTTATTAAAATAGTTTCTTTGATGTTACAAATAACTACAAATATTTTCTTTTTGATTTTTCAGAAAACCGCATTCGCTTTGTCAAAAAATTACACCTCCAAGACTAGAGGACCATCAGTAACTGAAAAAAAAACCTTCAGAAATGTAATGTCAACAATCGTCCCATTTCGTTAATTGCAATTAAATATTTATTTAAATTCGTATAAAGCTTAGAATTCGTTTGACATGCAAATACAAACAAGAAAATGTTTTGAGGTTATTGTCGCGTCCTCATTCAAAAACAAATAGGTTCACCCTTAACAGTCCTTTAATAGGCTTTAAAAATTCAAACAATTTCAACTTAATAAACCCAATTCCATGTTTACAGGTTGTTTCAATTGAAAATACGAGTAAAAAAAAAAAACATTTTTAGTGGATTATTGATACGACCACCCAGTTCGTCCTTCCGACCAACACGCCCGCACCGCGCCGCAGTTCTCTGCTGACAAAAAAAAAAAAAACAGCAAATTCTCCTATGCAAATGAGTAGATTACAGTTAACATGGGTTAGTGTGAGTATTTATTAGCGCGAACAGTTCCTTGTGCTCATTTAACGTTTCGTGATTGATTTAAGTGCAAATTGTTAGAAATAGTAAGTAAAGTGTTGAAACAAATATAAAAAAAGATATAAAGCTTTTGAAGGATAAGGAAGTGAACAAGTGTTGTTGTTGTTGTTGTTGTTGTTGGTATTGTATGAGAACACCCGATGAGTAAAAGTTTTAAATCTAGAACAAAATTCAATCCTTGATGTTTTTATTCGAAAACAAGTTGCAGTACAAAGAGGTGAGTGATTATACCATTGTTACTTTTTCAACTTTATTGCCAGAAGGGGGTAATAAGGGGGAACAGTATCCACAACGCCCTTGAAATTAAATTTGAAAATTGTTTAAAAAAAAAAGTGTTTTTGAATTATGAGATTTGTTGTAAAAACACAGTTTTAATTATTATCTTTGATGTTGTTCCTAAAAGTCAGCTTTAGAGGGAGAGGAAGACATACCTTTCCATGACACAAAAATATACCAGTAAGACTCTATGGTCGATAGAATTAGTAAGTCCTTAAGTAGTTATGCAAACAGAATAACGTGACTGTAATGTCTAAAGGTTGTCAGCAATAGCTTAGCTACCTTAAAGTTGACATTCGAATCAACTTAAAAAAGCTGAAACTAATAATTGAAGGGGGAAATATTTCCAAAACTTAAATAAACAAAATTTTTAATGCCTTAAGGAACGATTTATCAGAACCCAATTACGAAAAATTCTCTTCCTAGTTGTCAATTCCCACATAAATTGACAAGACACGATTTAATTTCAAAAAACTCTTTGATGACGACTCCAGTCATCCATTAATCATATACCTCACCGAGTCTGAACTGGTTACCTCGACCAATCACAACCTAACAAACTAATCCAGAACCAGGAATTAATTTCACAACTGTGATCGCCTGGAGACACTGTGATGATCTGATTGTCCATCTGTTGATTGGTTAGACGTGCGCAGCCAATAGTTGACTGCACTCTTGGACTATCTATAGTCTGACAGTCTTTTAGAACTCAGTATCGCAGTCTAGCTCAAGGGCGGTAGGGTAATCACAAATTTACCTTTTTTTTCCTGTGATATTAATAACCTTCACTTTGTCCGCATTGCAAGGATAGAATTTTGCAGGAACAATACTTAACAAGCAAACTCATTTCCATGACTAAAGATAACATATACATTCAGAAAAGGTACACACAAGGCTTTATATAGCTTCCAGAAGTAATAATTTTTTGCTTGTTGTTTTGCCAAAAAAAGGAGAAAAAAAAGAAAATGAGATTCCCTTCCCTGATCTGGTAGTTGGGTGAGAACCAATGTGCCTTCGATTCTATTACAGGAACATGATTAAGTGCTGCCGTAAGCTGTGAGTTCCCAAGTCGAAGACAATTTCTATTTTGTAACCATTGCCAGTTGGGACCGTGATCCGTGAGCACGATAAAGAAATTCTTACCCAGGCACATCACATCATACGGGCCTTTGGAGGCAATCTAAAAAGTCTAAGCGGGAGGATCACTGTGTGCTGCAGCGGCGGTGTCGGTGAATGCTGAAGCTGATTCTGATGCTGGAACCTCTGGAACAACCAGCGCAATGCAGCGTTCCAAAGTCACAAATTGAAAAGAATAAAGGATATAAATTGAAATTTTCACGCCACCAGGCATCGAAGACTTAAATTATTGCCTACTGATTTGCGGTTATTAATTTATTGCAATATGTTTGAAATTTATTCTTCTGTTACTTAGTGGTGGTTTTTTTTGGTTCTGTTTTATTTTTGGTCAACAAAACAGAGGTCGTAAGAGTTCAAACTTTATGGAGAGGATTTTCCTTAATTGCCTGATTTTGATGACATAGCAAAAGATAAATTATGGAACTTATTGCCTGTAGCATGTTTTAACCCTTGGCATGAGTTTATATGCCAATTACCTATATTTGATTTTTGGAAACAGGACCAACATGGGAAAATGTGTGTATTGCTTTCCAGCGGAAGATGCCCTTGTATCCGAAACAAAGGAATTAAAATCAAAGGAGAATGGGCAAATTGGTCTACCTACTCAACAGAGATGTGTCATACATCAATGGAAAGGTCATTGCAAATACTTCATTTTATTATATGGCCGTTAAGTTGTAAACCATGGGGTTCAAAAGTTATTCGGCTTTAAAGCACCAAAAACAATAATAATGCATTTCTTAATTGGTACTTGGATGACCTGCTCAACATTTATGTGTTCTATATCGTTGGAAAGGTTATTGCATGTACTCCGTTTTTGTATATAGCCGTTAAGCCGTAGACCCCGGGGTTCAAGAGCTACATGGACATGAAAAACCCCAAATATAACAATAATGCAGTTCTTGATTGGCACTTGGTCTACCAACTCAACAGAAATGTGTCATACGTCATTGGAAAGGTCAATGAGAGTACTTCACTTTCTTATATGGCAGCCAAGCTCCAAACCATGGGGTGCAAAAGATATTCGGCTTTGAAGCAGCAAAAACAACAAAAATGCATTCTTAATATGGTAACTGGTTGCACAACTCAACAGTAATGTGTCAGGTATCGTTAAAAAGGCTACTGTACTATGTTTTATTGTACTATGTAGACCTTCGAACATTCATCTTCAGAATATCAAAAACACAATTCTTTAAATGTTAAGGTTAAACACTTGATCAATATAATACCTAACTCGCCCAAAGCAAAGGAAGCTTAGGTCAACAGCTGATAGAAATACAAATATTTGAAGAACATTATTATTACCTTTTCAAAAATGGATGGCACATCGCTGTTGAGTAAGAAGGCCACGCTCCAATGCAGAAATGCATTGTTGCTCTTTTCTCAATTTTTCCCAAATATCTTTTGAATCCCATGGTTGAGCGTATAACGCCCATATAAAAAAATAAAGCACATAAGTTAACCTTTTCAACGATACCTGACACATTACTGTTGAGTTGTGCAACCAGTTACCATATTAAGAATGCATTTTTGTTGTTTTTGCTGCTTCAAAGCCGAATATCTTTTGCACCCCATGGTTTGGAGCTTGGCTGCCATATAAGAAAGTGAAGTACTCTCATTGACCTTTCCAATGACGTATGACACATTTCTGTTGAGTTGGTAGACCAAGTGCCAATCAAGAACTGCATTATTGTTATATTTGGGGTTTTTCATGTCCATGTAGCTCTTGAACCCCGGGGTCTACGGCTTAACGTGCAACCAGTTACCAGATGATAAACATTTTTTGCAAATTTCCCATAAATAAGGTGCCAAAAATCGCGCGTGACCTTGAGCAACCTTGAGAAAGTTTAAGCCTTGATTACAAGTTATCTAGGGCTGGCCAATTCCTGGGACCAGTTGACCTTTTCTGACCAATTAGATGGCATTTTTTATCAAATTTCCCTCATATTAGGTGCCAAAGGAGCCCTAACACTGTTTTTGTTCCAAACATTGACCAAAACGACCAATGTTACTATTTTTCACCAATTTCCACCCCATCTTTGTTCCATTCCATTCTTACGGTTTGTTTTCAAATTAAGTTTTTTTGATGAACAGTTGTGCTAAAAATATTGTTTCGAACTCAACATTTTGATGAAAGAATATTTTCTTTGTTAAATTATTAGTTTGAAAACAGTTTTTGCTGGAATTTATTATTCAAAGAACTTTATTCAAAGTAAACTATACAAATGGACTTCTGGCTCCAAAAAGGTACAAAATATATCTGTAAGTGTTGCCGTTGTTTTTTACTCAATTTGTTTCTGTTTTATGCAATTATTATATTAAATTGAAACTCCCATCCAAGCGGGGGAAGAAATTACCCTTCTCCCTTGGGATTTTTTTTCTTGTCCACTTCCCACTTACATGTTCTGAATCTTTTGGCAGACTGAATTTCCTAGTATCAAAGGGCACGTTGTGCTCAGCCAAGTTCGCGGCACTACACCCTTTTTAAAGGAACAAACTCAGGCGATTTTCAACCCCCTCTAACTTCAGTACCAATTAAGTCAGAATCTTCAAAATCACAGTATTTGCTGACCTGATCAAACACAGGTGGGTCACCAAATTTCAACTCTTTAGCATTAGTAATTCCTGAGATATAGGACTTCAAGAATCGCAAAAACCGTAACTGACTGACAGGCTGACTCACTGACAGATCATCAAAATTATGGAGCACTTCCCAACATCGTAGGAACTTGAAATGTATACAGTGGGAAAATCCAAAATCTGCAATTTTCTCTTCAGGGGGCGTGGCATCCACCCACATTCTTAAAAATTTTTATAAACTATATGGAGAACTTCTGATTGCTGTAGAACGATGAAAATTGGAAAAGCGATAGGGATTGAAGTACTTAGAAAGAAAGAAAATTGAAAAATTGGAATTTTCCATTCAGGGGCGTGGCAATCGCCCACATTCTTAAAAATTCTAATAAATTATATGGAGCACTTCCGATTGTTGTAGAGAGATTAAACCCATTTTCTCAAAATTGCTATTATTTATATGGAGCACTTTCGGCTGTCGTAGAATTATGAAACTATGTAGAGCGGTAGCGCTGGATTTTCACTTGGCAAAATAAATCTTTGCAAAAAGGAATGAAATCACAACAAAAACATAAATGCTATAAAAAGAGCCAAGTTCTTATGTACAAGAAACCTGTGCATAAGAAGTCAGCAAAAAAAAGTAATGAGATCTTAATTACAGGCTGCCCTGTAAATAATGCTGTAAATAATTTTTCCAGAAAAAAATATAAAAAAAAAGATTTTCCCAGTGGTTACTATGTTATGATTTTTTTTTTCTAAAAGTTGTTAACAAGTACTACTTGCCTCAAATACGTGAACGCTACGTCCATGGATGAACTTTTTTTTTTGTAATAAAAGAATAACTGTTGTAATAGATAGGTATGGTCACATTTAATATTAGTTATTCCTTTTTTTTTATTATAATTTTTCAAAATATTTTTTTTTAGTACAAACATTTATTTTTAAAAAAGTTTGACCACCTATAATAAATTAAAATTGTATGAGAACATGAATGGCCAGTTACTTTAAAAAGTTGTCTATTTAATGCACTTTCCAAAATGGATTTTTTGAAAAATCAAATACTTCGAAAACGACATGATCAATTTTTTTGAAACTCGATATTTAAGAGTTTTTATAGTATATTTTTAGAAAAAATTTTACATTTATGAAAAAATAACGGTACCTTCCATACAAAAGTTAAAAAACCGCAAAGGAAAAATTAATTAAAAAAAAAACCGCTCCAACGGTTTTTAAAAAAATTTTTCCCATACAATCATATTCAATCAATTCTTTTTGTCCACCTCAAACTGTCAAAGGAGTTGTTTTAGCCAATTTAAATATCGTATATCATGCTTTTCTACATTTTTCTCTCATAATTTCCATGTTTTTATATATAATCTTCTTAAACCCGCAGTGTCTTGAACATAGGAGCAAGTATGTGTGACCCAGTCGTGCATTTTAATTTTTCTTCATTTAGAGCTGGTTTAGGCCCATCCGCGATGACCATCATAATGTACATATACTTAAAAAAATTTACTTTCACAATTTTTTTTTTCAAAATTTTCATAGCTTTCAAGATGTGAGAATTTCACCCCCTTCAACTCCCATCCCCCTCAACTCTTTTTGCAACGGCCCAAACTTAGGATATTTGAAAGGAAATTCTTAAGACGTCAAAATAAAGCGTCAATTTGGCCTTATGTCACTTGGCCTTATGTCACGGCACCAAATTCAACTTTGTCGGAATTTTTCGAATTAAAAGTCCAATTTTGTTTGGACTTCTGCATGAGAAAACCGAAAATCAAAAAAGAAATGTTCTATGGGAGGTATGTTGAGATACTGTGTAACTATTTATAGTACATAATTAAACAAAAAATAGCTATATCTAACAAATTGATTTGTTTTTTTTTGCAAAATTTCGAGAATAAAGCTTACACAGCTGGTATGTATGTATAGTTATTTTTGGTTCTTAAAAAATAAAAAAAAAAGTGTCAGTAAGTAAGAAGACGGTAAGTATACTTAGTTCAAAGAAAAATTTTCCAGCCACCTAGGCGGAAACCATTTAATGTTAGCATTAAACTGTCATTGCGATCAGTATTGATTAGTATAAACTAAGGCCTGGTTCACACGAGATTGTACCGCACGATTTTTTGCAGTATAAATGCGTGCGAATGAGCAGTGGCGTATATATTTTACATAGAGCCTTTCACACGACGTTTGTACGGCAAGAAAACGTACTCAGCTAAGTACGTTTATCGAATACTCAACGGACTTATCAAAAAAATCGAATGAACTGTGACGTATCGTCTTCCAGTGGCGTATAGTTTTATATAGTCTCGTTCACACGGTTTAAATCCACGTTGGGTATTTGTTCGTTGGCATCGAATGAGCTTCAGTGGAGAGAAAAGCCCATGTACACAAAAAAAATTAATCGACCGATATGGTTGATTTAAAAAAATTATAACTCCGGTGATACTAATTAGATCTTGTAGGTTAAGGTCTTAAAATAAAGAAGAGGAATGAGGCAATTAATGTGCGTTTTTAGTTTTTAAAAATTATAAAAATTTTCATGAACATTTGAATTTAGAATAAAATGAAGGGAATTGAATTGGGCTTTATTCACCCCTTTAGTATAAAAATGTTTGCCCCTCCTCAATGATTTCCTTACACAATATAGCCCGTTATGTCAGCTTTCCTTAAAAACCTTAACCTTGAAGATCCAATCAGTAAAACGGGAGCTATAATTTTTTGAAGCCATCCATATCAAATTTTAATTTAAAAAATTCCATGTAGATAACGGGATCTTCTCGCTGGTGGATGGTCGTGGACAATGGTCCAAGCAGGTTATTTCAATGCAATTGTTTTGATTTTTCGATCAATTTAAAATCAAGATTGTGTCGCTTATATACCACGTGAGTTAATGAATGAGGTATCAAAATAACCGTAATTTTATTTATATGTTATATTTAAAACAACAAATAAAATTCATCAATGCACTAAACAGATATGAGTTCATATGTGAAAGCGCTCAAATATTGCCGTTATCTCCGTCCAACGGTATTCTAGGGCTTTTATTTTTTTACTTAGTATTTAAATCAATAATTTCTATCATCCGTCAAAATTTCAGCTCTCTAGCCTTTTCCCTTAAAAAGATAAAAATAAAATACTTCGCAAATTCAAACTTTTCCATTCATTTTCATTATACTGCAGCTATTCGAGTTTTAAACGAATAAATATAAATATCGTGTGAACACCCGATATTTGTTCGGTAAAAACCGAATGCGATAAAAACGTGCGGTATCATCTCGTGTGAACCAGGCCTAAGTGTTTATTAACTATGGATCGATAGCGATCATGTGATTTAACACCATGTCTATGCCAATGCTTCATCAAATATTTTTGCAATTAAGTAAAACATTAGAGCTATTTGGGCCTATTCGGCGTAATCTTTTAGGCCTGGTTCACACGACAATGCACCGCACGTTTTTTTGCGGTATAAATCCAAAAGTCAGTATAAATCCAAACGGCAAACGTACACACGTCGTGTGAAAGGTTCTATGTAGAATGTATACGCCACTGCTCATTCGCACGGATTTATACTGCGAAAAAACGTGCGGTGCATTGCCGTGTGAACTAAGGCTTAGGCCTGGTTCACACGAGATTGTACCGCACGTTTTTTATCGCATTCGGTTTTTACCGAACAAAAATCGGGTGTTCACACGATATTTATATTTATTCGTTTAAAACTCGAATAGCTGTAGTATAATGAAAATGATTGGAAAAGTTTGAATTTGGGAAGTATTTTATTTTTATCTTTTTAAGGGAAGGGTCTAGAAAGTTGAAATTTGAACGGATGATAGAAAATATTTATTTAAATATGAATTAAAAAAATAAAAGTCCTAGAATACCGTTGGACGGAGATAACGGCATTTTTTGAGCGCTTTCACATATGAACTCATATCTGTTTAGTGCATTGATGAATTTTTTTGTTGTTTTAAATATAACATATAAATAAAATTACGGTTATTTTGATACCTCATTCATTAACTCACGTGGTATATAAGCGACACAATCTTGATTTTAAATTGATCGAAAAATCAAAACAATTGCATTGAAATTACCTGCTTGGACCATTGTCCACGACCATCCACCAGCGAGAAGATCCCGTTATCTACATGGAATTTCTTGTATTAAAATTTGATATGGATGGCTTTAAAAAATTATAGCTCTCGTTCTGCTGATTGGATCTTCAAGGTTAAGGTCTTTAAAGAAAGCTGACATAACGGGCTATATTGTGTAAAAAAATCATTGAGGAGGGGCAAACATTTTCATACTAAAGGGGTGAATAAAGCCCAATTCAATTCCATTTATTTTATTCTAAATTCAAATGTCGATGAAAATTTTTATAATTTTGAAAAACTAAAAACGCATATTTATTGCCTCATTTTTCTTCTTTATTTTAAGACCTTAACCTTCAAGATCCAATGAGTATCACTGGAGTTATATTTTTTTTAAATCAACCATATCGGTCGATTAATTTTTTTTGTGTACATCGGCTTTTATCTCCACTGAAGCTCATTCGATGCCAACGAACAAATACCCAACGCGGATTTTAGCCGTGTGAACGAGACTATATAAAACTATACGCCACTAGAAGACGATACGTCGCAATTCATTCGTTTTTTTTGATAAGTCCGTTGAGTATTCGATTAACGTACTTAGCTGAGTACGTTTTCTTGCCGTACAAACGTCGTGTGAAAGGCTCTATGCAAAGTATATACGCCACTGCTTATTCGCACGGATTTATACTGTAAAAAATCGTGCGGTACAATCTCGTGTGAACCAGGCCATATGGTTCGATTATCTGGTGGCCCGCACTTAACAAGGCATATAATATCGACAAACTCAAAAAGGTTCAAAGAACAGCTAGTTTTGGTACCACAGGTCTTGCCCAACGGATGCCTTAAGCGTTTTTCCGTACC
Source organism: Dasysyrphus tricinctus (assembly GCA_963921185.1). Lineage (NCBI taxonomy): Eukaryota > Metazoa > Arthropoda > Insecta > Diptera > Syrphidae > Dasysyrphus > Dasysyrphus tricinctus. Next base: position 108,176,275 of record OY992530.1, read on the forward strand.
TCCTACCACTTGATCTACAAATAAAATATTTAGTATCTTGCAGTGCCTTAAGACTTAAGGAATCAAATTCTTGGGTTGCTAAACCTTATGGTCACAGCAATATCACAAATTTGATTTCCACTGATATATTTTCGACTCCCACTGACTACCGTGCTCCTACAATGAGCCTCAGTAAAGATTTTAATGTCTTATTCCTATCCAGAGGGGACTGGGATGATGACGCCGTGATGAGAAACTTTGACACAACTACACAACTATCTATACTGATGGCTCAAAGATGGAGTGCGGTGTTGGCTCAGGAGTCTTCTCTGAGTCTTTCAACATTTCTAAGTCGTTTCGGCTACCGAATTTTGCTAGTGTATTTCATGCTGAAATACTGGCAATTAGGGAGGCATGCAAGATCCAAACCAAACTACCTAGTAATACAGCCATCCTTACAGACATTCAGTCGGCTGTGAAAGCCATTGATTCGGCTGTGAAAGCCATTGATTCGGCTACTGATGAGCTCGCGAAGTCTGGGTTCCTGGTCACAGTGGTATTGAGGGAAATTAACGGGCAGGTGAACGAGCCAGGCAAGGATCAGCCCTTCACATCTCACTTGCGGAAAGAGTCAACATTCGCCTTGGAGTTGTCAATATATTGTCAATTTTCATTAGGGAATCCAATCTTAGGTGGAGCAGTTTAACCAACTGCAAAATATCCAGTACGATCTGGCCCGCCTTTAATAAATCCCGAACAATTGATGTAATGTGTAAACCCAAGCGGGACATAGCCAGGGTCGTAGCAACATGCACTGGACACTGGTCAATTGGAGAACACGTGGCGAGGCTGGGTATTCCTTACAATACTCACTGTCAAATCTGTGGAGAGTGGAGACCAGCAAGAAAAGGAAACAGTCCTTCATTTTCTCTGTAAATGTTCAGCTCTAGCCAGAATGAGAGGCACAAACGCTTGGAATGGCTTTTTTGACGACCTAAACGATCTTTCCGATATGAAGATCAAAGACTTGATCTCTTTTCTAAAAGCCACGAAATGGATCTGAGACGAAAATCGGTTGCGTTCAGCATTATGTTACCCCCCAGATCCAAAGACCATGAGTAATAGGAACCCGGGTTTCTGCGGGGCTTCATGATGCTCAATGGCAATGATGATCACACGGTCGGATCGATCGCGCTTCGTTGCTATTTTACAACCTACCGAGCTCGGCATAATGTAGGAAGCTCGGGCGAGATGCGATCTAATCGAGATGCGATCCAATCGAGTGAGTGTCCTATGATCCAACTCCTGTCTTTTGTACTGACTCACAAGATACTTCAACCATACTTCACAGCCGTCCTATTTCAAAGCAAGGAACGCTTTTCTGGTTTCTTGGGAAAGATGATCTCCAACCCGCACTGGAGGAAATCTCACATCCAACCCAGAAAACGGGACACCTGAGGAATAAGCCCCTCAGAGAATAAACCCGCAAATCCTCACTTTAGACAGCTTTCATACACAGGTTAAACGAGTTATGGTATCAAAACGGCGCAATCCAGTGCTAATTGGGCAAAGAGCGAGTGTTACGCTCTTGTCACCATTTCTACCTACCATTTTCCATTTATATAGCTTTTTTTTTGGCAAGTTGTATGCACTTTCACTGATTTCTTACCTGCCAAAGAAGCTCCCTTTCCGTCTTTTCTCTTCTTGCTGACTTGAAGGAGCGTTTCAATTGCTTTTTCAATCACCACTTTCACTGCACCATACTCCAATCTTTTTCACAAATAAAACACTTTTGAATGGACGTTTTGACTGTTTGGAATACTGAAACTTAGACACTTAACCACTGCAATATAATACTTTTAGACAACTACAATTAGAAAATGCAAATAACATAATAACTCATGGCCTACTTTTCATGTAATGAAGAAAACAATTCAAAAAAAATCGTTTATGCAATTTTTTTAAAAATGACGGATTTTTTGCTGTTTTTCAACGACTGTTTCCGCAGAAACCATAAGTCGTACAAAAAAATTATAAAAGCGTAGATTGTAGGTAATCTTATTGTCTTTATTTTTGCATCAGCGCTTTTTGCAAAAGAAAAATAATTTTTGAGCAATAAGGAAAAAAGACAAAAAATGTCGAAATTTTCGACGTTTTTTGACGAATTCTCATATTTGCCGTGAAAAATTTTGTTGGACAACTTCAGATTCGTGTTCAGCGACCCCAAAAACATAAAGGGGGCCACTAAAAATAATTACACCAGAACTTTCCACTTCAAGTCCCTTTTGAACACCATTTGACTGGACTATAAAATGTATATAAAGTTAGCAGGACACTTTTGGAAATACATGTTAAAAACTATCCTATCATTAGTTGCTACTTAATTGCGAATTAGTTACGCAACAAAAAAATTAATTGCTTTTTTGGTTAAAGAAAAAATGGGTGTCCTGCTAACTTCATATGAACTTAGCAGGACAACTTTCTCAAAAATAAAGATAATCGAGCCAAAAAATAGTTTATTATTGAGAACTAAATAATTGCGAATTAGTTACGCAAAAAAAAATTTTATTGCATTTTTGGTTTGCTAAAAAATGGGTGTCCTGCCAACTTCATATGAACTTAGCAGGACACCCATTTTTTCGCAAATCAAAAATGAAATTAAATTTTTTTTTGCGTAACTAATTCGCAATTAATTAGTTCTCAATAATTAACATTTTTTTGGCTCAATTATCTTTATTTTTGAGAAAGTTGTCCTGCTAAGTTCATCTGAAGTTAGCAGGACACCCATTTTTTCGCAAACCAAAAATGCAATTAAATTTTTTTTTGCGTAACTAATTCGCAATTAATTAGTTCTCAAAAACCAACTTTCTTCAAATCATTAATCTTCATTTTTGGGAATGTTGTCCTGCTTAGTTCACGTGAAGTTCGCAATACGCCTATTTTTCGCAAACGAACAAAAAATTAATTTTTTTCTGCGTAACTAATTCGCAATTAATTAGTTCTCAAAATCACTTTTTTTTAATCGTTTATACACATTTTTGAGAAAGTTGTCCTGCTAAGTTCATATGAAGTTAGCAGGACACCCATTTTTTCTTTAACCAAAAAAGCAATTAATTTTTTTGTTGCGTAATTAATTCGCAATTAAGTAGCAACTAATGATAGGATAGTTTTTAACCTGAATTTCCAAAACTGTCCTGCTAACTTTATATACATAATCATAAAAGAATAAAAAACAAACTTTTCTGACTTTTATCATAAAAGATTTCAACAGTACGCAGGAATATAAAGTAAAAATGTATAATTTATCTTTTATTTCGTCAACAAAATGTTTTTAAAAGGTGAGAAATGTAAGAAAATATATTAAAATGCGTAGGTATGTAATTGAAACACAATTATTTTTGTTTATGAAAACACAGGAACACTTGATGGAACCAAGATAAAAAAAGTAATCCCTTTGATATTCCCGATGTACATTATGTCGATGAAGCTTCTCGAATTGGATATATTTAAAGAAAGCATTTTAATAAGCTAATTGCGAGCCACAAATACGACTATTTGGTTTCAAATACACATGTTAAATCTTTAGAAAAAAATAAATAAAACATCTTAGTATTTTTCAGACGAATTATTTTATTAAATAAATTGAAATACAGTGGTGGCCATAGAATTAGAAACAACAATTCTAAACGCACTTTATCAACCATAATATTTTTTGTAAGCACCAGCGTGCGTTGCTTGTGGTGTTGGTCTTTGACAGGTGACATGTTTGTTCTAAATATGAGTTTCCTTGAACGCGAACCGTTTATAAAACACCGTTATTTTAGAAAATTCATTTATAGTTGACATTTTTGCTGGACACGAAATTAGAAACGACAAAAGAATTGGTAAATTTAAAAATAAAGAAAATTAGTATCAATGTGAGTTGATTGTTTTCAGTTTTTTTTTGATTATTTTTATAATATTAATATTAATTAATTAAAAATACAGCGAAGAAAATGAGCAGAAATAAGTCTTGTAGTCCAGAACTCCGGAAGCTCATAGTGCAGTGCTATCAAAACGAAAACGAGTCAATTGATTCCATAGCAAAAAATTTAGTTGCTCGAAAAAGATGGTATTTGATGCTTTTCAAGTCAATAAAAGGACTGGCAGCTTTGAAAACCTAAAAAGAAAATCAAAAGATCGAAAATCCACGCCAAAAGAGGACAGATTGATATGCCGAATTAGCAAAGCTGATCCTTTTTTGACTTCTGCAAAAATAAAAGAGGTTGTTTCGCCCCAATTGGGTCAAGAGCTATCAGCTAGAACCATAAGGCGCCGACTTCTAGAACATGGGCCACGTGGATGCATTGCCAGGAAAAAACCACATGTTTCCAAAAAGAATTTGAAGAGGCGTTTGATGTTTGCTAAACTTCACGCTAATAAAGTCATGGGATTCTGGAAAAACATACTTTGGAGTGATGAATCCAAATTTAACTTGTTCGGGTCAGATGGTAAAGTGTATGTTAGACGCCCTCAGAAGAAGGAATTGGATCCTAAATATACTTCAAAGACCGTTAAGCATGGAGGAGGAAACATAATGGCTTGGGGTGCGTTCTCATGGCATGGATTTGGCCCAATAGTAAGAATAAATGGTCGAATGGACCAACATATTTATAAAGGCATCTTGGAAAATGTCATGGAGCCTTATTCATTTGCACACATGCCCATTAGTTATGTTTTCCAGCACGATAACGATCCAAAGCATACAGCACGGATTGTTAAGCAGTGGTTTTTTGATACAAAAACTAATGTTTTGGATTGGCCCGCCCAAAGTCCAGACTTTAATCCTATCGAGAATTTGTGGGCAGACGTGGAGAGAAGGCTAAAGTCCAAGAACCCAACAAATTCTGAGGAACTTTTTGAAAATATAAAGGAGGTCTGGGAGAGTATACCCCCATCAAGATGCCACGCCTTGGTAGAAAGTATGCAGGCAAGATTAGCTGCAGTGACAAAAAATAAGGGATTCCCTACAAAATATTAATTTTTCATCGAACATTTTTTATGAAATACCAATTTTTTCTTTGCGTTTCTAATTGTATGGCCAGGTGCGATTTGGGTTAAATAAATAATATTAATTTTCTACTGTTAGTGTCACGCTTTTATTTTGTATAAAATATTCAGAAGTGTACTATATGTCATGGTCTATTAAAAGAACCACTAACCAATCCAACAAATTTCCTAAAAAAAAGTTATGCAATTTAACATTGTCACAAAATTCTTGTTTCTAATTCTATGGCCACCACTGTAGGTAGATACATAAATTCAAGCAAACAAGAAAATAAAAACAAAAACATTTTTAAAGACGAAAACAGAACACTGGATGGAACTATAGTTGAAAAAAAGTAGGCACTTGCTCTTCTAGTCACTTAAATCTTATTTACAAATTGCAAAATTTACACGCACCACAAATAAAACAATTCCGTTTCAAATACAGGCAACAAGTTAAAAAATAAAAAGCAAATGTAAATAAATGTTGTCCCATTTTGTTATTTCTTGTCAGACGACATTTTAATTCATAACAGATCAGCTGATTATGACAACAGGTTTTAGGTCTGTTTGGTAACAGATTCAGTTTTCGAAGTTTCATAACAGAAATTTATAAAAGATCGAACTCCTGAATACCAATTATAAAAGATCTTTTATGGTGAATATCTTTTATAGTTGATAACAGAAAATTCATAGCAGAATAACAGATGTGGCAGAATAGGCCTAATTAGCTGTTGTTCACGAAATACATCCACGATAATGCGAGCATGGTGCAAAATCTCATCAAAGAATCACCATTTGTATAGGCAGGGCACACATTTTTTTTTGTCAACAATGTAATGTTATGTGATTAATCCATCACCATTAATCTTCAATGTCGTGTAATTTATTTGATCCGTTATCCATCACTATCAAACATTTTTCTTAGGCTAATAGTTTCTTCATTTCATAAAACTAACGTCAACTATGAATAATTGTTACTGTTGCTTCAATTTGTTTACCTAATCTTTCAATCAACTTGAAATCACCTGTCTAAGACTGTGAAACTTTACTTAAAAATATCAAATTTCGTATTGTTATGACAAAGCAAAAACATCACCAAAAAAAAAAAAACAAACCCTTTCATTCAAAATTCAAATGAATCCATCCATCAACGGAGACAACGATGTAGTTATAAAAACTGTAGACATACATATGAGGAGAAAAACACAAAAACTAATGTCGGTCTATATAGCACCTTAACAATATCAACTTAAACATCCGAAAGCCATAACATTAAATCACCATGTTTATAACAATAACGTCCTCGCGGGTAGAGAAGTTTCTATCCCAAAAGCTAAAAAAATTAACAGAAAAAAAGTATCAAGTTGCATGTTACTGTTCCCTTTTTTCAGGGACCCCCAATAAATCAATATGGAGCTTCATAAATTACCTCACTCAGACTCAAGTCAAGTCAAAGTGTCCCATTTGCATCTAATTGCTTATTGGTTTCAACGAATCGAAATTCCTTTAATAAAATCTAACAAAACTTTTGCCAAACAGGAAACCATTAAAGGAAGTAACTTCCTTTTGTTTTTTTTTTTTGTTCATTAGTTCCACCGAGACCACCCGTTTGTCATTATAGAGTTATTCTCTGTGGCTTTACGATGAGCTACGCCACCACACCACCGCACCGCGCAGCTCCACACGTCCACACCACCCTCACTGCACGTTCCTATTTTTCGTGATTAATGGGCGATGTCTATCGCTAGCCTTGACTTTCGGTTGACCTGAAAACACAGAGTCAGTTCGACAGCAGCAGCGTTGTCCAGTATAATTGCCATAAATGGAATGGAACTCCCCCCCAGTACCCAGATACCATGTATGTCCTCATGAAATGACATATTAGTCTAATCGATTTATTCAACTGGAATTTTTATACTGCCCGTCGTCGTTGGGGGTCTGTTGACATAATTCTGGTAATTCTGGTGACTTATTGGAAATTTGTTTGTGAGGCCCCTGTCTATAGCAACATTAGAATCAGCACAAGGTAACATCACCGAGCTCAACGTTCGGCCGTCGACCGATGTCCAGCTGGGAGTAAAAAAACACCATGGACACAAGACTGATTGCGTTTTGGAAATTGGAATCAAGCTTGAGTGACCAAAATAAGTGACTCAGTATAAACACAAGTCATACAGAAACAACTCAAATTTGGACAAGAACAACTAATTTCAAAGGTTGGCCGCAAATCATAAGCTCAAAGGTCACTTATAGTCACTCCACCCCTTCTCATTTGAGATAGACCTGCAAATGGGTGTTGGACTTTGCTACTGATAGACAAAAACAAAAATTGCAGTGTTCTATGACCAATTGCCTCCTGGAACTGAAAGTGTTGTCGCACGATTTGAGTTTCTGTTCGCTGGTCGAGTGTGACTAATGCGAAAGTCATGTTCCCATTGAATTTGTATTCAAAAAGGAAACTAAACTAAAACTTCTTCTGTCTTTCAAAACCAATGCGCAATGCAAAGTCTAAAGGACAATGGCTGTAGGTATAGGAAGTGTAACGTGTAGTGCATATTGTCAATGATCTCAACACCTGTGTTAGGTCGACAAAAAATATTTTTGCTTACGATTTTTATTTGGTTCCATTTTAAAACGTGGATAGTGTTAGACATTTCTAGGTGGTGTCATTTCAGTATGACAACCAAAAAGAAACTAGTTCATGGGCTTAAACATAGTTAGTCTAAGTTTGTATGAACGCAGCTGCCTGTGTCTAAGCTTACCCACTGCAGGGTTGTGGAGTTTTCAAAAAACGAACAAATTTCGACAGCTTTGCAAGACATATTGGCCTCTAAGTTGATGGTAGCAAATATCATTTGGGACTTCAAAATATGTATTAAATGTTTTATGAACTCCTTAACTACTTTAAAGTTGCTGCTATCGATGTGGGGGTTTTGTGGTAGGCGATGGACAGTTCTTAATAAATTTATCGATAACAGGTATTCGGTCCTATCATAGTTTACTTTGAAACTGCCATTGAAATTGAGGAGGAAATACGGATAGAAGGACTTCCAGTCATCAAGGTATCCCATTTAAAATCTAAAAAGATGCAAGGGAAAAGCTAAAACAACTTTATGGTAGAGCTGTCGAAGTCATGTGTCATCAACTAAGTCTACACAAAGACGTTAGTCATGAACCAGAGGGTGTACTGGGAGTGCCTAAAGTTCAACGATATCGTCCAATGCCGAAACTGCCAGCGTTTCAGACACGTTGCCACCAACTGCGGACGCCAGTACATGTGCGTCAAGTGCAAGGAGGACCACGAGCCTGGACAATGCCAACGGAAGGAGAACACTGATCTGGATGTATGGTGTACAAATTGCCAAAAGGAAGGTAACCGAGCCAGCTTGAAGGGTTGTCCAACCCTCCAAGCAAGACTCACTGAAAGGAACAGGCTGTCAGCAGAAAAAAGGCAGAGCAGGAATTTGCTGCCAAATCAGCATGCTTGGTAACCCGCCCTGCAGTCAGCTTTGCAGCAATTGTGAAAGGCGGTGGATCATCACAGAAACCAGCAAACTCCACGAATCAACAGCAGCAACAGAAAATTAGACCTGCAAAAGTGATCACACCTGGGACAGAAACTCCAAGGAGTATACCAACCAAACTACGTCAGCCCCACCAACGAACTTACACACCGAAGTCCAAAGGGTTTTTGGATCTGACCTACTCACAGTCATGGGAAAGGCTCGGAGTGCAGTTCCACCGAACTATGCTCAGCTTAGTGAAGTCCGTGACACTGTCCATCTTCCTGTTCGAAATATGCAATTGAAGAAGCTCTGAATCCTGACGTACAATATGTCAATTCATTGTACAGCCTAGAGAAGAGGAAGATATTCAACTTGTGGATGAAGAATTAAAACCCAGACATCGCACTCATTAGTGAGACCGACGTCACCAGACGCAACAACAAGAACAAGGATGAGGGCCGTAGAGGGACGGCTATCTACGTTCACAAGAAGATTTCCCACAACACCACCGAAACCATCATCTCAGGTCTCACAACCAGCGAAGCCACCGCAATCACCATACAACTAGGAACAGAGACTCTTACTATCTTTCAGCGAGTACTTCAAATGCAAATCCAGCATGAGAAATATTCACAGCGATCTTCAAATAGCATCCTTAGACGAAGCACTTATGAACTCATCGGTGGTGATTTCAACGCAATGCATCACCTTTCCCTGGATACTACTGTCACCAATGAAGGCAAGGCTATTGCTGACTGGCTGGATACCAACAGCGATCAGCACTCATTGGTTGTTATTTCACAACCCAAACCAACTTCCCCCAGAACACCATTAATATTAGATTTTTTCATTTCTTCATCTAATTTTGTTCATGTTCTTCTAGAAATCAGCAACTTCACCAGCACAATGGTACATAGTGACTCGGGCCATGAAGCTGTCCAACTAAGCATCAAACTCCATGAGCCCATCTTCCTAGCGATAGAACCAGAAAATTTCATCAACTACAGGAGACTGGATGTACACAGCCTACAAAGAAACGTTGAAGACACCATAATGCTGCCACCTAAAAACAGGAATCTGGATGATATTGAAATTGACACAGCCATTGACTGTCTGGAAGCCTTCGCTTTCCACTTCGAAGGAAGCTTCATACCAAGTCCATCAGATGATCCAGTCTTCCTTGCAAAAATCGTGGCTATTCCCAAAAAAGGTGAAAGAAACATGATGACCAACTACAGGCCGATATCCCTCCTCAGCAATCTAAGTAAGCTCTTGGAAGAGCTGGATACTCAGGAAGCTCAAAAATTTTGCAGTGAAAACAAAATCATCCCAGACATGCAGCTCGATTTCCGGGAAAAACATTCCACCATGCATCCACTCCTGAAGTTTCATCACGACATCACCACAGCCTTAAACAGCAATCAAGTTACTGTCGAAAGCTTCCTGGATGTCGAGAAATCATTCGACAGTGTATGGATTGAAGCCCTTATTCATAAACTACACATACTAGGTTTTCCTATAGCGCTAATCAAAATTATATTTTCTTTTCTTTCTTCCAGGAACCTTTTCGTGCAATTGAAAACCTGCATATCGACAGTGAAGAGCATCAGGGCTGGAGTTGCCCAAGGTTCGAAACGTGGAACACTTTTCGATAACGTCGTGACCTCTGACCAACCAATTTCAAGTGAATGCAAGAATCTTCTCTTCGCTGATGACTCACTTACATATTTCTCATCATTCTCTCCATTGATAGCTGTCCGAGAAGTCGAGGCACATATCCGAAAACTCTTCCAATTTTACACCAAATGGGGTGTCCGGATCAACTCATCCAAATCGGAGCTTGTCTGCTTCAGAAAACCAGGGAGCAGACGTGGTTGCTCAGCTGGAAGCTGTAAAAGCATCACCCTAGCACTCCCAGACGGAACCAGATTAGCAGCCAAACGCCAGCGCCAAATACCTAGGCATCAACTTCAACGAGCTGCTGAGATTCAAATCACTTTCACGGACTGTCCTCAAAAAGTCATTTTTGATTTCCACCTGATGAAGAAGAAAACTGGGCTAAGCCAACAGACAAAAGTCTTAATCTATAAGCAACTCCTGAGACCAGTCATCAGTTACAGCTTCCCAGTTTGGTTCACCATTTCCAAAACGGCTATGGAAGGCTTTACTTCAATCGTCAGCGGGCGTAAGGATTTCAAGAACGAGTAACTCTACTCTGAGTCTAAGGTAACCCCCTGGATGTTGCTATCTGCCGATAAGCTGGGAAGAAACATCGCCAACCAGCCTAATCAACTGATGAGAAGGATGACAAACCAACAACGACATCCGGCACATAAGCGCTATGGAAATCCTGGATATAACTCCAACAACCAACGATGAAGCAGTATCCTTCTACTCTAACCCAGGGTCAGCACATTATCGTGCCCAAACATCAACTCTTATTATTTTATTTTATTTATCCGGCTCCCGATTTATGAAGGGTCTCTGCCTGAGATATTGCGGTCTTCCATCGGTTGCGGTCCCTCGCACGTTCCCACCAGTCGTCGAGACCAAGCGCTCTTGCGTCTGTGACCGCCTGGTCCCCATAGCGGAGGTTCGGTCTTCCTGGTCGTCTCGAACCTGGGGGCTGGGATTCGAAGATTTTCTTGGCTGGAGCGTTGTTGTCCATTCGCTCGATGTGGCCGAGCCAGTGTAGTCGACGTGTTTTGGCTCTTTGGACTACAGCCACATCTTGGTACAGCTCGTACAGTTCACGATTGAATCTTCTCCTTCCATCGCAATCTTCGTATATATAAGACCAAATATCCGCCGAAGAATTTTTCTCTCGAAAGTGCCCAGGATCAATTCCCCTTTTTTACTTATCGTCCAGCACTCGGCGCCGTAGAGTAGAACTGGTAAAATTAGCGTTTTGTATAGCGTGCACTTTGTCTTTCAGGAAAGGAATTTTGAACCCATTTGTTTGGCCAAACCGATGTAGCAGCGGTTCGCTAGGGTAATTCTTCGTCGGATTTCCACTAAGGTGTCGTTCGTGGAATTGATGTTTGTTCCGAGGTAGGTGAACTCCTTGACTACCTCGAAATTGCTGCTACCAACAGTGACGTTTTGTCCTAGGCGATGGACAGATGAGGCTTTGTTTGCTGATAACAAATACTTTGTTTTGTCCTCATTCACTTCAAGACCAACGCGTTTCGCCTGTTCATCAATAGCTGTGAATGCTTCAAGTACAGCTCTCTTGGAGCACCCGATGATGTCGATGTCGTCCGCATAGCCAAGCAGTTGATAAGACCTGTTGAAGATAGTGCCTTCCATGTTAACACCACTCTTGCGCACTATCAGCTCCAGGATTAGGTTGAAGAAATCACATGATAGCGCATCTCCTTGTCTGAACCCTGTAGACGTCTGGAATAACTCCGATGAGCTGTTACCCATTTGCACGTTGCACCGCGTATTTTGTAACGTCATGCGGCATAGCTGACTCAGTTTTTTTTCGGGATCCCGAGTTCCAACATCACCAATAGAAGCTCTTGGCGACTTATGCTATCATATGCGGCTTTAAAGTCGATGAATAGGTGTGGGTATCGACTTGAAATTCGTTGGTCTTTTCCAGGATTTGCCTCAATGTGAAGATTTGGTCTATCGTTGAACTACCTGACCTCAAGCCACACTGGTACGTGCCGATCATAGTGTTGCAGAAAGGTTTAAGATGCTCACATAGTACGTTGGATAGGATCTTGTAGGCAACATTAAGCAGGGATATGCCTCTGTTGTTCTTGCAGGACATAGGATCGCCTTTTTTGTAGATTGGGCATATGGAGCTATTTGACCAGTCATCGGGCATTCTTTCCTCCTCCCACACTTGGTTGATGAGCTGGTGCATGCACCCTACCAGGACATCTCCTCCATACTTAAAGAGTTCCGCAGGTAGGCCATCCGAGCCGGCGGATTTCCTAAGCTTGTGGATGGCTTTCTTAACCTCTTCAGTACTGGGCGCTGGGACTGGATCTTCATTGACTGTTCTTATGCTTCTTTGTTCCTCTGTTGCCTCCTCTACATAATGCCCATTAAGCAGTTGCTGGAAATGCTGCTTAAATACGTCTACAATTCCCTGTGCTTCGGTGACTAGGTTCCCTTCGCTGTTTCAAAGAGCTTGAGTGCCAGTCCTATAACCAGATGCCAGTTGCTTGACTGTTTTGTAGAACCAACGGGTGTTGGTGGCAGTGCTAGACTATCGAGATACCTGAGCTGAGAGGATGCGGATGCTCTTTTCATTCTGCGCAGGGTTTTTTCTCTTTCCTTCTCTTTTCACGGTACTCCTCTCTTGCTGCTCTTGTTTTCAGTTGCAGCATTTGCATTCGTGCATTTTGTGTCTCCTGCTTCAATTCCGCGCATTCATCGTCATACCATGGGTTCTTTTTTCTGGGTGGTTGATAGCCTATGGTAGTCTCGGCTGTCTCCTTAATGATTTCGCGATACTGGTTCCACTGGTTGTTGACGCTTGTGACTGGGTGTACGGCAGAGAGTTTCCCGGTCAATTGCTTACTGTAGTCTCTGGCTTTCTCAGATGTGCTAAGGCATGCAATTTTGAAATTCTTCCTTTGGGCGGTCTTTGTTTTCTTTTCGTTGGACACTCGGGCTCTGAACTTTGTCACAACAAGAAAGTGGTCAGAGTCCACGTTTGCGCCTCGAAAAGTTCGCACGTCCAAGATGTTCGATGCGTACCTTGCGCCAATTAGCACGTGGTCGATTTGGTTGGCAGTTCGACCATCTGGAGATCACCAGGTGTATCCTCCGCCTGGGGAACCTAGTGCTATTTATCACCGTATTACGAGCTGCAGCAAAGTCGATTAGACGGAAGCCGTTACCTGTTGTCGTTTCGTGGAGGCTGTGCTTTCCAACTAATCCGCCAAAGATGTTTTCCTTTCTGACCTTAGCATTGAAGTCTCCGAGCACGACTTTGACATCGTATTCCGGAGAGGCTCCGTACACGGAGAGAATTCGAAGCGCATATCACGACAAAACTGCTGCAATTCACGAAAAAAAAGTACAGTTTTAGACCCTCGAACAAGTTTTTGTAAATCACGACTTTTTGTTTGTAATCACGAAAACATCGCCATTCTATGTGATTACAACTTAAAAGTACTGATTTACAAGCCAAAAGTATAGATCCCGAACCCGAGCGAAAAAAACAATTGCAACCAATTTATTTAAAATTGCAACATTTTTTTTAAATTTGGTATCGATTTTGTATCAATTTACCATATTCTAATTGTAGATTGCAAATATTGTTCCCCAAATTTACAACAATTTCATCGTAATTTACGATTTTCTAGTCGCAATCTCTCTTTTGAAGTTGAATTTCGTTGGAAATCATAGTTTCTTTACTTTAAATTTGCAAACTATTCTTTGCAAATTAGTAAACCTTCGCCTTGAATCACAAATAAGCATTTGTAAAATAAAACTATTTGTGGAAGATTGCCATTATAAAATCGTGATTTACAAACTCTTAATCGCAATTTAAAAAGTACCTCGTTGTAAAACATAGATATAATAGCTTAAATTGAGATCATTTCGTTGCAAATTACAAGAAATATGTTTAAAAATACAACTTTTTTGTTGCAATTAATCTCATTCATTGAGAAAATAATTCAAAATTACAGCAAAACCGCTGTATTTTAGTACATAGGAGTTGCAATTTTATAACTTTTGATCGAAGATTGCGACTGTTAGGTAGTGAACTATAACTGATGACTTGTAGATCACAAATATTTGATTGTAATTTACAATAAGAAAGTTGAATTTCAAGGAAAACATTTGTAATTTACAATAATAAAGTTCTAAATTGCAATATTAGTGTTGTGATTTAGCTCTTTAATATTGTAGATTGCAAATATTTATTGTAAATTACGATTAGATATTTGTAAATTGCTCCGAACTTGTTGTAAATTATACTTACTTCAGTGTCATTTCTGAAAATGTTTTTGCAATTTGCAACTTAACTGCTGCAAATCAAGCCTGTTCAGTAGTGAATTATAACTTTTGAGTTGTAGACTACAAATATTTGATTGTAATTTACAATAAGAAAGTTGAAATTCAAGGAAAACATTTGTAATTTACAATAATAAAGTTCTAAATTGCAATATTAGTGTTGTGATTTAGCTCTTTAATATTGTAGATTGCAAATATTTATTGTAAATTACGATTAGATATTTGTAAATTGCTCCGAACTTGTTGTAAATTATACTTACTTCAGTGTCATTTCTGAAAATGTTTTTGCAATTTGCAACTTAACTGCTGCAAATCAAGCCTGTTCAGTAGTGAATTATAACTTTTGAGTTGTAGACTACAAATATTTGATTGTAATTTACAATAAGAAAGTTGAAATTCAAGGAAAACATTTGTAATTTACAATAATAAAGTTCTAAATTGCAATATTAGTGTTGTGATTTAGCTCTTTAATATTGTAGATTGCAAATATTTATTGTAAATTACGATTAGATATTTGTAAATTGCTCCGAACTTGTTGTAAATTATACTTACTTCAGTGTCATTTCTGAAAATGTTTTTGCAATTTGCAACTCAACTGCTGCAAATCAAGCCTGTTCAGTAGTGAATTATAACTTTTGAGTTGTAGATTACAAATATTTGATTGTAATTTACAATAAGAAAGTTGAAATTCAAGGAAAACATTTGTAATTTACAATAATAAAGTTCTAAATTGCAATATTAGTGTTGTGATTTAGCTCTTTAATATTGTAGATTGCAAATATTTATTGTAAATTACGATTAGATATTTGTAAATTGCTCCGAACTTGTTGTAAATTATACTTACTTCAGTGTCATTTCTGAAAATGTTTTTGCAATTTGCAACTTAACTGCTGCAAATCAAGCCTGTTCAGTAGTGAATTATAACTTTTGAGTTGTAGACTACAAATATTTGATTGTAATTTACAATAAGAAAGTTGAAATTCAAGGAAAACATTTGTAATTTACAATAATAAAGTTCTAAATTGCAATATTAGTGTTGTGATTTAGCTCTTTAATATTGTAGATTGCAAATATTTATTGTAAATTACGATTAGATATTTGTAAATTGCTCCGAACTTGTTGTAAATTATACTTACTTCAGTGTCATTTCTGAAAATGTTTTTGCAATTTGCAACTCAACTGCTGCAAATCAAGCCTGTTCAGTAGTGAATTATAACTTTTGAGTTGTAGATTACAAATATTTGATTGTAATTTACAATAAGAAAGTTGAAATTCAAGGAAAACATTTGTAATTTACAATAATAAAGTTCTAAATTGCAATATTAGTGTTGTGATTTAGCTCTTTAATATTGTAGATTGCAAATATTTATTGTAAATTACGATTAGATATTTGTAAATTGCTCCGAACTTGTTGTAAATTATACTTACTTCAGTGTCATTTCTGAAAATGTTTTTGCAATTTGCAACTTAACTGCTGCAAATCAAGCCTGTTCAGTAGTGAATTATAACTTTTGAGTTGTAGATTACAAATATTTGATTGTAATTTACAATAAGAAAGTTGAAATTCAAGGAAAACATTTGTAATTTACAATAATAAAGTTCTAAATTGCAATATTAGTGTTGTGATTTAGCTCTTTAATATTGTAGATTGCAAATATTTATTGTAAATTACGATTAGATATTTGTAAATTGCTCCGAACTTGTTGTAAATTATACTTACTTCAGTGTCATTTCTGAAAATTTTTTTGCAATTTGCAACTCAACTGCTGCAAATCAAGCCTGTTCAGTTGTGAATTATAACTTTTGAGTTGTAGATTACAAATATTTGATTGTAATTTACAATAAGAAAGTTGAAATTCAAGGAAAACATTTGTAATTTACAATAATAAAGTTCTAAATTGCAATATTAGTGTTGTGATTTAGCTCTTTAATATTGTAGATTGCAAATATTTATTGTAAATTACGATTAGATATTTGTAAATTGCTCCGAACTTGTTGTAAATTATACTTACTTCAGTGTCATTTCTGAAAATGTTTTTGCAATTTGCAACTTAACTGCTGCAAATCAAGCCTGTTCAGTAGTGAATTATAACTTTTGAGTTGTAGATTACAAATATTTGATTGTAATTTACAATAAGAAAGTTGAAATTCAAGGAAAACATTTGTAATTTACAATAATAAAGTTCTAAATTGCAATATTAGTGTTGTGATTTAGCTCTTTAATATTGTAGATTGCAAATATTTATTGTAAATTACGATTAGATATTTGTAAATTGCTGCGAACTTGTTGTAAATTATACTTACTTCAGTGTCATTTCTGAAAATGTTTTTGCAATTTGCAACTTAACTGCTGCAAATCAAGCCTGTTCAGTAGTGAATTATAACTTATTAGTTGTAAATTACAAATATTGATGGTTGTAATTTACAATGAAAGAGTTGAATTTCAGGAGAAAAAGTTGTAATTTACAATAAAAAAGTTCTAAATTACAATATTATTATTGTAATTTAGCTCTGTAATATTGTAGATTGCAAATATTTCGTTGTAAATTAGGATTAGATATTTGTAAATTACTCCGAATTTGTTGTGATTAACAACTTAAATGCTGTAAATCAAGCCTATTCTGTAGTGAATTACAACTTATTAGTTGTAAATTACAAATATTGATGGTTGTAATTTACAATGAAAAAGTTGAATTTTTGGAGAAAAAGTTGTAATTTACAATAATACAGTTCTAAATTACAATATTATTATTGTAATTTAGCTCTGTAATATTGTAGATTGCAAATATTTCGTTGTAAATTACGATTAGATATTTGTAAATTGCTCCGAATTTGTTGTAAATTATACTTACTTCTGTGTCATTTCTGAAAATGTTTTTGCGATTTGCAACTTAACTGCTGCAAATCAAGCCTGTTCAGTAGTGAATTATAACTTATTAGTTGTAAATTACAAATATTGGGTTGTAATTTACAACGAAAGAGTTGAATTTCAGGAGAAAAAGTTGTAATTTACAATAATACAGTTCTAAATTACAATATTATTATTGTAATTTAGCTCTGTAATATTGTAGATTGCAAATATTTCGTTGTAAATTACGATTAGATATTTGCTCCGATTTTGTTGTAATTAACAACTTAAATGCTGTAAATCAAGCCTATTCTGTAGTGAATTACAACTTATTAGTTGTAAATTACAAATATTTATGGTTGTAATTTACAATGACAATTACAATTTTTGGAGAAAAAGTTGTAATTTACAATAATACAGTTCTAAATTACAATATTACTATTGTAATTTAGCTCTGTAATATTGTAGATTTCAAATATGTATTTCATTGTAAATTGCAAATTTTTATTTGTAAATTACACTTAATTAGTTTTAATTTATAATTACTTAAAGTTGTTATCTAAAAAGTTAGATACAGTATCTTATATAAATGAACCTTTGTTTTGTTAAATAAGAAGAGAAAATTTACATTTTAGACGACAAGTCTATTTATTTTCTTTATAACTACCATCTACATTATTATAATACTTAAATCTAATTTTTATTCTTAGTTTTTAGTTTTATTACAATGATTCTTAAATATTTTTTAGTTAGGTGGTAAGCACTTAAAGTATAATTTTAACGTTAGAGTAGGTAAATATTTTAATCAAACAGGGATTCAAAATTTACATTTTTAGCAAAGAAAGTAAATTATTAACGTTAGTGGAAATGTTTGAACTATAGATATCAAAAATTCTGCATTGTAAAAACTCCCAAACCAAGTAACATTCTTTCTGGTAATCTAAATCAAAAACGTAGTGAATTTTAAATGCACAAGAAAGTGCTTTAATAAAGGAATCAAATTTGTACATTATAGTGTCATATACCACTTGAATGCTGGTAATATCTGAAAAGTCTTCATTTGCTACAATTAATAAAAATGGTTGCATGTGCATTTCATCATTTTTATATAAAATTCTTCGTTCTTCAACAACTTCTAGATATGAATTTGAGTTATTTACTCTAAATATGAAGGACTTTTGGCTATCAGCAATACTAAATTTCCAGTTTTTTTTTGACAATTTATGTTTAGCATGACCTCCAGGAGGTAGGACTGCATGTAAAAGTAAAGTAAATAATAAATCTCTTTGCTCACCAGTGCATGACTCAAGCATTCGTAGTTTATTTAAGCTGTATTTATCTTTTATTTTTTTGGTCAGGATCGGCATCATTTCAGCTATAAAGTTCGGCCATTTTTCTATCAAGATTAAGTCTTTTCCCGGATGCAGATACTCGAAATCGATGTCAATCTAGATTCGAAGTTTATAAAATTAATTAGTACTTTCATAAAAAAAAATGTAAATATGTAAATAGGTATATAAAAAATTAAAATTGCATGACGTATAGCATGTGAAATTTGCATAAGGCTATCAGTACTGCTTAGTGCAAGTATTTAAGACAACAGCTATTCCTCTAAGAGTTTTTTCAACTCCAGAGGAACTTAAATGTCATTTGTAACATGCGTGACATAATGATTTTGGTTTCTTTCAACAATTATTGCAAAAAAAAATATATTTTATTAGAAATTCCAAGAGACCCCCTTTTTTCCTCTTCCCTTTAGTTGTGATGTCAAGTTTGTGAAGTTTTTTTGTTTTTGAATAAACCCAAAAACATGGAAAGTTAATTTTTTATTTATTTTTTAAATAATTTATAACGACAAAAATAAAGGTGAAGTTACTAAATTGTAATTCTTATCTGACGGTATGTATTTTGATTAAGGGGTTATTTCTCAAAGCTACGGATACTGAAAAGAATATGCAAAATAGTAAAAGTTTCTTAAAAAATATACCAATCTAGACCCTTCTGGTATTAACAATGATGGCCAATCGTCTAGAATAATTGTAATGTCCTTTGTTTTTGAGTTCTTTATCTTTTTTGATCGAATTTCTGTGGTTGCCATCCACTTTGCCTCTAATGTGGCAAATGGAGTGGTGTGGGTCTTCAACCACTTCTGATCCTCAGAATCTGGAGTTGACTCTATAGATAATAAAGGAAAATATTTTGAAATGAATGCTTTTATAAATTAGGAATGAACTTTAAATATATTTATGTCAGTGAAGCTATTATGTTAGTATCTTCCTTTATGAATTAGTACTTTTTTCCGATCATCCCCAAATCGTAACAATATAAAATAAAACCCGAAAGCGTTTTTCTCTTATTTACCAAAAAAATCATGAATAACTCACTAAAACATTTATTTTTATTTATTTAATTTAAGAAACAGAAAAAGGCATAAAATTAGAAAGTGCATTGCAGCCTAGAATATAAAAACATTTCAACAGCTGTCATTTTAGAACAAATTTCAATGGGCTAGGTACTTAAAAGTTTAAAGAAATATTTTCAGGGAAATAACAAACAAAAGTATACAAAATGAGAGACAATTAAGCGGAAAGGTAGTTAAGTAGAAGCTTACTAATAATTTAAAATTTTATATGAAGAGTTCTTCAAATTGTTGGTAATGAAGAAATAGAGGCACTTAAGTGAGAGAAACTTATCCGGGTTTTATTGTACAAACATAATATTTTGTTTTTTCTGACAACATATTTTTACTTTACTTTTCTTATTAGAAAAAATAAATTAAAACTTCTTTATTAAAATTCTCCTAAAAAAATATATACATATATATAGGCAATTCTCTGCCAACAA
Source organism: Dasysyrphus tricinctus (assembly GCA_963921185.1). Classification (NCBI taxonomy): domain Eukaryota; kingdom Metazoa; phylum Arthropoda; class Insecta; order Diptera; family Syrphidae; genus Dasysyrphus; species Dasysyrphus tricinctus. The sequence goes on from OY992530.1 coordinate 108,196,465, forward strand.
CTGTGATTTTTGTATCCAAAAATGTTCAAAAATTTAAACTCATTGAAAACTTTTCATTTTTTTTATTTTTATGGCTTTACTTATGTTTGTATGTATGATTTGTCAAAGCCTTTTGCTAGAACTTTTAGAGAGCAAAAAATATACGGAAATGTACTTATTCCCCAACCGTACCTATGTTTTTTTTTTTCTTTTCATAGTAAATAGTCATTTACCCCAATTCAAATCAGAAATGCATACGAAAATTAAACATTAAATAACAAAAACAGCACTGGACTCAAACATATCACAGTTGGCAGAAAATCACCGATATGACCTTAAAATCAGTTAGTTTATATGTCGTTTTTTTTCCCCTAGTTGTACCTATTACACTACACATACATTTCTATAGCAGTTAATAGAATGAAGTAATCACGATGCGATGTAACACTTTTAGTAAAATTGCAAATTTAGTTTTAGTGAAAATCAGTATAACTTAAATGTATTGACTGGATATAAAGTAAGAAAAATGTTGCAATTTTGCAATAGTACTAAAATAGTTAAGTCACATCATGAATGGCCTGAAGTATATAATATGAACTTTAAATACACACCTGAACCTGTGTTTTGTATAGTTTCTGTAGATGACATTTTTTTCCTTTTAGTCATAAGTGGTAGACCATTTCGACGGAGGCGGGCTATTGTGGTTTTGTAAATGGATTGAAGTCGCCCCTTTCGAGTTTGTTGATTGTAGTAAACAAGCTATATCAAAATAATAAGACTGTACTTGTTCCATGCATAAAAATTTATCATAATACCAAGGGTTCATTTGGAAAAGATTCAGATATCTGTTTTGCTATGCATACAAAATCATCGTGCCTCATTAAATAATTTTTGTCCGTGTAAAATTTAACGGCTTCTTGTATGAGCTCCTCTCTTAAGTAGTCCGGCAAATAGTTAGTCACATTATAAGCAATATTGAATTTAGTATGATGGCTCAAAAAAAAAGCCAAGTCCTAAAAAACATCATGGCATGAATGTGTTTCTAACTTCAAAAAGTCAGACTATGTAGATATCATTGAAATGCATCAGTAAAACAAAAAATTATTATATATTTTTTCTAATAGGTTAGTTTAAGCAATCAGTAAAAAAATTATTGTAGCTGTGAAAATATCACCTATTAATTTTTAATTTTGAGATTTTAAGTTGATCATGAACAAAAACACCCAAACATGGAACCATAACAAAAAAAATAGCATGTTAGTAATGTAAACAAAAATCATCTGTTTCATAAAGTGGATTTCTATCAGTAGAAAATAAAAAATATTGTTGGTCAATCTACCGGTAATGTTTTTATTTGATATAATTAAAGTGGTCGTTACCAAAATTTAATTTCGTTGGGTCTAAGTAAATCAGCTTCTAAAGAAGAAATAATAATAACTCTTTCTTTTTTTTTCAAAATTTGTAATGGAATTTATTTTCCTCCTTTAAGCAGAACGGGCAATTTAGTGAAAAAATGAATGAAGAGTGACATACAATTATTAAAAATATACAATGTTCAAAATAATATGCGAAGGCATTTTTAGGACTTAATAATCTATTCTTTTATTTTGTTTTTGAATCAAAAGTGAGTAGTTTTTAATTTTTCAAAATTTTTCTTAACTAAGAATGCTTGTTTTCTGATATTTTAATCCGTTTTTAGATGAACGGTGGAAACTTAAAGGTTTTATTTTTGAGCAAGTCGAGAATTACGAATTCCAAAAATATTTTGTGTGTATTCACTTTCAAAAAATTCTGGAATAATATGTTGAAGATTTTTAAATACAGTATAGAAATGTAATAGGTATAGTTTTTATTGATTAGAATGTTAATCTCATACTAATTATAAAACATAGGTAGTAATACAAAATTTCGGAATCACAATTTTTGTAGACACACAATTATGACCCCAAAGCCACTTTTTTCTGATATGATTTTTTTCTTCATTTGAATCTGATTTGAGTTAATCCAAATATGAAAATACAAAAAAAAAACATTACGACCAACCTAATATACATACATATTTCGTAAGTTCGAAAGATAAACGCACATTTTTCGAAATAAGTGAAAGGAAATTAAAAAAAACTCCAATTTCCAATAATCTGTACAAATATTTAATCGAAAAGTAACTCTGTAAATTCCAAATATTGAACTTCAGTAGATATTTTTTCTTTTCTACACCAAGTTTTAAATTTTTTTGAATTGTGCAGTTTTTCTGCCGATATGTGCATTATTTAATTCGTATATTAAAATGAAAATATGATATTACTCGTACTTGAATAGCACTTAAGCTATTACATTTTTCTTGAAATTTGTATAGTAATTTGTCATGGTTCCGTGTTAAACTTGTACTGTACAGTTTTTCACAGTTCAAAATAAAAATAGATATTTAATAAAATTTATTCAGAAAAAAAGTGTTTCAATATATTTTTCATAAAGAGAAGCAAGGTTCGCAAGGGGCATACTGCTATATGCTTTTTTAATCCTTTCAATATATGAAAATCTAATGCGGTACGAATGTCACGGGAAAATGCTAACAGTCTATACATTTTCAAATAAAATTGTCACTGATGTATTACAATGATCACTATAGCTGGCATCCTGAATTAAAGTTTTTGCTTACAAAAGATTGAAGTGCATGATTGCTCCTGGATGGAGTTGATGGAGCTGAAGAAGGGCTTTGAGAATACAACCAATTTTGAATTCCATCATCTAAACTAAGTATTTTCCCATCATTCTGCATGAAAAATATAAAAAAAATCATTCACGAGGTAAAAACAAACATAAAAACAAAGCCTTACTATGCCTTCCCGCCATTTTGAAATTTTTGTTCTAACTTTGACACGACTGCCAACATCAGTCGGAAATAGTGTCAAAAGGTCACTTTAGGATAAGAGTTTCAATGTATCCACATCAAGAATATTGAAATCTATAAAATGTTTAAATAGTTATAATATAATGAAAATACATATAAAGCAAGTTTTGGAGTTTTAACTTTTTTGTGTTACTATTTGTACGTTGCCATAGTAAACAATATTATAACAATTATTCACTTCGATAATGATAGAAACAAAAAACATGGGCACCTAGCGTAACGGATACAATTATTGGCACCCTTAAGGAAATTTCCACTTTAATCAACCACCACTTTTATATCTGTAGAGTGATGAGAATTCTTTGTATATAAAAGTATAATTATAAGTTCATCAATTAAAAATTTACTTTTAATGACAAATCAAAAAAAAGCTAACCAAAACCTACAATTATCGGCACCATGATTCATAACCGATGAATGCTACAACTATTGGCAGCGTAAATTAAAAGTATATTTATTCGCAGTTCCAATAATTGAAGCTAAATAGGATGCAATAATTGGCACCCCCTGCCAATAATTGAACCTTTGTTTGTTTTTGAAACCAGTTATTGGCACCCATTTAAGTAATAGAATAATGCAAATTTAAAATACCTTATTCAAGGCATTATTATAATAAATAAAATAAGTTTTTATCAACAAATTGAGCCAGAAACAGTGAAAAACATCTTTCAAAATTATGGATCGTTAACAAAAATATCAAAAAATTTCCGCAATTATTTATTTGCATCTCTTTATACTTTTACTTAAAAGAAGAAGATCGACAGCAAATATGTATTTTCAAACCAAAGACACAAAAATGTGAGAAATATGTGCAAGTTCAAAATAAAAAATAAATTGACTTATTCGGTCAACGAGTTATTGAGAAAATCACTATTGCATAAGGTGCCAATAATTGGTGCAAAAATTGGGGGTGCCTATAATTGTATCCGTTACGCTATACAATAAAAGCCAACTTAAGATTTGTAATTAAAGATTAATGACTGACAACGACCTGAAACACACCTTCCATTTCTATAATTGTCGCAAATAAGGTTAGCTAAAGAAAATTGCACTTTACCTAATCGCTATATGTATTTTGTTTTGCAATTTACAATATAACGTTGATAAAAATCTTATTGTTCCATGGTATGAACCACTTCGTATAAACTTTCTATACTTGTAAACCTAACCCTGCACAGCATCAACACCAAAGCCTTTGTTTTAAAAACACAAATATGTATTATTGTTTAACTGTTTGATATTTTTTTAATCTCCTAATAAAACTGCAGCTGAGTCGATCTATGTTTGTTGAACCCTTACCCCCCACCCACCGATAAAAGAAAATTGAACGGAGCAAAACCTGCATGCAAAACATCGCCCGTCGCATCGCCCAACTATTCGAAAAAAGCAGCATGTTGTACAGACAGCATTCACAGTAATAGACAAAAACTTTGAATGATAAAAACTCACAGAAAATATAGCATTTTTGCAACACGAATATGTAGACATGTTTATAATTGTGGTGCCATTTACTAGAAAAATCGAAATAAAACTACATTTATTAAAAAAAACAAGCCAATAGCTGCCCCTTTCCCAAAAATGCAGCAAACGCAAACCCCACACAACAACAGCATAAAAACTGTGGATAATAAAACTTCACGTAAATTGTAGCATTTTTCTAGACAAGAATATGTTCAAAAGTATGTATACGTAATTGTTTGACAATATAATATTTTTTTTTTCAAAACAAAATCTTAATGAAACTACCTTTTATATCACCAAATAAAAAATAACCATCGAGGTACATAATAGTTATATATCTGTATCTTGCTTCTAAAAGGGCCAATGTCAGTATTTTTTTCAAATATTGACTTAAGTACTCTTTTTGACTCAGAGGAAGATTATCTACGACTTTAATAAGGGCAAATGTCTTAAAATTGTTTCCTAATATATATTTTTCAAAAGTAATAAATATTTTCGGAAATTAAAAATCAAAATCTTCGATTTCTCAAAAATTAACATATTAGACATAGGCCCTTTAAGAACCAAGGTACAGATATATGTATATATGCATCACTATCCGCTCACCAGCGGAAGAATTTGACCGTCAAAAGCTGAGTTTTTGGACAGATCTGAATGGGAAAACTAATTTAGTTTACTAAAATAAAACCCCATTAACTCGATACCCATCAGCAACTAAAGTATTTACTACTTCACACAAACTTTCCAAAATGTTCACCTAACAAAACCCACTGGTAAAAGTAAAGCAAAAGCAGCAAAGCCTATATTATAAATAAATAAATATTTGTCCAAAGAAAAAAAATAATAATTGTCCCATAAAAAATGAACTGTCATATCAGAAAAACCAAAGCTCTTAATAAAGCGAAAACAAACAGCCGAATAAATAAAATAAAACCAAAAAAGTTTACCATTTCAATGTGAATACAAAAAGAAAGACCAATAGCACTAAAGCTTTAACCATTAGAAATTCACACGAATTGAAAAACTTTTTTATATGCGATACGTATTAAAATTACCTTTTTCAACAAACGAAATTGTAAGCAAACAATTGATTTGTTTTTTAAAAGATGATAGCGACTATCCTTTTTATAATATGTGAAGAATATGGTTTTTCTTAAATTAAAACCAATCTGCAAATAAAGCAAAAATCTATTGTTTTGCAAACAAAATCGATTTTCATATTTTTCTTCCGTCACTTTGCAAGTCACTTTGAAAGTTCTCATTTATTTATTTTGTTGAAGTTTTATAGAGAAAAGTATTTTAAACTGAAGAATAATTAATTAAAAGTTATTTTGCGTGGCAAAATCCCCAAGAAAAAAGTACCTACAAATCGCGATAAAAAGCTACTAGCGTTTTGGCTTCAAAATTATTAAAGATAGAAAAGTATAAACAACACACTTTGCTATCTTTTATATACGCTACCCATATAAAAATAATAATTCGTAATGATTGTAACCTACTTTGAAAATGTTGATGAAACTCTTGAAGTTCCATCGACTTGAGTTCATCAGAGGTTAACCATTTGAACGCAAAAAAAAAAACAGCAACAAAAATTAATGCTGAGCTACAATCCGAAAAAAAAATTGCACTTTGTTCACAATACCAAGAACATACAAATTGAAAACGATTAATGAAGCGAAAAAAACAGCAAACAAAAATAAAAAGAATACTAATTTTTCAAAACCCTTTTTCCAATTAACGTTAGTAGCAATATTTTTATTTTAAACAATTCAGTGAAGTAATTTACTTTGATAATGGTGAAAAAACTAGTTCCATGGTATTTACTACTTCACATAAGCTTTCCATAATTTTCCCCTAAGACCCCCACTGGCAAAAGTTAATCAAAAGCCGCAAATTCTATATGTGAAAAATTCCCAAAAATATTTGTTTTAACAAGAAAATAATATATTTGTCCCATAAAAAATTAACTTTCATATAAGAAAAACAAATTGAAAACGCTTAATAAAGCGAAAACCCACAACCGAATGAATAAAAAAAACAAAAAAGTTTTCCATTTCAATGTGAATACAAAAAGAAAGACCAATAGCACTAAAGCTTTAACCATTAGAAATTCACACGAATTGAAAAACTTTTTTATATGCGATACGTATTAAAATTACCTTTTTCAACAAACGAAATTGTAAGCAAACAATTGATTTGTTTTTTAAAAGATGATAGCGACTATCCTTTTTATAATATGTGAAGAATATGGTTTTTCTTATTTTAAAACCAATCTGCCACTAAAGCAAAAATCAATTTTTTGCCAACAAATTCGATTTTTATATTTGTCTTCCGTCTTTTTGGAATTTAAAGTTCTAATTTTTTTTATTTAGTTGAAGTTTGAAAAAGAAAAGTATTTTAAACTGAAGAATAATTAATTTAAAATTATTTTGCTTGGCAAAATCCCCAAGAAAAAAGTACCTACAAATCGCGATAAAAAGCTACTAGTGTTTTGGCTTCAAAATTATTAAAGATAGAAAAGTATAAACAACACACTTTGCTTTCTTTTATATACGCTACCTATATAAAAATAATAATTCGTAATGATTGTAACCTACTTTGAAAATGTTGATGAAACTCTTGAAGTTCCATCGAGTTGAGTTCATCAAAGAGGTTTACCATTTGAACGCAAACAAAAACACAGCAACAAAAAATTAATGCTGAGCTACAATCCGAAAATAGATTGCACTTTGTTCACAATACCAACAACATACAAATTGAAAACGATTAATGAACCGAAAAAGAAGCAAACAAAAATAAAAAGCATACTAATTTTTCAATACCCGTTTTCCAATTAACGTTAGGAGCAATATTTTTATTTTAAACAATTCAGTGAAGTAATTTACTTTGATAATGGTGACAAAAATATAGTTCCATGGTATTTACTACTTCACATAAGCTTTCCATAATTTTCACTCCCCCACTGGTAAAAGTTAATTAAAAGCCGCAAATTCTATATTTGAAAAATTCCCAAAAATATTTGTCTTACCAAGAAAATAATATAATTGTCCCATAAAAAATGAAGTTTCATATCAGAAAAACAAATTGAATACGCTTAATAAAGCGAAAACCAACAACCGAATGAATAAAATAAAACCAAAAAAGTTTTCCATTTCAATGTGAATACAAATTAAAGAGCAATAGCACTAAGGCTTTAATCATTAGAAATTCACACGAATTGAAAAACTTTTTTATATGTGATACGTATTAAAATTACCTTTTTCAACAAACGAAATTGTAAGCAAACAATCGATTTCTATTTTAAAAGATAATAGCTACTATTTCTTTTATATAATGTGAAGAATATGGTTTTTCTTATTTTAAAACCAATCTGCAACTAAAGCAAAAATCAATTTTTTGCAAACAAATTCGATTTTTATATTTGTCTTCCGTCTTTTTGGAATTTAAAGTTCTAATTTTTTTATTTAGTTGAAGTTTGAAAAAGAAAAATAATTAATTTAAAAAAATTTTGCTGTTAAAATCAACAAAAAAATACCTACAAGTCGCGAAAAAAGCTACTATTGTTTTGGTTTCAAAATTATTAAAGATAAAAAAAGTATAAATAACATACTTTGCTATCTTTTTTATATGCTACACATTAAAAAATTATAATTCGTAATGATTGTAACTTACTTTGAAAATGTTGATGAAACTCTTGAAGTTCCATTGAGTTGAGTACATCAAAAAGGTTTTCCATCGGAACACAACAAAAATTAATGCTGAACTAGGGACTCCACAACCCATATACAGCAACAGCACACAAACCTAGAATAATAGAAATTCACTTGAACTGTAGAATTTTTCTAAAAACGATTATTGGTGTAGATATATAATTGTTTGGTTTTTCAATAATGTTCTTTTAAAAAATACTTCAAACAAAACTACCTTAAAAAAAGAAATTATCAGCAACGGCAGCAGCAGCACCAACGAAATAAATCGGCCAATCCACACAGCACTACTCAACTAATGCAGATAAACAGAAATAGAATTTCATATGAATAGTAGCATTTTTCTAAACGCGATTATCTATTATCTACTTAATAAAATTACATAATTACATAACAAAATTACCTTTTATCAAAAAAGAAATACACAGCAATGGTCCCACTGCCACAAGCCAAAAATGGTCCCACTGCCACATGCCAAAAATGCAGCAAACAGGCACCCGAACAACAGCAACAGCTATAGACTTTGAAAAATGAAAAAAGAAATTCATAAATGTATGTTTACAATTTTGTGGCTATTTAATAAAAACTCAAAATGAATAACTTACCTTTATCAAAAAAGGAATCAACAGCATCCCGTTTCCCGAAAATGCCAGCAGACGCAGACGCCCGGACCCCGCCCAGCAACAGCACAAGAACTTAAAAAAAAAGAAAATTCGGATTAAAAGAAGCATTTTTCTAGACAAGAATATGTGCATAATTATGTATATACATATTGTTTGGCAACCTAGTTTTTATTTTCTAAAACTCATAAAAAATTACCTTTTTATCACCAAATTAATTGCGCCACAAAAAATACCCAACGAGGTACATATATATGCAAATGAATCACCATCCGCTCACCAGCGTGCACAGAAACGAAAATCAGTAGCCTCATGTAATTAAAAAGAAATAACATTTTAATATTGTCTAAACAGGAAAATAATATTTCATAAAAATTACCTTTCTTATGAGAAAATATTCTTTTTTGTGCAGCACAGCACAAACAACGCCTTAAAACCGGTAAACGTTTAAAAGTACAGCCACGCAGTACGGAGAGCGAACGAGAACCAACGACCAACACGACGCGAAACTTGAAAACAGACTAACCACTGGCGTCATCTTCATCGTCTGCTCAAGCACAAAACAGATCATTTTGTCTTTTTCTTTTTCGCGATTGAAACTAGTGGTGCCAATTTTTTTTTTAAGGCATGCTCAGACTGATTTAAGAACTGGAAAAAGCTGTTTTTGTGTTGAATAATAGATTTGATTGGGAACTTGAAATTTCTGACAAATTTTCACAATTTGGTGAAAATTTGTAAAAATTCCATGTTTAGTTATGTGGTGTTCAATGGTTTTATTCAATTTGTTGTAGATTCTACTTTTTCAATGTTAGGATTGATACAATCCAATTTCATATTTTACATTAATGATTGAAAATAGTTTTGCAGAATTGAGTAGAATGAAGAAAGACGTGAAACTTTGAACAGAATATGTTCTTTTTATGAAGTATCGGTGATATTCCCCACCAGGCATTAGGGCCAAGTATGCTTTTAAAATTTGTTGATGGCCAAAGAGAGGGCGCAATGATATTTAATATTTTCCATATAAAAGTCAACCCAATGCATCAACAATGTTCGTATTTTGGATGTTTTTAGGAACTAAATCTTTCATAATTAAGCTAGAAGTTTAAAATTTTGTACGTATATTTTCCATGAGCTCATGCTTTTACAATATAACAACGTACTGATTGCAGCGCCCTCTATATGTTGTTTTTAAGGTTAAGCCAGAGCTTTGAAATTGTGTGCATAAATTTTTCAGGACCTGCTGCATTTCGGATGTAAAAAACTAGCCAACTGCAGCGCCCCCTTAAAAATATTCAAATTTAATTGAGTACGTATACTTAATCAAGCTGGACTTTTGAATTTTTTACGTTTATTTTCCATTAGATCGAACTTTTTGATATAATTGATTAAAGCGCCCTCTACATATTCTTTATAATACTGAGCTATAACTTCGTACTGAATGCAGCTAACACTTTGGATGTTTTTGTATAGCTAGACTTTTGAATTTTAAACGTATATTTTTCATGAGCTCATGCTTTTATTATTTATTATTATTATTATTATTATTATTATTAATGGACTGATTGCAGCGCCCTCTTTGTGTTTTTAAAGGGTTTAAGGTTTAATTACGTACAATATTAAATTAGAGCTTTGAAATTTTGTGCATATATTTTTCAGGAACTGCTGCATTTCGGATGTAAAAAACTAGCCGACTGCAGCGCCCCCTTCAAAACATGCAGGTTTAATTTAGTACTTATACTTAATAAAGCTAGACTTTTGGATTTTGAACGTATATTTTTCATGAGCTCATGCATTTACAATATAACAATGGACTGATTGCAGCGCCCTCTATATGTTTTTAAAGGTTTTAGGGTATAACTTCTTACAAAATTAAGCCAGAGCTTTGAAATTTTGTGCATATATTTTCACTACCTGCTGCATTTCGGATGTAAAAACTAACCGACTGCAGCGCCCCCTTCAAAATGTTCACCTTTAATTTAGTACGTATACTGGACTTTTGAATTTTTTACGTTTATTTTCCATTAGCTCGAACTTTTTGATATAATTGATTAAAGCGCCCTCTACATATTCTTTATAATACTTAGCTATAACTTCGTACTGAATGCAGCTAACACTTTGGATGTTTTTGTATATATTTCTCAAGAGCTTCTGTTTTTCTAACAAAATTACTGATCACCTGTAGAGTCTCCTACATATCTTTTTACTAACGTACCTGGTTGTCAAAATTGAAAACAAAAATACATAATTTATGTCCAAATGGACTTAATGAGATTGTTTGCTTTAATTCTTCGGGCCCACACACTCGCCAGTACATTACACAATAAGGTATAATTTTTATTGTGAATTCTTTCACAATTTCATTAAAAACGTATATGTTTTAATATATAATAATTGAATCGTGAATGCACTCTTATATTTCTACAGTAAAAATGCGGAAAATGTCCAAACCTAGAAATTAATTCATAAGTTATTAAAATGTTATTGTCTTAATCTTCTACAATTCTACAAGTTTAAACATACCTTAAACATGAATTTGGTATCACTGTCACTGATTGCAATCTTTGTAGTAACAAAAAGGCGCTAAAGCATTCTCTTATCTCTTTCACATTGTCTTTTCATTCGCACATTGCGTAGAAAATAAAAGACGCCAAAACTATGGTTAGTTTTTAATAAAATAAATAATTTGTTATCAAAGAGCGATAACTTAAAAATGCCAACTACGACGTTTCTCTGGTGGTTTTTCTTTCATGCGATCATTAAATTCTTAATACAGTAAAGCCCAGATAAGTGCCTCACCATAAATTCCCCATTTTGAGAGGTACTTATCCCGGTTTGGAAGTTACGAAAAAACATTTTAGTGCTCAGATTCACTCTTATCTTATAAATAAAAACATACTTGTCATACAAATTTGTTTAGTTAAAAAAAAAAAAAATCATAGCAAAAAGTTATTGCAGTTATGATCGTAATTAATAAAAAGTTTCGATTGCGAATGAAAGAACATAGAACCGATTTCAATAGGCTAGGAACTTTATAGGAAGTATTTTCAGGAAAATTTAATTAAAGTACACAATATAAGTGGGGAAGGAAGTTAAGTGAAAGGTAATTTTAAGATGAGTTTTATATGAAAAACTTCTCAAAATTTTGGTTCTCTAGAGCTATAGGTACTTATCCGGGTATTACTGTATATGTAAAGCATTTCGTTTTCTATGAGGAATTTCAAGTGCGTGCGAAAGAGAAAATATCAATGAGACAGAAAGCAATTTAGCGGGCTTTTACACTTGCAATCAGTGCTACCAATTTCGATTTTATGGTATGTTTAAACTTGTAAATTTTTTTTCAATCAGAACGGGTCAAATAATTTTATAAAGATTTATGAAATAATTTAGGGTTTTTGACATTTTCGGCAGTGTTGTACATAAATAAAAAAGCCCATTGAATTTTACTCAAAAGTAGCAAATTTCTTTAGTTACGTTACATTTGCACGTCCATTAATATACTTCTCGCTCAAACAAATAAACACATTAAAATAATTTATTTAAACGATTAAAAAGTTGGCATTTTTCCTGGGAAATCGATGAAAATTTCTATTTATTGTCAGTTTAGTGGCAGAAATATTTTCAGTTTGCCAATCATGTAAATCGTTCACTACGAGTGAACAATGTAAAAACTTGAAGACGCCAAAATCGTTTGGCTCTTTTATCACTTTTTTAAGTTTTCTCATAAACATGTTTTCAAATCTTTTTCTGAAATAGACTTTTATTATTTGCAATCAGTTTGTTGAAAGTCGATGGTTCTGAAATTAATGTCTTTTTGCTATTTTTTCTTTGACATACACACGCAACTCCTAATGAAATACATTATTGTATGATATGTTCGTTTACTTTCGAAAACTGCAACTTTCTACGAATTTTAGTACAATTTAACTTTTATGTATCGATACCTTCCCATTAGAATGTACTCGTATTAAGCGACATTTTCAAAATTTTAAATTAAATTTTTAAAATACATCTTATTCAGTTATTTATTTGGGTATTTTGTTGTAGTAACCAGATTTTTAGAGACATTTTGAGTTGAAAATCCCGTTCCAAATCTTTTTATTTTTTTAAATACATAAATAAATAACTGGACCAGACACCAGAGGTTTTTTTCGATGCCATTAAAATTTTTGAAATGTCGCTTAATACATTTTTCCGGGAAGGTATCGATATGTATATATTTTGACAACTATGAACGTAAAAAATAGGCAGTTACCAGTACTCACGTTAATATAAAATATCGGCCCAGTGAAGACTTATATGGAAAAGTGAAATTTACATTGGGAAAATGCCATAAGCGTTTCAATCATATGACTGTTCAGTAACGCTTAACTTTATTATCCTGAATGCGCTTTTATTCATCTGCCAAAATGTCGTAAGCTAAAAACCAGTTCATACATAAGTCATTCAACAACTTAAATATGAATTAATTATTCGTTTCATTCTGCACGAAACCTAAAAGTATGAACATAACTTAAGCATGAAATTGGTAGCACTGGTTTCAAAAAAGTATAGGCGCAAAAATTCTTTTCATATTACTTTATCCTGTTCATTTTAGTATTATATCTTCTCTTTCGCACGCTCTAAAAATTTTTAATACAGGCACATTATTTTTCAATCAAGCTGGGTGTAATTGATGTGGAAACTTGAAGAACCCAAAATAATTGTTACTTCTTTATTAATTATAGTTTATTCTGCTTTTCCTTTGGCATGTAATCGAAATGCCTTGCAGAATAAAACACCTACACTTTATTTGCCAAAGACGTTGTCCGGTTCATGAAAAATAGCAAAAAGGTATGTACATACATATATGTATGCTCATCAAGTACGTGACGTCACAATTATATTTTGTTTGGAGAACAGAAAATTAAAATGTATCCATTTGACTGTTTATTTCTACTAGTTATTCTAATTACAAGATTTTATCCGCCATAAATAACTTTTATTATTTAATTTTCAATTATAGTTTCATTCAAAAAAGATGGTAAAAGATGATTGTGACGTCACAAAAACACCAAAAAGGCAAATTGGGAGTATTTAATTAATAAAATTAAATTTTCATACCTAAGGAATTTCAAGTGAGTGCGAAAGAGAAAACAGCACGGACACAAGGACTTTGGCGTCTTCTAGTTTCCACATCATTAACACCCAGCTTACACCCAGTGCTACAATTTGTATGTTAAGTGTATGTTTACACTTGTGAAAATTAAACGAATAATGTCATTACAACTCATGTTTTAATTTTTTTACCATTGGATTATTTTACTAGGTACAAAGATAAATAAGTTGTATTTGGTAGCTGCTCCAACTTACTACAGTTCACAAACTGTCAAAAATTCCTATGGGATTTGAAAGCAATTTGTGCAACTTCGCGTCGTACGAAGTAGAAAGTTTAACAACTAACAAATATATTTTTGAAGTTGTGCTGCGTTAACAAGTGCATTTATACCAACATTAGTAAAAAATTCGCTCCAATTCTTGAAGCATGAGTTTCATATACATACATATGTACACAACAATTTGTGTAACACCAAATTCTTGCAATTCCACAAGAGTAAGTTGCACATTTTTTTTACAGAAAACGGGTACACTTATGACGATTTTTTTAAAAATATAGTTTAAGTGTGAATAGAAAGTATAAAAGAAATAATTCGCACTGCAGAATTGGCCCAATAAAGTTTTACAAGTGTCCGTGTTCAGATATCTATCCAAAGCGATCTTGATAGCCTGGTATTGTTATAACCCCTTGTAAAAAATGATGTAACAAGAACTCGGGGTATCTGACTATTTGTGGATAGGTTTTATTGCGTCAAATCCATGATTGTGTGAACTAAATGACGGTTCAGTGACACTTGGTGAGAATTTTGTATATTAAGGCTCTCCCAAACCAACGCGAAATCAGCGAATCAGTCGCAACGATACAAAATAAGAACGATACACAATGCTAAACAACAATAAAAAAAACATCTTTGCGAATGATTCGCTATACTTTTGCGTCGGTTTGGAAGAGCCTTTAAGCCTAGTACATACTTGTAAATCAGGTCGTGAATCCGTACAAAATTTACATTTTTGTTCACCCGTTAACATGCTCGTAAAGCTGTGTGGAGGCGAAAGTTGACTATTTTCGTTCTCGAGCTATTCCCGTGCAAAATGTACGGGGATTCTTCGTGAAAACTTGACAGTTCGATTTCAAAAGAAAAAAAAAAGTTGTTGTTTCACGCTTACCCTTGTGAATTGAAAAATTAAAAGAAATTCTTTAGCTAATTGATACGGTGGTTTTAGATTCCTACTTTTGTATTTTGGACTAGTTATTTGAGGTATTATGGTTTTTAGATCAAGCCTTCACAACACATTCGCAAGTCTGTTCCAGTGAGAAATGTCAAAAAATCACTTTCTCCACTGGTGACTGTTAACTTCACGAGAAAGTATGTACTAGGCTTAAAAATTATATTATTTTTAAGTGAATTGTGACATTTGCAGCATGTTATCGATTTTAAATATCTAAAATTAGTTCATAAAGGCCTGTACAAGCAGAGCGCGTTCCAGTGGGTGTTGACTTAAGTCACCATTTTCTTTTCTCTCGATTCTCTGCCTATTTTGGTGTATATAATCTTATCGAACACCGTATAATGCCACTGTAGTAAGACCTAGTTGGCATTTTATATTAAAAAACTTACTCGCTGGGCCAGAGTAAGCAACTTAAATCTGCTTTGTGCTGTGACAACTAAGTTCTATGAGCAACTCGGAACAAATAAAAGTCCCATAATCGGTATATGACTCAATCGAAATGAATCGAGACTAGTGCGTGTGAGGCCTTTATCTTAAAACAAACCAACAAGTTTAAACGTGCCTTTATAAGAAATTTGGTAGCACTGATTGTAATCTCGAAGGCGCGAAAATCATTGTCTCTGCTCTCTCTTTGACATGTCTGATATGATGTTTTCTCATTCGCACGGCAGCACGAAGCGCGATCCTCACTATCAGTGATTACTCATGTTTAAATATAAACAAATTACCGCACTGGGTGTAAATGATGTGGAAACTTGAAGATGCCAAAGTCATAACTGTGTGTTTTAGTGCATTTTTATCTACGCTTAAAAAGTAATCTTGTGAAACATACTACAAATTTGCTATAGTTCCGTATTTTGTATTTAGCTAACATGAAAATTAGTTTTTAAGCGAAGATAAAAATGCGCTAAAAAACAAGCCTATTGTGTCCTTGCTGGTTTGTCATTTACACGCACTTGAAATTCTTTATAAATCGTGCTAACAAGAAAACAAAAAAGTGGACCTAACCATGTAACATAATTTTTTTCTAATCCATTCGAATCCAAAAGTGGATGAAATGTTAGTTCCGACTTTTTGCCAAAAAAACTCCAATTGGGGTTGCTCTATTTAAGTTCATAAGTGCTTCCTGAAATAAAAATGCGCTTATTGAAGATTCAGTGACAAAAAGACTGAAGCACTAACATTTTATCCTACTTTATCTTATATTTCCATTTTTAATAAGCTAAGCATTTAAAATAACTTTAAATAGATGCGAAAATGAATAAAGAATGTTACATAGTAAGGCCCCTGGACAGTCTGGCATTGCAAACAATAAGTATTCTATTTTATAAGGCATTTCGATAAATGCCTAGGAAGTAGAATGCAAGTATTCTGGTGCTTGTACCACAAAACTACAAGTAGGGTGATGGCACTAGTAGTCAGTCCCTTAAATTTATACTTTTATGTTCAACTGGACTTCAGAAATCCTATTCAAATAGTTGAATAGAGTGCTTACGTTATTGGTTGGAATGTTTAGGCCATTAAATAAAAGGCGTATTTAGTAAATTTGTTAACAAAAGTTAGTTATTAATAAGTGCGATTCGTGTGAGGTCGACCAACTAAGTTTCAGAAGTTGGCCACATAAGAACGCCAGTAGTCAACCCCCTGTAAACAAAATGAAAAATTGGGGCTGACTATAGGGACACCCATTCTTTCATTTTGTAAACAGGCGGCTGACTACGAAAAATGGGATTTTTTAAAAATAGTTTTAACAGAAATCAAGAGAGAATAAAAGGTCCATTCAATTTTCATGCCCAGTTTAATAAAAAATAAAAAACTGCAGTCTTCAGTAGTCAGCCGGGAGGGAGTGGTGGCAAGCTTAAGAGAATTGAAGGCCAGCCCCCATCTAAATATTTATCTGTTGAAAAAAATTCATGTTTTCTTGCAAAATACAATACAAGAACAATGGAGTTCTCTTCAGTTTTTTAGTTGTTGGAGAAATTTGTAACCTTACGGTTCCTCATCAGGAATGACTAGCTTCAATAGAGTATTTTGTATATTTGTTATACAAAAAAGGCATTATCCTAGTCTGAGGGCCATCCTTGAGCTGCCAGGTTAGTCGCATATAGTTTGTTCGAATAAAAAGTGCCTTACCAATAATCAAATTTAAAAACGACTCAAGTAAAATTAACCATATAATGAAATGGACTATAAAAATAATGAATCATACAACACAAATGTTTCATATTTAAGAGTTCATACCATGTAATATTCATTATTTAGGATCTACTTAATAATACACTTTAATTTTCTTTCCTGGAAGTGCACTATTGTGGCCTTAAGGCCGTCCTTGCGATGACTTATAATTTGTACGCATATAAAGTGCAAGCGAACAAAACTTAGGGTGATAAAAAACACGTTTATGTTTTTTTAGTTTTAGTATAGCATGCACTACCATGGGTACATAAGAAATAATATCTTAATATGTAGGATTGAAGAATTATTTTTGAGATTTTTGACATATTTAGTTAAAAAAATTAAGCAATTTTAGTTAAAAACCTTGCTAAAGGTTTCAAACTATTAACTCAACAAATCTATAAATATATGATATGTACGTTTTTTTCGTTTTATACGGTAGTAGAATAGAATAGAAAAAAATTTAATTATATTTTTACTTGCGTTATAACTGGGTATTAATGGGGAGAGTTTTGGAATAGTAACAAAATCTAACTGTTAATTAAACTTGATGATTAAAAAAATGGGTCCCGCAGCTTTAATCATCCGTCTATCTATTCCGTATATGTAATGTATGTATATGCAACCCAGTCGTGCATTTTATGTCCTAAAACTACATTATATTTACTCACGAAATGAAACGCCTTTTACCTCAAAAGTAATCAGAAGGTGCATTATTTTAACTAAAAGAAAATTGTCGAAAAATAAAACTAGAAATGTAAAAAAGATACTATTTTACAATCACTTATGCTCAAAATTAGCATTGTTATAAATGATCAAATTCAGTAAAACTTTGTATTGATTTAATACAACTCGTGATGATAAAACAGGAACTAATCTTTGTAAATTACAATTTCCGAGTGCGTTGCAAATTAATACTTTATTTATAGATTTGATCTTCTTATTTGTGTTCTTATTTGTGTTGAATCAAGACTAGTTTTTTTGTAAACTGCAAATTAATGTATCAACTCAAGAATTACAATTCGAGTTATAGATTTAATCTTTCTGTTGTGTTGAATTACCAAAAATTATTTGTAAATTACGAATTCAAAATGCAAACCAAAAGTTTAAACTTTAGTTTTAGATTTGATATTTCTGTTGTATTGAATCACAAAATATATTTGTTTGTAAATTACAACTTGACAATATCATCCCCCGAATTAAAACTTGAGTTATAGATTTGATCTTCTTATTTGTGTTGAATCACCACTCGTTTTGTTTGTAAATTGCAAATTAATGCATCAACTCAGGAATTACAATTCGAGTTATAGATTTAATCTTTCTGTTGTGATGAATTACCAAAAATTATTTGTAAATTACGAATTCAAAATGCAAACCAAAAGTTTAAACTTTAGTTTTAGATTTGATATTTCTGTTGTATTGAATCACAAAATATATTTGTTTGTAAATTACAACTTGACAATATCATCCCCCGAATTAAAACTTGAGTTATAGATTTGATCTTCTTATTTGTGTTGAATCACCACTCGTTTTGTTTGTAAATTGCAAATTAATGCATCAACTCAGGAATTACAATTCGAGTTATAGATTTAATCTTTCTGTTGTGATGAATTACCAAAAATTATTTGTAAATTACGAATTCAAAATGCAAACCAAAAGTTTAAACTTTAGTTTTAGATTTGATATTTCTGTTGTATTGAATCACAAAATATATTTGTTTGTAAATTACAACTTGAAAATATCATCCCCCGAATTAAAACTATAGTTATAGATTTGATCTTGCTATTGTGTTGAATTACCATATCTTTTTTGTAAATTGCAAAATGGAAAGTTTAAACTAACGAATTATAATTCGAGTTGTAGATTTGATCTTTCTGTTCTGATGATTCACCACTTATTTGTTTGTAAATTACAATATAAAAATTTCAATTCCTGTATTGCTACTCCAGTTACTGATTTGATCACTCTGTTGTGGTGAATCAGCAAATATTTTTTGTAAATTACAAATTGAAAATCGTAATAACAAAAATTCCAACGGTAAAAATCTAAATCTAAACTTTAAGTTATAAATTTGCTTCAAAATGTTTGTAATTTACAATTTTTTCTCAAATTGTGAATTGCGACTTTTTTTATTGATTCAACAAATAAAAAATTTTGTAAATTAGGGAGACTTGAGGTCAAATCAAAACTTAGTTTTATAAATTCAAGACAAATAAGCGTTAATTTAAAAAAAAAGAGCAGTTCGTGAATTGATCCCGAGAATTTTGTAATCGGTGATTTTTAATTCTCTCCGTGTAGGCTCCGTCCAGGAGGTCGTAAAACTCCTCCTTGTTAGACTCCTCAGCTTCATCGGTAGGGGCGTGTGCACATACTAGGCTGATGTTTTGGAAGGTAGCTTTGATGCGGATCACAGCCAGGCGATCGCTAATCGGCTTAAAATCGATGACTTTCGATCTGAGTCGATTTCCCACGACGAATCCGAATCCTAACATGTGCAGTCTTTGATGGCAGCTGTAATAAATGTCGCAATATTTCCTATCCTATCCATCGTATCTCCTGGATCGCAGTAATATCTGCCTTGTACCGCGAGAGGACAGATTCAATTTTTTGAGTAGCACCTGGTGTATAGAGTGTCCTTACATTCCAGGTGCATACTCGTAGGTCATAGTTCATTTTCGTTCCGGGTCTGGTTGCCATTTGAGGGGGGTCGTTATCCGAGGCTTCTCGCATCTCTCTCATAACAATTGGCTTTTTTACTGTAGTCGGGTCGTTAGCCCAACGCACTAACCTCCGATCTGTAGGGCCATGGGTTTAATGTAGCAATTCTTTCCTTGATCAACACTCGCACTTACAAATTTAGCAGGTCAAGGCATAAAGCCAAGACCAGTATCCAGCGGCTACCAACGTGGAGGTATTGTAAGCACTTGGTGTGTAGGAAAAGATACATCTCGAGGCCCCCAGTTCCTACAGCATCCAACCACCAAAAACATCAACTCTACCAACATAAATAAATAAACTGCCACTGGACTATCGGGACTGAACAACCCGAGGAACCGTCAATGCCTTTGAGGTGGTAGACTTTGTACCCTCTTCTTTATATAAAGCATCTTCTCTTGGTTTTTGCTCGATACAAACAACATATTCTTTGTGGAAAAAGAGAAGAGTGGATATGCGCCACATTTTTTGAAACATGTCAGGTATCAGCAAATGAATTTTCTTGCCAACCATAATAATTGGAACGAAACACTTGCTTTTTTGCACGCATTTATGACCTTCTTGAGTTCGGATGTTTTGTTTCTGAGTCCGCTAGATCTTCCTCCCTAGATACAGAGCGTCTTCTCCTTCACCTGGTGACCTGTCTAACATGTAAGCATCTCCTGGAAGCGCTGCTGTATCCTTCGTCCACCAATACACTGGATCCTTTTTCAATTGGCATACTCCTTTCGTGGCATCAAGGCTTCAAATGGATGAATGTGATGAATAGCCTGGGCGATTCTGACTTTGAGGGCATCGGTTGATTACGACTTATTGCCATAGACTTGCGAATTCTGATAACTTTACAGAAAGATAGTCTACCAGTTTCAAATCAAGCAAGCTTTGTGACACATTTGCGTCGTTACGTGTCTTACAGGCATAAAGTCTTCCACAACCTTCGAATTAATCTCATCTTCACTCCTTAGCTCAATTTTTGATAAAAAATTCTTTCTCATAAATAATTATAAATTCTCAACAAAAAAACTTTACATTGATTCATTTCCTTGTAGAAATTATAAAAAGACAATAATTTAGGCTTTGAATTACAAGATACCCTTCTTGGTGCCTAGGATACACCAGCTAAGCCATAATATTGAATTATGTACATCCTTTTGCGAAGTTCATTTCCTATACTTTACCGCCCATGCGATCCATAGGCCGCACCACTAATGTACTTCAATTTGCTTATTGGCACCTCATTTCTTAGACTTCTTTAGCTTGGCCATGTCCAGTTCAGCTATTTCGCATATACATATCTCCTAATAGCGCAACATTCACTGAAATATGATTTTTATTATCACTTAGTCAATTCTCGAAATAGGAATGCCACACCTGCGAAGATAGTTTTTGTTGTTCAAGTTCAATTTGCTATTGCATCCAAAGGGAGTTTTAACCCAACTTACATAAATTCCTATGCCACAATGTCTTTCGCGTGGCAACTCTTCTTATTATAGACGAAGTCAGGCAGGTCGAGACCACCCAGCTAGAATTGAGTTAAGGGCCACATTTAACATTTATCATCTGGCACAGCATCGGAAGGACCTGATGGGCTCAGCGTGCCTTGCATATAGATTCGCAAATTGAAAATACTGCCAAGCATCACATAAAGATTCATCCAAATTACACATAAATTCTGCTATGAGCTTGCTTAGGCCTTATCACTTCAAAGATTATAATCTCGAGAAGACAAAAAATTCTTCCTGAACTTCAATTGATGTTTAATCAGGTCAACGAATTGTTTCAACGTGATGCCAATGCGCAGAGTTCGATATGGCATCGGCGTCAGGAGAAAGAGAGCTAAAAGCACTTAGGTATATAGAGAATAAGTGAAGAAACGAAGAAACGATTTACCATCAAGATCAAAACTCCCCGTCAATTGAAGAATGCATTCGCATTCGGCATGGTAACGAAATGAATTAGACCTCAATCTGCATTCAAAGTGGGAAATAGTTGGACTGAATGAGAGGTGAAGTGATCTCACTTCAAATTCAATTGCTAGAGTCTTCGACATTATCGCGTAGCAAATATCAAACATCGACACCAACTGGAGCGACCGACGACGACGATGACGACGACGGACGAAGACTCATGGTTCGGCTCGGTAACCTGGCATCAGGCAGTCTGTCAGTCTTCTCAAGTCGTCGCACTCCTTCATCGAGTCTGAGAGACACAGCTGAACTATACCTTTAATACGTCTTACAACTACTACTTGCTTGTGGGTTGAGTGGGCCTCATCTCAAAAACTCAACACTATCGATCTTGGGAGCAATAATTGCTCGAACAGCACAACAACAACGTGACTTTTATAGGTTTTGCCTGGGACGTGGCTGCGCGCAACGGTGTGATAGAACTGAATGCGGGAGATGTTGCTTTTGTTGTTATTGTTTTATGCAGACAACGTAGCTAGAGGTGAGGTCACGTAACGGATTCAGGGCTTTGAACTTGACAATGCCGTTTCGAATCGTATTCCGGGATTTTTTTTATTTTTTATTGTGAATGCAACAAAGGTACCAATATACCATATCTACCTACAGATGGGAAGTGTGGATTGGTTTTTTAAGTTCATGAGTGGTGATGCAGACATGATGTGATGGAAGCATTGAGTGACAGACAGGCCTCGAAGACAGGGCGCGATTAAACTGATGGGCCGTCATCAACTGTATGTGATGGCTATTTATTGAAAGCATTGTTCAGACATGTTTTGCTATTTGACAAGTGAGTGAGTGTAAGCTACGAGTAGTACAATAGAGGTAAAAGTTGAGTTTAGTGAACTGGGCATGGATTGGAGCATGAGATATCGTATTTTCTGCTATCAGTAGTGACGTTCGGACGGACTTTTTGCTCCAAAAGGAGATTGAAGGATTAACATGATAGTGCATCTCTCTTGCGATGCTCGACAAATTCTTTAATATCGTACTTATAAGAAATGTACAAAACTCTCACAGCATCATCTCACTTAGATTTCGTTGGATCCCTTGCTCTCCCCATCAGGGTGTAGGAGGGTATAGTGAGGAGAGATATGAGGGGGGTTAAGAGGGAAGTTTTAGATGTGGGGCGTTCTCCCTGAACCATCCTCAGTTTTGAATGAATTTTAGGATGTTAATTAGTGGCAAGACAGAGATGTCGCCCAGTTCGTCGAAGAAGTATCCTCCAAGGGCCACTTTTCTGGTTCTAGCTAGGCTGGGGCATTTGCAAAGGACGCCAACCATGAGAGATAATTGAGGCCTGCTTAACTTGAGTAGGAATTCAGTTTTTTTCTTCGAAATATTTCGCTATAGATTCCTTGAAACCCGACAGGTGTCGATGGATGACCATCTGACACTTGCAGCTTCTGAGAAATTCTGGGGTATTCTATTTTTTTCTTGCTCCAGTAGCATGAGTACCGAGGCTTCGATTTGGCTCGGATCAAGAAATGACCCGCTTTTGGCCATTTCATTCCCGTGAATATCCCTATGTCCTGGGACCCATCTAAGGGTAACTATGTTCGTTGCATTGAGTACTCTTAGCTCATTCCAGCAACGATCGACCAGTTTGGACTTTGTGATGATTGAGGAAATGGCTTTAAGTGCCGCCTGACTGTCTATGAAAATTTCAATATTGTTGTTGACTAGTTCGCATGAGGCAAGATGTTTCGCGGCTTCGCAATCTGCCAGCACTTCCGCTTGGAATACACTGCCAAAATTTTGAAGCTTAATAGATCTATTTTTTGGGTGGGTTATCCGAGTAGATGCCTGACCCAACCCCCTCCAAAATTTTGGAACCTTCAGTAAAGACCGAACATAATTAGCATAAATTACCCTGTTTTCATTCCAGAGTTCCCTGGTTGGGATATCTGTTGTTGTCACTGGGTTGAAATCAATTAGCGGTGAAACGTAGTCTGTTTCACGGCAACACTAAAGACACAATCTTTTAAAAGTCCCTCTAATAATTACTAGCATAAGACGACGATTTTCACATAATCGCAGGAACAAAATGTTATGATGTCAGTACTGCTTTTGTATTGATAAGAAAGCCAAGAAGATGGGTTTAGGTTTAGTGGCAAATGAAAGCAAGACCAAATGTATACATTTCAAAAACAAACACCGACGGCTTGGACAGAACATTACCATAGAGACAAGCTATAATTTCTAGTTAGTCAGAGATTTTGTCTATCTAGGCCTTGCTATCAACTATCAGTTCCAATAGCCGCCTTTTTACGAGTTCTACAGCAACGCTAGCTTTGCCAAAACAGTGAAAAGCCAACGAACAACGTGGCTGTGTCATTTAGAGCGAATGAACACCAATTGAAAAGTCTTTGAATCCACATCAGGGGACTGGGCCACAGTAGGAGAAGACAGTGTCGTAGGTGACACACGTTAAAGGAAAAGACTATAAACCACTTGTTTTGTGAGCCTGGAGGCAGCTAGCTACGAATCGAGCCGGCTTGCTGGTTGAGACCCTGGTCCACTCAGGCTGGCAAATCTTTTTTGCAATAACGCTGTACATGTTTCCAGAAGCCTGCAGGAGCTATTGCCCAGTTGTACAATGTACCACATATTTTCCTATGTCACACATAGAGCTGATAGCTGAATCACTTTCCCTTGGGTCTCAAGATCATCCATCGCCGAAAAGATGATGCGACCCTGAAATCTGAAGTAATATGGTTGATATACCAGGCCCAAAGCCCCACTACACTGGTACTTGCCAATTGAAGTGCTACAGGACTGCTTAAAAAATGCAGGCATTACATTTGATACAATTCTATGTGCATTTGCAGGACAGCTGATATCCTTTTTTAGAGATGAAATATTATGGAGTTGATACGAATAATCAAGTAATCGGGCAAAGCTTCGATCTACCCATCTTCGATTGATGATTTAATCAATGCATTGAAATGGTCCGGTAGTTTTGTTTTTCTTAAGTTTTAAATAGCTGTCCTAACTAGCTAACTTGCTCTTCAATACTTTTTTTTCCATATTACTCGCTCTTTATGATACCTATTCAGCAGCTATTGCAAATGCTACTTGAATACATCCACTATTCTTTGCATTTCGGTGACTCGGTTACCTGCACTGTTTCGAAGAGTCTGCAACCCAGTCCTTAAACTAGCAGCCGATTTCTTGGCATTTTGATAGTTTCTCTGGGTCCCCGAGTTTCTCTGGGTGTGTTATTTTTTCGTGAAATCCCTCAATATCATGGTGCTCTCCCTTTTTCTTCGCAGGATCTACTTCTCTACTCTTTTTCTTTCTCGAAACTTTTCATTCACTGCTCGCGCTTTGCGCTGCAGAACTTACATACGTGGCATGTTGATCTTCTCCCATCTTTTTTTCTGATCAATGCTATTCACGTGTTTTTTGTACGGGATGGTTGGTAGCTCATATTGATTTTGCCTGTTGCCATTTGGGCCACCGATTGCTTGCTTGGATCGCTTTAGAACCCGGCAACTCTATACATGGTGCATCCAATTTGTACTTCTGGTCGGTTCCCCATTTCTTTTCTTTTAACAATTGAATACTGCAATAAGGAGATGGTCAAGGTCAAGCCTTTCTCTAAGAAGCTTGGTACTACAATACAAGCTGGCTAAAAACTCTATTAGTGAGAATCCATTATCCAGATGTCGTTTCGAGTAGGATATGCTCACCAACAAATCTACCAAAGACATCTAAATTTCACATTTAAGCATTTAAGTCCCCGAGCACAACATAGCTCTCGCACTCTGGACAAACTCCGCCCAGTAGGTCAATAAACTTCTTTCTGATACGCTCTTTAGTTTAATCGACGGAAGCGTTTGTGCATACTTACTTAAGGTGGCGCTGCAGTCCAGGGTGGACCAGGGCCTCAACCAACAAGCTTCTTCCGGCCGGCTCGGTTTCTAGCTAGCTGTCTCCAGTCTTGCACGCCAAGTTGGATGAGGTCCTCTTCCACTTGCGTGCGCCAACTTTTACGCTGTCCACCTTTACTGCGCTATCCCACGGGGTTGGATTCAAAGACTTTCCGGGCCGGAGCATTGGTGTCCATTCGCTCTACGTGACCCAGCTATCTCAGTCGTTGGCTTTTCACTTTTTTGGCAAAGTTGGTGTCACTGTTCAGCCCGTACAGTTCGTTGTTGTATCTTCTTCTCCATTCCCCATCTATGCAGACGGGACCAAAAATCACCCGGAGAATTTTCCTCTCAAAACAGCCTAACGCGTTCTCATCCACCGTTAACAGTACCCATGCCTCTGCACCATACATCAGGGACAGTTAAGTTGCTTCTTACCCCAAGGAAACAGCGATTGGCAAGAGTAATTCTTCGTTTGATCTCAGCACTGGTATCGTTTGCTGAGTTTATAGCGGATCCTAGGTAGACAAAGTCTCTGACCACTTCAAAATTATAGCTGTCTATAGTGAAGTTCTGTCCGAGATGTCGGTGACCTTTTTTGTTGACAGCATATATTTCGTTTTGCTTTCATTCACCGTTAAACCCATATCTTCTTGGCTTCCTTCTCAATACTCACAAAAGTACCACTGACATCACGTTTTGTTCGTCCGATTATGTCAATGTCGTCAGCGTAAGCGAGTATAATTGATGGACTTTTGAAAGATTGTGCCTCTGGTGTTGACTTGAGAGTTTTGCACTATTGTTTCAAGGACGATATTGAAGAAGTCGCATGACAGCGCGTGTCGCCTTGCCTAAAGTCTTTTTTGACATGAAAGGTTTCGGTGAGGCCTTTGCCGACCTTGATGGAGCAGCATGCGTTCTCCATCGTCATCCTGCACAACGGACGAGTTTGGCAGGGATGCTTAAACTTGACATTGCTCTATATAGCTCGTCCCTCTGTAGTTGCTGTCATACGCAGCCTTGAAATCGATGAAAACATGGTGGGTATCGATTTGAAACTCCTGGGTTTTTTCCAAGATCTGCCGTAGTGCGAATATTTTGGTCAATGGTGGACTTCCCCGGCCTAAAGCCATACTGATATGGTCCTATCAGGTTGTTGACGAATAGCTTCAGGTGTCCACAAAGTACGGCAGAGAAGATCTTGGAGACGATATTAAGAAGACTGATGCTTTGTAGTTGGTGCAGTAAAGAGGATCGCCTTTCTTGAGGATCGGGCAAACAATGCTGAGGTTCTATTCATTGGGCATGCTTTCCTCCGTTTTTTACAGATGAGCTGGTGCATCATACTCCTAACCCATTCATGGCCAGCCGCTTTGAATAGCTCAGCCGCAAGGCCATCAGCTCCAGCAGCTTTATTGGACTTAAGTTTAGATATATCTTTCTTAACTTCGTCGAGATCGGGTGGACGGAATTGTTGGGCTACATCATCCAGGTTGAATGGTGAAATCTGCATGGTAGCGGGATTCGGTTCGTCATCGCCGTTATACAATTTGCAGAAATGATTTTTCCAAATCCTCAGCAACGACTGCGATTATACCACGATGTTTTGCGTTTGCGCATATACCTATCCTAACAATAGCAATATTTGATCACAGTTACGCAATATATTTCACAGTTTTTCATCATACCATCATAACCTCCGCATCCAGAGGATCAATTCTTGATTCACCCTAGGACATCACTGCATCAGTAATCTACTAGAAGGTGTGAAAGCTGCAGTTAGCCTATAAACACTGGGGTATCACTTTAAAAGACCCTGATTGTCCGCGGCCTTCAATAATGTAGTATCTTTCAACCAAACCATTCTGTTTGGACAAATGGGATGGAGACCACACGTAGTGGAATTAAAATAAGGTTTGGGACCACTTGTTGTATATGAAGGAGTACCTACTTATGCTAAAAAGAAAACATTTAAAATATGATTCCATCACAGCTGACTTTTTTACCAGGAAATGAAAAACAGAACGAAAAATGAAACACAAAGGAAAATGTGCAAAAATTTATGGGAGCTGGTCCAAGTACACATATACGTCCTTAAAAAGGTTGTTGCGTGTACCTCATTTCATTATTATGGTCGTTAAGCTCTAAACCATGAGGTTGGAGAGATATTCAGCCTCAAAACACTAAAAATAATAAAAATGCAACTCAGCATTTTTGGACAATGTCTTCCTATTCAACATCAATGTGTGGTACATCGTTGAAAAGGTTATTTCATGGTCTTTATTTTGTTACATAGCCATTAAGTCCTAGACCATGGAGTTTGAGAGATATTCAGCTTTAACACATCGAAAAGAAAAGTAGCATAGTTTGCCGTTTTTGATGCCAAATATCTCTTATACCCCATGTCCTAAAGCTCAACAGCCATTTAACAAAATGAATTTGAGTAGTTGGAACACTTTGCCAATACTCCTTTATCTTCAAAATACTCAAGTATTAATAAAAATTCTCTTCAACCTTTGACAGCCGTCCCTGTACTCTCTATTATTCCATCAAACACTAAACTCGTTGGGTATGCGATTTGTTTTTATTATCTTCACCAAACAAAAAATAACAAAAACTACACTCGAGTAGAACAAGAAGTAGTGCAGTAAAATTCAATGTGCTACATGGCCCCTTTATTTTTAAAATGAAGATCAATACCCCCTGTGCCCCTTTCCACTGCTTGGTACTCTCTGGATGACTGCATATCTAGAACAATCAGAGTACCATTAGGACAGTCACACTAGGCTATACATAAATAAAGAGTGGGCGAGGACACTGAGTGTTTTCCTCCATCATCTTTGTCGTTTGGCTTTTTCCTGACCAACTCGGTTAGGAATTTAGTTTAGAAAAGAAGAACGAAACTCCGAGAGTATGCGGTGTTCCAGGGCTATATGGTTGTCGTTGGTCGGTTGTCGCTGGCCATTCGTTGTCATTGGTGCAATTATCCTTTGGTCTTTGGCATTCTGTGTTTTTGTGTTGATATTTTCTTTGGATTTGTTTTATTAGCCATTGCTACGTGCGATGGAACTGGACAAGATCTATATATCTAAAACTATCCTCAAGATTGTTGTTTCTTACTGTGGCACACTCTTTGATGATGATGACCACCATAATAATATTCAACTTCATTTGCATTGGACTGCAAGTTTGTAAGGCAATATTATAGTCTGGCTCTTTGCATAGATGTTGACTGCAAATTGCTTGTTGCAACATTGTATCTATGGTTTGGTGAACTGATGGCACGTATTTTTATTACCATCAGACTACCAACAGTCTGCAGGTAAATTATTTTAATTAGAGATATAACCTTTGGTCGATTGTTCGAATTTGTATCTTTGCTGTACAAGAGTACAGTTTTCGCCTTGACGGTGGCGTGGGGGCTTACGTTTGACCCTCCAGCAACCCAGCTGCAGGGACATACAACTCAGCAAAACCAACAAAACTAGGGATGTTCATCCAAACAAAAAATTATGGAAAAAAAAGTTTTCAAACTGATGAAGTTCGAGTGGGGTAATGCGGCCAAGTGTCGGCAGAATTTATGACTGTCGGCGAGGGCTTGGCTTCGCAAGAGCCTAAGTCGCCAAAAACAGTAAACAAAGAACAAAGCAAACCCGTCTTAATAAGACATCCCAACGCGCTAAACATTACGATGGCCCTTCTTTCTGCTCATGATAGCTTGGCTATTGACGGTAGGGCGACCTTGGACAGACCTCCCTCTATAGGAAGTCAAACCGAGGAAAAGACTCGAGTCAAGAAGAGACTACGCTGAAGCCTACTGCACCTTTCGAGGCAACCCAGTACCTACAGAACCTCTACATAAAAGATTCGTGAGTGCTACCGAGAAAAAGGACCCAACTACTCTCAGTTCGAGAGACAAGACCCTTTTGAAAAAAAACATACGAAGTGGGTAAGAAACTATGTACGTCAGTTGGTAACTACTGCCACTGCACCCATTGTTAAATGCTAAAAAGACAGAGAGCAAAAAGGTAAATGCTGCCAAATCAAGATCTATCCTTGAAAAGATAAACTGTGAACAGGCTGACAATAACTATACCGCTCGTACCGGCTCAAATACGAAACTGACGTCCTACCTGAAATCTGAAAATGAACGTGAAAGCACAAAGTAGGCAACTCTTTCGAGACGAAGACATGCTCATCAAAGAGAGCAAGATCGAAGGAGGCAACCAAGACTGAAGGTTATAAAAATCTTAAGACCAACAGTTTTGAAACCACCCCGATCCTTCTACAGGTGGCCATAATATGTCGAGACAACCCGTATGGGAAGGTTAGGTTAGGTTGAAGTGGTTGCCAGTCGTGGAGACTGACACACTTAGACCATGAGTTGGTCCATTGTGATACCACATGAATCTAGGAAACCCTTTTCCTTACTCAGTGAACCATTTGGAGCTTCTTATGAAGCGTTATAGACTGCCAATGTCTAAGTTTATCAGATCACTAGGATCATTGAAGTAGAACTCACCAAGGTGAAGTCTTCGTCTATGAGATAGAGCAGGGCACGTGCAAAGAAGGTGAGGGATCGATTCTATCTCTACCCGTATGGGAAAATCATGGCAAAAATTAGCTACTTGTGGAAAACGAAATCCTTAAAGCCATGGTGGCGACATCCGATAATGATAGTTCTGATGACTACCACAACCAACTTGGCGTGCGAAACTGGATACAGCCAGCTAGAAACCGAGCCGGCTTGAAGGAGCTTGTTCGTTGAGGCCCTGGTCCATCCACGACTGTAGCGCCACCTTCAATAAGTAAATAAGTAAGTAAGTTCTGGTAACTACACCTTTGATGGAGCTGGATGGTGGAAAGGAGTCAAAGTGGTTAGCTGTGGGGACCAGAAATCGCTGGAGTTCCTAAGTCACATAATCACCAATATAAGCGAACTGTGGGAGGGAGCTTCTCTCAAGGTTCTTCCGGTCACAGCTCTGCCACTTCGCCAGAAGGCTAATATATGGATTCTTCCTCCTGCCATGCATGAGGGCGCATCCATAACTAAACTGCTGGCGAAACAGAATAAGGAGCTCTCCATATTAGAATGGGATCTCCTGCATTCCAGGAAGAGTTTTAGCGGGGAAGGGAAGGACCTCTTGTTCGTAATTGACAAGAAATCTGACCTTCTCTGTAAACAGAAAGGAGGCGTGCTGAGATATGGTCATGGAACCGTAAAGGAATTTCGAGCAAGGAGAAGAGATGAGAAGAAGACGCTGCTTGGAGAGAAAAAGGCATAGCCTCCCAGCTTAAGCAGATCGAAGATCGAAGAGCCTAGCAATAGAATCAATAATCGAACTGCCTGAACTCAATAGAGTGGGTCAACTGGATTTGGGGCTCCAGCTCGAATAGCTGTCAAAAAAGTACTAGATTTTTTTCAACTCTCTGACATTTCAGTATCAAAAATAGAAATGAAGACAAAAATAAAAAGGGATAATGAAGTGGAAGCTAAAATTACTTTACGTCCTTATGACAGATTGAAAAGAGTTTGAATCACAATTCAAACCCCGTGTAAACACTCGGTTGTACTAGAAATTTTGAAAAGTCAAGAAAGCTGCAAGCAAAAGTTAAAAGTTGGCCAACTTGTCCAGCTCCGTTTGCAGCTGCGTTGTGTTGTGTTCGTGTCATTGAATTTGTGGGTATTCCACATTTTGATAGCTATTCCAGCTCCAGCAGTTGCAGATCCGTCACCATTCTGTTCAGCCAGTTAATGAGCACAGGCAGAGCGAGTACCGAGTATTAGGGCAAGAAGAAAACCTGTTTCATGTGAGAAAAGCCCCAGGTTAGTAACCTAATACACAGGAGGTGGACTCTGGACTTACATAATATGTAGATATAAAGAAGCTTAAGAAAAACAAAGAAGCCAGATCTGGTAAGCCATAGGAGTGGAGCTTTTCAAACACGCAGGACATCCGTTGGGTGGAAGGAAGCATGTCTAATGAATGGTCTATCAGCTCCATACCTATGCCCAATCTGCAAAAATACAAATCTTATGTCCTGCAAAGACTGATATCTCTGATAAACGTCACATACAAGATAATTTTCACTCCCAGGCAAATCCTGGAAAATACCAATGAATTTTAAAGCGAGACTCACCAAGTATTCATCGACTTTCAAAGCCGCATGTGATATAGCATTCATCGTCATGACCTTTATATGGCGATGGTTGAACTCAGGATACCGGGAAAACTGATCCATAGCTGTGTCGCGATCTTTCCAACTTCTAGGGTATGTGGATGATATCCACACCATTGGCCGCTGCCAACGGGCCGTTAGAGAGTCTTTTATGGCAATTAAAGAACAGGCAAGAACAACTACATGTTATCAACAAACAATCAACAACAACCAGTTATAGGACAAAACTTCATTGTTGATAGCAACAAATTCAAAGAGTTAAGGAGTTTTGAGTTAACGTCAATCACTCAAGACCTTGTGGAAATCGAACAAGGAATCACCCTAGAGAACCGGTGCGCTCCTTCTGTTTGGGATAAGAACTGGGCCTAAGACTATTCACACTTGTGACCAAGTGCACGCTCTACAGATCCTTTATACGATAATTAGAAAGGGAGAATGGAGGAGAAGATAAAAACCAGAAACTCAAAACACGTCGACTACATTTAGCCTGGTCATATCGAGAAAATGGACAATAGTGCTCCAACCAAGAGAGTCCTCGAATCACAGCCCCTAGGTTCGAGAGACAAATAAGACCGAAAGACTATGCTATCGCGGATGACAGAAAATCTTGGTCATGATGAACGCAAGGATTGGGAGCCGGATAGTAGTAGTGCATTTTTCTATGGGGTTATGTCTCACTTGATAGAGACATAATTTCATAATCAGTTTGTGGATTTACGTTAAACCGAAGTGGTTTAATTGTGGGAAATAGTAGCAATAGCATTGCTTGTAATATTTATACCAAATCTATTATCAAGGGAGATTTCACAAGCTATACACTTTTTCAGATAAAAACCAGAGCCTCTGTTAGCTCTCGAAACACTACTGTAGAGACATGTTTGGCATTCTAAATGAAATACTACCAAACATAGGATGAAGTACTTACGGAAACGCATAGTTTTACTATTTTGTATTTTCCACGTCTTGATGGATATTGCGTTAAAACCTTTCTTCTTAGAAGTTTTGTTTCCTGTCCACTCAAACTCCCCCATTACTATCGTTTTTTATTAACGTTAATTGCCAGTAGTTGAACACAAAATAAATAAACAAAAATCGTCCTGCAGTCACATTCAGTTTGCTTAAACGAAAAACCAAACAATGACCGTTTAATCTTTCCGCCATTAATCCACATCCAATCCCGCTTCAGCTGTGACCCCAATTAGTTTTTTTGTTTTTTCACTTTTTTTAAATTTAGCAAAGACACAGAGCATAGATTTGCCATACAAAAAAAGGTGCAGATAAAAACCTTTTTTATCCCAACTCCCAGCCGTAAGCACTATTGACAGAGGACGGAGTATAGGAACCTATAAGAAGCATGTATATTGTTGACTTTTTGACGTATGTGCGGTGGCTGTTGTTGGTGCGCGCATTAAGTCCAAGCCATGAAGTGAAAGTTGTTTCCTATATTTTAAACAAGACCGCTCGCTATGCGCCACCACTGACTGCCATGGCAGTCAAGAGTCGACCAAGATGACTCTATCGCCCTGGTCGAACAATATTATGTAAGATGCTGTCTCTTTGTCTGCTGGTATATGGTATGTAGTTTCTCATCATCCTAAGGGAATTCCATAAAAAAAAAACAAACAGTCAAAATAGAGCGAACGAAGCAACTTTTAAATGTTATTTTTTGAGAGGCTTGTTAAATCTAACTTCCCCATAACGACCGACGTGACGTACTATAAGCGAAATGAGAAAATGTAAAATTAATTTTTAAAGAAATAGACTTGTTAACCATAAAAGTCGGTAGGAGTGTAATACTCCAATAAACGTGAATGTTAAACGCTTTTAACGCGGTTACGTGCGGTTGAATGCATTTGATGCATTTTTAAGGAGTAAGGAACGTTAAAATTAAAACATTGAGTTGACGCACGTGTTCACTTATTTATTTCGCTTGGGAACAACCTTTACAAAGTGCGCGACAAGAAATACAATTTTCGTTTCAATTTGACATTTCTTGGGTCTCTTTTAGGTACCGCTGTGGTGCTGCTACTAAACGTAGACGCCCGCGTAACCAATCCAAGGCAAACAGTTTGTTGACAGCTTGTTGGAAGTTAAAGATATTTTGTCAAAACTACGACTTTGAGTTATCGCAGGTGAAAAAGTTAAGTTGCTTGAAATAAGAGCAAATAAAGTAAAAGGCAGACAAAAATAAATCAATTGTGTAGGTATTGTTGACAAGAAGTAGTTTAAAGCTTTAATCTTGTTGAGAACCAAGTAAAATAGTGCTAGATATACTAGACTTAAAAAAAAATCCGACAAAGCTGAATTTTGGTAGAGAGCTTTACAAGAAAGTATTCTTAATTAGCTATAGTCTTCTTTGGAAGAAATATTAAAAAATAATGTGAAGGTCAAAATTGTAGACTGGAGATACAATTCGATGTTCAAAAGGTAGACATGTACATTCAAGAGGACACAAGTGTCCACAACCTTTTTTCTCAAAGCGAACCTCTGTCTATCAACTCCTACTCTCGACTCCAAGTGGCTAAGAGCGAGTGCCTAGTACCTTAAACTGAAGATGGGGTTCCAAACCCTGTGGACGGTCTTAGGCGACTGCAACCGAGAGGGGGGGAGTGTTCCCACTTAGGCACTTCTCCTTTATCCAGGCGGCAGCGGAAAAATTCCCCAGACGGAATCAACGATGCCGTCTACAGTTCCAGTTAGGTTGAACTACTTAGTGAACAACTTATACGGGCTACTACGACATATTCGTAGCACAGGCCTATAAGGAGCGGTTTCTCCAGCTCCCCACCCTTGGAGTTATACTAAGGGTTTGGTCCTCCAAGTTGGGGGTTGTGCCTCTGGGTAACTTCCCTACCACGGAAAAACAAACTGGTTCCGAAACAACCCCAATCCTCGGATAGGGATGATTTTAATGTTGACAACCCCAGCAAACGAAACAAGGACAATGAATTTCGGATCCGCACGTGGAATGTCCACGTGCAGCCGAACAACTAGTGGAGAGCCTGGATAGGCTAAAGGCTGACACTACAGCCATCGAGGAAGTGCGATGGGATGGAGAGGGCATAGGGAGGATGAAGTCGTGTGATATCTACTTTGGCAAGTGCTGCAAGGAGCAGGGTCAGCGGCTTTTTGGTGGCGGTTTTGTGGTAAGGGGAAGACTTAGGCAAGAAGTCTTAGGCTTCAGAAATGTAAACGAGCACCTGGTCACAATGCGCATCAAAGAAAAATTAAAAAACATCACGTTGATCTGTGCCCATGCCCCAACGGAAGAAAAGGAAGACTCAACCAAGGAAGAATTCTATGAAGAATTCTATGATCTCTAGAACACGTATGATAGGTGCCCTAAGTACGACGTCAAGATTATTCTTGGCAACTTCAACGCCAAGATAGGAAAGGAAGGAATCTTTGGTTCGATAGTCGGAGGACAGGCCTGCATGACGACACTTCCGGCAACGAACTCAGGCTGATTGGCTTTGCGGCGGGGCGTAATGTCATCATAGCCAGCACGCGATTTCCACAACTCAATATACACAAATGAAACTGGCGGTCTCCGGATCCACAAACCGTCAACCAGATTGATCATGTTGTGATTGATGCCAGACATGCTTCCAGTATCCTGGATGTCCGAACATTCCAAGGTGCCAACATAGACTGGGATGCCTACTTAGTGGTAGCTCAATTACGAATGCGGATATCCATGACACCACAATGACGAGCGGATGCTGTGAAAAAATTAAACGTCGCGAAGTCTAAATCACAATAGATCGACAGGACTTTTGCAGACCATGTCTCCCTTAATCTCTCAGCAAACCAGCCACCAGCATCATCTTCATAGGACCAGTGGAAACACTGCCAAAATGCCATCAGGAGTGCCGCGACTAATGTGTTGGTTTTCAATAGGCCACCACAATGAAACCCTTGGTTTGGATGAAGAGTGCAGGCTGGCGCATGCAGTAAAGAATGAGGACTACCAATCAATGCTGTTAACTAGAACCAGAGCTGCTTAGAGTGCAGCCCGGGAGCTCTACGGGCAAAAACAAAGGGAGGAACGCTGACTTAGGAAAAGGAGAGAGCATGCAAAGCGGGCAGTCGAGTCTATTGAGAACTGTAGCGGCAGGGGAGATGTTCGAAAGTTTTACCGGAGGGTGATGCAATTTACTCAGGGTTACAAAGCCAGAACGGAAGCCTGCCTAGACAAGAGTGGGAACATAGTGGTGGACACACAGCCCGTGCTGAGGATCTGTAAACAGCACTTCTCTAGACTGCTAAATGGCAAAGATTGCCAAAATTCCTCTGTAAGACAGAACACTCCATTCAACCTGGACGATGACGGTCAACATTTCCGTCCACCCGACCTAAATGAAGTGCGGTTAGCGATAGCCAAGCTGAAGGCGTACAAGGCTGCTGGTGCGATGGCCTGCCAGCCGAGCTATTTAAAGCAGGAGGAGATGACTTGGTAAGGAGTATATACAAACTTATCTCCAAAATTTGGTCAGATGATAGTATGCCCAATGAATGGAACCTCGGTATATGCCCCATCCACAAGAAAGGAGATGCTCTGACCTGTGCCAACTACAGAGGTATAAGTTTCTTCAACGTCGCATACAAAATCCGTCATCTGTATTCTGTGATTGCTTAAAACTTTGTCAACGATCTGATCGGCCCCTATCAGTGTGGTTTTAGGGAGACCCGAAAAGTCAATCGTGTCGATCAAATGTTCACACTACGACAGATTTTGAAAAAACCCAGGAGTTTCGAATCGATACAAACCACCTGTTTATCGATTTCAAAGTCACGTATGATAGCATAGATAGAGATGAGCTATACAGAACCATGTCGCATCTCGGCATCCCTGCCAAACTCGTCCGCTTGTGCAGGATGACGATGGAGAAATCTCGCTGCTCCATCAAAGTTGGTAAGAACACCACCAAACCTCTTGATGTCGAGAAAGGTTCGAGGCAAGGCAACGCGTTATCAGGCAACCTGTTTAACTCAACTCAACAACTTGCAAGTCAACACCAGAGCTACAATTTTTCAAAAGTTCGTTCAACTAATCGCTTATGCAGATGATATGGACATTATTGGGGGAACGGAGCGAGCTGTTACCGGCGCGTTTGCAAGTATTGAATCGGAGGCGATGAATGTGGGTTTGGCTGTTAATGAGGACAAGACGAAGTATATGCTATCATCGAGAAAGGAATATCAACATCGTCGACTCGGGCAAAACGTCACGATGGATAGGTACAACTTCGATGGCGTCAAGGACTTTATCTACCTAGGCTCCACTATTACATCGCAAAATGACACCAGTGCAGAGATCAAACGAAAAATTACTCTTTCTTCGCGCTAAGAAGGCGCATTTGAGTTTGGTTCTGCTATATAGGCCATAAGAATGGATGAGAACCTGCTTGGGTGCTTTGAAAGGAAAATTCTTCGGGTGATCTTCGGTCCAGTATGTATCGATGGAGTATGGATGGAGGAGAAGATTTAACATTGAACTTTATGGGCTTTATAGCATCATTGACCTGGTCAAAAAGCTTAAATACAGCGGCTAAGACGGCTGGGAAGCGTGGAGCGTATGGACACCGACGCACCAGCCCAACGCGTCTTCGAATCTCTCCCTCATGGTCTACGCAGCAGAGGAAGGCCCCACCTTAGGTGGCTCACACAAGTGGAGAACGACTTCCACCAACTGGAAGCTGCTTGCTAGAGACTGAGCTGGCTGGAGGGGCTTGTTATTTGAGGCCGTAGTCCACCCTGGACTGTGAGCGTCATCTAAAGTGCATGTGCTCTATTTCTTGAGACCGAGTGATTGAGTGATCAAAATCGCAAGGAAATTTCAAGTCTTAGGCAACATAAATACTATGAACTAGATTTTCTTTAGTTAACGAAAAATAGCTGTCGCAAGGAACGTAATATTTGGTCCTTAAAAAAGGCTTTCATAAAAAAAGAAAAATAGTAGTCAGCAGGCGTGAAGGATAGCCTTGTAACTTTGTGAACAAATCGAAATAATTTATAGAAGATAGGTATTTTATAATCACAGAAGATACTCTTGGAGATTATGTTACCAAGAAATCACTACATAATTGATTGCTTACATCAGCTTTTAGCTCTTAAGTAGTAAAACATATCTATCCAGAAATCAGCAAAAGAACGATTCAATTCGAATAAGCCCATTAACAGCCCAATAATAGGTACTCCTTCCCATTTCTAGCATCAAATTGAAATGACGAGTGCCTCATAATGTCCATCGTAAAACAAATTGCACCAAACCGCATTCCCTATTCCCCATCATGCATCATTATCCTGCAACAAAAGTCCAATCCTAAATACATCCTTCATCATCTGAAAAATCAGACAAAGGTTACGTCTGCCAACACAAATCAGCTCTGGTGCGGAGCAAGCGTAATTTCGATTCTTTGTTGTGTTGTTCCCCATTCGCTCATGTAGGATTAAAACAACTCGCATGTGGCATGCACAGTGTAAGCTCTCGCATCTATGCAACAACGAATCCCATTGAACTCCTCCGTAAAAATCTTAATTACAATAA
Source organism: Dasysyrphus tricinctus (assembly GCA_963921185.1). NCBI lineage: Eukaryota > Metazoa > Arthropoda > Insecta > Diptera > Syrphidae > Dasysyrphus > Dasysyrphus tricinctus. Next base: position 108,234,929 of record OY992530.1, read on the forward strand.
TTTTGGCTTGCTCCGTCTGCAGCGTCATAGAAGAATAGAACATCTTACTCATTCGATAGATGCACCAAGATGACCAATTACCCTCACCATCAGCCGTAAAGATGATGACGACCAACCATCCAACATACACCAACCAACCGACCGACATCGACAGCGACAACGGCAACGACTTTGTTCAAAACATCCAACCGATCGAAGATGCCGATGCTCGCGCAAGCGCGTCCTCGTTTGTTTCGCACGAATTTCCATTTAAAAGAACAAATCAAAGGGCTGCCTGCTCTCCGTCTCTGGCCATAGATCCCAATCCCACGGTCAGATACCCCGAATAACAATAGAATGAACTTCACTATACGTGCATTGCCAAATAGAAGATCGTGTATCTGCACTTGAGCCTTCTTCTTCATTGGTCTATGATTATCTGCATCTTCAATCCGCACAGATCGTCTTGGCAGAACAGTGTGGAAGATGAAGCAGCCCAGCAGCTAGCGTCAGCGCGTTGAAATCAGGAGAACCATCATGTTGAAGCCAAAGCAGAGCGTGGCCCAGCGCAAAAGCGTGAAGAATCATTTTGAAGGTCCGTCATCATTGTATAGGTACTGATGGACCGTAAAGTATTCTTCTTTCAGTTTCAGGCCAACACCGGAGAAAGATTGAAAGATCTACCTTCAAATGATCGTGATGGTAATTTACCCGCCCGACCAAGACTTTTGTTACGTCATAATATTTCGTCTTGAAATTAGATAAATGGCCATAGAAAAAGATTGCCTCGAATGAGATTCCTCTCTATAGATAAATGCTTATTGCCGGGACGTGGTGAAGTTTAGAAGATGATCTGTGCTTGTTGTGATTTATAAGAAGATCAAGCTTACGCAAGTCGTCGGATCCGGATGGTTCGTATAAAGAACAAGGAGGATTGATGAATTTTTAAATCGGCGAAGATTCGGCCAAGGACCGTTGAAGTACCGAGGGGTTCAAGCTATAGATGAAAACTGAAGTTGCACTGAAAGAAAAATTTGAATAATTTGAAACTTTTATTTTTAAAATTTTGATTTTGAAAATAAATTTTTGATTATCACTAAAAACAACTTAATTTAAAAATAAAATAGAAGAAGAGGTCTATGGCTTTACAAAGGGCATAACATGGCATTGTAAATATAACCGTTCTTTTCTAGTCATTTTTTTTCTTTTTTAAGTATTTTTTTTTTTTTTAGAAAATTACTCCTTTCCAGGCTTAAATGGGGGTAATATACCCCACCTCTTATACTATTTTTTTTCTTCTTGTCTCAACCCAACCTACACGCTCTAGGTTTTTGTTTTTGAAATATTTAAAATTTGTTGTTTTTAAAAATAATCTGCTCCTTATTTATCTTCTACTGAAAATAATGAAAAATGCAGCTATAGGCCACTCACGGTCTCATTTAGCTTAGCATTGGAAGTTATGGTTTGAGTTCAAATAAAACCGTTAATGTGAGCTCTACTCCATATATTCAAGAGGACACAACCACCCAAAAGCTTTTTTTTAAAAAGCGCACCTCGGTCTATCAACTCCTGCTCTCACCTCCCCATGGTGAACATCGGGTGCCTAGTACCTTTAACTAAAGATGGGATTCCAATCCCTGTGGACGGTTTTAGGAGGCAACAAACGAAAGTGGGGCGAGGAGTGTTCCCACCAAGGCACTTCTCCTTATCCAGGTGGCAGCGGAAGAATTATCCAGATGGAATTAACGTTGGCATCTACAGTTCCAGTTAGGTTGAACTACTTAGTGGACACCTTATACGGGCTACTACGACACATTCGGAGCTCAGGGCTATAAGGAGCGGTTAATCCGGCTCCCCGCCCTTGGAGTTATATTGTCTGGGCCTTCGGGTCAGGGGTCGTGCCGTCGGGGTGACTTTACAGCGACGTAAAGCTATTAAGTTGCGAAGGAACAACAAGCCTCGGATATGGATGGATTTACTGTTGACGAACCAAGCAAACAAAAAGAGGACAACGAACTTCGGATCTGCACGTGGAATTTTCTGTCTCCCTATAAACCAAGTGCAGCCGAACATTTAGCGGAAGCCCTAGACTGCTAAAAAAGCAGACATCACCGCCATCCAAGAAGTGAGATGGGATGGGCCGGTCAAAGGAAAACTGAAAGACTGCGACATTTACTACGGTGACTGTTACTGACCACAAGGGTAGCGTCTCTTTGGATATGGATTCGTCATTAGAGGCAGACTTAAGCAAGAAGTCTTGAGTTTCAACTGTTTGCATCAAGGCTCAATTTGCCAACATAAGCCTCATATGCGTGCATGCCCCCATAGAGGAGAAGGATGACGACACCAGGTATGAGTTCTATGAGCTCCTGAAAAAAAAACATATGAGCAATGCCCTAGATATGACACTAAAATTGTCTTGGGTGATTTTAATGCCAAGCTAGGAAAAAAAGACGTCTTTGGTGGCACAATCGGAAGATATAGTCTGCACGACACCACCTCCGTTAACGGACTCAGGCTAATCGACTTTGCTGCGGGGTGAAACGTTGTGGTAGTTAGTTCTTGATATACATAAGGGGAAATGGCGAATTCCTGGTCAATCAACCGCCAACCAGATTGACCACATTGCAATCGAGGCAAGACACTACTCCTCCAGCAGTATCAAGGATGTCCGAAGGTTTCGAGGAGCCAACGTTGACTCGGAACACTACCTCGTTGTACCCAAGGAAATGCTACGGATATCCAGATCAAAGCCATAACAAGGAAATACTGTGAGAAAATTCAACGCCGGACGGCTACAGTCGCAGGAAATCGTCAGATCCTTTTCCGGTCGAGTTTCTCGCGCCCTCTTAAATAGTCCTATACAACCAACTGAAAGTATCGAGAACCAGTGGAAAAATTGCCAAGAAGTCATCAGAGATGCCGCCTCTGAGGTGCTGGGCCTCACACGACCACCACAGTGAAACCCCTGGTGCGACGAAGAATGCTGGCAAGTACATGCAGCCAAACAACAGGCATACAAAGCGGCGCTGCATAGAGGGACCAGAGCTGCTCGTGAGCTCTACGAACAGAAGACGAGAGAGGAACATAAGCTTCTAAGAACGAAAAAGAAAGAGCATGAGAAGCGCGCGATCGAGGAAATAGAGGGATGCCATTGCAGGAATGGGGTGCGGAAGTTTTACCAGGATTACAAGGCTCGAACCGAAGCCTCCAAGGATGATCAGGGGAACATCGTTCGTAGCAGAATCGCAGACGGTGCTGAGGATACCTATGGAAAAATCATTTCTGCAAATTGTACAATGGCGATGACGAACCGAATTTCGCTACCATGCAGATTGCACCATTCAACTTGGACGACGTAGGCCAACAATTCCGTCCACCCGATCTTGACGAAGTGAGGATAGCCATATCTAAACTTAAGTCCAATAAAGCTGCTGGAGCTGATGGCCTAGCGGCTGAGCTATTCAAAGCGGCTGGTGATGAATTGGTTAGGAGTATGCACCAACTCATCTGTAAAATATGGTCGGAAGAAAGCATTCCCGATGAATGGAACCTCAGCATTGTTTGCCCGATCCTCAAGAAAGGCGATCCTCTGGACTGCACCAACTACAGAGGCATCAGTCTTCTTAATGTCGCCTACAAGATCTTCTCTGCCATACTTTGTGAACGCCTGAAGCCATTCGTTAACGACCTGATAGGTCCATATTGAGAAGGAAGCCAAGAAGATGGGTTTAACGGTGAATGAAAGCAAAACTCAGCGAACGATACCAGTGCCGAGATCAAACGAAGAATTACTCTTGCCAATCGCTGTTTCTTCGGGCTTAGGAGGCAATTGAGAAGCAAAGCCCTCTCTCGAGCAACTAAACTGTCCCTGTATAAGACGCTTACTATTCCGGTCCTGATGTATGGTGCAGAAGCATGAACACTGTTAACTGTGGATAAAAACGCGTTAGGCTGTTTTGAGAGGTAAATTCTCCGGGTAATTTTTGGTTCCATCTGCATAGATGGGGAATGGAGAAGAAGATACAACAACGAACTGTATGGGCTGTACAGCGACACCGACCTAGCCACAAAAGTGAAAAGCCAACGACTGAGATGGCTGGGTCATCTAGAGCGAATGGACACCAATGCTCCGGCCCGGAAAGTCTTTGAATCCAACCCCGTGGGACAACGCAGTAGAGGTGGACAGCGTAAAAGGTGGCGCACGCAAGTGGAAGAGGACCTCAACCAACTTGGCGTGCGAAACTGGAGACAGCTAGCTAGAAACCGAGCCGGCTGGAAGAAGCTTGTTGGTTGAGGCCCTGGTCCACCCCGGACTGTAGCGCCACCTTAAGTAAGTAAGTAAGTAAGTCTTTGAATCCAACCCCGTGGGACAGCGCAGTAGAGGTGGACAGCGTAAAAGGTGGCGCACGCAAGTGGAAGAGGACCTCAACCAACTTGGCGTGCGAAACTGGAGACAGCTAGCTATAAACCGAGCAAGCTGGAAGAAGCTTGTTGGTTGAGGCCCTGGTCCACTCCGGACTGTAGCGCCACCTTAAGTAAGTAAGTAAGTGAGTAAGGACTTGAAAGCACAACGACTAATGCGAGTGCATAACTCATAACCAGTGCCAACCAGAATACCAGCTCACTGCCCTCAACTATACAGTATTTAACTTTATACAATTTGTTATATATAAGGAGCTACCAGCATATATGGGCCGGTCCTTTTCAACATTTACCAGTCCTTATTGGAAAACCCTTTATTCATATGTTATTTGAACAATAATAAGATTAATTATTTCTATTTAAAAAAAGCACTAGCTACTCGGTTGGGGGTGTTGTCCACACCGATTACATATCAAAATTAGTAACAAAAATAAATAAATTTGTAATTCTATTAACCCGTTACATTCTCATACCCACATGAACAAAACACTTATTCTACAATATTTGCTCACCATGCGTCGGTCAATTCTGTCACATACCATAATCACAACACTCAATATTGTTTATTGTTTAATTTTTAAACCAACTCCACCCTCTAATCCGACAGATCGATCAAAGAATTTCCATTCTCACAAACTTGCACCACTAATAGAACCTGTCACAGCAAATCCATTACACTGTGTTAATTATTTGTAACACCTTTTAGGGTGAAGTATCTCTTTCAACCGCAAAAGCCGCAATCAACTCGTCGCACAATTATTATTGTTATACCTAACCACAAACGTGAACAAAATGTCTCCTTCACCTATCCGCGTTTAAGCCCTCACAATCACTACTAGCTAGCTTGTTGTTGTACAGCTGTCCGCACCCCGTTTTCCTTAAGGAGGCATACGATTTCATAACTAATCTTAACAAACCTATCTTACAATGGACAACTACTATATATCAACCTACATCTATTTATATGTTTCTATATAGATAGTGTGACTGATATGCTTTTCGTAAAAGATGTCTAACGCTAGTTTAGGCTTTTTGATATTCGCCTTAGTTTTTTTCAAAAATGGCATTGCCATAAATTAATACAAATTAAAATTTTCCACTTTAATTAACCAGATTCCCACCACCCGGACAGTTCATATGTTCATATTTTTTTATCTAAGATACATTTTTGTAATTTCTTAAATTGCACACATAAATATTTTAACGTGAAGAACCCGTCGGTCTTTTCTCTCTTCAGACTACAAATACTATACTCTACACAGTTTGAAGTCTTAATTAGAGGTGGATCGAATTTTTAGTCCAAAAATTAAGTCACAAAATCTGAAATTCGAAGAAGCTTAGGTAAAGTGTAATAAAGGGGAGCAATTATGGTTTGGCAGGTGTTGTAAGTGGCAAAAGTGGCCAGTGGGCTGGATTGTGGATATAGTGCCACATGTTGTAGCTCGTGGGAAGTAACAACATTGTGGTTGAAAATATACAAAAAACAAGTTAAATTAAATTGTAATTGCTGGCTATTGCCAGTACTCGTACATATATATTATGGAATTCATGAAATTACTAAATAAAGGGGATCATAATTCAATAATTTTAGATTTGATTGGCAATTTAATTTCAGTTTGACGATACAAGTCTGATGAAGCTGTTTGATGTTGTTTGAGGTGTTGCTTCAATGGTTTAACAACTTAAGACATCGTTTATGCATTTCCAAACACTATTATAGTACAATTAATAAACATTAGAATAGAGAGAATTGTTTACTCACGATGGTTAAGATCAAGATAAACCTGTCAACCTGTCATCAACCACTTTTGAAACTATGTATTTGCATAAATTTTAATCCGCAAATCAACCACGGTTTGAACTTGGTTAAGTGTGAGATTTGCATTAAATACTAAATTATAGCCTATCACATACTTGAACCCTGGATGAACTTCAGTTAACTCGCGCAAATAGGTAAGTTAAAATCTTGAATCGAGGATAAACGACGTCTTCATAATTTGCTTTTTAAGGTCAACATTTTTGCCCTTTAGTATGAAAGAGTTTAAGAGGCTTGAATTCCATAAATGATTTTAGGACACGCATACTCATTTGGTTAAACTCTTGTCCCAAAAAATATTCCTCCTTACTTCTTTTGAAACCTCGTAGTCTAATATAATTGGTTGTTGTATGAACTGTCACCCTGAAGGTGACAATTTTTTTTTTTTGAATTTTACATAATCGGTTTTTTCTCAAAAATGGCTCAACAACATTTCTTTACAAAAATCAATAAATTACTTTTAGCACAGGATACCATTGAGCGAGAAACCATTTTCAAAAAATGGTTAGAAATGGTTATTTTCGATTTTCTCCAAACAGTTCTACCGATTTCAATATATTTTTTTATGCATAAGCTTCCAAAAAATATTAGTAGTATTGTGTACCAAAATTTTTGAAATTTTTTTTGAGTTTTTAAAAAATATTTCAATTTATTTTTTGAAAATCAAATATTTCGAAAACGACATTATCTATTTTTTTTTTTTAATCGATACTTATGAGCTTTTTAATACTCTCTAAAATATTTTAAGATAAAAATTTACTTTTATGACAAAATAACATTATCTTCCATACAAAAGTTAAAGAAAACTGTTACGGCAAATATTTTTATTTTCAAAAAGGAGTCCTACGATTTTGATTAAACTTTTTCAGTATGCTGAAATTAGTACGGTGTGCTACCAAAAATTTTAAAATTTTACATATAACAGCTATTAGTAGTACCTCTCATAGAATGTTTTTTTTTTTTATTTTAAAATTTCTCACTATCAACTGAACGGATTTAGATTAATTTCTTATATAAAAATTTAAAGTAAGTTCAAATAATATTGCACATCAAAATTTTGAATTTCGAATTTGAAAAAAAAGTTTCAAATAATTTTTTTTTGAAAATTCGACATCTCAAAAACAAGTTGACATTTTTTTTTGAAATTTTATTTTTATATGCACATATACAAAGTTCTTTAGATTTGCCTACCAAAACTTTTCCTTAAGAATGTTTTAAAAACTATTTGAAATTTTTGAAAAATCAAAACAGAAGCATCCACGTCAAAACCAAACAACTCCACTTGTTGACAAACTGCATGTTTCTATTTCGTATATTTATTTTTTTTTATGAAAAGTTCACTTTTTTAAAACTTCTGTAAGCTTTTGAACGTGGTTTTTTGTTTTCATTGCAATACAAAAACTTTGAAGACTGATCTTTTCTTATTTCCTCAACTTTCAAAAATGTGGAGCTGTTTGGTTTTCGCACCATGGTTCATGATGCTTCAATTGCAAAATTTGCAGTTGCAATTTGCAAAAAATGTATTATTCGTTCAGCTAGATTCCCACAAAAACTGGTACAAACAACAATACTAGTCTCCTCAAGATTTGCAACTAAGCCCATGATACAAGCTTGTATTGTTTATAGTAAATACAATATTTTTGCCGTAGTTTACTCCCCAAAAGAATAATTTCACTAGCAGTATTAAAAAAATATCGGCAGGCGATAAATATTTTGTAATTTACTGATTTGTAAAACATCAAGTATTTTATTTTGCAGTTCACTGTTTTTTCGCAGTTTGCAACTCCATGAGAATAGCTGAAAATCACCAACAAAAATTCCTAAATCACGACTTTCTCGAGGAAATAAGGCACCATAAAATGGCATGTATCTAATTTATTATTGTCTGACACGAATGTTCTCCACAACTTGACGGATGTAATTTGAAACCCAAGCATCTAGCAAACTAAAAGTAATTATTTCAAATTATTTTCATCATCGTGTCCTGTAACCCCGATTGGGGAGAGCGATTCAAAAAAGCCTGCAATTTCCTCGAAATGGTAGACGTGACTTTCCAGGTTTCACAAGCGTATAACAGCACGGATTTGACATTGGATTCAAAGAATCTCAACTTAGTGCGTAAGGAGATTTGAATGGATTTCCTAATTGGGGACAGAGGACCAACCGAAGCATCAGCCTTATAAATTCTTCTTTTAACGTCCAGATCTGTTCCGCAGAAACAATACTGCCAAGGTAGTTAAACAACTGTTCCATTTCTTCAACTGGCGTCTTCTGTAGAATAACACGCTGCTGTGTGGAGCTGCCTGTGAGCATTATTTTTGTCTTTTTGCCATTTATTCTTAGATTACTTGACTCTCCCTTCACTTGCAGTGCTTGGCACATCCCGTTCAGCCCACTGATGTTATTTGCCAGTAGACATAATGTCATCGGCATAGCCTTAATGACTGAGCCTTTCGAACGGTCTCCATTGAATGCCCTGTCGCTCAGCTGTACCAACACTGGCCATCAATACGTCGTCCATCGCCAGCAGGAAGAGAATTGACGATTGAACATCCCCTTGTTTCACATCCTGTTGCACTGCGAAAGAGTCGGATAGCTGCCCATTGTGTAAGACAAAACACCTTGCGTTGTTGTAGGACTCTTTTATAATGGCAACAATTTTTGGCGGAATTTCTCTACCAAGCAACGATCTCCATATACATTCACGGTTAACTCGATCAAAGGCCTTCTCAAAATCCACAAACATGAGGTAAAGCGGTGATTAAAATTCCATCGACTGCTCGAGGACGATACGCAGGGTGTTGATATGGTCGACACACGATCGACCACGGCAGAAGCCAGCGTGATGCCTCTTGACTGTAGACTCGATTCTATCCTTTATTCGCTCGAGAATAATGGTTGTCATTAGTTTTGGAAAAACGGACAAAACGGTGATAGCACGCCAATTGTTGCAATAATAAATAAATAAAAAAGAAAAAAAAAAATACTAGCCGCTGTTACGGGATTGGCTTTCAGGAATTCAGCTGGTATTCCGTCCAGTCCAGGGGGGCAATTCTGGTTCTGTGAAAAAGTGAATCGAAAAACTTTTCACGCTTCCACACTAATTCCGATTCCCGGTCTGTGAAAATGTGAAACAAAACATCAAAAACTTTCATATGAATAATTTGCTTTCACGCCGTCATTTGGAAGTGAATATTCAAAATGAAAGCGTGAATACGAACAAACAATGACAAATTCAATCATATCGTTTTCTCTGTCAAATCCATAAAGAAAAAAGTGTTCCTATCTCATGCATTTTTCTGTTCTCTTAAAAAACATAAGAAAATTGAGAGAATCATGCTATTTTCAAAAGAAATGGTAAGGTAGTTCGAGCATCGATAACATAGTTTTGATTCATAGAACCAGAATCGTTTATTGGTGGCAAATTAATCGAAAAAGTGAAAGCAATGCTTGGCAGCGAATGTGAAAACGATTTATTCGATTCACTTTTTCACATAACCAGAATTGGCCCCCAGCTGCCTTGTTGTTTTTGAGGAAATTTATTGATGTTTGGATTTCCGATTCTGACGGGGGGTTCGATGGCAATACCCCTTTAGAACCTGCGCATCTCGTTTAGTTGGGGCACTTCAGCTGTCTGCTCAACTGAATCGTCGTTTAGCACGGCACAAAAGTGATCCTTCCATCTGCGTAGCTGATCCTCAATTGATACCAAAAGTGTGCCATCCACATACATGACAAGATGATTGGTGTTGATTTTTTCCCCATAACATCTTTGGATATTTGGTGCAATTCCCGGATATTTCCTCTTCTGGCAGCGATTTCCGCATTATCTGCGAGTCTATCTAACCTCACCATCTTGTCACGTCTCACACAGCGATAGACCATCTTATGCAATGCGGTACTCGCTTCGCAATTCAGCCTTTCGTTGAACATCTGCTTCGGCATTTATTTGGATTTTCAACGATTTGCGAAGTTTGATATTATCCCAGGTGTCTTGGGATATCCAAGAGTCTCTATGTCTTGTTTGCTTGGGTACAGTTTCAGATCCAGCCTCCATTTAAACACTTTTAGTTTCAACCCACATCTCATCAATTGCTGAGTGTTGGATTCAGTTTAATGACGAGGCTCTGTCGTTAAGGGTGGTGACATAGTTTCGACATATGTTGGGGTAGTTTTAAGCATTCGTAATGAATTTTTAGCTCCTTGCTGCATCCTGCGCTGGTTTTTGTACGGCAGCTGTTCGTTGTTTCAGACTTATCGGATCAGAGCCAAATGGTAGTAGCTTCCCACATCGGCATTTCTTATACTTCGGACATCACACATTGACTTCCTCCATCGCTGCTGATTCATGATATGACCAATTTGGTTTTCGGTTTGACCATCCGGATGTACCCAAGTGATTTTGTTGCCCATTTTATGCTAAGATACAGTCACACCTATCACAAGACGATTTGCGTTACAAAATTTGACAAGCAAGTTGCCATTTTTGTTCCGTGACCGCAAGCCAATTTTTCCCATCACGCGTTCCAGCTCGTAATTGTCTGAACCGACTTGGGCATTAAGATCTCCCATAACGACTATGATGTCGGCTCTCACTACACTACTACTGTAATCCGAGTTAAGATGAGTGCAGAACGCGGTTTTGTCTTCCTCGGTCGCTTCATTTGTGGAGGCGTAGCGCTGAATAATTGTGACGTTTCGAATTTTTGAATAAAACCTTGCTGTCATCAATCTCGCAGAAATGGGCTTCTGCAGGAAATCAAACTACGCCTCGCTTCTTGGTTCAATATAATTCCGACACCACGCAGCCTTTGGCCACCCTCTCTTTCATCCTCCCTGGAATACAGCATTCTCGTTTGCCCAGAGTCAGATCTGTATTCGGCTCTTCCTCTTCACTTAGTTTCGCTTATGCTTATACTGATCCTTAGGGGAAGCATTTCACGCTCAACCTGCTCGCATCTAACTTCGCTGTACAAGGATCGAACGTTCCACGCCCCGATTTTCGTACGTATGTGGAAGCCAAAAGTATCTTATTGAAAGACTTCCTCTATTTGCTTGGCAGTACCTCGTGGCATGATAGTTAGTGCGTAGGACTGTCATGCCAAAGGTGTGGGTTCGATTCCCAGCCGTGCCACTTAAAAACAGAAATGTTTTATCCGAGCTACTGCCTCTTACGAGGAACTGACAAATCCTCCAAGAGTATACTTATCATGAAAAAGTGTTTCTCATTTAGCCGTTCGGATTCGGCAAAAAACCGTAGGTCCTCTCCATTCCTTTCAACAACACACACACAGGAATGGTTGAAAGTTGTAAGTCACTAAGCCCTGGTTCTCCACGAGCTGTTGCGCCACCCAATTTAATTTTTTTGTTCCTCTATTTGTTAAAGATTCATTTATTGTTATGGCGTCTTGATTGACGCTGGTACACGAAAGATGCTGCATCCCCAATTCCGATCAGCCGTAGCTCAGAAGGATTCTCCATTAAATGGTTACCTCTTGGGGACTCATTTTCAGTTGTTGTCCTATTTCATGTATGTATGTATAAGCATATCCTTCCACCATGGTGTTTTCCGAGATACGATTAATAACATACATAAGCTCAGATTTAACAGGCACACCCACCTTTTGTATGGTCAAACACATAACTGCTCGAGGCCGCCCACTTTGGGGAAACAGACTCCTTTTGTAGCCACCCAATATGAGTTACAGACGCTTCTTGCTGCTGCCATTTGCCTTTCAATAAAGAAGGCTCCTCCGCCACCAGACTATCATGCCATTGACCACCATCGACATTTCATCCGGCTTTAGGGAGCTTTAAACCATCCCACGGACAAGTTTGTGCCGTGATCTGCATCGCTGGGTTGTCTGCTTATCCTGGCATCCATTCGGTCCCCCTGCACGTTAGCGTTTCCCGCTCTCTACCACGCGGAGTTGTTCATAGGGATTTTCCTTTCATTAAACCTAGGGCCGTAGTGGCGCACTACCCAGTACTTTAAAAGAGCAGAAAATACCAACTTAAAACTAGCTTAGCACGTGTAGGCTGGTACGTATGCTTCATTCGTGTATGATCGTCTACATTTAGCTCTTGTGGTTTCTGAGTTAATCGGGTGGTCCAACTCGCAAGTAAAATATCGCAAGTAAAAATGACCAAATGGAATGAAATATGATAATGCGACCAAATGAAAAAATAATGACCAAATTTGGTCACAAATGACCAAAGTGACAACCATACCCTCTTTAAACCTATTCTAAAATAAGATGTTATCGAGAGAATATATTTCTTCTCTTATTTGATGTCAAAGCAGAGCTAACCAATATTGAATCCAAAGGGCCGGCCCGGCCGGCCGGTTCGTTCACAGTGTGTTAAATCTTATTAAATGGAGCTAAAAAAAGTTTTAAAAAGATTTTACCGAAACTTTATGGACGAGGTATATCGATTCCTCAACTTCTCAGTACACTACCTAATTTATCTCAAAGACACATGTAGATAGGTTCCATCTGGAAACACTAATTATTATATTAACCTAATGATCTGTATAATATTGACATAAGCATGTATCATGAAGTGTTCCAAGAGGTTTTACGAAAAAGGAGGAGGTCTTTCAACAGATTTATGTGGTATCAAAATGGACCAGCTTATATGCTCTAAGCGTGTAAATATTCCTGCTGGCAAAGTGGCAGCCACTTCAACCTTACCTAATTCAACTTAACCTAACAAGTTAAAACAAATAAACTAAAAATTATTATCGGTTGTATAAAATTAAAATTATGAAATACCAATGAATAAATTTAAAAGATACGCTTAGCTCAGATACTATAAAAGATTTAACCAAAAATTGGAAATTAAAACTCATTCTTATAGGCTAAGATACAGTCTAATGGTGAAACATAACAATAACTTGATTTTGCTTTCGTTTTTTTTTTTTCTTCTGTCAGCTCCATGGGGAGCTTCTTAATGTTCCCATATAACATGTGTTTTTACGGTCATTTCATTAAAACAAAAACCCGTTAAATTGATCTGCAACTAACCAAATAGATGTAAAACAGTTAAATCCAATCACCATCATCAACTAAATCTCTGTGAATGGAAGAACTCGGATTATGTTATGTTGGTCATGAGAGAGGAAGTAGGTAAATCTCTGCTTCGCCATTGATTTTTTTCAGAATTTCCCAATCCAATGGGATCGGGTAGCAAATTTTTGTGCTAGCAGGTGGCCTTAAGCAGATTGAAACATTCACGTTCACGATAAACATACACACAAATGCACAAGTCTGCTTATTGCATAATAAAAGATCCCAACGGCAACACCAAAGCAATTAAAGGAGAGGCCAAATGTACATGTAACACCCTGGAGCTAGGGTTGCAATTAGACCAATGGATCAATGGCTCGAAGGTAAGTTCAAAACCTAGAGTGGCCACCAAGACAACAAGAACTGCAACACAAAAAAACTTTGCTCCTTTTCCCAAGTCGAACAAATACCATTGTCTATTTATTTCATATTATCCTGGGAAAATTGATGCGAGCTTGTTATACCCAAACTACAGCAATACCTAGTTGTAGTAATGGCTGCACTGACCACTGACCAGCAGAACATATCCGTCGTTTGTTTCGAACTGTAATTACAGTTATTATCGAATTCGATGCAGAGTTAGTTAGTGTAACGAAGAAGCAGGTACAAGGGTTAGCTAGCCATTTTGTGGCAGAAAGATGCAAACAAAAAATTCGGTAAGTCTCATAAAAAAACAGTTGTTGCTGCTTGTTTAACAGTTATTCAACTAGGCATACTGCACCCGTAAAAAAGCCACTTTTGGTTTGGGTTGTTCGATTTAGTGGCAGGCTACATGCCGCCCACATAATCTTCATAATTTTGCGGTCCATAGTCGAGTGGATGTCATGGAGAAGCATTATTTTTTTTTTTTAACTGAACAGAGGAGGCCATGTTTGCTTTTCATCATTTCTTCATGATGTTGATTACGCCATTATGGAAAATTAATAGCCCGCAGGGTAGGTTTGGCCTGAGTGTTGTTTTATTTCCTTTTTTTTATGTAGTTGTTGTTTGGTTTCACAGTCATAATGTTTTTGAAGTATAATAAGCCCGAATTTAGTAGGAAGCTATGGGAACATATTGAGAGACTATTTAGCAAAATACTGTTAACATTGTTTAAGATAGATGGAAAACGAATATGAATCGTCATGGTTCATGGGCTAGGTAAGATAAGTAGTGGGTTTGAATTGGAATTTACCCGTCAAACAGTGGATCAGGGTTTTAATAAAATTAGAAATATAAGCAACCAATGTAAGGAGATATAAAGTCTTTCTATTTTAAGTAGGTCAATGAATATTCTAGATCTCAAAAAATATAAAATTCTTTTTGAAACAATAGTTTCAGTGGCTAATTCTGAAATCTGAGTTTTATATCTAAACAAAAAAGTGGTTATAGAAAGTTATTACGTTTTTTCAATTGATTTTGAAGTTGCGATTCAATCTGTTCCACTGTTCGTTTTTATAGTCTTTGAGCTTAGTTGTGGGAATGAGGGAGGTTGATAGTTAAATTATAAATGGTTAAACATTAAGTTTGATTACAATTTGACACATGACGTTTATTGATTTTTGATTGTTGGTTAGTAAAAGTGGGTCATTGTTTATCACTGAAAACCCATGAGAATAATTTAGTTCCACTTTTGTTGGTAGTTTTGTCCCAAGACACCTGGGATAAAATCGAACTTCGCAAATTGTTGAAAATGCAAATAAATGCCGAAGTAGATGTTCAACGAAAACTGAATTGCGAAGCGAGCATCGCATTGCACATAAAATGGTCTATCATTGTGTGAGA
The DNA here is from genome assembly GCA_963921185.1 of Dasysyrphus tricinctus. Lineage (NCBI taxonomy): Eukaryota > Metazoa > Arthropoda > Insecta > Diptera > Syrphidae > Dasysyrphus > Dasysyrphus tricinctus. The sequence continues at coordinate 108,249,983 of OY992530.1, forward strand.
CGTGGCAAGAGGGTGAGGTTAGATGGACTCGCAGATTATGCGGAAAACGCTGCAAGAAGAGGAGATATCCGGCAATTGTACCAAATAGCCACAGAAGTTATTTAGAAAAAAAGCAACATCAACCATCCTATAATGGATGTAAATGGCACACATCACATTTGGTATCAATTGAGGATCAGCTTCGTAGATGAAAGGATCATTTTTGTGCCTTGCTTAATGAGGATTCAGTTGAGCAGAGTGCTAAAGTGCCCTAACTAAACGAGATGTGCAGGTCATACAGGGGTATTGACATCGAACCCCCGTCAGAATCGGAAATCAATACATCTACTCAAAAACAACAAGGCAGCTGGACTTGACGGAATACCAGCTGAATTCCTGAAAGCCGATCCTGTAACAGTGGCTAGTATTCTACATCCGTCGATACAAATCATTTGAGGAAATGAAAGCTATCTCAAGGACTGGAAGGATAGTGTGATTGGTAAGCTGCCAAGGAAATGCGACCTTAAGAATTGCAACAATTGGCGTGGACAAGAAATAAGAATTTCAACACCTCAAAAGCTATTAAATGTATCACTTACAATGTTACGCAAAAATGACTTAAATTTTTATGTGGTAGCTCTCAGTGTATTGCGTGAATATGTATTTGATGACGGCGACGGTAAAATTTAGAAACCAAAGGTCCTAAATGCAGTATACTTACTTGCTTAAGGTGGCACTATAGTCTAGGGTGGACCAGGACCTCAACCAACAAGCTTCTTCCAGCTGACACGGTCTTTAGCTAGCTGTCTTCAGTACGGGCCGGAGCATTGATGTCAATTCGTTCAGGTCGCAAAGCCTTGGTTTTTCGCTTTTGTGGCTAGGCCCGTTGATGTATCTTCTTCTACATTCCCCATCTATGCAGACGGGGCTAAATATTACTGGAGAATTTTCCTCAAATTAGTTCTCATCCACATTTAATAGCGTCCATGGCTCCGCACTATGATAAATACACTTTACACTTTATAGTTGCTTGAGAAAAGGCTTTGCTCCTTCTTTTTTAGCCCAAAGAACCAACGATTAGCAAGAGTAATTCTTCGTTTGATCACAACGCTAGTATTAGTAATTGAGTTGATAGCGGAGCCTAGGTACACAAAGTCTTTGACCATCGTGAAATTATAGTTGTCTATGGTGACGTTCTGTTCGAAACGTCACGTGTCGGTGTTGAGTGTACTTTCTTGTTGACAGCAAATATTTGTCTATGCCCTCATTCATCGTTAAACCCATCTTTTGGCTTGCTTTTCAATACTTATTAAAGCACCACTTACATAAGGCTATATTCTTTTGATTAAGTCAATATCATCAGCGTAAGCAAGTAATTGGACGGCCTTTTGAAGGATTCTGCCCTTAGTGTTGACGTGAGAGTTTTGCACAATTCTTTCAAGAATGATGTTGAAGAAGGCGCATGACAATGGGTCGTTTTGTGTAAAACCTTTTTTTTTACATCAAAAGGTAACGGCGAGGTCATTGTTGATCTTGTTGGAACAGCGTGCATTCTGCATTGTCATTCTGCACAAACAAATAAGTTTGAGAGGGTTGCCAAAACGGGACATTGCTTTATAGATGCTGTTATATGCTGCCTGAAATCGATTAAAAAGTTGTGGGTATCAATCTGAAACTCATGGCTTTGTCCAAAATCTGCCGTAGTGCGAATACTCGTCAATACTGATATGTAGGTACCTATCAGGTTATTGATGAACTGTTTCAGACATTCATAAAGTACGGCAGAGAAAATCTTATACGCGATGTTGAGGAAACTGATTACTCTATAGTTGGTGCAGTCCGGAGGATCGCCTTTTTTTGACCTTCAATATGTTGATGGTTAAAAAACCTGTTTTTTACTACACCCTTTTTACGGGAACAAAAATAGCCTGATTTTCAACTCCTCTCTAATTTCAGTACCAATTCTTCAATTTAGCAGTATTTGCTGAGCTAATGAAACACAGGTGGCCACGCATAAACTGTAATTCGCTCACTGACTTACTCACATATCATCAAAATTATGGAGTACTTCCCCACACCACCATAGAAACTTGAAATTTCGCACAACGGTAGGCCTAGTGGTGCATACATAGGAACAAAACGAAATACTGCAATTTTCTATTCAGGGACGTGGCATTTACAGCTCTGTGCAAACCAGCTGGAGGACAAATGTCTTGAAATTCGGTTCGAAATGCAGAAAATTGAGATGAGTTGTTTATTTTGAAACCTACGGTTTTACTTGTGCCATTTGTCTATGGCTGGCCATGATACAAAAAAGGTTACGGTGTTGTTTGGTATCGGCTTTGGAAACCAAAACTATACTGAGAAGATATCAGCAACAATGCATCCGAAACGATTCTAAGCCGATACCCGTATATTTGCACCAAAATTAACTCAGACTATTGGTAGTATCGTTTGGTATCGGCAGAATATTATTATTAATTATGTATACAAGAAGCAAAATATTCTTGTAAGTGGTTTATCGGAAACGACTCTAACGATTTGGGTGAAATTTTCACAATTTGTTTTCTTGAGCAAGGAGAAGCTTAAGGTTCTGGTTTTAGTAGCCCACCCATTTTTATTTTGCTTGGTTTTTGGAAACGACTGCAATGATTTGGGTGAAATTTTCGGACTTAGATCTGGAGGAAGTGAAATTCTTCTACTCTCACGCCTATTTGGTTTCACGGAAATGGCTCCAAAGATTTTTGTATTAATTCTACAAAAAAATGATACCGTTACCCACGTTTTACGACACAGAGAGCGATATGAAACCTAGTTATACGAGACCGAAATCGATACCAAAACGATAACGATACTTACAAAAGTATCTTTTGGTTTGGTATCGTGGCCAGCCCTACATTTCCTTTTTTCTGAAGTCCAGTGAATACTGGTATGATTACGTCCACAGCAGCTACGATGAACCTTTTGATTTTGCTGTCATTTTCCAAACTGTAATCATAATCGGTAGCAGGACGTTATTCTGGAAGTAAGTTGAGAGGTCTTGTCAGTAACATAAAGACGACTCACAGAAATTACGAACTTCTGCTGATATTTTTCTAGATATTACATGATTTGTTGCATTTTCAAGCCTTATATGCTTATATTTGGTTTGAAATAAGCAACAGCCCTTTTTCTTCGTCAACTTCGATGTGTTTCTTGAGTATTGCTTGCCTTGGCTACATGAAAGGCCACGGAAGTTTCGTTGGGCTGGCTTACTCAAAAACTTGCCAAATGAGATGATCTACCTAAGGCCTTTAAGTTTAAACGGCAAAGGGAAGAGGATCTGAAGAAATTTTGACTATTTTGTGTTTCAAAAAATGCATCGGCTTACGGTTACTAAGTTTTTCGTTACTTAAATGATATACAATCGATGAGCTTCCTTTTTCATAGAATGTGTGTTCTTCGGGCTGGGATGCTACCCCATATGTTCAAAATGGTCACAATTTTAATGTTATATTGTTATAAGCTGGCTGTAATACATCGCTTCCTTATTATTTTTTTCAGCAAAATATTATAGTAAACATTGACTGTTTTTCGTTTTGAGAGGCAAAAATTTCCTTCTCTTAAGGTTTTCTTAAAATCTGGTAAAATATGCATTTTTTAACTTTTTGGTTCTAATCTGTTTCGCTATTCCTTGATTGACTGGGATAACGTTTTGTTTTAAGTTGTGGATTCCTATCGCCACACGCCCAACTGGTGAAGACAATCAAGCCAAAAATACGGTAGTTAACAATCTTCTAGGAACCCTTATCATGGCTACTCTAAGTCGTTGTCTATATTTGCTATGTTTGGGTCTTTATAATGAAGGTTCAGTCATCCATATGCCCTCGAACTTGTCCATTGAGATTCGAATATCTTCTGGAATAGCAAATTATTGTCCATTCGCAAATGAATTTGGCTTAACAAAACTTACACATCTTGATACGCAGTTTGTAGAGCTTAAGGTATTGCCTCTTCGTCTTTTTTTACCCCTCACATAAGAAACCATTTTCCCTTTGAAATATGTTCTACTTAAATAAGTACCTATTATCAGCATCAGTTCTCCTTTTGAGCATCAGCATATTGTCCAACTTACTTACTAAAAGAAGCTATAAAGTCTACTTTACTCCGAAACCTCAACTAAAAACTTCTTCCAGGCAGCTTGGTACCTAGCGTTTTCTCCAGTTTTGCAAAATAAAATTGTCTGACTTTAAACCATAAAGACAAATATTTTCGATCAGACATTTATTTGATTCGAATAAAACTTAAAACTGATCTTTAAAATAAATTGCTAATTATTTCAGTAATTTCCGAATAATTACTTAAAATGCTTAAAACCGATTATACTCAAAAAACATTTCAATATAAAGATATCATCATGGGCAATTGTACGAATAGGTACAGATATTCATCTCATTTATTTCGCCAGAAATAATTATCGTTATGTCCTTCAGTGTACTACTAATAGCTCCAATGATAGTATATCTAAAAATACCAACTATTTAAGCGTCACATGTCTTGATGGCTTTGCATTTGTGTGTATCTCAATCAATTATATGGATTTTTACTTAAATGAATTCGTTGTATCTCTTTAAATTTCAGACATTCCATTGTTTAAGAAAAAAAAAAAACCTAAAACTAATTGCAGCGCTGGCGTTGGGCTGTCGTCACAAAACAATACCATCACCGCAGCAAACAGTTTATACTGCGTGATGTGATTTGCCATTGAAGCTGAGCGCCACCGTATACTCACTGCAATCTACTGTACGCTCAGTCCTGATGATTGAAATATCTTCCATGGATTGGATTTGCACGCAAAGTGCACACACAAAACCGCACAAATTAATTGACTAGGCACACACAAATGAAATACCATGATGCCTATTCGAGAAACTTGACGCATTAATGAAAGCTTCCCGTCAGTCATATACATAACCACTGCTGAACTCGTCCCCGAAGGCTTCTTGGGGATACATACAGATATTTAAAAACCTCATCATATGTTGCCCGAATCTAGCTTGAAGAGTCTCTATAGCTATGAAGAAAATTGCAACAACTGTACTGCGCTCACTGGGCAATCTCGAGCAGAGATTGTGACAGAACACAATTTCGATGATGCTATATAGTAGTAAGTATCTGCCACTGGTCTGCGACAATCATCGCGCAATCGCAATCGATGCGATCGATGATGTCTAGGCCTATGGCTCCATCTGTTGAGTCGTAGTCGTCGCGCACATTATGAAATGCACAAACATGTTGTTATTGCCTTTTCTAGGATCTGCGTTGCATCTGTGGCGTTATTACACTTTGTGGCGGCAAACATCTGAGGGATATGTTGCAATGATGATCGGAAACTATATATGCTGGCGACTCTTCCCTGTTGTCTCATAAAAGCCAAATGATGTTTTTTGAAATGAATGTGACGTTTTCAGCAATGATATGGGATTTATTTGTGTCAGGCGCGTGAGACATATGGTCTCGCGTGATGGTCAGTTATTGCAGCAATCATTGGCGGCAACGCGGCGGTAGCGGGTAGCGATGAGAGGTGACATGTTCTGATCATATATGGTAGGCGCTCTCTGTCACCTCCCTGTCAGACTTATGCCTCTAGGTCTATTGTGAACAAAAGGATTAGTTAACGTCAGCCATGCAGATTAACAGTGAAAGACTTACTTTCTCATAGAAACTGGTTGACTGCCTGCCTGAACAATTTGACTGAAAAGTTTTCATCTTGCTGAAGCTATAGACATTTTCTTCAAAAGGTAGTGCAGCCTCAAGCGACCAATTGAAAGTAATTTGTAGACTTAAAGGCTGTGGACTATTGTTTTGAAGCGGAAGTTTTCAATTTGTAGAGTAACTAAAGCATTCACAGCACTCTTTATAGAGTAATTGTGTGTTTGCTTGCAAAATGCATGCAAACGAAAGAGCTGAGAAGAAAACCTGATTTTGTTCCCTTAAAGAGTTTCCGGTGGAAATGTGATGCAAAACTAAACCAAAACAGAAAAGGAGGCCAAAATATCGAGAATGTGACAGAATTTCAATAGATGATGAGTAAAAACCAATAAACTTCAGTTTCATTTGCCTGGCGAGCTGTGTAAACAACTCTAGCTAGCTGTTGATAGGGGCACGCATGTCGCTATAGATCTCAAGTTTGCAGTGTACTTAAAAAGCAATATTAAGCTATTTATTCAGCATGTATTTCCTGAAATGTAAATTTTATAAAATCTTGCTCAGGGTTCTGAAAGTCTTTCTGTATTTTATGAGAAGCAATCCACACGCCTTTTCTTTATGTCTCCAATAAAATACTTTTTTTTTATGAACGGGAAGTAAAATATTCTATTTCATTAATTAAGTTTTTTAATTAATTTCCTTCTGTTTTACTCCTTTTGGCATTTAAATTGTTATATTCAAGAATTTGCACATAACTATACCACCAGGCTATACGATTGTTTATAAATAAAAATTGCTACTCACTCACGATTTTTCCATGAAATGCAATAATTAAAAGAAATTTCACGATTTTCATCTAAACAGCATGCTGTATACGAAATGAACATAGCTACCGATAAGTGATAATGATGGTAACATACACACACCAGGGGATATATATAAAATTCATTTAGATGATTTTAGATACATTCATAGATACCCCATGAACACAAACCACCTACCCATTTCAGCAGCTCTCGTTTTTAAATCTGAGTTCAGCTCCTGAGAAAATAAAGGCAAATACCAAAAAAGAAAAACACTTTCTCAACACTGTTGTAAGAGAGAGGGACGATGAAAAGAAAAAGGAGAAAAAAGCAGACAACTATAAGAATCACGTATGATCTGGGGATCAGAAAGTGAATTCCAAAGCCTTTTAGCACAGCCAACCTCGAAACAACATGGAATTAGACCGCCATCCCTGCAGGAGAGTCTTGTGTCTTTCGGATAAATTGTATCGCGTCCAATATGACTTGATAGTATCATGCGGTGGCGATGAGGAGATTGTACGTCCGTGTTAGTTGATCGTCCAAGCAAATATAGTCTATAGTCTATACTGGCAAATGGTAAGCTATAGTCATTTGCATCTATGGGTTTAAAACTGGGAAACAATCTGATGTGCATCTCAGGCATAGATGCGGACACGATCGTGTGCTGCTCTTTTATGCAGTAACCATAACTACTCTGATGCTGATCAATGTAAGTGTAAGTCTTATGTAAACATAGCATTTCACTTGCCTTGAGAGACTGAAAATGGTGACGATCAGTGATCTGATAATTTTTTAATACATACTTTAATGTGGTTCACGATTGTTATAAATAGTTGAAAGTTGTATACTTAAGTAATTTTCTCATTGATCATTTTGTTTCTGAAATGTGTGAATTATAAATTAAAGCAATCAACAAAGTTGAGGGAATAAAATTAGTTTGTAAATTTTTTTGAAGTTTTTTTCTGTTCGTATTATAGTGTTTTTTTTAATACCGAGGCACAAAGCAAAAATGTTTAATAGTTCAACCAATTATTTGCAAAAGCCGAAAATATTCACATAATACAAAAAAATGTTATTATTATAGTTAGGGGCTTTATCTTCCATCAACTCAGCCAACACGACACCAGCCCTGATATCAAATATAGAATAACTCTTGTCATTCACTGCTTCTTTGGGGTAAGAAGCAGGCAGGAGGTAGGTACTCGAGAAGCATAGCCCTCTCTCGAACAACTTAATTTACCTTTACTAGACGCAAAGGTCAAGTTTTTCAGTGCAAATTCATCCTGAGTTAAGTGTCGTTCAGTCAATTTAAATCCTTAGTCAAATCCGGGTAAACTTACTTTATTTACCGAGTTAAGTCAAAGCCTATCAAATAGACCGGAAATGGGGAGTATGAAGGAAAAATTACGTCCAAGGGTTCTTATTATTGAATATGTTTGTTTGGCTCATAAGCATACTTAAAACGGAAAATGCTTCTAAATTCAACCATACGTTTCTGAGAGAATGGTCACACTGGCCACTTTTCAATATTTTTGGTGTAGATAAGTCGAAAACTAAGCTGAATTTGACAATTTTCATCTTAAAACTTTTTGTTAAAAATTAAATTTTCTATTGAAATGGATACTTAAAAAAAAAATTAAAATTAAGCACGAAAAGTAAACAAAAACCAACCTAAAATAAATATAAAAATCAAAGATTTCTTTATTTTTTTTTCAAAATTGTACATAACTTTTTTTGAAACAAAGATAGGGTCAAGACATGCATAGACAAAATAAAGAAGAGATTAAAGGCTTTAATATGGCATGTTCAAAACGAAATATTTGTTCAAAATTGACAGAGATATGCCCATTTAAACTTTACCATTTCTTTTCATTTTTCGCAGTTTTGGCCCACAAATTTCACATTCGTAACAATGTTCGAAATAAAGATTTTGATATAATATGACATTAACACTATAAAAAATATCAATGCCATTCCTAGCCCGAAGAGCACCTGGGGCAAGCTCAGAGAACCTGCCTTTTCCCATACAAACATTCAAAAATTAAAAATATTCACATGTGAACCCGTGTCGTTTTCACCGTATTTATACTGACTCCAATCATAATCCGGGAGCTGACCGTAAGATTACCTATCTCATCTCGGTCACGCAAAAATTGGATATCAACCGATAGTTTTATTCCCAACATTTACAAAATTGCTGGTCGGGCAAGCTTTATCTGGTCGCAATGGTTAGGAAATGCACTTTTCAGGTTGTCTTACCCAATCGATTTGAGTTGCTCAGAAATGAAGGGTGGGTAATTCTCCGCAAACTGTGATTCTTTTTTAAGAAATTTTCAAAAATTAAAACTTCTTGGAAACAATTTTTGTTTTGTTTTTGTGGCTTCATTTAAGCAGAGTATCAAATCAGTACAAACATTTTGCTACAACTTTAAAAAAAACATAAAATATTGTGAAATGTACTAAAAATGGAATAGACGGTAATGACACTCTTTTTCTTTTTTTTATTCTTAATTTGTTCTCTCTCTTTTTGACCAAATTTTTGTTGAGATTCTGGATTGTCAAATATGTTTTCAACTCTTGACATTTCTACTTCCCTTTTCTTCTTTAAAAAATTATCTCTATTTCGTTTTTGAAGTCTGTTCTTCTGAATGGCAACCCTTTTCTTTGTGCTGAGTTATTATTTAGTTTTTATTGCACGAAATAATTTTTGTTTTGCTCTTCCAAGTTATTGGTACCGTTCTTATAAAGAGAATTGGTTAAAAAAATGTTATTGTTAGGAATTATTTAATTATATTTGATTAAAGTTCAATAAAGTATGTAAATGCCACGGTACTGACATCCACGATACTGACATTTAGACAGTTTATGTAAACTCACTTCTCTTAGCTCATGAGAAAAATAATTTCCAGGAAAATTTTTAACTTATGCTGTTAAAAGGAATGCGAAATTCTAATAACCATTCAAAAACATGTCATAACATGCTTAAAAAGTACTATCACGGTACTGACAAATAAATTTGTGACATACTTTCATCGCATGAAAACATATCACTCTAAAAGTTCAACAACTTACAAGAAATAAAATGACTATTGCTAACTATGTATATATAAATAGTGTAGCTTTTAGAAAACCACAATACATACGTGTTAAAACTAAAACAAAATGGCGGTTGAGCGGGAAATCTTTTGAATTTAAAAATAAAACTAAAACTTCGGACAACATTCATTCATGATTATTTTATTCAGCAATAAGTATTTTGACTTAACGAAATCTGGCAATTAAAAAATCTCGCTTTTCATAATCCCGCAATTACAAAATCACGCTTTTCATAATCTCGCAATAACGAAATCCCGCAAACTAAAATCTCGCATATCAAAATCTCGCAAAATTGAATTGCATTGCAACAAATACATTTTTTTAATCAAAATCTCGCAAATTAAAATCTCGCGCGAGATTTCAATTTGCGAGATTTTGATTAAAAAAATGTATTTGTTGCAATGCAATTCAATTTTGCGACATATCTTACCTACTGAAAAATATATAATCCAGTGTCTGAGTACTTTTACTGTTATTATTAATTTGAACTGTTGATTATTAAATATTATTGTTTTCAAAAGAACAAGAAAGGGAGAGAACATAAAGATAAACAGTTGTAAAGTGTCATGTGCAAATTGCTTAAAATTGCTTGAACTAGAACATACTTTGAGTTCCATTATAAACGCGTAAAATATAACCAATATGATTATAGAGGTTATTAACAGTAATAAAGGATGTACAAATTTTTTTATTGACGGGTAAAGTTATTAGTTGGAAAGAAAAAGTATGCAAAGTGCTCTTGGGTAGGTAGATATATTATCAAAAAACAAATTTTTCTAAAAGCCGTGTGCGATTCGTTGCTGTGAAATTTGAAGTTGCGAGATTTTGATTTGCGAGATTTTAAATTGCGAGATTTTGGTTGAAATTTGCGAGATTTTTAGGTTTGTGATTTAAATGCGAGATTGTAAAAAGCGAGATTTTGTAATTGCGAGACTATGAAAAACAAGATTTTTAATTTGCGAGATTTCGTTATTCGAGATTTAAAAAAAAATGCGAGATTCCGTTATTCGAGATTTTGGTTTGCGGGGTATCGTAGCGCTCACCAGGTAAGTATTTCACTCAAACTTTTCTAAGGACAACATTTCTATTCAATAAAGTATTTCATAAGAGATAAAATACACGACTGGGTCGCACGTACTTGCTCTTATGTTCAAGACACTGTGGGCTTACTTACTTACTTACTTATCCGGCTCCCGATCCATGAAGGGTCTCTGCCTGAGAAATTGCGGTCTTCCATCGTTTGCGATCCCTCGCACGCTCCCTCCAGTTGTCAAGACCAAGCGCTCTTGCGTCTGTGACCGCCTGGTCCCTATAGCGGAGGTTCGGTCTTCCTGGTCGTCTCGAACCTGGGGGCTGAGATTCGAAGATTTTCTTGGCTGGAGCGTTGTTGTCCATTTGCTCGATGTGGCCGAGCCAGTGTAGTCGACGTGTTTTGGCTCTTTGGACTACATCCACATCTTGGTACAGCTCGTACACACGGAAAGAATTCTTGGATCATATCACGAAAAATGAGATGCAAATTACGAAAAATGAATCCCGATTTATACCTTGGCTTCGGATTTCGTAAATTACGACTATTTGTTTGCAATTTGCAAAACTGAGCAAAATGAAGATATTGATACTCAAAAATCGTAAATCAACCCTCTTTAAGTATCAATTATGCTATCGAGAGAAAAAAAAATTGCGAACAACAAATCGCAATTTGATCCAAATATTCCTCAATTGCACAATATGTAAATTTGCAAAAAAGATTTGTGATCACCACTTTATTTCGTGATATTGCCACTTGGAAAGATCAATCCTGCTTCTACCCTTCATTTGGCAGGTATACACATTTAATTTAATTTATTTGAAATAAATACTTTACGCTGACTCTACTTGGATTTGAACTCGCAACCCTCCAGTTACGGAGCGAGCATGCAACCACCAGGCCAATTTGCATTACAGATCGTTGGTGTCACACATTGATGATCAGATACCTGCCATGTTGTGGTGCTCTATCTCTTCGAGAAGTAAATTGCGACAAGAAAGTCGTGATTTAGGATTTTTTTGTTGGTGATTTGCGACTATTCTTATGGAGTTTCAAATTGCGACAGAAAAAACGTAAATCAGTGATTGTGCATGATGTAAATTACTAAATTTGTATCGCAAATCAATATTTTTAAATGCTGCTTGTGATATTATTCCTTTGGAGAGTAAATTACGCCAAAAAAGTTGTATTTTGCTATGAAAAGTACAAACATGAATCAGGGATTTTAATTGCAAATCACGAAGAAACAAATTTTGTAAATTGCTACGTTTTGAATGTTAAATTACCAGTTTTTGTATTAATTCGGGAACAAAATGCCTTGATTTACGAATAAAACATGATTCGTAAATTGCAACTGCAAATTTTTCAATTGGTGATTTTTCAATTCTCTCCGTGCAATTCACGATTGAATCTTCTCCTCCAATCGTCCTCTTCGCATATAGGACCAAATATCCGCCGAAGAATTTTTCTCTCGAAAGATCAATTCCCCTTTTTACTTGCGATTATACACTGAGGGAAAAATGTATGCACTCAGCACATCATTTTATTTACTCATCCTATATTTTTCTGCACACATACTTTTCTGTACTCATTACCTAATGAAATATATACTGACAACATAAACCTATTAGCAGTGAAGCACCTACTAAATAGTTCTGTTGACTCATTACACGAATATGTACCACGCCAGCTTACGATTATGTAGTGAAAATAGATTCTATTCACTATTTTTTGGTATCATTGCGTAAATATAAACTTTCAATGGACTCAGTAAATAATTATGTGTAGGTTGTCGCACGATGATGTACTGAGTATAGCTCATATGCACTTATTACATAAATGTAAATAAATCTATTTAGGCATTTTTTGAAAAAACTGTTAATTTTCTGCGATTAGTACAGTGTCTATGCACTCAATAAATAAGTATAAATATTTTATGTATGCATTTACTAAAAACAAACCGTTATCTGTGATAAGTACAGATTCTTTGTAGTGAGGACAGATCAAATTTGTATGTAATGAGTACATATTTATGTAATGAGTCCATATGTTTATGTACTCCATGTGTGTATGTCCTCACTACATATGTTTGTAATGAGTCTATGTACTCAATTCATATTTATGTAATGAGTCCATATGTCTATGTACTCCACATATTTGTGTAATGAGTCCATATGTTTATGTACTCCATGTGTGTATGTCCTCACTACATATGTTTGTAATGAGTCTATGTACTCAATTCATATTTATGTAATGAGTCCATATGTCTATGTACTCCACATATTTGTGTAATGAGTCCATATGTCACTACACATTTATGTTATGAGTCCATACATTTAAGAGAATCCTCTGTAACGTTTCACCTTATTCTGAAAGTTTATTTTTTAGATATTTATTTTATTTTAAAAATACTTTGTGATACTTACTCGGATTTGAACTGGGAACCTTTCACACACGAAGATAGCACGCATCCACTAGGCCACTTGGGGGCACAAAAAACTGGTGCCAAAACTGAATAAGTTGAAACTCATTGCTTGGATGGCTGAAGTGCTCAATATACACATAGAGTCAGTACAAGTTGCGTGGACTCAGCACTGTAGCTAGTCAATAGATACATGTGTTGTAGGTATTGAGTATATACCGTCTGTATTAAATAAATGTCGAAATGGCACACGTCGTATTTACTCAACACATAACTTAATGTAACGTATAACAGTTTCAGTTGCATGGGTTGCGCTTGATATGTGTTGAGTGAGTATATACCGTCTGTATTGAACAAATGTCACCATAGACTCTGTGCAGGTTGCATATACTCAGTACATAACTTTATGTAATAAATGTTTTCTATACTTTGATGGCTGGTGCTTCATATGAACTGAGTAAATACCATCTGCATTGAATAAATCTCGACATAGACTCAGTACACGTCATATTTACTCAGTACATAACTTCATGTAATAAATGTTTTTTATTGGTGGATGGCTGGCGCTTGAGTATAAACTGTTTGCATTGAATAAATGTCACTATAGACTCAGTGCACGTTGCATATACTCAGTATACAACTTTATGTATCAAATGTTTTTTATTGTTGGATGGCTGGCGCTTGATATGTGCTGATTATATACCGTCTGCATTTTATAAATGTAGACATAGACTCAGTACACGTCGTATTTACACAGCACATAACTTAATGTAGTTAATAATTTTGTATTTAGATGGCTGGCACTTGGTATGTGTTGGGTATTAAACGTCTCTATTGAATAGATATCGAGATAGACTTAGTACACATTGCTTATACTCAGCACATAAGCTTAATTTTTAAATTTAAATTTTATTAAATCGAAACATATTTGACTTTAGCTGGTCCATAGTTTTGTAATGATTATATTACGTCTGTATCCAATACACAAATCGGTAATCTAGATTGTTAGTTTTATTCGATACATAACTTGAATTATAACTAGTACACATTAACTTTACTTAGTGAATAGACCTTTGATGGCAATCCTTTGCAAAAATCGGTACATACAATTTACATTTATGGTTCTGTACGGAGTGCATTGATTTTTCCCTCAGTGTAGGTACTATAAGGCAAGTTTTGGATTCGTGCAAAAAACAAATTTTGAGATAACAATCAAACATGATATTACGATGATAGAGAACACTAAAAAGTGGGTGGCAAAATTCTGTCTGTCTGACTGTCTGTCTGTCCGTACCTCAACCTACAGCCTAAACCACTGAAGCGATTTTCTTCAAATTTGGAATTTAAGGTTTTTTTGTAACTCTCCAGAGGGGAAATTGAAATTTTTTTTTAGCTCAAAAAATAACGGTACTTGCCATACAACCGTTAAGGAAAAGCTTATTTATCTCAAAAACGGCTCCAACGATTTTGATAAAAAAAAATCAGTGTATTATTGTAGATATGATGTACCTTTTAGTAAGAAAAAAAAAATCACCAAAAACATTTATTAACGGTACCTGCCATATAACGGTTTTTTTGATTTCTGGTTTTCTCATTAACCGCTCATCCGATTTCAATTATTTTTTTTGCTCAAAAGCTTTGTAAGAATATAAATAATACTGCATACAAAATTTTTTGAAAAAATAAATTTTGGATTTTTAAAAAAAGATTCAATTTTTTTTTTGAAAATTCAATATTTCAAAAACGGGTTGATGAATTGTTTTGAAATTTCGGTTTTAGATGTATATTAATACATACTCAAAATTGGTTTACCAATTTTTTTTTTGAAAAAGTTACAAACATTTTATATATAAAAAATAATTTTTAAGAAAACGGCTCCAACGATTTTAAATTTTTTCTTACATATATTCATATTTTTTCAAGTAATCAAATGGCATACTTTTTTTTTAGCTCTAAGCTATTTATCAGACTGTTTATTCAATTAAAAGAACGATTTAAATGCTTTTTATGCTTTTTCTGAATATTTTTTAAAGTTCTTGAGTCCCACACAACTTGAGGATAAGAGCAAGTACGTGCGATCCAGTCGTGCATTTTATTACTTATCGTCCAGCACTCAGCGACGTAGAGTAGAACTGGTAAAATTAGCGTTTTGTATAGCGTGCTCTTTGTCTTTTGGAAAAGGAGTTTTAAACCCATTTGATTGGCCAAACCGAAGTAGCAGCGGTTCGCTAGGGTAATTCTTCGTCGGATTTCCACTTAGGTGTTCTTCGTGGAATTGTTTCGAGGTAGGTGAACTCCCTGACTACCTCAAAATTACTGCTACCAACAGTGGATGTTTTGTCCTAGGCGATGGACAGATGAGGATGAGGCTTTGTTTGTTGGTAGCATATACTTTGTTTTGTCCTCATTCACTTCAAGACCAACGCGTTTCGCCTGTTCATCAATAGCTGTAAATGCTTCAAGTACAGCTCTCTTGAAGTGGCTGATAACGTCGATGTCATCCGCATAGCCAATCAGTGGAGAAGACCTGTTGAAGATAGTACCTTCCATGTTAACACTACTCTTGCGCACTTTCTGCTCCAGGACTAGGTTGAAGAAATTACATGATAGCGCATCTCCTTGTCTGAGCCCTCTACACGTCTGGAGTAACTCGGATGAGTTGTTATCCATTTGCACCTTGTACCGCGTATTTTGTAACGCCATGTGGCATAGCTGGATCCGTTTTTTCGGGATCCCAAGTTCCGACATCGCCAATAGAAGCTCTTGGCGACTTATGCTATCATATGCGGCTTTGAAGTCGACGAATAGGTGGTGGGTCTCGACTTGAAATTCGTTGGTCTTTTCCAGGATTTGCCTCAATGTGAAGATTTGGTCTATTGTTGATCTGCCTGGCCTAAAGCCACACTGGTACGTGCCGATCATAGTGTTGCAGAAAGGTTTTAGACGCTCACATAGTACGTTGGATCTTGTAAGCAACACTAAGCAGGGATATGCCTCTGTAGTTCTTGCAGGGCATAGGATCGCCTTTTTTTTAGATTGGCCATGCGGAGCTTTTTGACTAGTCGTTGGGTATGCTTTCTTCCTCCCACACTTGGTTGATGAGCTGGTGCATGCACACTACCAGGATATCTCCTCCATATACTTGAAGAAATCCGCAGGTAGGCCATCCGAGCTTGCGGATTTTATGTTCTTAAGCTTGTGGGTGGCTTTCTTAATCCCTTCGGTACTGGGCGCTGGGATTGAATCTTAATTGACTGGTCTCATGCTTCTTTATTCCCCTGTCGACTCCTCTACATAATGCCCACTAAGCAGTTGCTAGACATACTGCTTAAACACGTCTCCAATTATTACCTGTGCTTCGGTGACTAAGTTCCCTGTTTCGAAGAACTTGCGTGCCAGTCCTTTAACCAGATGCCAGTTGCTTGGCTGTTTTGTAGAGCCGGCGCGGCGGCGGGTGTTGGTGGCAGTGCTAGATTTTTCGAAATACTTGAGCTGAGAGGACTTCTCTTTTTACGGTACTCCTCTCTTGCTGCTCTTATTTTCCGTTGCAGCATTAGCATTCATGCATATTCCATCTCCTGCTTTAATACCGCGTATTCATCATCATACCACGGGTTCTTTTTTCTGGGTGCCTGATAGCCTATGGTGGCCTTGGCTGTCTCCTTAATGATGTCGCGATATTGGTTGTACTGGTTGTTGACGTAAGGCAGAGAGTTTCCCGAACATAGCTCACTGTTGTCTCTGGATTTCTCAGATGTGGTAAGGCATGCAATGTTGAATTTCTTCCTTTGGGCGGTCTTTGTTTTCTTTTCGTTGGACAGTCGGGCTGTGAACTTCGTCACAACAAGAAAGTGGTCAGAACCCACGTTTGCACTTTGGAAAGTTCATACATCCAAGATGTTCGATGCGTGCCTTGCGCCAAATAGCACGTGGTCGATTTGGTTGGCGGTTCGACCATCTGGAGATCGCCAGGTGGCTGTGTGTATCCATCACCTGGGGAACCTAGTGGTTCTTATCACAGTATTACGAGTTGCCGCAAAGTCAATTACTCGGAAGCCGTTATCTGTTGTCGTTCCGTGGAGGCTGTGCTTTCCAACTATTCCGCCAAAGATGTTTTTCTTTCCGACTTTAGCATTGAAGTCTCAGAGCACGACTTTGACATCGTACTCCGGACAGACTCCATAGGCTCCGTCCAGGAGGTCGTAAACTCCTCCTTGTTAGACTCCTCAGCTTCATCGGTAGGGGCGTGTGCACATATTAGGCTATTGTTTTAGAAGGTATAGCTTTGATGCGGGTCACAGCCAGGCAGTCTTTGATGGCAGCTGTGATAAATGTCGCCATTTTTTCTTTTCGTTATTCCTGATCCTATCGATTGTTTCTCCTGTATCGCGGTAATATCTCCATTGTACCGCGAGAGGACAGATTCAAGTTTTGGAGTAGCACCTGGCGTATAGAGTGTCCTTAGATTCCATTTTCGTTCCGGGTCTGGTTGCCATTTTGAGGGGGGTCGTTATCCGAGGCTTTACGCGTCTCTCTCATAACAATCGTTTTTTTTACTGTGGTCGGCTCGTTAGCCCAACGCACTAACCTCAAATCTGTAGTATCATGGGTTTAATGTTGCAATTCCTTGCTTGAGCAGCATTCGCACTTACAAGTTTAGCAAGTTATGACACCGCCCTTTAGTCTCCCTCTAAATACGCCACTGCTCTTGCATATTTTCAAAAAAAAAATTCATTATTCTCTTAAACAAAATTAAAATGAAATAAATCTTAAAGTAAATCTAATTTGCATCTCACTTTAAACATACGTACCATTATTTTGCTGGCTATCATTTATAACTCGTTCAATATGCCACCATCCATGCATATTTAACAATACTGATGAGTATGAATCAAGATTTACTCTCTATTGAAAGCCGAACAAATTGCAAATCACTTAAACTTCCTCGTTCATTGCTCGAAATGAATACACAATCACAAAACTACAAAATCCATCAAATATGTATCTACATCGATCCGTATCTTTGGAGCAAAAACCAAAAATAAAACGATCACTAAGCCAACAACAACAACTATAGGTAATAGGTATCAAACAGTTAAGCAGAACAAATATCGATGATGATGGCGATGGCTGCGCCAGCTCGCGGTGGCGGCTTCGATTACCTGAAAGCAATCTGCACCACGACAATAATAGCATCTATAAGTATGTATCTATATTTTCTCTTTGGATTTGTTTTTGTTGTTGTTTTTGTGGCATTTTCTTTCTATGGCAAATTTATGAGATGCGTTTATGCGGTAATTGCCGACAAAGAATAAGAACTCTTCCAATCCAATCCAATCCTAAGCCAATGCTATAACTTAGTTCACATGACATTTCCTCATGCGATCCCAGCCGGCAACAGCAGCAGCATCATCAGCGGCAGTATATAGTGTATGTATGCCCAAGACACAGCCCAGAGAGCTAATGCCTTGATACTCAAAGATAGTCATTCCATCGCTCAAGATCTCACAATGTTTCGATGTTGGCACTGGCAAAAGGTCGCGCTCTCGACAGATAGACAGATGGACAAGCGCTTGCCTTGGCCAAGACTTACAGATAGATGTCCGTTTGAAAATTCTATTGCTTCGATCAATGGGGGATGGATTTGCTTAGGTTGGTAAGTAAGTGTGCTCCCGATGCTGGCTATATATGATGGTTGTCTGGACGTTGACGCTAGCTAGGCTATATTCCTTTATTCTGTCCTTATGCTGAAGAATTTGCAACACGGGACCTAATTGATTTCAAATTACCTCTCAATGTTGTGTGTGGATTCTGTTGGAGTGAAATTTACTTGGCCATAGTCCTGTAATTATACCTAGCGCGCTTTGTTGATGGTGTATTCGTGTCTTTTTAGTTTGGACTTGAGAGCGAATAATGTCATATTGATGTTCTGTCAATGAAAATACGAACACAATGGGACCAAAGAAATCAGAAAAACACGAATGTGTAACACAATTGCTTTAGAAAAGTTTTGATAGCAAGACTACCTGACATTTCTACTGTTAATTCAACTAAACGGTCTGAACTCAATATGGTTCCTTATAGAAAGTTCAATTCATCTTGTTTTTGTTGAGCTCTTCAGTTTCCCGAGCAAGCTATTTCCAGTCATCTAGACCAAGCCTCGGGCATCCGTGATGGCTCTTCAGTATCCCGAGCAAGCTACTTCCAGTCAACTAGCTAGACCATGCTTCGGGCATCCGTAATGGCTGGTTCTTAAACCGGTGGTTCAGTCTTCTTCTTTTTCTGGAACCTGGGGGCTCGGAGGGATTCAAAGAATCTCTTAGCGGGAGCATTATTGTCCATTTTCTCAATCTGGCTGAGCCACTGTATTCGACGTGA
The DNA here is from genome assembly GCA_963921185.1 of Dasysyrphus tricinctus. Classification (NCBI taxonomy): domain Eukaryota; kingdom Metazoa; phylum Arthropoda; class Insecta; order Diptera; family Syrphidae; genus Dasysyrphus; species Dasysyrphus tricinctus. The sequence continues at coordinate 108,269,382 of OY992530.1, forward strand.
TATGATTTTCTGGACATTCACATCTTGATACAGCCCATAGAGCTCGTGGTTGCATCTTCTCCTCCATTTGCCCTCCTAGCCCACAGGACAGAATATCCCTCGGAGGATTTTTATTTGGAAAGAGGCCAGTATCAGCTCTCCTTCTCTGCTTACCACCCAACATTTGGTGTGCATTTTGTTGCACCAACCGGATAGGACTGGTTTAGGTTAGTTATGTTAGGTTAATGGACTGACAGTTAATCTTGTCACCGTCACACTTAGATCAATGAAGAACCATTGTAATACCCTAGAGATTGTGACCCCCACGAAATGAAACCTGTAGTACCTCGTCGCATGATGGTTAGTGCGTAGGATTGTCATGCCGAAGGTGTAGGTTCGATTCCCAGCCGTGCCACCTAGAAACAGAAATGTTTTATTCAAGGTACTGCCTCTTGCGAGGAACTGACAAATCCTCCAAGAGTATACTTGTCATGAAAAAGTGCTTCTCATTTAGCCGTTCGGAATCGGCAAAAAACTGTGGGTCCCCTCCATTCCTGCCAACAAACACGCACACAGGAATGGTTGTGAGTTGTAAGTCACTAGGCCCTGGTTCTCCACGAGCTGTTGCGCCACCCAATTTATTTTTTTATTTTTATTTTATGAAATGAAACCTATGATAAATCCCATTTCTGTTAAGATTGTTGATGAGTTTCTGCAGACTATAGCCTGAAAATTCAAAGTCGTGGCTATTTTTCAGTAATAATCGTCTGGTTGGGGAGAGGAAGACGCCTTTTTAAAAGGGTCATCTTTTATTTTTCCCACTTGAGAAATCATCCTTCCTCCAGGCCCGAAGGAGCATGTGGCTCCTTTACTTGGTAGATGAGTTTGATAAGTCAGTGGTTGGTGTATGTGTTCATTCGTTTGGTCAAGATTAATGAATGAGTCGAAGGGGCTGTCCCTATCCTCGAGAGGATTAAACCAATCTTAGAGAGAGGTGGCCGCTTCAACTCACTGACGCTTGTGTTCACCGCAGAAGTGACAGTAGATAGTGTAAAGGTGAGGTGCCCATTCTCCGTTCACTACCGCTTCTACAAGAAACACGTGCAATGTTCAGTTTTCGTTAGTATCATTGTCATCCTAGACCCTTTTTATTTCTTTGAATGGGGACGGAGAAGTTTCTAATCTCGTGGTCAGTTGGTTGAAAGAGCTCAAGAATTTCCAAGGCGTAGCTAAATTTCATCAGGTTTCTGCTTGTAATGTTAGAGAATTCTTCCTAATCGTTGAAGAAGTGTCTCCCTAGAAGCCTGTTTCTCAGACGCTATAGTTCAGGGCAGTGACACAGTTATTGAGGAGCTGACAACCGGTGGTGGTGCTCACGAGAAGAGATAGAGACCTTATAGAAATGTTATGCTGTGTACTAAGAACCCTTAGCTCTTCGCGGCAGCAAGTTACAAGTTTCAGAGATTGCATTTAATGTGTCTTGGCTGTCAATGAAAAAGGAGATATCAGCTCATGGTATTGCCATCATTGAGACTTGCTTAGCAGCTTTTGTCACTGACAGGACCTAAGCTTGGAAGACACTGCTGTAATCAGGTGTCTGAATGAGCTGGTCAGTCCAAGAGTTTCTGAAAAGAACCCTGCACCAACACCAGTATCCATCTTGGAACCGTCGGTGTATGTAGCTATCATCGATTCGCAGGCTGAAGGCGCGTTAATTTGCCAGTCATCTTGCTAGGAAAGCTGGCCGACAAAGTCTTGTGGAAGTCTAAACGAGGTGTTATATAGTCATTTCATATCATATTTCCCGTGTTTTTCTGTAGAACTACCAGTTTGGCTAAGCCGAAGTGCGCTATTGGCTGCCGATTGCTGTATAAATAGATGAAGGGGTAGATCTAGAAGTGCCTCGTGGCATAATGGTTAGTGCATTAGACTGTCATGCTGAAGCTCTGGCTTCGATTACCAGCCACTGCCACCTATCAAAAGAAGTGTTTTTCGAGGTACTGCCAAGAGGCAGTACCTCGAAAAACACTTCTTTCTCTTCTTCTTCTCCTCGCAAGAGCGAGGAACTGACAAATACTCCAAGTGTATACATGTCATGAATAAATGCTGGTTTCAGCAAAAAATTATAGGTTACCTTCATTCCTTCAAACAACACCGCACACAGGAAAAGTTGTGACTTGTAGGTCGCACTAGGCTCTGGTTCGCCAAGATCTGTTACGCCATCAATTTTTTTCTTAGATCTAGTGGGTTTAGTTTGAGTATAGCTTCTAGACCCGCTGCTGAGGGGGTGGACTTGGGTTGCCAGGGTAATTCTTCGCCAAACGTCCTCTAAGATGTTGCTCGTGGAATCAATATTAATTCCAAGTTAAATAAACTCCTAAACTACTTCGAAGTTGTTATCAACAAAGATGTTTTGTCCAAGGTTTACAGATCTTTCATTGTTTGCTTAATAGTATGTGTTTGGTCTTGCCTTTGTTTACTTGAAGATCAACAAGTTTCACCCGGCCTTCAATTGGCATGAAATATTCTATAACAACCTGTTGGGAGGAGCCAAGTGCCCTCTACACTTTGTATTTTCAAATGTCCCACTCCACAAGTGTTACAGTTTTCTCGGGATTCAAAAGTTCAGCCATCGCCATTGGTCTTCTTCAGGATATGCCTGAGAGTGAATATTTTGCCTGTGGTTGATCTGCCTAGCCGTGTTGCAGTACGGCCTAAGACGCTCACACAGTATACGTTGAATAGGATCTTATATGCAACGTTAATCAGGGATGCCTCGATAGATCACATATGAAGCTCGTAGACCAGACATAGGACATACTTCCTTCCGCCAAAACTTGGTTGATGAGTTGATGGATTAACCATTTCAATACATCCCTTCAGTACCTCAAGAGCTCCACTAGTAAACCATCAGATCCAGTGGCTTTTAGGTCGTCCTAGCATATCAACAATTGAGCGTCTAGTGGAAAAATTTGAAATCCACATGCACAGTACAAAATGTTCCCGTGCCAGTGAGACAAAGAAGTGCCCGTAGTGTCGAGAATATTGCTGCCGCTGAGGCTTCAGTTGCAGAAAGCCCAAATGTGTCTCTCACACGTCGTTCTCAAGTGTTGGGCATCTCTGTGACGTCGTTGTCGCAAATTTTGCGAAAAGATCTTGGCCTTCATCTTTACAAGATTAAATTGACGCAAGAACTGAAGCCGCTTGACCACCAGAAGCGTTGTATGTTCGTGAATTGGGCTGAGCAACAACTTGAAAATGATTCGGATTTTCATCGAATAATCATCTTCAGTCGCTCGGCCGTCTCGGTCGTGGGATTTAACGCCGTCAGACTATTTCCTGTGGGGCTATGTCAAGTATATGGCCTATGCGATTATCGAACGTGAAATTGCAGCAGTATCGGCCGATTTATGCTTGAAAACCGTCGAAAATTGGGTTCAGCGTCTGGACTTCTGCAACCGTGCCCGTGGTGGCCATGCAAAAGAAATCGAATTCCATACATAATGGCATCAAACGTACTTTCACAAAAATAAAGAATTTCATTGATATCCGAAACCATTTTTGTTTTATTTCAAAAAACTTTTGTAGCGCTCTTATTGAAAAACCCAATACAACTCCCTATGCTTTGGTTTCTAGGTTACCTTCAATGTTTCGAAGAGCCTGTGTTCGTTCTGGTTTTAAAACCAACAAAGCCTACTTACTTAGGTCCTCAGACATGTTACGTCCGTGAGGTTCCTCTTGAGGGTCATAAGGCTTCCGCTACTTCTACTTGTTTCTGGAGATGTATACCTAAGCTCCAACTGTTCCCCAATTGTGCTGATTTTTCTTCAACCGTTCTTTGCCACTCGTCTTACTTGCTGCAAGGGTTCCATTGCATCGCATGACTCGCAATGCACTCTTGATCTTTTCGAAGCATATCTATTCTGCCACTAACGTTTTCATATTAAAGAGTTGATGGTTACCTGACCTCTTTCCTTGCATGAAGTTCATCATTAGAGATACAGTTAGGCCAGAAAATCTTCAAAATGTTTCACAGATATCTATTCACAAACTTTTGCAGTTTTCTTGTGACAGTGGGTGTTACTTTCCAAGGACAACACCCATTAAGAAGCACGGATTCAACATTGTAGCGGAACAGTTGTTGTAGCTTGTTTTTTAGGTTTATTGAGTTGTTTCTCCATATTTTGGAAAGCATTCCGGATGCAGCCTTTGCTTTCCCCATTAGGCTGATTATATTTAGTTTGGTCCCAACATCAGAAGAGACAATCATCCCAAGACATTGCAAACTCTCTGCAATCTCTTCTGGTTGTCCAAAAATATCTACTTGGGTAGATGAGGAAGTTTCAAGGCTGCTTTTGCCGTATTAAACTTAAGCCCAACGAGGCTGCAAGTTTTTTTCTCCACCTTTGTTGTCAATTGCTGGAGATCCATGATCTGTAACAAAACCGAGGTGTTATCGGCAGGACTCCCTAACTGGATGCCTTTGTTCTCCACGAAAAATGTGAGGAAACGAACACGTATATTCCAATTAGGGAATACTAAACCTCTCCTTTCCTAACTACCATTGTAACCCCATGTTAAGGCTAGTCCTGGCAGCTGGAAGGAGAAGGCATGCATTCTTCATTCCGGAAAAAAGAGAAAAAATCATAATATGTCAGATCCGTATTCGTCCTAAAGAGGGAGGGTGATTGCTATAGGGAAGGAGTCAAAGGAGCTGCTAACCCTACGGAGGATTGAGTCCAGCCATTGTATCTTAAGGAAACCTACATGGCTACTGCGTCCTCCAATATTTGTGCAGTAACCCTTAACTTTATAACTATCTAGCGTACTAGATTTTTATCTTCACCATCGCCACTTCCAGTAGGTAACCGTCTCATTCACTTCTGGCCGTTCTAGTTTAGGCTTTCATTTTAGAAATTAGGTATCAGTCAGAAAACCTCTCCTTCCTTTACTACCATTGTAACTCCATGTGTACATTAAACATGAGGCTAGTCCTGGCAGCAGTCCACGCTTCTTGCCGGAAAAAAGAGAAAATATTATAAAATGGTAGACACGAATTCGTCTTGGAGAGGGAGGGCCCCACCTGTAATAAAACCGAGGTGTTATCGGCCGGACTCCCGTGTGTGAAGAATCGAACAATCCAGGGAATCCTAAACTTATCCTTCCCTTATTCTCATTTAAGATCCAATGGGGAGTATGCATACGTCGTCCACCGTCTGCGTAGTCCAGATGTTTCTGTGATAGCAGATTTCACTGAATTCCTTCATTTACAGTCGACAAAGCTGCATGCGCCACATTACTTATCACTGACTGGAACACAATTGGAGACAGTTTACAACGTTTACTTCGATTGCGAGACTCTTTAAGCTTTCACCATAACAATTCAGCCCCTTGAATTAGAAACAACTCCACTGTTAACTTGTTGCTATGTTAAACTAACTCTGTTTGGCTGACGCTGACCAATGGACCGTGCGTTGCCCTCCCACCCCACTGCTTCTGGTCAAACACTACACTTGAAGAAGCGCTAAAATATTTTAACAATTTTACACTTCGATAACATCAGCAAGTGAGAACCACATAAACAACATTTCGGTCCGTCTGACCAGCAAAACCTCCAGCAACGAACCACCACCAATACACCGATTAAGTTCAATGGCAATTTAGTACACTCAGTCTTTTGCTACACACTCATCCTAACCGCCTTCCTGCAACATTATCGCTGGCAATTACCGTCATTATCAACATCCTAGTTCGGTGCGCGATGTAATGAAAGTGACAATCATCGTGCCGTTGAATGACTTTGTATGCACTTTTACACAATGTGTTCTCGTATATATGTATGTATGTAGGTATAGATTTATCGGAACCTCTGGGACGTGACTCACGTTTTCCTCACCCCAAACATAACTTTGTTGTTCACTTGCTTTGGCTGGGCTTATCGCTGGGAATCACCATCGCACAATCCTCGCTGTATAGCTAAAACATATCCTACATATAACCTAAGTTCTTCTGGACGATTGAAATTACGGCCATTTGTGCCCTAAAGTGTTTACGAATCGCCAGTACATTTGAACAGGCTTGAGGTCCAATACAAATCAAAGACCATTAATCAGCAGATGCCCTCTCGTCGTCGTCTCCGTCGAATGGGAATCTTGCGTTCTTCCATACAGCTACTGGGCGATGCTACGCGTTTGCAATGTTACTCCACGCTGATCTTTTAGATCAGATAAAAGCACAGGCCCACCGGTAGAACCCTAGGTGAAAACGTGATTAATTGATAATGATTCGAACGCTAGACTATAATAACTCGTCGTCGCATATACGAGTATGTATAGGGTCTTCTGACAAAATTGCTATCTAGTCTGCGACGCATATCCGTCCACCGACATTATTAATGACAAAACATGAATGTTATATTTTTGTGTCAGCGCTTCCTTCGGTTTTTGTTTTTGTTTTCAAGGAACCATATAGGGATCTTCTTTATGGCCTTCTGGCTGATTTTTATTTTCATTTTATCATCATTTATAATCGGTTCTAAAGAAAATATTACGTAAGTATTATTTAGCTGGAAGACAGAGATTGCGGTTGTGTCCTTGAATCATAGCCGTAGTGTGTGCGAGAGTAAATTAGTTCTCCTTGAAACATGAAATGGATTCAATTAGTATTCCTTAAAAATAGCAAAAGGTGGGAACTTGAGCAATTAGTTTAAGTCTTTTCAGGTTCAACCTTTAATTTTAACACTAATTGGTTCTTTTATCAACTAAAGTACTATAGGAAAAAAGTTGAACCCTTAAGCGATATGAGTGGGTAAGTTTCAAAGGAGTTCTTTGACTTTCTATTTTTAATAATCTACTGACTGATTGTGAGATCTTTGTTGTTTGATAAATTGATTTCAAAAATTATTAAATTTATGCTCAAGGGCCTTTGAGATTTCAAGGTCAGCTTTCCGATCCAGATTCTTGAAAATAAGTTAGAAGCAGGTTCATTTCATTTAGGTATACGATTTTTATGGATGAAAAAATCGTATAAATCGTCTGAAGTAACTGAAAAACTTCAGTACTTATTTTTATACAAATTATAAAAATACAAAAACCACGTCAAGGGCCCCAAATCGACTTCTTGTTTTCATCAACTCTTCATCCCTCTGGAATTAATTATTAACATTTTTAAGTTATAGCAAACATCAATATTCAAAAAAACGTTGTAGCCCCCTGACATGATATCTAAGAGTGGTGTGGTAAATTAGGTTCGTTTGTTCACAAGCTCCATAAATCCATTGCTATTCAGAATTTAAATCCTTCGTCCATATTCAGTAAAGTAAATAATGCAAAGATTATTTTTTATATCAAATATCATGAAAATAAAAGGCGTTCAGCACTCCTACTTGAAGTCTAAAGAGGATGGTGTCAGTTGGGTTTGTTTGTCTATTTGCCATCTACGAGTATAGATTAAACATATTGTTTCATTTGAGAGCGCTGGCCAAAATTAAAAGTTTGGAAAGTTGCTATAAAAATAAGAGCATTTTTTTCCCTAAAGGAGAAAAACGATTTATTCAGTGTAACAAACGGATAGTTGGTGACCAAATGATTCTGATTTGTTTTTTAAGATTTCATCTGGAAGGACTCTAGATAACAATTTTTACTTTTTGATAGTTGCCATAAAACAGAAATTTCGAATGTGTTTTCTTGAAAGTGGACAGCTTATTTTATGGGTTTTATAAATGAACAATTAGACTTTATCTCAAGAAATAAGTACTCCACATTTCAATTTATAGCAACTATTGAAAAGGAAAAAAATGTGACCAGGGCCCCAAAATTGAATATTAAGATCAATCGTCAATGTCCATGTCATATATCCATAAGAAAATTGTTTCATTCAGACCCTCCGGACGTAATTTATAATTTAGAAAGATGCTATAAATGGAAAATTAGAAAAAAAATGTGGAAAAAAATGTTTTGATACACGTGGACAGTTTGTTGACTAACGATTTCGCTTCGCTCACCTAAAGATTCATTATAGAGGGCGTTGCATTGAACGAAATAAATGATTTGAGAAGTTGCTATAAAAAAGTTAATATTAAAAGTTTTTATCCTGAGGTTGGTTGGACAGTTGGTTTACAAACGGTTTGAGTACATTCACTATAGCTTAGTTAGTTAGTTAGTTAATCGTACTTTATTATATTTCAATTAATTTCATTCAATTTAATTTAAGATTTAGGGAGTTTACTATACAAAAATAAATTTACTGAAAATTTTGTTTCTAAGGTTGGATAAATATTTGTTTTACTTGTATTGATAGACATGAAAAAACGGTCGACAAAAAATCTCAATATATGACTCCAGACTAAATTAAGTAAGTTGGACTATAAAAAAGAATTTTTTTTTTACTGAGGGCAGACAAACAATACTCTTATAGATACATACATAATGTCCACTAGGGTGGTCCTTATATATTTTTTTTTTTTGAGTTATTATGTTTGGATGGACCTGACCTGAATCGGCTCAAAAAAAATCCCTAATCTTTTCAGTTTTTATTTTCATCCCCTATAGTCGCTGTAGGAGTAAATAAAATTTCCTTTTTTTTTTGCATAGGTACTAGAAAACTCGCGTTAAATAATAAAATTGGGTTTGACTTTATCGTCCTCGGGTTGTTCAGTTGCGGTTGTCTAGTGGCAGTGCATTTATATACGGTGGAGGATAGAGTGGGCGTTTAGCAAGTAATGAACTGACCCTGGGTCATAGCATAAGTGTCATGCTCCATCGTTAGTTTTTGTAGTTACATATATATCCAGGACTTCCTTAGCGCCTATAGGTATCTTGGTTTCGGATGTCTTTGTTGGTTTATCATCCTTCCATCAGTTGATAGGTTGGTTGGCGATGTTTCTAAACAATTTATCTTCAAAGTAGAGTTGATCGTTCTTGAAATGCTTACGCGTACACTGACGATTGAAATTCTTTTTCAAATACTTGTATAGTTCCTTCATAGCTGTTTTGCAGATAGTGAACCAAACTGGGAAGCTGTAACTGATGACCTCAAAAGTTAGTTGAACATTCGTCTGCTAGCTTAGCCCAATTCTCTTTTTCACCAGCGGGTAGAGGCGATGGAAGGCCAAACTGGCTATTTAGAGGACACTTGGTGAATGTGGGTTGAATCTCAGCAGCTCGTTGAAATATGTATCTATGTGCTTAGGTACTTGGTGCTGTCTTTGGCTGGTAATCTGGTTCCATGTGGGAGTGCAAGGGTGATGCGTCTGCAGTTTCCAGTTTAGCGGCCTCGTTGCCTCCTAGACTTTTGAAATAGACAAGCTCCAATTTGGATGAGATGCTCCGGATATTCCTTTTGGTGAAAAACCCGAAGCGTTTGCAGATGTGGGCCTCGACTTCTCGAACAGCTGTCAATGAAGATAAAAAATAAAAATAAATTTGGTGGCGCAATAGCTCATGGAGAACCAGGGTCTATTTATTTATTTATTTATTTTTTTATTTAAATCAATTTATGTTCAGATTTATTTTATTTTTCATATTTAAACTTAAATGATTTGATTTTATCTTATTTTTTCTTTTTTTTTGTAATAATACAAAATTAATAATCATATAGTTGTTTATCATAGCTTTAAGAATTTTATTTTTATATTTTTCATATTTTTGAATACCTAAAATCTATGTTATTTAAGTTATCGATACTCTAAAAGATTTAAATCTTAATGTATCATTGTTAATTAAATCTTTCTTCGAAATAAATGAAATAAAATGAAATGAAATAAAATGAAATGAAATGAAATAAAATGAAATGAAATGAAATGAAATAGTGGCTTACAACTCTCAACCATTCCTGTGTGCGTGTTGTGGATAGGGATGGAGGGAACCTACAATTTTTTGCCTTGGAGGATTTGTCAGTTCTTCGCAAGAGCCAGTTCCTCGAAAAAAAACATTTCTGGTTTTAGGTGGCAGCGGCTGGGAATCGAACCCAGACCCAGTCAATGGAGATAATAGCTGCATTTTATTATCTCCGGGTCTGGGTCTGGGTCGAGGTTATCTTTTAACATATTACAAAAACAACATTGGATCTAGGTTTCTATCCAGGTTAATATCAATAACCCAGATACAGGTTTTCACTCTGACCGGCAGAGGGCTATTTACAATTGTGAATGATGTCAGCAATTTGTCTGAGTGTTAGGAATAGAGAGGAAAAGAAACAGGCTTTAAATGAAAAACAAATATACATAAGAAAAAAAGAGACTGATATACGGCGCTGTTTTTGCACTAACTCGCAAAGAGGAGGTTCCCGCACTCACTTGGTTATGGTTAGTCAGAGGTCATGATTTGTAGAGAAGTTTTGAGCCTCGGGCAACTCCAGCTATGATGCTTTTTACTAAAAAATTGCAGTTCTCCAGTTGCACGAAAAAGTTCATGGAAAAAAGAAAATAGAAAATAATTTGTATTAGTGCTGAAGGAAAAAGCCTAGTAAGTGGAGTTTCCAAAAAGTATCTGACGGTAACTTGATGGTTGTTTAGAGCTGTGTTGATGTCATAATGAAGCTTGAATATCTGGGATGATGTTGTTCTTACCGCAGAATTTTTTGAGCTTCCTGAATATCAGCTCTTCCAAGATCTTACTTAGGTTATTGAAGAGTGATATCGGCCTGTAGTTGGTAACCATGCTGCTTCCACTTTTCTTGGGAATCGCAACGATTTTTGCAGTTTTCCATTTCTGGGGGAAATCACTGTTATCGATGCAGTTGTAGAGGATGATGGGGATGTCCAAGAAAACCATTAATCTTTGTGGAAGTTTCCTAAGGATGAAGCTGGATACCCCAACCAGCCCAGCTGACTTCTTTGGTTTGGAGTTGCTAATAATATCAGCTATCTCTTCTGGAGTGCTCAAGTTCGGGTTGTTCACTGGATCACTCGCAGATTTGTCACCACTAAGCGTTGCTCTATTCAAGTTGGGCATCAATGTCTGCTGAATGGATGAATCAATTTCGTCAATGAAACCTGGATATCAGATGGGCTTGGTGTGAAGTTTCCATCGAAACGGGTAGCGAAGGCTTCAACTTTATTCTATATCGTTGTTGTTTCTACACTGTTGGTGATTATCTTCTCAGGCATTGGTAATTTTCAACCAATCAATCTTACAAACTTACTTACTTAAGGTGTAGCTAGAGTCCGGGGTGGACCAGGGCTAGCTGTCTTCAGTTTCGCATGCCAAGTTGGTTGAGGTCCTCTTCCACTTTCATGCGCTACCTTTAATGCTGTCCACCTCTACTGCGCTGTCCCATTCTTCATCGAACCAGGGGTTTCGCTGTGGCGGTCCAGCACGCCTGATGCGGCATCTATGATCGCTTCCTGACAGTTCTTCAGGACTTGCAGTTGAAAAGGACCTGGCAATTTCTTGCGACTGTAGCCTTCCGACCTCGAACTTCCTCACAGTATTTCCTTGTTTTGGATTGGGTCTGGATATGCGTAGCACTACCTTGGCTGCAATGAGGAAGAGGTCCGAGTCAACGTTGGCTGTCATAGCTAGGGCATTGCTCATATGTCTTGGCGGCGATTTCTGTTTTGTCGCAGTCTAGGGCTTCTGCTAAATGTTCTGCTGCACTGGTTCTATATAGAGAGATAGAACATTACACGTGCAGATCCGAAGTTCGTTGTCCTTATTTCGTTTGCTTTGGGGCGTCAACAGTAAATCCGTCCGTATCTGAGGCTTGTTGTTGCTTCGCAACTAAATAGCTTTACGTGGCCGGGAAGTCATCCCGACGCCACAACCACCAACCTGGAGGACCAGACCCTTAAAATATAACTCCAAGGGCGGAGAACCGGAATAACCGCTCCTTTTGGGCCTGAGCTCCGAATATGTCGTAGCAGCCCGTACAAGGTGTTCACTAAGCAGTTCAACCCTAACTGGAACTGTAGGCACCACCATTGATTACGTCTGGAGAAATCTTCCGCTGCCACCTGGGTAGAGGAGAAGTGCCTTAGTGGGAACCTCATCTTCAGTTAAAGGTACTAGGCACCCGATGTTCACTACAATGAGATAAGAGTAGGAGTTGATAGGCAGAGGTTCACTTTGAAAAAAAGCTTGTGGACTCTTGTATCGTCTTGAATGCACCGTGTCTACCCTTTGAAAATCAACCAATCAGTCTATATTGATGTCTGGTAGTTGCTGTTGGTTTTGTTAAGTTCTTGCTGGTGGATCCTTTGCAGACGTTTCCTAAGTCAGTGCCTATGGGAATATAAAGTTTGGATATACTGAGGAAGGTGCTGATATCTATCCATTGACGTCTTGGCCTGCTTTTGGTTGTCCGATGCGTTCGCAGTTGCCAGTTCCAGACAGTCAATGGTTGTGTCAATTTCAATGTTGACCAGATACATGTTTTATTTTTCGCTGGTTCTGTCACTAGGGCGATGGGTTGTACACTGAAAAAATAAGACGTCATCATATTGAAGAATGGCGTTCATCAACTGAAAATCATCAATAAGATGTACTTTTCATGCATATGATGAATAAATTCGTGAAAACTTTTTGATGAAGAATGAACTAATCATCAATAAGATGAAAGTACATTCATCAACTTTTTTGAGAGAATTTCGGCATAATTTGATATGAATTACGTTCATCAGTTCATCAAAACTTTTCATCAATATGAGGAAAGCATTTATTTTGATGAATAAAGTTTCTTTTTCATCCCATTGGTGAATTCTTCTTCATATTGATGAATAATTTTCAATATGATGAATTGATTCATCATATTTAAGGATAATTTTATTTCATCTTATTGATGAAGACTATCATCAAAAAATGGACATCAATTTTAATGTTGGGGAAAATGACATGATGTAAATGATTATCAGATCATCTTATTGATGAACTAATTATATCATATTGATGAATAATTTTCAATATGATGAATTGATTCATCATATTTAAGGATAATTTTATTTCATCTTATTGATGAAGACTATCATCAAAAAATGGACATCAATTTTAATGTTGGGGAAAATGACATGATGTAAATGATTATCAGATCATCTTATTGATGAACTAATTCATCACATTGATGAACTAATGCGAATGTTTATCATATAACCTGTCTTTTTTTTGTCATGAACAATTATTTGAGTCGATATGAGCCATCATCATTTCGATGAACTAATTCATCACATTGATGAACGAAAAAGGCTTTTTTGGTAACACTCAGGATGGAAATCGATTATCATATTGATGAAATTATTCGTCTTATTGATGAACAAAATCATATCATATGCCATATATGAATCGATATGCACGATCATCTTATTGATGAACTAATTCATCTTATTGATTAAGCAACATATCAAAGAAATGGTTTTTTTTTGTCATGCATAACACAAATCGGTATGAGCGATCATCGTCTTGATGAACTAATTCATCATATTGATGAACTAATACGTGTGTATATCATAATATAACCTGACTTTTGTTTGTCATGAACAATTTGAGTTGATATGAGCCATCATCATTTCGATGAACTAATTCATCACATTGGTGAACGAAGAAGGCTTTTTTTGTATCATGCAGGATGGGAATCAATTATCATATTGATGAAACTATTCATCTTATTGATGAACAAAACAAACTTGCGTTTTTATCATGCCAAATATGAATCGATATGCACGATCATGTTATTGATGAACTAATTCATCTTATTGATAAAGCAACATACGTTTTTTTTTTGTCATGCATAACTCAAATTGGTATAAGCGATCATCGTCTTGATGAACTAATTCATCATATTGATGGACAAAACAGATTTTTGTTTTTATTATTATTTACGTCCAGATTTTTCATCATATAAATGAATGATTTCATGCTATCATTATGAGGATGATTCTGTTCGTCATATTGATGACTAAAAATATATAGGAAGGGATTTAACGGGATTAATTTTAAGGGGATACTAGTCGTCAGTCCAGTGTTGTCACTTTACTAAACGTTTTTCTTTTTTAACTCAGAAAAGAGCTCTGAACAGAGTCCGAGCATGTCGTGCATGTTCTGAATATCATCTGAATAATTGTGTTGTGAGCACTCTGAACTTTTGTTCAAACACACCTGAACACTAGCTGTCAAATTCTATGTGTTCAGCATTTAACTCTGTTTGCTCAGTTATTTTATTCTGAGAACGAAAAAAGAAACAAATGCTGAGCTCTGAACGCTCAGAGCTTAAAACGAAACGCAATTTTTTGTTTGACAGTTCAGGCTCTGCTCTGAACTAAGAAAGAAAAACGAATACTGCAGTTACAACAGATGTAAAATGTAATGCACTTTTTTTCAAAACTAAATGTATTGCCCCTGAAGAAATTCACTACTACATTTATCCCTCAACCAATATTTATTTAATGTGGCAAGGTTTTAAATAAATTGTAGATATGTTGTTTCGACTATTGAAAGTAAAAATATCTAAAAGTTGAGGTTATAGAACTTCCGGACATGAAAACTGTCAATATTTTATTTGCTTGAGTGTTATGTTCTCTTTTCTTGGAAATAAGATCTAGGTACTGCCAATACTTTCGATCTGCACTTATTTGCAAATCTAGTGCAGGAGTCAACTGAGTAGTGGCAATACTGCGTCTATCTTGCCTTATTCTTCATATTGATGAATTCTTTCATCATTGTTCATCGGACTGATAATGATATCTTCATATTTATGAATTTTTTATAAGTTTCATCAATATGATGAATAATACGAACAAAATTGTCCTGCGGCCAGGGTTGGCTAAACTTACTGAATTGTATTTTCTACGTCATTAAGTACCAGAAAATCAATAAAATTCCAATAACGAACAAACAAATACCTTTTGATAAATATATTAGCAAAACTTTCAAATTCTGACTTAATAAAAGTTGAAGTTAAAGCTTAAAAACATTTAAATACCATAGAAGGCGCTGTACCTGTTTACATTATATTCGGACGGTATTCATGGGAAAAGCGTTAGCCCTTGACAAGTATATATGTACAAAATATAAAAGTTTTTGTTTAATACAGTGTGAAGTTGTATACCTCTGTGCAAGAAAAAAATTATACCTACACACATTTGCGTCACGTTGGGGATTGTATGTATGTAAGTAAGCAAATGCAAGTAAATATATCATCATTACCAAAAATAATGTCAGCATTCTATAAATATTTTTTTACTTAATTGTAGATGATGCAAGCGGAAGGTGGAAATGTGAAAAAAAGTAAGTAAAGTTTCAATGTTGTATAAAACACACGAACCTTAATCTTTGGTATACCTATTATGATTCAGTTTTGGTCCACTCTACCCATCATGAAATTTCCAGATTAAAACGAACGTAAGTCAGCGGTAATGTAATATTTTTTCTATTTTGTTTTTTTTTTTAATCAAAAATACAAACAAGTTTTTTTTCTCTGCCATTTTTTGTGTGCTCTGCTCATGTTTTTGCTTTCAGTTCTTTACCTTATTCCTAAATACAACAAAATCGAAAAAGAAACCAGTTTTTCTTGTTTTTGTCTGTCGTTTGCTATTTGGAACCAGTTTTTCTTGTTTTTGTCTACCATTTGTTTGCTGTTTGCTCGGTTGGTTTTTTCTCTGAGAAGATAATTTTAAATTTCACACACTTCTTCTACTTCATTTTTGTAGTCATAATTTGCATAGTATTAAAGAATATTATATGAAAACGTGATAGGTATTTATTCTTTATACGAAATCACCTGATTGATGCTTAAAGAAAAAGTAGGTATAGTTAGATGCCTCTTAGAGAATATAGGAAATAAAAGAATGTAACAAGTTTTTTTTCTCTGCCATTTTTTGTATGCTCTGCTCATGCTTTTGCTTTCAGTTCTTTAATAATTTAATTTTTCAATGATAATTTTTTTTACTAGAAGTATTTAAGTCTTCAGCCTTATTTTTCCATCAAAAAAATAAAAGATTTTGCTTTCCAAACGTCTCAAAATCAATCATTAAAATTTTCAATGATGAGTTTCATTGATAGCTATAACTGGCGCCTAAAAAACAAACTACCAGAGTTCCGACAAGAGAGACCAAAGTGATCAAACCAGAAAATAACAGGTTTTTTTTTCCTCTGCCATTTTTTGTGTGCTCTGCTCATGTTTTTGCTTTAAGTTCTTTACTTATATAAAAAACTTATCGTTGTCGTAAGTAGGTATACGAAAAAGAAACCAGTTTTTCTTGTTTTTGTCTGTCGTTTGCTATTTGGAACCAGTTTTTCTTGTTTTTGTCTACCATTTTTTGTTTGCTGGTTTTTTCTCTGAGAAGATAATTTTAAATTTCACACACTTCTTCTTCATTTTTGTAGTCTGCTCTCAGCATTCTCATCCCAGGTCTCTATTCATATAGGTATGTATAATTATACTTAACCCTTTGGTGCACATTATTCATTTTCGATTCAGTATCGGTATCAGTTTGCCTTTGAAGATTGACAGAGACAGTAACTCGCGCTTATTAAGATCTACGTAAAAAAAAATTAGTTACATTGTGAATATTCGGTACTTAAAATCTAAAAAAAAACAGTTAAATTGTGAATTCGGTTTCGAGTGTTGAAATTGAGGGTTTGTTTTGTTTTTATTTTATATGTTTTATGTTTTTGTATAAAATTTTTTAACTGTATGGAAGGTTTTTTTTTAATCGAGCTCAAACCCCTGAATTTTATAATAGATTGCCAAGGAGATTTAATCAATAATAATAACAGGTATATATATAGGAAAAAGACTTATGAGGTTTTGAAAGAAAGCCGACGTTATGTTGTCTTAAGATATTTTAACTTGTGTCAACATGTGATTTTCAGACATGAGATGAAGTTATTTTGCCTTTTAGAAGGGGAACGTGCGCCTCAAAGATAGTTACAAAGTTCACTACAAAAAAACTTTTTCAGTCGACATTCAATCAATTTCACATACATACATACATCAGAAAACTTTCGACAAAATATTCTTTTGTTTAAGCAAATAAAAAAGTACAATTCGATACACTTTATTTTAAGCTTTCGATACATTGCTGAAACACGATTTTTCATCCCTGTCGTGTAGTCTAGTAGCAATATAAATATGTAGGTATTTTATCGAAATTTTCTTCATATTGATGAACGGTTCATCATTGTTCTTCGTATATGAAAATATTTCATAATTGTTCTTCATATTGATGACGGCTTTCATCATTGTTCTTCCTAGTGATGATACGATCATCATTGTTCTTCATATTGATGAAAAACTGAGAAGGAATTTAACGGGATTTTAGAGGTTCGTCTACGGAGATTAGTATTTACTTCATATGTAGTAGATCTGCTTCATTAGGTGTTTTTTTCCTTGCCCAAATGGGCTTGGACGAAAAAACGACATCGGGGCTTAGCGACGCCATGACAGAAAGAAAAATGGAGTTTTCATACAAACTATCGATAACATGTATGGAATTCGTGCCGGTAACACAGTTTTTATCTGGGCCTAAGTTAAGCCCCGAAAATTCTCTGGGCTTAGCTAAGCCCGAAGGGGCTTAGTTGTTGTTGCATTTAACATGTGAATTGCTTAGCCCCGATGTCGTTTTTTTTCGTCCAAGCCCATTCGGGCAAGGAAAAAAACACACATATTATTTAATTTTTATGCATCTGCTACGTAGCAACACTTATTTCTACTTCGTTTAAGTGATAACGTTTAACTAAAAAATTATTGAAACATTAATCACAATTCACAGTTTTCATAGTATTATAGTATGATGTGTCTAATTTTGTCATTTAAAAGAGAATGTAATTGATTTTAAAACAAAAAGTTCTTATTTATATTTACAAAATATATTACAAATAAAGTAATGTAGGTATGAATTTGTAAAACGTATCCTTTAAAGCACCTCTACACTATCCCACAAAGTATTAACACATGTCAGAATAAAGTGGGAAGGGATTTCATACGACTGCCAAATTTGTGTGATGAAAATGATTTTCATACTTCGCTTCCACACTTGCATCACAACAAATCCGTTTCACCATAACCTCAAACGCCCAAGTGGGATAGAATGTGTGATGGTTTTAGAACCGTTCCTAAATATTTTCAGGTATAAACACATGTCAAATCGTGTAGGATGCGATGTCAAGTTGTGTGTGATGAAATTTCATATTTTGTTTCCACACTATTATACATGCTTTGCTTCACACTTTTTTGACATGTATTAATACTCAGTGGGATATTGTGGAAGGGCTATTAGAAAGCAGTCATTCTTAAACTTATTAGAAGTCAATGATACGTTTTCGTTCTGAATATTAAATAAAATGAAAATAAATTAGTTTTCTTTTGTATACCTATATCTTATTTTTCATTACCTGCTACACTTTTTACACATCTACTTCGTTTTTCTGAGCAATTTGTTTCACTTTCTGGGCTCAGCATTCTCATCCCTGTTCGTCTAGTCTGGTAGGAATATATAAATGTAGGTATTTCATCAAAATTTTCGTCATATTGATGACCGCTTTCATCATTGTTCTTCCTAGTGATGAATTCGCTCATCTATGTTCTTCATATTGATGAAAAAAAAGAAATATCTTGCACTAAGAAACAAAATGCATTCATTTTTGCTTATAATCAGTTCAGTTTGTGTTTGCCTTTGAAACTTGCAGAAAGTCATTCGTGCTAGCTTAAATCTTCATACAAAAAATTTGTTAAATTGTGAATATTCGCTACTTAAAATATATTTAAAAAAAATCAGTTTAATTGTCAATTCGGTTTTGAGTGTTTAAATTGAGGGTATGTTTTGTTTTTATTTTATATATTTTATGTTTTTTTATCAAATTTTTTATTGGCATAGGTAGGTAGTAAAGTTCTTAAAAGCTTGCAAAGAAATTCCGTTATTTGAGTTTTTGTTTTCGAGAGTGTACATGCAAATCTAATGTATTTGTACTTGAATTTATTTCTTTTGCATTTCCCTTGCAAGAAAAGTTAATATTAACAAAATAAATCATAATTTCATTGATAGTATTCAGCTTGTTTGGAAAGAATTTAACGGGATTTTAGATGTTCGTGTAGTCTAGTAGCAATATACATATGTATGTAGGTATTTCATCGAAATTATCTTCATATTGATGAACGATTCATCATTGTTCTTCATATGTAAAAATATTTCATAATTATTCTTCATATTGATGATCGCTTTCATCATTGTTCTTCCTAGTGATGATTCGATCATCATTGTTCTTCATATTGATGAAAAACTGGGAAGGAATTAAACGGGATTTTAGAGGTTCGTTTAGTCTTGTAGGAATATACAAATGTAGGTATTTCATCGAAATTTTCTTCATATTGATGAACGATTCGTCATTGTTCTTCGTATGTGAAAATAATTCATAATTGTTCTTCATATTGATGATCTCTTCATCATTGTTCTTCCTAGTGATGAATTCGATCATCATTGTTCTTCATATTGATGATCTCTTCATCATTGTTCTTCCTAGTGATGAATTCGATCATCATTGTTCTTCATATTGATGAACGCTTCATCGTTGTTCTTCCTAATGATGAATTCGATCAGCATTGTTCTTCATATTGATGAAAAAAGACCAAAAAACAAAACGCATTCGCGAATATACATAAGGGAAGAGTGCGAACAGTGAGGCACTTTTTTCAAATTGGTATAGCTTTGCACCCTTTTAAGCAATCTTACAGATACTTTGATAGTATTTTAAGACATAATTTACTTTATATAGAAATAGAAACTTTATTGAAAAATATAAAAGTTAAATTGTGATAAGCGAAATTGTGAGCAAAGTCAAACTGTCTCACTGTTCGCACCCTGGACGATTAGTGAAACATTGTAGGGCGAACAATTAAACAACATAAACAAATTACAAAAAAAATAAACTTTAGTTTTTTAATTAGTAACAACAAACTAAATACAATTAAAGCCTTACAATTACTATTCACTACTATTACACTACTATTCAATTACTGAGCGCTCTGAAATATAAACTGGCAAAATATCTCTAAGCTTGAGTTAAACAGTGGTTAAAGTCTTGATAAAGAAACGTGTATATATCTGTGGCAATAAGTTGAAAAAGCTTATGTCGACTTAAGTGAAAATCGAGTTTTTTTGGTTAGAAAATGCACAATTTATTCAACTTTTTTTTTAGTCCAGGTCTCATTTCTCTACGCAAAATATAAATAATTTAGTTTAATAAAAACATAATACCTTAAGTTTTCTTGGACAAAAATTGCTTTTGTATAATAGCTTATGTCTACATTGACCAAAAATCTTTCAAATTTTATAAAGAATGTATTTTTTTAAAGTAGCCTAAGTCATGATATAAGCTATTATAACCCTTTAATTTGATAGATTTTCATCGCTTAAGTCGACATAAGTTGTTTAAAGCTTGTGTTACAATTTTTTCGAAAAAGCCTAAGTTGACTAAGAAGACTCAAAAATGTTACAAAAGAAATTGTCAAAACATCTTATGTCACCTAAGCTACTATATTCATTTGAATAGCATTTTTTTAAAATAGCTTAAGACTCTTTAAAAGATTCTTAGCAGTTCGGTTATTAGTCTCTTAACAAAAACAAAGATAGGATTATCGGTACTCTTATCAGTACTTTTTTTTTTATAAATAAAATAGTCATGTTTTAAAATATGCAAAACTTGTTTTGCTCGTACTGAAAAATGACAAAAATTGACTTAAGCTGTTTTAACATACTACCACAGATATAGCAACAATTTAATAAAAAGGAACTTGATTCATTTAATTGGATATATCGAGTGTTAACACTAATTCAATATGCATTTAAAAAAGCACTTTTCACTTTTTGTTTGTATTACCGCTCACCAAAAGCACATGCCAGCTGGATTAAGTGTGCAATAGAAATATAGAATGCGGAATAGAAAACAAAATGGTATTTGTTTCATTAGCATGTCTATCTAAGCTTTTGGGGAAACACAATATGCATTGTCTCACTGTTCGCACCCTTCCTCTATTTATTTCATAGAAATTTTCTTCATATTGATGAACGATTCATCATTGTTTTTCCTAATGATGAATTCTATTATCATTGTTCTTCATATTGATGAAAAAGAAGAATCTTACACCAAGAAACAAAACGCATTCGCGAATATACATAAGGAAAGAGTGCGAACAGTGAAACTTTGATAGTATTTTAAGACGTTCTTTACCTTCATATAGAGAGAGAAACTTTATTGACAAATATAATAGTTAAACTGTGATAAGCGAAATTGTGAGCAAAGTCAAACTGTCTCACTGTTCGCACCCTGGACGATTAGTGAGACATTGTAGGGCGAACAGTGAGACAATATCATTGTTCTTCATATTATTTTATAATTTGTTTCCGATATTTTAGTAGCAGAATTGATATGACTTTTTTTTTAATTTTCAGCTAAACAAATAAAAACCCAAATAGTATTTTCTTTTATCATTTCCACACAATTAAAATGCAGTGTTTTTTGTGCCGAGTGAATATAGATAACGTCTTTTTATTAGGCAAACATCTTAGAAAGACACATAATTTGGAACAAAACAGCACATTTATTTGCTATGTTAATTCTTGCGCTCAGTGTTTCACAGATCTTTCAAATTATAAACGGCATATTTTGAGAATACACTGTCCTACTACAACCTTTAAATGCATGGAAGAACAAAATTTAAATTCAAATGCCTTGGATGAAAGTTTGCCAGCGCCATCAAATGTACATAGTAGTTTTGATATTTGTGGCAGTGAACGTAATGGCTCTCATCAAATGGGAGCTGAAAACTTAAACAAAAATAGATTATCGCCTAATATTTTTAATGAGGCATTAAAATTTTCAACTCTCCTACATGGAAATCATAATTTTTCCCGAAAAAATGTTTACGAAATTCAGAAAAATGTCATGACATATTTGATAAATCCTTTGCTAGATCAGATCAAAACGTTTGCACAAGATAATCTTAATAATAACATTCAGGCTCAAACCGATTTGCTGAGCATGGTTTTTAGCTGTCGCGATCCATTTAAATATTGTGCCACGGACCATAATTTATGTCAAACACTTAAAGGAATGGGGTGTATGGATGACATTAAAGAGTTTACTATTAAGAGTGATATCCAGCCTATTTACGTTCGGTCGGAATTAGTGTACGGAGAAAAAATATGCAAGGGCAGTGTTTTACCACTAAGGTCACAATTTCGAAAAATATTTCAGCAAGAAAATATACTGTTGGAAGTATTGAAACATATGAACTCCCTATACTCTGATAAAAAGTACACAAATTTTATTCAAGGGCCGGTTTGGAAAAAGAAACGCGATATGTATCCAGGCAAAACTTTGATACCCTACTTTTTGTACGCTGATGATTTCGCTGTAAATAATCCGCTAGGTACACGCCACAACTCATTCCGTTTGTAACTTTTATTACTCGTTTCCTTGCTTTCCAAAGCGAAGTTCTAAACTGGAGAGTATTTTTTTGGCAGCAATAATAAAATCCAAAGATTTGAAAAATATCGGAAACGATGACTGTTTACATTATCTAATCGAAGAGTTGATATCTCTTGAAGAGACTGGAGTAGATATATCAGTTGGCAATGGAGAAATGCATTGCGTTCATTTTATAATGGCTCTTTTTCTCGGGGATAATCTGGGAGTAAACTCTCTTCTTGACTTTTCAAAATCATTCTCGAGCACTTCATTTTGTAGATTTTGTAAATTGGACCGAGAAAATTGTAATAAGCTTGGTGTTGAAGTACAAGAGAATATTCGAACCGTCGATAACTACGATTATGATGTATCTCTGTGTGATCCTAAAAAAACTGGTATTGAAAAAGAAAGCCCATTTAACAAAATACCTTCTTTCCATGTGGTAGAAAACTTTTGTGTAGATGCAATGCATGACTTATGTGAAGGAATATTCCATTATGACCTTTGTCACATAATATTATATCTGACTCAGGAAATGCAGTATTTGACATTGGAAATGCTTAATAAAAGAAAGCAAACCTTTGACTATGGGCCAACGGAGATGGGAAATTTTTCAGTCGAACTAACAATTAACCACTTAAAAAATAAGCACTTGAAAATGACAGCACGTGAAATGCTTACTTTTACAATGTATTTACCCCTTATGATCGGTGATTTGATTCCCTGTGATGATGAAGTTTGGCTTTTTTTTCTTGAACTAATTGACATCACGGATTTGATTTTGTCCTTTGAAGTTACAGAGTTACTCATCTCAACTTTACAATCGAAAATCAAACATCATAATGAGCAATATGTTAAGTTGTTCAATGATAATTTAAAACCAAAATTCCATTTTTTGACACACTATCCTACCATACTAAAAAAATCAGGACCGGCAAGAAATTTTTGGTGTTTTAAATTTGAAGCCAAGCACAGGCCTTTCAAGGTGTATGCCCATGGAATAACTTCAAGAAAAAATATATGTCTCACTCTGTCCAAAAAATTTCAGTTCCAGTTTGCAAATCTGATTCTTCATTTTAACAGCAATATTAATGAATTTCACTCAGAGGAAAAACATAAATGCCATACTGTATTTGCTAACATTGTTCGAGATAAATTAAACTTAAAAGAAGGTAGTAAATTAGCATTTTATGATGAAATAGAGTACATTGGCAAAAAATATAAAACTGGATTTTATGTGGGTACGTGTTTGGATGATTATAATATATACATTATTAAGACTATAGTTCAAGCTGAAACCAGTATATTAATGTTTTGCCAAAAATTATTGAACATTTATTTCAATTCCCACTTCAGAGCTCATGAGGTTGATCAAATTATGTTTGGCGAATTTAAAGTCCTTACATTTGATAAAGTTATCGGACCTCCTGTTACTTTGACAAAAACATCAAAAGGAAAATACCTTATAAGGCTTAAGGAACATTTTAAACAGTAGTAAAGATAAACTTTTAGTGAAGACAAACCTTTTTACCATAAAATATTACTACATAAATCATATTATTTAGACATGGAAAATTTGCCTGAGAGCTCCATAGCATTGGAGGAGAGTGAAAATTTGACGCTATGTGAGGAAACTCTAGAAATCATTAATACTGGAGAACAACAGGAAGGTTCTTTCTACAAGCTGGTACCCATCACGCAATATGCACAAAACAATTTGGACGTTGATGAGGAATTAAAACTCCTTTTAAAGAGTTGGGATTGTCTACATATGTATGAATACTTGCTTGGTAAGATGATCATTTCAATGCTAAATTTACCTTTTCTCATGATTGCATTCACATTTTGTACCCTGAAATGTTTTATCATTTTCGGTGACGTTAAATAACGCCAAACGAAATATAGCCAAATTTTGAATTTGGCCTTATTTTAATCTCAAAAACGAATTTACGCCAATTTGGTTTTATTTCTTTTGCCCGATTGAAAAAACACCACACAAAGTTTCTTTTGCATTTAAAGAAACTGAATTTATCCTACCATTTAATTTCTTTTCATTACCCTCCTTATGCCTGGAAAAGATTTAATTTTCGGCAGAGTTATTTGAAAATATAAAATAAGTTGAAAATGAAATAAAGCTAAATTGGTCTTATTTCGGTTTCATTAATGAAATTAAACCAAATTTAAGATTAGGTTTTTTTTTATTTCGTTTTTGAAACGCAATAAGACTAAATTTTTGATTTTCGACCTTATTTCATTTCGCGTTATTTCACGTCACCATCATTCTCAGACGTCTGATTGAATTTAGTTCCAGGTTAAACTCTCCATTCTTTTTTCCTTAGGTGAAAATGTTACTGTTAACATTTTAAAAATTATAAAAGAGACTCACTTAAAAAGCTTGCTAGCCAGTTTCAAGCTTGGTGACCGCATACTATTTGAACACCATTTGGAAAAGTGGCGAAATTCAATTGGCATGCCCCTATTACTGGGCAATGAGCCACGATTATCATCTTCCGAGCTCCAATACGCAGCTCCAAGTTCTCCATCGACATCGAATATTTCATCTAGAGATGCGTCACCCACGTCATCGGGCGAAACGAGTCAAAGTCTGAACATCGACTTATCAATAATACTATCAGGAAAAAAAAAGGACATGCTATTGTACAGTACTACAATAAGCACAACAAATTTCTATCGGAGCACCGACAGCTGCTCATAGGGCTGGTCGCAGAATATTTTGAGGAAAACGGTATTCCCTTAACTTTAAAAACAAGTTACAGGTTGGAAAGGGAAATATTGGACCGTTTTCCAACCGAAAAATTGGAGTACTACCGCACAGAAAAGCGAGGCAAAATCTATACAAAGCTCCACAATATTAAGAGGCTATATAAGACATTAGAGCCGAAGAGGTTAAAAACGTCACCAGTAAAAGAGTCTAAAAAAAGCTATGAAGAGAACTTAAGTAAGTATTACTTGTAGTAGACAAAAAATCACCATTATAAAATAACTTTTTTAAGTTCCGGAGCCAGATGCACAAGCATGTGTCAAGAGCTTAAATTTCGACAATTTGTCGGTTGATGCATTCGACAGTGTTTGGGATGCATGTACCAAGCACCGGCTCTTGGAAATTAGAAAATTTTCAACGCAGGAGGAGATTTTTAAGGCATGGCCTCAATACAAAAATCTTAATGGCTATCGTTTGGTATTGTCTTAGCCTTTAATAACTTTTATTTTTTAAATAACATTTCTTTTTTTAATAGATTGACAGAGACTTCAAAGCTTTGTTCCCTCAAAGCCAGACAATTTGTGAGGACTGGGAAATTAATTTTAAAAAAATCAAGGAGTTCCTGACAGAAAACATGAAAGACAAAAAAGCAACGGAAATGCTTTCACATTTTGAGGACTGCAATGCGGACAAAGATAAAAACTATGTTGAAAGATAGAATAAAGCTGAAATATTTATAAAATAAACTTTCCATAACTTTCCATAACAAATATATTTTCTTTGCATTCATATTAAACATAATGACAACTCTATTTTTCTCCTTTTCTCTTTGTTTTTGCTATCAATAGAAGATGCGGTTCTTTGCCTTCTCAAAAGTCTACACTTCTACCTTTTCCCTACAAAGCCAGTTGTGATGAAATCAACAAATTCACGACCGAAGTCTTATTCTAGATATACAATAAAAGACTCGCAACAGGCCTTCATTTTTGAGGGGGAAAGTATCCAACAAATCGAAGATCACCTGGATTTTTGCAAGACACAACACACCAACATCCAGCCGTTTATTTTAGCTTTGCTAAAAACTGACGCTGCTCCAGAGTACTACGTATATTTAGATGGGTATAAGCTTAAGTTTAAAAAACTACTGCGTGCAGTAGATATTTGTCTAAAAATATTTTTCGTTTTCAATTTGCAGTACCCAGCTGCCTGCGAGCATTTTTGGGTTTTTGTACAATATTTCTTTTATTCAATTGAACCTTCAAAAAAAGATATAACCTCTCGATTGAGCACAATAGTAGAAAATATTAAAGTCCAGTAAAATATATTAAAAACATTACAATCATTGTGTTTCCTAAAAACGAATAAAATAGTTATAAAACATTTTAAATTTAATTCTGTCCCTTTATTTTTCTATAATAAGATATAATTTCACAATTAAAAACTTAAGTAGAAAATATTAAAGTAGACTAAAATATATTTAAGACATTTTAATAATTGTTCTACTAAATAAACAATAAAATACTTATGTATAAAACATTTGAAATTTAATTCTATGTCTTCCTTTTATTTTTCTATAAAAAGTTTACTATGAAAGGTCCTGAAACAGAATTTTAAAATGAGAAAATATGGCTTTGGAACACTTTATCTAAAAGGTAGATAAAGTATCTTAGAAGACGCTTTCTGAAGTAATGTGGAAATGTTGGGATAAGTATCGGAATAATAATTACAACTATGATTTTTAATGATACCTTTTCTATTTCTAGGTGAACATTTTCATCAGTATTATCAACAGAATTCAATAATGCGATGAAACTTCAGTTCATTAACATGATGCGTTCCTGTTCTGGATACTGATAATCGAATTTATCAATGTTATGATTAGATAATCATCTTAATAATGAAGAGATTCAAAAGCTGTCGGATGTCACATATAACAAGTTAATTTTTTACACAAACCATGATGCATAACTATGGTTCATGTTTGAAATCACTGATAAGAAGGCACTGAAAATGTCATTAAAAAACAGCTCTGCGATACTTTTTATGATATTTTCTAAAAGTGCTTTCATCTATATATCAGTTATTTTTAATAATCATTACTCATATTTATTCATCATGGTCCCTGTAAAGGTATCTGTGACAACCAACATATTTTGAATGAACATCATTTAGATAATTATTTATTCATAATATTGATGAAGCGGATCATCAGTGCGAAGAATATAAATGCTTCATATTGATGAATAATCAATCATTGCATGAATGAATCCTATTGATCATATTGATGAACATATTCACTGAATTGATGTAAAATGTTCATCATATTGAAGTATAGGATCATCAATATGATGAAAATGTCAATCTTATTGATGAACAAATTCACTGAATTGATGTAAAATGTTCATCATATTGATGTATAGGATCATCAATATGATGAAAATGTCAATCTTATTGATGAACAAATTCACTGAATTGATGTAAAATGTTCATCATATTGATGTATAGGATCATCAATATGATGAAAATATCAATCTTATTGATGAACAAATTCACTGAATTGATGTAAAATGTTCATCATATTGATGTATAGGATCATCCATATGATGAAAATGTCAATCTTATTGATGAACAAATTCACTGAATTGATGTAAAATGTTCATCATATTGATGTATAGGATCATCAATATGATGAAAATGTGAATCATATTGATGAACATATTCACTGAATTGATGTAAAATGTTCATCATATTGAAGTATAGGATCATCAATATGATGAAAATGTAAATCTTATTGATGAACAAATTCACTGAATTGATGTAAAATGTTCATCATATTGATGAAAATGTGAATCTTATTGATGAATATATTCACTGAATTGATGGAAAATGTTCATCATATTGATGTATAGGATCATCAATATGATGAAAATGTTAATCTTATTGATGAAAATATTTACTGAATTGATGGAAAATATTCATCATATTGATGTATAGGATCATCAATATGATAAAAATGTGAATTTTACTGATGAATATATGCACTGAATTGAAGGGAAATTTTCTTATATTGATGTATGCGATCATCCATGTGATGAACTAGTTCATCATATTGATGTTCAATGGAGGGGAAATTTTGTTCATCATTTTATCGTAATATTGATGAACAAAGTTGATGAATGATGAACGAGTTTCATCACTTTAAACTGTCATCATATTGATGAACGCTGTTTCATCATATGCATGAAAAGGGTTGTCGGACTAAAATTGATGAATTCTACATCATATAGATGACCTTTTTCTTCAATATGGTGTACCTTTTTGGTTCAGTGTAGGAGTTTGATGCATAGTTGAACAGCTTCATGGTCCGAGTCGCTGGGTTCCACTATTGAACAGGTGAAGTTGCTGATTTCTGGAAGAATATGAATTTAATAAAGAAATCTAATTATGATGGTGTTCTGGGTAAGGTTGGTTTGGGTTGTGAAATATGTACCAACTTATGAATGCTGATCGCTGTTGGCCAGCCAATTTTAATTACATATGGCACTAGACGAATCTTATGACCTGGAAAGTTGCTATACAAAAAGAAATAACTAACTTTTTTTCTCGAGTGGACAAATGATTTTTTTTTTGTAAGACAAACACGAACATGTGGTGTACAAACGAACCCAAGGAGCCCAATCCCCCTTATATAATTGGTAACTTTTAATATTTTGTGAGTACTGCTATAAAAAGAAAAATTGTTTGTTTTTTTTTGTGTACACATAAACAATTTTAACGGTAGACAACAGACAGAAAAATTAACTTGGTGTACTCCTCCCTCCAGAAATGTTGAGTTTAGGTTAGATTAGGATATTTATCGCAAATTGGGCTAACCTAACCAATGCAAATACTTCAATTGGAAGGTGGGTTTTAATAGACATCAAAGCATTTTGTATTTAAAAATTCAGTTTTCAGATTTTTTAAACGAGTTAAAGCTAGTATTTGGGGGAGTACATTAAAGCTGTGATTTCGAAATACAAAAACCCAGAGTGATTCGAGACTAGGCAACATTGGTTCTGGGCTCACACATATTGGCCTTCATTCAATTGCATTGTTTTGACATACATACAACATGCATATGAAAAGACGAGATATAAAGTAGAAGCTTATAAATTGTCTAAATGGAAGAGATGCAAATAAGGGCGATACGAGGGCTCAAGCGATCAAAACATTAAAAACAAAATGGAACTATAAAGGCAGCAAGACTGTCAACAAAAAAAAAAATCGTTCTGATACGCTTTGATGAAAAATGTCTTTGAATGTAAACTCCTCTTTAAAGTTAAAAAATTTAAACCTCCAAGCTGTAAAAATAATTAAAATGACAGTAATGTAGATTGAAAAGGGCGTTGAGGTTTGGATATTTAGTGAAATAGTTTCGCAGAAAATCCCATAACATTCAAGCAAAATAAATGTCCAATTTAATTGGCAAAAAACCAACACAATTAAAAGTAAACAACAAATTTACGATGCGACGCAACCTTGGGAGAAAGATCCATAAGAATTTCAATATCATGTGATGCTGTTAAGATGGGGCAAATCAAAAAGCCAACCATATAGGAGGCGAGTCTCTGGGAAATATTACGATGAAATCAGCAGTGTGATTTATGTGCTTCGGGTGTATAGTAGGAACTGGTATATGTGGCTTCATGCTTCGACATGGGCAATGGACACCCTCATTGAGACTTCCTTAGTGCTATTATTTTATTTCTTCTTGATATCATTCCATCGTTTTTTTTTCAAGAAGTAACCGCCTCCAAAGGCTACTATGTAGGTACTTCGTATAGTCTTGTCTTGATATATCGTATCCTCGTGTGGTATTATTTTAGCACCTTCCTCTGTGCTCTGGTAGTATGTTCTTATGGGTATTAAACGGGTGCATTTCAGTGTTAATTATGTGGTAAGATTGATTAAAGATTCTCTGCAAGTGACATGAATGATGTTTAAGGTATTGTCGGTATAAAATTCGTGTAGTATTGGTTTCATCGAAATTCTCTACATTGAATAATGTACATATTTTAGGATTAAGAACTAAGAAAAAACTACTATTTGGACCTTTACACCCATTTAGGGGAATGGTGATAGTTTGAAACTCTGAAAATGATGCGATACAACATCGATGTTTTCCAGGATCTTAGATTAAATAGCCTGTGTCCACTGGATTTTTCCAGGGGAGTTTAAGGGGGGGGGGGATTTGCAAAGTTTCAAGGCAGGGTGGGCGGGCAAATCATGGACTCTGACAGAAAAAAGGCAAGTGTGTCAATAGTGAAAATTGAAATATGTTCGCAGCGTGGTATTTTCCAGAGCCGGGGGTGGTAAATGTCCCCTATTTTACCCCTTTGGTTAACTATGTTGTAATGGCCTATTCTTTAAATTTGTTTAAGGCTCTCCTGTAAAATTTGCTCATGTAGACACTTTTCAGGTTCCATCGATGATCTGTAAGTTCAACCTTTATTTGAATACGTTTTAATTTTTTAAATTCTGCAACTAAACCATCGATTATTTGTTACTTCTAAGCCACTCTGCAATCAAATATAGAGCATGGGAAAAATTCTTCCCAAAACGTCTTTTATATTTAAATTACTATTTTCCATCAGGAATTCATACACAAAACCTGACAAAACCTCAGACAGATACGTCAGCAAACAAAAAATCTTCATCTATCGTTCTGCTTATTTCGGATTTCCCATGCACGCATTTTCAGGACAAAACCGTCACGGCCATCATGGGCAAAAGTAGAAACACATCATGAATGTTTTAAATCTCTAATACGAAAATATGCCAATTTAAGTGATGTTATTTTTTTTCTACTCGTAATGCAAATAATATTAGAATTGAAGAATACTTGCGATGCTAGGGGGATTGCTATGTCGTTGAAATAAGTATTTTATACTACTCAAAAAATTATGAGCTAACGATCCATCATTTATGGCTTGTAGATGTTTTTCTATATTAAACGTCTTATGTCTTGGGGGCAAGGTTAACAGCAAAATAATGAACTAAAATTTAAAAGGAATTTTATTTATTTACCCTTCCTAGTTGCATAAGCCTCGGTTTTCGGAGTTTTTAGCTAGCCATATGGCCGTAAGTCTGAAAGAAATATTTACCAACTCTTTTGAAGACAATTAAATTCTCTACAGTTACAAATACAATTACAATTACAATTACAATTACAATTACAGTTACAATTACAATTACAATTACAATTACAGTTACAATTACAATTACAATTACAGTTACAGTTACAATTACAATTTTAATTACAATTACAATTACAATTACAACTACAATTACAATTACAATTACAATTACAATTCAAATTACAATTACAATTACAATTACAATTACAATTACAATTACAATTACAATTACAATTACAATTACAATTACAATTACAATTACAATTACAATTACAATTACAATTACAATTACAATTACAATTACAATTACAATTACAATTACAATTACAATTACAATTACAATTACAATTACAATTACAATTACAATTACAATTACAATTACAATTACAATTACAATTACAATTACAATTACAATTACAATTACAATTACAATTACAATTACAATTACAATTACAATTACAATTACAATTACAATTACAATTACAATTACAATTACAATTACAATAACAATTACAATTACAATTACAATTACAATTACAATTAAAATTACAATTACAGTTACAATTACAATTACAATTACAATTACAATTACAATTACAATTACAATTACAATTACAATTACAGTTACAATTACAATTACAATTACAATTACAATTACAATTCTAATTACAATTACAATTACAATTACAATTACAATTACAATTACAATTACAATTACAATTACTATTACAATTACAATTACAATTACAATTACAATTACAATTACAATTACAATTACAATTACAATTACAATTACAATTACAATTACAATTACAATTACAATTACAATTACAATAACAATTACAATTATAATTACAATTACAATTACAATTACATTTAAAAGCTACTTCTTATAGAAAAATTGAAAATAAGTAGAAATAGATGAAAATAAATGAAAATCTCAAGAAAAATTCACTTACACTATTAATTTAATTGAAATAATCACTGAATATTCTTTGTAGCGATCATTTTATTGATCTAACTGACACTAAAAAAGTTAGTAACAAAAATCAATTTCTTTGTATATATTTCTCCAAGTGTACCCTAACATGTTTTGAAGAGTGTAAGTCCCATTTTCAATCAATAAGCTCAAGACTATATGTTTTTAGTTCATCAGGCACAAAGTCACTGAGATCCAGTCTGCCAAAATGATTTTACTTCATTTATCGTCAAAATGCCTGCGGGTTACGTAAAAGCAGCTTGCAGCTTACACGACGACCTCATTTGGCTATAATGGTCTAAGTCTGCGATCACAAAAATGGTCTTTACCATACAGCTTCATCTCTAAAGCAATGTGATGTGTGTTCCAATTGCAATGCGTTGCTGATCCAAGACATCACGTTTAAAAGAGGAGAGTCCCCATCAACAAGGCTCTCGACTTGAATTGAGACTCTTACACATGATAAATTGTAGCACATTGAGAGGGTGGACGCGGCAGACACATGAAGGGGACAAATCCTCACACAAAAGGAAGTCTTCAGCGGCAAACAACACCTCCAACCAAACCACACAAACTATATACCTACATTAGATCAAAGCCTTAATGCAATCTAATTCATTGCAACCACTTTCTGTGGCGATAGCGTAGAGTCTAGTACTAGTGGAGAGATCTGCGACCACAGATACTGGAGCACCATCACGTTTGACTGCAGCGCATTTGGCCTAAAGTGAAAGTGACTCAATATAGATTCAAGTTGGAGCCAAAATATAGGACTTGCAACGGGACTCGAGTATATATACAGTGATAGTGGGAGTGTTTAGTGCGGCCACAGCTCGAAAATGACATAATCCAATGAAGCAAATGGGGCGACAGATATTTCGGTCCGTTTAAGCCCGATATAGATGGCGATAAGTTATGAAGTGTTGATAGGGGGTGTTGGCGGCAGTAGCGCAGCGGCTATGGCCTGATGGTGGTGGAGTAAAGTATAAAGCAATAAGGATAGGTGCGGCTTTTAGCCTTAGGGTCGTCGTTTGTGAAGGAATTCCACTCTTTAAATGTCTGCGCTGTGGCATTAAGTATAGTTATATGTGCGAAACGCATTTAAAATCGATCATAACTCGAAACCGTTTTGGCACCAATTGCAGTCTATTAGTTTGGCTAGATTGTAAAATGCGTTGTTGAGTTGTTGTTGTTATTTTTGTTGTTATCGTTGTCGTTGGGCAGCACAACGACGTGAAAAATTGAGCCAAGTCCTGATTAATTATTTTATCATTCTATGTATTTTGTGTGTAATATCAATCTAAGGGTATATCGGGTTACATCAATGTTGTTGTTGTTGTTGTTATTGCTGTTGTGGTCTATAATGTTGGCACGACTTGGAGCCTTGTTTAAAGTTTTTTTTTCTCTTTTTTTGTATATTTTTATAGGAGAAGAATGTCCTACTCTAAGTGGATTGCATAATTGAGCAACTACATTACGTTATTTCAGAGAATGTTATTCATTAATTCTACATGACAAGCATTTTAAAAGTATCTTAACTCGCATAACGATGTTGCATGGGTTTGGCTGAAAAAAGAATAAGGATATGGAAATACTTAAGTTGTGAATGCAACATAAATATTATAGAACAAAATATGCCTGCCAGCCTGCGTGCTGTTGGATGGTATTTTTTGAACTAGAGCTCCAGTGTCCAGTCTTTCGATTGAGGTTTATTTTAACTCCCTTTGCAACATTTCCCTTAAAACTTGTAAGCATTTTCATTAAAAAAGTATAGATACGCTTGGAAGGGGCACTATTTATTTCCAAATATTTTTTGGAGATTTTATGTTTGGTTTAATTCTTTTTTCTTAGTACATAGATTTTCTTAGAACCAACATTAGCGGTACTCGCCAAACAATTTTTTTGGACACTCAAAAAAATATTTTATTGAATAAAAACAAATATTTTATCTTGGAAAACTCCTGGTTGTTGGTAATTGGAAACTCGTTGGTTATCTTCAAGGTCAAAGACAATGTTTTGGTGGTGAATCTTCCATGATGCTCCAGTTTGAGATTTTGGCTTCTATATGGCCTGATCTCCTGAAGGTGGGAAGCGGTGTCTCCTACGTAAGGTAGTTGGCATTCTCCACTCCTGGACTCAGGCGTTAAAGTCCTGTGACCAAAATATCTCCAGCCAGTGCGACCAAAATATTTCCTGCAATGTCTTCCAGGCCATACAGCTTTTGGCGGAATTCGTTGATTCTACCGTTTGGACTTAGATAAGTGCTTTTGATCGTTACCCTTGCATTTCACCTACGCCAAACCTCTTTGTTTGCTTAGTTTTTGATGAGGAATTTCTTTTCTTCAGCGATCCAGATTGCAGTGATCCCCAACGAGTCCGTCCACTATACAGTTTTATTCTTCGCCCACGTACTGTTTGGAACAACGTCTATTTGCAGTTCGACTTTTTAATTGGCCTGCAAAGGTTGATTGCAGTTCAACCCCTGTGAATGTTTCCTTGGAAAAATCTAGTCATTGTATGGCCTTTTTATTAGTTTATCAAGTCCCTCTTGAAACACTTCACACTTTCTGGAGCCAAGTCCATGGTTTATTGTAGATGATGGGGTTTTAAGTTCTGAGCACAAGTGGCACTTGGGGGCAGCTTAAAGTCTTTTATTTTGTGGTCTTCGCCTCTGCAGGTAAAGCTAGCCCTTGCCCTTTTCTGTCAGCTTTCGGTTTGGCTGTTGATGGCCGTAACCAAAACATCAAAAGGATCTTGGAACCTCTGCTCTGCATATGACCTTGCACTTGCTACATCCTATTCTCACCACGGGTAACTTTAGTATACCTCACAAGCCGTTCGGGCTTTTATTTGTTCTATTGTAATCTTCAGTGTGGCCTTTTGTTCCTGGTAGTGAAACTTTCAAATCAACATGAGGGTCCCCAACTTTTTTCCTAATAGCTTCTTTGACTTCTTCTTCCGTGGTGAAATTGTCCAGTTCCCTTATTTCCAGGCTTATTTCCGTTTTCAGTCTAAGAACCGATAACCTCTAATCTAGGAAAGAATCACTCGAAGAGATTCATCGAAGACCACCTTGTTTTTTGTCTTCGATCCGAGTTCCAGTAGAACGTCCCCGGATTTCATCTATAAAACCTTTCTGACTGTGGTTTCGGTGTCATCGTGTTAATTTCTCGTTAGATGTCCGTAAAGATTTTGTGCTCCTCTGGGCTTTTATTAAGATGGCTTCGATTTGTGACTTCTCTGTCCGTTTTTTTTTTTCTTGTTCGTCCTCTTTGTTGCTTTATCTTCCTGATTCTTGACCTTATGTAATGATTGATTGTTGCTTTTAAGAGCTTGGACATGGCTTTGATAAGGATGGCGTACAAAATTTCCCATTTTATCAATTCCATACCCAGGTGGGCGTGGGAGTTGTAGACGTGTTTAAGCAGCATTTCCAGCAGCTGCTTAATGGGCATTATGTAGAGGATGCAACAGAGAAACAAAAAAGCATAAGACCAGTCAATGAAGATCCAGTCCTAGCGCCCAGTACTGAAGCGGTTAAGAAAGCTATCCACAAGCTTAAGAACAACAAATCCGCCGGCTCGGCTGGCCTACCTGCGAAACTCTTAAAGTATGGAGGAGATGTCCGATGTCCTGGTAGGGTGCATGCACCAGCTCATCAACCAGTGTGGGAGGAGGAAAGTATGCCCGATGACTGGTCAAATAGCTCCATATGCCCAATCTACAAAAAAGGCGATCCTATGTCCTGCAAGAACTACAGAGGCATATCCCTGCTTAATGTTGCTTACAAGATCCTATCCAACGTACTATGTGAGCATCTTAAACCTTTCTGCAGCACTATGATCGGCACGTACCAGTGTGGCTTCAGGCCAGGCAGATCAACGATAGACCAAATCTTCACATTGAGGCAAATCCTGGAAAAGACCAACGAATTTCAAGTCGAGACCCACCACCTATTCATCGACTTCAAAGCCGCTTATGATAGCATAAGTCGCCAAGAGCTTCTATTGGCGATGTCGGAACTCGGGATCCCGAAAAAACTGATCCAGCTATGCCGCATGACGTTACAAAATACGCGGTGCAACGTGCAAATGGGTAACAGCTCATCCGAGTTATTCCAGACGTGTACAGGGTTCAGACAAGGAGATGCGCTATCATGTGATTTCTTCAACTTAGTCCTGGAGCAGATAGTGCGTAAGAGTGGTGTTAACATGGAAGGCACTATCTTCAACAGGTCTTCTCAACTGCTTGGCTATGCGGACGACATCGACATCATCGGCCGCTCCAAGAGAGCTGTACTTGAAGCATTAACAGCTATTGATGAACAGGCGAAACGTGTTGGTCTTGAAGTGAATGAGGACAAAACAAAGTATATGCTATCAACAAACAAAGCCTCATCTGTCCATCGCCTAGGACAAAACGTCACTGTTGGTAGCAGTAATTTCAAGGTAGTCAAGGAGCTCACCTACCTGGGAACAAACATCAATTCCACGAACGACACCTTAGTGGAAATCCGACGAAGAATTACCCTAGCGAACCGCTGCTACTTTGGTTTGGCCAAACAAATAGGTTCCAAGCTCCTTTCTCGAAAGACAAAGTGCACGCTATACAAAACGCTAATTTTACCAGTTCTACTCTACGACGCCGAGTGCTGGACGATAAGTAAAAGAGGGGAATTGATACTGGGCACTTTCGAGAGAAAAATTCTTCGGCGGATATTTGGTCCTATATGCGAAGAGGGCGATTGGAGTAGAAGATTCAATCGAGAACTGTACGAGCTGTACCAAGATGTGGATGTAGTCCAAAGAGCCAAAACACGTCGACTACACTGGCTCGGCCACATCGAGCGAATGGACAACAACGCTCCAGCCAAGAAAATCTTCGAATCCCAGCCCCCAGGTTCGAGACGACCAGGAAGACCGAACCTCCGCTATAGGGACCAGGTGGTCACAGACGCAAGAGCGCTTGGTCTCGACGACTGGAGGGAGCGTGCGAGGGACCGCAACCGATGGAAGACCGCAATATCCCAGGCAGAGACCCTTCATGGATCGGGAGCCGGATAAGTAAGTAAGTATACCCAGGTGGATCTGTTTGTTGATCCCTTGGGTTTGGAGACTTTCTCATTCTTCTCCGTGGACTTTGCCTAGTGTGCTTGAGGGTATGGTCTCTTAGATGAGCGTGGCTTAGTAGCTTCTATGATCGAGTTGGAAGCTGTCTAATCTTGAAGCGATATTTTTGGAACTGTCTCCTTTCCTGACCTAAGCACAGCATCTTGTGTTGGTATTTTTGAGACAGTGTGTTTCAGCAGTGCACATTCCACAGTTTTTAAGATGCCAATACATTTAATCCACAGATTGCTCCAGTGCGGAAATGTCGTATTTTAGTGCCCAAACTGGTACTTTCTGCTGAGCACAGGCATTCTTAACAGTTTTAAGGGTACTACTGCATTTCTGCATTTTTTTGATCAGGTTGTCAGCTGACTTTTGCTCACTAGGGATCAACAGAGGTCAATTGATCCTCGTCTGCACCACCATTTGTTGTTTGTGGCATTGTTCACTCGAACACATCCCTAGCTGCTGGTGATTTGTCTACTTGAGATTTCCCTTCCAGTGACTATCGATCCTACAGGGGCTTTTGCTGCAGATGGTGATATGCAACAACAACAATTTTTCTGAAGGGATCTTTCCTGGGTTCAATTGTAGCTTTTTGTTCCACGGGATCAAAGTGTGTCACTCTCGGGGGTCTCGTATTTTTGTTTTACCAAAATTTTCTAAGCCGTTTTTGAGATGAGTAAGCATTTCGTTAACGGTTGTATGGGAAGTTTTTAGAATCACAGTTAGCTGACGGGACACCCCACCACCCTAGAAAGTCAGCCCAGTCTCAGTTTTTTTGAATCAAAAGATTTCAAAACTGCCTAAGCTTCGGAAGAAAAACACACTCTACTTTAGGAATACTGCCATTTCCGGGTTATGGCATCGAGTATTGGGTGTTGTAGAAAATTCAATCACGAACTCTGTGAGTAGTTGAACCAAGATGTGATTGAAGCACTGAAATTCAATATACGTCTACTATTTTGACTCAGCTATTTCGAGCAAATGACAAAAAATGAGAATCCCAACCCAACCTCCAATTTAAGGACCATCAAGCCATCCAGATAGCCAGAGCAATAATTGGTCTAGATGAATATAGGGTGCAGCATGCTTGTCGGAATGGTAGAGGATGGAAGTTGTCATAATAATTTTCACCTAGAACAATGGGATCACGACAGAAATTTACAGTTTTTACCATTTCCATTTGGAATTTTGGAATTTATCAAATAGTGGTTGTAACCGAGTGTACTGCTTACACTCTCTGTGCCAGCCATTTACTCGGAAATGGAGTTAAATAGTAATTTGCTATAAGGAACTCTCCAAATTTGCGGTTTATTTTGCAGTTCAAGAAAAATCATTGGCCAAATTTTGGAGTCCTATTTATGAAGTCCAGATTTTACAAAATCCATAATAAACTATTAACTTGACAAACTTGTAGCGGCAACAGGTAATAACGGGTGGGATCTCCTGACAGGCTGCGATATAAATGCTCATGTGGGGCAGTACGGATACAAATGCAAGGGGTGATTCATGAGTCACATTTTGAATGCATTATTAAGACAAATATTTTGATCCGAACCAACCTTCATTGTCAGAAATAGAAAAGAGGTGCTTGATATGACACCATCCACAAATTCTGATTCTATTGCAATCAGTAACGGGAAAGTCTTAAGTAATGTTACATTTTCGAACCATAGGATGATTACATTCCAAATAGAGCCCAAAACAGAGAATCCAAAGCCCTATAGAAACCCTATTGGAAAACAAACTGAGAAGCCTTTAATGTAAGATTGGCCCTATCACTGGACCATTTTGAAAGTCTGACTATGTTGGACAGCTTGGACATGACTGAAAAATGCGCCAATGAACTAACGTCAATTATTAATAACGCCTATGAAAGTTCTTGCCCATAATTTAATGGAAAGGCAAGCTCAATCTCGTTTGGTAGCCAAAGAGCGAGCTATCCTGTAAGGAAAAACTCCAGGAGGCCTTACAATAGAGTTAAACATACCAATCCACTGCTGATTGGGATCTTTTCAAGATCAGCAAAAACTAATATAAAAAATAGGACTATCTATGCAAAAAGAGAATCATCAAGCTTACAAATGACGCTGCAATGTACAGGAAAGTCATGTAAAAGGTCCACACTCCCCCGGGCTTTCTTAAAAGATCGAATGACATCACCAGGACTGACTCCTGCTACGAAACCATTGAGTCACTTATAATCACTCAATTCCAACGAAGATGTATTTTTTGATGCATCATCCATGGATAGAGGCCTTACCATAATTGAGCTTTTCAGTATTGGTAACCGATCAGTAGATAGTAGGAAAGTGGCCTGGGCCATAGATTCTTTTTCAGGATACAAGTCTGCAGTGCCCAAGGTAATAATTTAATTCCAATTATTCTCCAAGGACTTGGGATGTGATTGCTACGATTCTGGTGAAAATATTTAGGGGGTGCTTTAATATCACCTATATTCCATCCAGAGAGAAATAAAAATTATCTTTATTCCTAAGGCCGACCCACGCCAAATCGAAAGATTTTAGACCAATTAGTCTGTCCTCCTTTCATCTAAGGACCTTAGAAAAGCTATAATAGAAACGCACATTCACCTAAAGCTAAATGATAGTGTTCTCTCTCAGGTCCTACATGCATATATGAAGGGTAAATCTGTGTTGAGATGGCCGGCGGCTCTGCATGAAGTTTCGGCACGACTGAAAAATCAATCCACCTCAAAAAACTCACCTTGTGGTCATTACTTGGAATAGAAGGGGCCTTTAATAATGTCGAAAATTTCGCTTTTCAACAAGCTATAATATCGATGCGATGCTATTAAATTGGATGGATTCCATGCTTCAAACTAGAATCGTAAATTCAGAAAAGGGTAAAAGCAAGCTTAAAGCTAGGACGTGTAGGGGTACGCCATAGGGAGGGGTCTTATCTCCTCTTCTCTGTTGACCTTAAGCTTTTCCGGTGTCAGAGTCATAGCGTATGCTGATAACATCGTAATAATGGCCTTGCAGCTTGCGATGCCACAAAATATCTTTCCACATGCCGACTGATAAATAAAAACACTGACACTGAACTGAGCGAATCTGTACCCTGAGTACTTCTACTTAAGCCATCTGGGACAGGAATAAAGTAGAATTCACCGGAGTTTTCTCAAGGCCCCTTTTGACAGATGGTGAGCAATTGACACGTTTCGGATTTCAAGGAATCTATGACCAGCTATTTATAAAGAAAAAACTAAGTACATATTTAGCTAAGCTGAGAAGACCTCAAATATTTCTCTTGGTTGGAATCCTAACTGGTCACAACTCAATGGGAACCCACTAAACCAGAAGCGCAATGGAACCATTGAGATCCGAGTGTGGTGTTGTGGGCCACCAACTGGTAATTTTTTTTATTTGCCTCTTAGGAAAAAGTACATCAATAGTCAGTATTTGGATTTCGACTATAAACTAACGATTTAAGAAAAAAATGGGAGTTTTTCGAAAACTTTGAGTCTGAAAACATTTTTATTTCTTAAATTACAAAAAATTGATTTCTGTATAAATAGAAGATTAGGTACATCGTAGGTGAATCTTCGTATGTAAAAACATTTATGGACATTAATGTTCCCATAGCTACCTATATACTCCTATAAGTTTTACTTTATTCTTTTAAGTCTTTTAAACAAAGACATCTTGAAGTTAAATACTTTACCATTTATGTGTTCGATATAATTGCATCCTCCATAGCGTGTTTTCAAACACACAATATTGCGCTGCTTACCTATTTTACGTGTT
Source organism: Dasysyrphus tricinctus (assembly GCA_963921185.1). Lineage (NCBI taxonomy): Eukaryota > Metazoa > Arthropoda > Insecta > Diptera > Syrphidae > Dasysyrphus > Dasysyrphus tricinctus. The sequence goes on from OY992530.1 coordinate 108,310,513, forward strand.
TGTGTGTGTACAACAGCATTGCTGTTAATTGAACACCGCATATTATACTCTTGTCTAACGCAATCTTGCTCTATTGATTCCCCTGAGACTCCGTTGCACCTACTAAGGATGCGAAGCGATTTCGTAGACGTAAGTTGCCGAGCAAACAAAAAACAAAAAATTAGGTATAACAACCTCAGACAACCACAGCCAATCGGTTCTTAATTAATTAAAGTAAAAACCAAAACCTTCCTTGGCTGGAAGCCCAAACTTGGAATATAGGTGATGAGGAAGCTCCATGTTGTCTATCCAATATAGCGAACAAAAAAACGAGAAACCCCTTTGCGGTGGAACAACTTGGATCTTACACAATCTTACGAAGCCAAGTGCTTTACTTTTTACCATCATAGAAACGCGTCGCGTACACTTGGTGGTGGATTGCACAGAGACGTCCAATTTGTTGCGCAGACTCTCTCGAGAACTGACCGCGTCGCGTCACCTCCACCCGCCAAAGAGCCACCAACAACAACTCACAACTATACCAGTATACGACACAAACTTGTAGGGCCCCCAACGGCAATATAGCAATCAGTGCAAAAGATTGATGATCATGAATAGAGCGTTGTAATAAAACTTATGGAATTAATCGATCGTGATCTGAATGATAATCACCACCAGAGTTCCCATGATTACAAATGCAAAGATGGCCGCAGCCACCGCCGCCGTATAATCGGGACCGGGACAGTGGAGGTTGTGGCGGAGATGGAATTCAGAACAATTCAAGATGCGATGCCGGCGTGCAATAGTTGGTTCGGCTGGCATCGTCGCCGAGTTTGTCGGAGGAACTTCTAGAAGACGCTCGATATTCGATCACTGATCGCCATTCGCCACTTCCAGCAGCCGAGTGGCATCGAAGACGAAACAAATTTCAGCGACGGAGGTGGAGGTGGAGGCTGGAGGCGGATGCGGCAGCTCGGGGAATCGTGTTAGATTTAAAGTGAATTATAATTGCAACTCATGTTACGGTGCCGGAAAATCATTCGAGCGGGCATAATAATATTGATGACAGTGAGACATAAGGAGAGTGGATTGGAGAGGGTGCAATGGCACGCTAGGTGCCACCATAGCCACCACGACTGTCACTGAGCCAAACATATGTGATGGCATCGTGGTGTTGTGGCTGGGCATTACATATTGCGGAGCTGCGAGACGTAGGTGCAAACTGTTTACCTTTCGGCGTCAATAATAAATCGCTTTATGGCACCAAAAATAGATGCGGACCCGAATCCGGATTCAGCTGTGCGATGCTTAAGGTGATGAGAATGATGGAAATCTCAGCTTTTGCTTACTGACAGTGGAGGTTGCAATTGCAATGTTGCAGATGCAACAAACGCGTCGTGATACAGTGCACGCTGGATGGTGTGACCAACTATGACGATGACTATGACGACGACGACGCGACGATATTTTTCTATGCTGGTGCTGTGTAATAAGATTCGTGAAGTTAAGCGATGAGAATATTTTGTGAGGATGCGCGACATGACTACTAATTGGAAGTGGCTGATCATGACGCCTGCTGAAGGAATTTCATAAAGGTACTCATGCATCTGAGGGAGAGATGGTTCGATCGTGGTGTGAGAACTTTGACATGTAAATTTAAATGATCTTATTCTCTGCTTAAAGCATGATTTGCAATTAATTTTTAGTTCAAAGTTCCTAATTGAATTTTTGATGCACGACTTTTGTTAAATCTAACCGGTTTTGAGAAAAATTGCACAAAATATTTGCTGTATGGAGTTACAACATTATGTACATATGTATTGTGTACATATATGAGAAAAGTTGTTTGAATGTTCCTTTCAAAAGTGTGCTAAGAGTTTTTCTTTCAGTGATGTGAACTCCCAAAAACTCGGCGGGAGCGAAATTTTCCATTATGGTTAACAGTTGTTTTGAGAAATCATCGGCTGATGGAACGTTGTTGCAATTTTTCCGACGAACCGAATTAATTTAAAAAGAAACGCGACCGACCACGACGAAGGAAAATACGACTTATGTTGTTTGGACGAAATACGAATGTCAACACAAAGGAGACCAAGCGATATTCGATTACCGAATTCGAAATTGCAACCGAGGTAGCACTTGGATGCTACCACCACGACTAGCTCGATTAAGGGGGTGGGTTCACCAATCGAAATAATTAGGTGTTGATTGAAATGTTTGCTCGATTTGATTAAAATCAAATCAAATGATAAGCTTACCACAGGGGCGTAGTACCTGAAAAAGAAAAAGGGCGCCAGCAATTTTTTTTTGAGAAAAAGGAAATTGCAAACCTTCGGAGCGGAACCGACGGTGAAAGCAAATTTGGAGTACGTACAAGAAAAAGAAAAGAATTTGTATTTTAAATAGAGATTTTTAATAAATGTGAATTGCTTGGGAAACCTTACAAGTAGGATTAAAACCCAAGATCTTTTAAATAAAATTTAACAAAGGGATTTAGAGAATAAAATGGACCGTTATCACCGTGTCCCGAAAGAACCAAACGGAAAAATTTAAACGGGTCGCGTGTCTCGCAATTTCGAGAATTAAACGGAACAAAAGCCAACCGATTTATATTATCAACCCAATTTGGAGTTTAAGAAAAATAACGAGAACAAAAAAAAATTGAATTACAATAATTATTATAAAAAAATTAAACACTCTACTTATCTTTTATTTTCTGCCAACAATTCCCTCTGCTTCTCTACCGCTACAATTTTCTGTAGCCTTCCTTTTTTTTCACTGCCTCACAAATTTCTCCCTACTTTTCACTTTCCAACCTTAATTCAACTTTCACCTTTTTTTCTACTTTTCCAAAAATTTAACTTTACGCTTTCAACTGACTATCAAAATTAAATTTCCAAATCTTTGACACTTTTCCTTCTTCGCTTCAACTCTCTCTTTTAAAAAATCAACTCTTCGCAATGCTCTTCTGTCAAGAAGTGCCCGTCCAGATTTTTTTAATGTCTGTTCGAACTACATCTTGCACTCAACCCCCGTGCTTTCAGCCAATCGGAAGCCGCGGACTTCTATCACGTCATTGTAAGCTACTCTCAGCTAAGTTGCTGAAGAGCGCTACCGTTGACGAAATCCAGCGGTCCTACTTACTCGCACATATCCCTGGCTTTATGCACAGTCATCGCTGAATTCGCCGATCGCTGGTTTCACTTCCAGGAGCGGCGAAAACAATGAACGCATTCAGCCATTTCCCACTATTTTTTTGAGAAAGTCAAACCAAAAAAACAAAATGTCAATGATCCAAAAGTTCAATTCTGACTTACTGAATACATTTGTCCCCTCCAAATTTCGCGAACTAAATCAAACAAAAATAAAAAGAAATTTATGGCAGCAGAGTAAATGACGATTTTTGACTATGTTTTTTTTTCGAGGGAAGAGTTGGCAGCTATTTTCTAATACGCGATTAAAAAAAAAGAAAACTACGTCGGTGGGCTTTTGTTAGATTTGGGGAGAAGTAAGGGATTGGTAAATAACGTTCCATTTTTAACATCGTTAATAAGGTATCAAGATATGTTTATTTATGTTGGGCCGTTAGCCATTCTCAAATGAGTGACATCCGCTTTCGGAGACCAAGTGTCATCCGAGCTTTCATTGAGCAGACCATCTGTCTGGTAATCGGTTATTTTAGATTAGGGGACCAACTGTCACCCACACTTCTTCGGTAATCGGTATTGTTACAGACCGCCCGTCTGTCAACTAGTGAGTGGATAACTCTTCCACTTTGTATATCAACCATATTGTTTTCTTCAAAACACTGAGAAAGAGAACCGATGGCTGATGGACCATGGCTGCCCTTCTCCCTCTCAGCATATTGAAAGAAACTCCTGTAGGGAAGAATAAGAAACGGAAAGGCGGGAAAAAGGATTTGGGTAACTGAAAGAACAAATTTTGTCACGGCAAATTTTACCGTGACAACGTTCTGCAACGCAACTCGCATTTTTGTCCATAGATTGGGGCAAACGTTGAACTCAAATTCAGGCATTGATGACATGATTACAATTCGAAGGAAACCACCGTATAGCAGTATCATTGCTCCTTCAAAGTTTCTCGTATTTTTCCACAAATCTTTCATTTCTTGATCAAACACCTCCTATGCTCACTTTGTTCATTCATCCCAGATGATAAATTTTCAACATGTCGTCACAGAGTTTCTCGAAATGAGCCGTTTAAACACCTTCTAACCACGTTACCGCTATTCCAAAAGAAGGATTTTTGAAAGAAGTGCATCAAAAGTGCAATCCCGCTCATGCTGTAATTCTTTAATCGTACATCCATCGATCGGGAAATGCAATTCCCAATTTAATCAACAGACTGCCGCGCATTGGCAGACACATGTCTTCGATCAATATCAGTGCATCTGTACATTTGCTGATAAGCTTCTCGAAATGTGGCACGTAGGCTTAGTACGCCATAAAAATAGTTTACAAGTTCTAGAACGAAGCTGGATGATGAACAATGTAGGAGGGTATACATTACGGACATAACAGGTCTGAGGATCTGAGTTAGTAAGTACTCAGGTCTTCAGACCTGTTATGTTCGTGAAGTTCCCTTTGCAGGCCTCCACTGCTCCTACGTGCCATCGTGTGCGATTCCTGGAGATGTACCTCAGCTCTCTCCAACTTTTCCCCATAGTTGTTGATTTCTCTTTGAACTTTCTTCGCCATGTACTTCTAGATCAGCCACTCATCTACCTTGCTGCGTGAGAATGTTTTGAATAGCATTGCAAACGCAGCCTTTGCTTTTCCGATTTGGCTGATTATGTCTCGTTTTGGTCCCACTATCAGTAGAGAGAGAGGCAATACTCCCAAAATATTGAAAACTCGCAACTGGTTGTCCAGAAATATCTACTTGGGTATATGAGGAAGTTCCAAGGCTGATCCTTTTTGTTTTTTTCATATTGACCTTAAGTCAAACGGTTTCAGCATCTTTCTCCACCCTTGTTGTCATTTGATGGAGATCCATCATCATCATATGACAGAGTAAGCATCGTCGGTCGTCCACGTAGTCCAGGTATTTGAGGAATGATTGCAAATTCCATTGAATTGCTCCATCTGCAGTCCACAAATCTGCATGCAGCACATTACTTATCCTCAACAGGAACAGTATTGGTGACATATAGCCTTAGTTCACAAGGCAATTCACCGCACGTTTTTGTGCAGAAAAAATCCGTGTGAATAGGCGGTGGCATATACATTCTACAAAGAACCTTCCACACGACGTTTGTACGCTTGCCGTTTGGATTTTACAGACGTTTAGATTTATATTGCAAAAAAAACGTGCGGTGCATTGAAGCAGAGCTTAGCCAAACTTTGAATTTCAAACACCTCTGATAATCTTCCTTTTTGCAGAACGTGACATTTGGTTTCATCAAATGTAGCCTTGATAATAGCAATAGCAAATTTATCCCGGATGCCTTCCTTCTTGCGCATGTTAAGCCAGATACATTCACTATGGACAATGTCGAACGACTTTTCGAAGTCTATGAACAGCAAGTGAAGTGGTGATCGATAGATCTTCAACGCACTATTCGATGATGATCTGCAAGATGTTGATGTGGTCTACACAGACGGGAAGCGTGTCTTTGAGGTGGCCTTTTATCCGCTCCAAGAAAATTTTTGCTATTACTTTGGCTACAGCAGGCAACACGCAAATTCCTCTTCAGTTTTTGTACAACGTAAGGCCTCCTTTGTATGGGAGCTTGAAAATCATTCCCTTTTTCCACTCCTCAGGAAAATTCTCTGTTTTCCAAGCTCTCTCATTGAGTGGGTACAAGAGCTCGCTCTATGTTATTGGCACTGCTCGTAAGAGCTCTCTGCGGGAATACCTTCAAGTCCAACCGCTTTGTTGTTCTTCAGTGCTCGGATGGCGGTAAAGACTTCATCTCTACGGGGAGATACCGTGGTATTCGGGAACTTATTTCTACGGACTCGCCATTTGGTTTTGGTCTCCATGGTGTGGGAGCTTGACAATCATTACCTTTTTCTACTCCTCAGGAAAACTCTCTGTTTTCCCAGCTCTCTCAATGAGTGGGTACAGGAGCTCACTCGATGTTGGTGGAGCTGCTTCTAAAAGCTCTCTGCGGGAATACCTTCAAGTCCAACCACTTTGTTGTTCTTCAGTGCTACGATGGCGGCTAAGACTTCTTCTCTACTGGGGATACCGTGGTATTCGGGAATTTTTTTTTTCTGCGGTATTGGTCAATCGGTGTTGGGTTGACTTCACTGGTGAAAACGCTATTCAAAACCACAGAAAAGTGCTCCTTCCAACTTTGGAGCTGGTCCTCATCTAAAACTAGCAGTGACCCATCTATGTCTTTTACCAGGTGTTGCTTAGAGCTTTGGATACCTGTAAACTCTTTGGTAGTTGGGTAGACGGTTCACTGACTAAAACTCCTACTTATGGCCTCTTCTCCATCTGTTGCCAATGTGTCGATATAGCTACGCTTATCACGTTGCATGCTACGGTGAACTTCTCTCATTTTCTTGCGATACACAGACTCTAGCTTCGTTTCTTCCTACTACTGAAGTAGCTATAACGTGGGCTTTGAGCTGCTTTCTTTCATCGATCCTAGCTGAAGTTTCTTCAGATGTCCAGGCACTGTTTCTTCCTTGCGACCGACCGACTTTACTTACAGCACCAGATATAAAAACATTTTTCACAGCACACCAATGGTTTTCGATGGAAGTGGGCTCCATCAGATGGTGGTCCCACGCCATTTCCCATGTTTTGAATGTCATTAAGATTGCTTCTTAGATAACGATTGATCGTGAAATGATCAATTAGGTTGGAAGTTGCTTACCTGTCAGTCGACACCCAACTGACTTTGTTGCACATCTTTAGCTCAAACATGGTCCCTCCTATTACAAGGAGATTGGCGTTACAGAAATCGACAACAAATTTGGCACTGTCATTGCGCTCATGAATACCATGCTTTCCCATAACATATCTGAGCCCATCATTATCATTGCCAAACTTGGTATTCGATTCTACCATAACCATTATCTGCCTGAACAGAATGCAAGACGCAGCTGGAATAGACGTCAAAAATGCTGCAGTAGATGTCAAAAATGCTGCAGTAAAAGTTTAAAATTGTTCAACTCTTGCAGCTCCATCAGCTGCAGCATTTTTGACATCTATTCAAGCTCCGTCTTGCATTCTGTTCAGGCAGTATGATGTCTCCACATGGCGTATTATCATAAACACCACTCTGCCGATTATAAAAGAGAGCTCCGTTGGGGTGAAACATTCTATGATGGTGACGTGACGTACTCTAGTCCGAAACCTAGCTTTCAGGATCCTGTCATTTAAAGGCTCCCTAGAAATTAACCTCTTGAGAGCTGTTTTGGAAAACAGCAATCCAACACCAGATTCACCAAAGTTTCCAGATGCCTTTCCGGATTACAGTAGTATAGTGTTACGAATTGGAGACTTAAGCTAGAACTATACTATAATGCTCGCAGGCAGGGCTAGATTAGCCATAGGGGCCGGAAAATTTTGAAGATTGTAAGAAGAAAATATAGAGGAAATTAAAATGTTCTCATCAATATTTGGTTTCCCTAGCATCTTTTCCAAACACAACCGAAGAAATATCGAAAACCACACAAATCAAATTTTTTTTTTTAAATCTCTACTTTGCACGACGGAAAAACTAGATTCATTTTTTTTTCTACAGATACATACTAAACACAACACTGCGTAATTGGAAACAAAAAGTGGTATTTAGGCCATTTAATGACTAAAGTAATACATGGTATAATATTTTTGGTCGTGAGTACAAAAGTTGTGTAACCCATTTTTTAGCCAAAATGATACTTTTGTCTCGTATTTTAACACTTACCTATGCATTAAAAGTCATCATGAATCGAAGCCAACCTTGTTGAAGATATGAGTTTCGAAAACATAATATCTGATTTTGCTGAACTAAAATCCCGACATAAGTTCGTCAAGATTTAAATAAATAAAATGTTATTTTTTTCAGAAAAATAAAAGCTTTTATTAAAAAAAAAAAATCACATCTCATTTGAAGACAGTAGGCAAAAACATGATACAAAACTGAACCATTTAATCGTTTGTTAATAATTATTTATTGTTGTTTCCACTAACTGATATTTATACATAATAAATATACATACATAATTTTGTTTTCCTTCTAGCTTCATTTGTTATTATTTTTCAACTTAAGTTTGAGATCTTCAATATTAATATGGTTTTCTTATCTTTATCTATATATACTATACTATAAAGATGAAACATTTATTTGTTTGTTTGTTTGTACCTATGTAGGGGGTAGTCTCTGGAAATATTCAACCGATCCTTAAAATTCTTTAATAAATGGAAAGATATAATGTCCCTGAGTGACATAGGCTAAATTTTATTTGGATACAAATTAATTGCAACGTTAAAATCTAAATTTTTGTACTTTTTTTGGGGTATTTAAGAGTTTTTGAATTCTATATTCGAAACTTCAAAATTTCTATTTGAGTTTGAAAGGTTAGGCTTAACGGTTAAAAAATTCAATTTGTAGGGATAAATGGGGTAAAAACAAAAATGGTATGAGATAACAAAAAATTATTCTTCTGTTTCATAGAGTTTACAAGAGGATGTTGTCTTCATACATAGGGTGAAATGGAGTAAAAATTAAATATGGGTACATGATTTAAAAAACATTGTGAGTTGGGAAGGTTATTCTTAAAGGCTTAAGGACTGAGGACATTCCAAAATTAAAATACTTATAGTGTGAAATGGGGTTTGAAAAATATGGAATCTGACTTAAAACGTCATTTTTGTATTTTAATGGTTATATGTAGAGGATATCATTCGAAAATTTTGCCTAACCGAGCAAAGCTGGGGCGGGCCAGCTAGTAGTATTATAAATTTTCTTTTGTATCTATCTAATGATGGAATTTAGAGTATCTACTGAAATTCAGAAAGAATATGTACATGCATAAATCAAACTTGAATAGCATAAGAGAAAAGTGTAAATTAAAACAAAAATAGACAATGTTTAAACTAGTAGATACTTCACATTGTCTGTCAAAAAGCTGATTCCGATAATTATTGTATTCCATTGGTCGAAAAAATTGATTTATTTTTTGATTTTAATTATTTGCAGATTATATTGCAGATCTAAATTTTTCGGCAGATTCACCTCACCCTGTCCTAATACCAATACATTTTTCAGCAGGTAGTTTGGAAATGTGGTTTTTGATTAGTTTATTTTATTTCGGCTGTGACAATTATTGTGAAAGAAACTGAAGGAAACTATTTTAAACGAATCGGTAAATTCATGGAGCAAATATTTCTCTACGCAAAGTGGACGAGGGGGTGCAAATTTTATAGAATATTGAGATAGGCATGATATTACAAAAATACATTGGCAAAAAAAAATCAATTTGAATCAAGGAAAAAAAATAATTGAAATCTGAATTTACCAATGGATAAACCCCATTAAACTTGTGTTTAATAAACCAAATAAATTTTGATTACGACGAAAATTGTTTTAAGGAGTCTAATTTCAAATAAGTCACGGTAGATTCTTTTACTAAGAATTATGTTATATTGTTATATATTGTGGGTTTTACTGTTTCTTGTGATTATTCAAAATCTATGCATGGGGAGGGGGGGGGCGGCAAAAAAAACTGGATGCCAGGGTGGAAAAATAGCTTAATCCGCCCCTGCTCGTAGTGGCGCATAAGTGGTCGGAAGAATCCAAGCGAATACTAAGATAGCTTATGGCACGACTATAATTGCGGTGTGGAGCGTTTCGTTCAACTTTGCTTACGGAGAGGTGCGCTCTCGAGTGCACTCACTGACATTTGGTGAAATAAGAATGTCAAAAAGAGATAGATGATAAGCACATTATGGGTGTTTGACGCTACGGAAAGCAACTTTTCGTTGGTTTTTGATATTAGCCTTAGTGGCTTTGAGACCATTATAGTTCTACCTATAAACTTCCCCGAACTCAACCATCTAATTTCAATTATCTCTTAGATGTTCATTTTATAACGCATGAATTCATTTTCTATTTAGAGTATGTAGTTAGGACTGGCCCCGATACCAGAAAAGTCTCGGTATCGTTTGGTATCGGTATCTGAAACCGAAACCATACCGAGACCAAACCATCTTCAAAACACCCAAAACGATACCGAGACCAAACCGAGACCATACCGAACCTTAAGTACCGAAATTTACCGAGACTCTCGGTGGTATCGGCAGACAAAATGGATTTTTGAATATTATTATTAAATAATAATTTTTGTTCTTAGTTTCTCGAAAACGCCTCTAACGATTTGCATGATATTCTCAAAGTAACTTATTTTTAGCTAGAGGAAGACTAAGGAAGTGATTTTAGTAAAATGCACCCACACTGCCACGCCTATTTTTAATTATATATGTATCTTGGTTTCTCGGGAACGGCTTATACGATTGGCATGAAATTTTCACTATTTTCGTAAACGGCTTGTAAGCGATTTGGAAGAAATGTTAGGAGTTATTTCTAATTAACGGGGGAAATATTTAAAAAGACACTTAAGTAAAATCCCATTGTCACCCAGGCTCTTACAAATTACTATATACCTCATAAAATTACAAAATTTGAATCTTTATCTAATTTTTCTTTGTAGCAAATGATAATTAAGAATTGTCCAATATATAATAATAAAAGGAGTGTTTTGCTAGTAAAAACGATACAAGTTTTTCTCTTCTTCAGCAGAAGAAAAACATTTTCAGTACAATTGGCTTATCGTTACTTTTGTTTCTAAGAATATGAAATTTATTTGAAGCATTAAAAAAACAATTACCGAAAATTCATCTTGCTGTTAAGATAGTTGTAGTCGAAAACGCATGCATACCTACAGACAGAATTGTGATCCCGTTTTTTCATATTCTCTCTCATCGTAATGCAGATTTTAATCCGAATATCGAGTTCGGCTTTCAAACTAACGCATAACTTAACATAAAAGCACCTACTATCGCAATTCATAAAAAATATTCAGAGCATTGTCGAAGAGTTGGACAACAAAGCTGGCCAGATCAAGGTTGACGAAATTCTTATCAAAGCCTTTCAAGCAGCAAGAGACAAAATGTTCAAGCATTACAAGCCTACAAACTGGATTTATTGCGTTGTGTTGGTGCTAGACCCACGCCATAAAAAGAAACACTTGAATCAACATCATGCGGGGTCGTGATTTGAAGAAAAATTCAATGGAACAATTCAAGAAAGTTTATGGACAATATTGCCTAGAGAACAGTCTAATTGAAGAAACCAAAGAGCGACTCGATGAACAAGCTTTTGATGAATTCATAAACTCCGATGATGACATCGATATTACGGCAATTTTTGCAAAGACTTCTAAGAAAACAAATCCTGAAATTGAATTAAGCGCTTACTTGGCCGCTGAAAGAGCGGACAGAGAGGAAGAGTGGTGGTATTGCAATGAAAGAAGTTTCCCAACTCTCGCCATTATGGCGTAAGATTTATTTTCGGTCATGGCTACATTAGTGCCAGCTGAAAGATTGTTTTCTCTTGCAGGTCAGCTAATGACTAAATTAATGCAAGAATGCAAGAGCAACATTATGTTTGAGTTCCTGGCTGTCTTGAATTTTTTTATAAATAAAAACAAGCAAATTTTTAACAAGAAATAGTTTTTTTTTTTGATTATTTTTTATTAATTAGGATAATAGGTGCTTTTAAAATATATTATGCGTAAGCCGAACTCGATATTTTGATTAAACTCTGCATTACGATGAGAGAGATTATGAAAAAAGGGGTTAACGCATTTCTGTCTTTATGTAACTACTTAAACAGCAAGACGGGTTTTCTGTAAACTTTTCTTAATTCTCCAAATAAGTTTTAATTTTGTTAGGAACAAAAGCAACAGTTATCCAAATGTAATTAAAATGGGCACGTTCCTATGTTTACTCTCAGCTATCCGGGTGGCCTTGTGTTGTCTTATAACCTTCGGAACGTGAGGACTAATTTTTTTCTTTTACTTTTTTGAAGTGTTTTACTTAAATAATCTGAATGCAACCCAGACTGAGACCGAGACCGAGAACAAGACCGAGACCGATACCAAACTAAACTTAGTCAAACGATACCGAGACGAGACTTAGTAAAACGAGACCGAGACAGATACCGAGACGATACCGACATTTTTCAATTTAAACGATACCAAGACGATACCAATAAAAGTCTCGTTTGGTTTGGTATCGTGGCCAGCCCTATATGTATTCTGACATTTTGAGGACCTTCACTTCCTATGCCAAGAATCGGCTTCACATTTCAAAAACCCAATTATTGTCCGGATACATTTAAAAATCTGTTCTAATCTATCGAATCTATCTGTTTAAAAATGAAATTTAACTTATTTATTTAATAAAACTGTAAGTATAGATATTGCTTCGAAGATCTCTTAAATTACATGACTAACAAAATTGTTAAACACATAACTTTTCAATTTCAGGCTCGTATTAATGATTTTCTTTTGATTTCAAAAGATTTCTTATCTTTTTTTTCGATCAAGTATCTATAAATTAACAAATCATAAAATGTAATTTCACACAATTGCACATTTGACGTTGCAACATTGAAATCAAATCCATCTCAATCCGTCATACACACCAATCAATGCTTTTATTTTCCCTCAATAACCAGTTAATTTCCCGAAACTCAATTCAAAAGATACAAAAATCATTATAAAATATACATAGAGACCTCTATCTCTTGGTCATGTAATTTATAGCTCCAAAAGAATATGCATTTCAGCCCTCCTCTACTTTCAAATAAAAGCAAGAAAACACTTACATACCTATCAGTTTTCTGGACAATGAATTTTACAAATTTGAAAACTGATCATACTAAGGCTCTGTGGAGTCCGTTAATATATTGTAAACGACTGCTATAGCTTTTCCTATTTCTTTTTCTGGAAATCTTATTGCAGCACGATCAATGAACAGTTCGATGTGCGTGTGCTTACTCCAATAGGGCGGATGAAATTTAGATTCATTGAAATGAATGTTAAAAAAAACATATGTAGAAGAAAAAGTAAACAAAAAAAGGAAACTGACAAAAAAAAAATAAATCGATCTAACTAATCGAATAAATAAAGCGAAAGTCACGCTCCATGGAATTATGTCGATAGTCTAAGCGCGAGTAATTAATTCGCAGAGTTAAGTAAACATGATTAATAATAGCAATAAGAATTTGCTTGCATGCCAGACAATTATAATGGTCGGGGGTGGGTGGAAGTTGGCACCGGCATCGGCAGGGCAAAACAACACATGTCTACTGGCGTAGCAATGGCAGCGGCAGCGGCCCACTCTAGACAAACCACCACAGATTGGCGAGCAACATATGTGCCGTTGCCGCCACCGCCGCCGACAACGGCAACTTCAACGACGACGACGACAATGTCAACGAGAAGATTTACGAGCTTCCACTTGTCGACAATCTCAGTGCATGTGGACTACATTTGGGTTTGCTAATTACAAGACCACATGGGAGAGGTTTTTGAAAAACTACCTCTGATGCTATCGCTCTCTCTCGCTCACAGTGGGAGTTGGGCCGCACATATTTTCTGGGCATTGACCGATTTGAAATCTGTCAAAAGGAGTCATATCATAATGTTTTTAGAATAATTGGAACAGGGATAGTCTTATAGTTTTGCTTTTGAAAGTTTCATTTTTTGTTTATAACAAATCGTGATCTGTTACTCAATTTTGAGTTATGGTTGTCAATTAGAATTTGGTTCAGGGTGCGTTTTCATATCCTAATGTTTTGAGAAAAGGACGATGTCAGTTGAATTGACACATTTATATCGGTTCTTCAGTCTCTTAGTATGACTTTTTGACATAAAATGATAAATTATTTATTTTAAAGTTTTCAAATCAGCTCTTTTGTTTTCATACAGAACAGAAAGGAATATAGATATTTCTTACTCTACTACTAATATTTTGTTAGTCTGTTGGATATAAATATTCGGTTGACCTTCTCAATATGTTTCTAAAAATACACCACCAGGAAATTTTCAAGGCTTCATGTGAAATAACATGTTATCCCTGTTAAGTTGCCTCGAGTAGTCCGTGTTATTTTTGTAATACAAATTACATATTCTTATTCTTCTTTAAAATTTATAAAAATAAGTAAATTTTGTGCAAACCCTAGAGGAACTGAGATCCAATATTTTATCATTTATAAGTGCGAGCTGAATGTCAATAGGAATGGAGGGACTCAGCAGCTCTCACTCGAATCCAAACGATTCAAATCACGGGAATTTTTATATGACTAGAGGTACTCTCGAAGGAAATGCAGCGTGTCAACCCAACGCGCTATTTTTATGAGGTTAAAAATATGGGTACAAGATATAAACCTGAAGTGGAGTACCCCAGGATCTAAAAAATGAGCGGTGGTAGGTGGGCAGCTATTCAGCTTGTTGTGATAGAAATGAAGAAATGTTTTGCATTTTGGTCCTGACGACCATACCAAGTACAAAGAATTTTTTTAAGTCAATGGGGCTGCCCCCTCTTAGATCTTTCTGGGTAGGTATATGCAAACCTGATATTGGACTAATCACTGGATGATTACCTGGTACCGTATTTTTAAAACCAAATGATTTCCACAATTATAAGTCATATTCTGTTTCATATTTTTAATAGTTTTTAGTTTCATCCTTTGTCACACTCTATACACAAAATGCCTATGAACAAATTGCTTCAATTACTGTCAAATGCCGCTAATGATACTTATTATAATTTCCCAATTTTTCGGCAGCTTACAGTTCACACAGAGTCCAGCACAAGAACGCTTTAGATAAATTGTCTGATAAGCGAAATGCAATTGATCTGCTTGCAAGATAAGATGATAAATGACTCGTGTTCTACTAACTGCCTTATTAAATTTATATCAAACTTATTGGCTGCACACAGTGCAGCACACCAACAACAACAACTGCCACTCCACCACTACTGTCACATTCACATCGTTGGTCGGTCGTTGTCCGTCGAAAAGTTTCCTCGTTAAATATGATCGGCTGAGATAATTATCGCGCGCACCAAGGAGCCTAGTTGCAATCAATAATTGCAAATGGCGACTGACGGCAGTTAGTAGCAGCAGCACCAGCAGCAGTGGCGCATAGAATTGTCCAGAGAATTGGATTGCCAATAATATTGTTGCAAAATCACAGTTGCAAGTCCAAAGCGACGATGAAGAGTGTAGACTCAGATTTCAATTATGACGGCCCCATTCCATTCCCATCATAGATATGGATTCAAAAGCTGCAATCGGCTATAAATCGATTTATTTCACGAGGCATACTCTTCACGATGGTCCTCGGACACGTCCACCTACAGTGTTGCGAAGCATCTAATTGAAAGTTGACACGATGACAAACGGCCAGCATAATTATTGCATTTGTCAATGACAGCGTCGAGGGCGACAGAATTGACGCCTCAGGTGGTGTCATTTGTCAATTTCATGGAGGAAAATTAAGTTTTAAGCAAAAGTTTCAAGCTTGCGGGAGATTGGATATCGTATCGAATGAGTGGCAGGTATATACGTTTGTGGAAAAGTTATATGAGAGCTTGGTATGGGCTTTGTGAAGGTATTCGTTAATTATATCCGAGAATTTATGTTTTTTGATGATGAATTTGAGAAGCTGATGTTGAGTGATCAAACAAACTACAAGACTTAAGCCTGTGGGGTGTTGGAATTTCAATGAGACTTTGACACGCTATATTTTGGCTAAGGCAAAATATCATAAAATGTTATTCAATTCAATAAGAGAGGAAGTTTTTGGTGACGTTAATATGAAACAAAAGTATTATGCATGCAAGGTTCTGAAAATCAAATAAAATATACCCGCACTTTTAAGCAATCATTAAACAATCAACTTATTTTCAAAAGATAGCTGGCATCAACTACAGCGATGTAACCTAGGGGTTTTCGCCTTGACGTTGGCGAGGGGGCTTACGATATGACAGCAATCCAGCTGCAGGGGCATACAACTAAGAAAAACCAAACAAAAACAGGGATGTTTATCCAAAAGCAAATAAATAATGGTCATGGAAAGCTATACAAATGATGAAATCCGAGCGGGGATATACGCTCAAGTGTCGACAGAAGTCACGGCTGTCGGTGAGGGCTTGGCTTCGCAAGAAGCTAAGTCGCCAGTGACAAATAAAGTAGAAAACCCGACCAAACCCGTCTTAACTAGACAAGCGAATGTGCTCAACCTTGCAGCATCTCTTCTTCCTGCTCTAGATAGCTTAGCTATTGAAGGTATGGAGACCTCGAACAGACCTTCCTCTATAGGAAGTCAAACCGAGGACGAGCTGTTGCAAGACTAGTCAAGAAGAGACCACGCTGAAGCCTACTGCACCCCTCAAAGCTTCGAGGCAACGCAGTAACTACAGATCCTCCAAAAGATTCGTGAGTGCTACTGAGAAAAAGGACCCAAATACTCTCAGTTCAAGAGACAAGGCCCTTTTGAAAAAACATAGGAAATTGGTGAGGAACTATGAACGTCAGTCGGCAACGACCGCCACTGCACCCATTGTTTCCTCCCAACTACTATTGAACGCAAAAAAGCCAGACAGCGGGAAAGTAATTGCCGCCGCATCTAGGTCTATCCCTAAAAAGATAAACCGTGAACAGGCGGACAATAACTCTACCGCTAGTACTGGCTCAAAGACGAAACTGGAGACCTCCAGCAAGAAACAGCAGGCCAACGCTTCATCGAACCTGAAAAGGAACGAGAAAGCACAGGTAGGCAACTCTTCTGGGGCGAATCCAGGTTCATCTAAGAGAGCAAGATCGGAGGAGGCAACCAAGACTGAAGGTTATAAAAAGCTTAAAACCAACAGTTTTGACACCACCCCGATCGATCTGCAGGTGGCCATAATAAGTCGAGACGACCCGGATGGGAAAATCACGGCAAAAAATTGGTTACTCGTGGAAAACGAAATCATCAAAGCCATGATGGTGACATCCGAGGATGATAGTTCTGAGGACTACACCTTTGATGGAGCTGGTTGGCGAAAGGGAGTAAAAGTGGTTTGCTGTGGGGACCAGAAATCCCTGGAGTTCCTCACTCACACAATCACCAATATTGGCGAACTGTGGGAGGGGGCATCTCTTGGGGTTCTTCCCGTCACAGCTCTGCCACTTCGCCAGCAGGTTAATATATGGATTCCTCCTCCTGCCATGCATGAGGATGCATCCGTGATTAAACTGCTGGCGAAACAGAACAAGGAGCTGCCCATTCTAGAATGGAAACTTCTTCATTCCAAGAAGAGTCTCAGAGGGGAAGGGAAGGACCTCTTGTTCATGATTGACAAGAAATCTGACCTTCTTCTTAAAGGGAACGAAGACGTGTTGAGATATGGTCTCGGAACCGTAAAGGTAAGGAGGCATGTTAGCAAAGGGGAGTCAAAAGCTGCTGGTGGTGCAAATTAATTTGCATCACGCCAAAGCAGCGACGCACGACCTAATGCTCTACATGTCTCAGGAGGCCGTGGATGTGGCCTTAATCCAAGAACCATGGATTCGTAAGAATCAGGTACAAGGATTGAGGTCAAAAAACTATAACCTGTTCCACTCCACGTCAGAAGGTGAAATAAGAAGTTGTATTCTAGCGAAAAAGTCAATTAATGCTTTCTTTTTATCTAGGTACAGCAACAAGGACAACGTGGCAATCAGCGTTGAGTCCAAGGAAGGTAACTTCGTCTTGGCATCAACGTACATGCCGTACGAAGAGGAAAACCCACCATCAAAGACAGTCCGCGATCTTGTGGGACACACCACAGCAAGAGGGACACCTTTGGTGTTGGGATGCGATGCCAACGCCCACCACACTCAATGGGGAGGTAAGGATGTCAATAAAAGAGGTGAGTCAATTTTTGAATACATTCTCTGTTCAAACCTTATGTTATGTAATAAGGGTAATCACCCAACATTTAGGAACAAAAACAGGGAAGAGATTCTAGATCTCACTCTTATGAGCAATAATGATAAAATTTCTGTAGGGAATTGGAGAGTCTCGCCTGAAGAATCTTTCTCAGATCACTTTAGGATACTCTTTACTCTAGACAGAAACAAAAATGAGATTAAGCCCTTTAGAAACCCAACTAGAACAAATTGGACAGAGTACTCAAAATGGTTGAACGATCGTATCGACCCACCAGAGGAAGAAACGCTATCGGCAACCTCAACCATAGATACTGTTGTTCAAAACCTTACTAGTGAAATGAGAACGGCTTTCGAAAGACACTGCCCTATATCTCGTAACATTAAACCCACTAGCCCACCATGGTGGAGCAGTGAACTTAAGAAACGAAGAACAGGGGTCAGAAAACTTTTCAATAAAGCCAAACTGAGTAAATTAGATATAGACTGGAATTCTTATAGAGCTGAACTTAACTCATACACCAAGGAGTTAAGAAGAGCTAAAAAGGATTCATGGGCTAGTCACTGTGAATCGATTGAGAGTACAAGTGAGGCAGCGAGACTTCGTAAGGTCCTTGCCCATAATCCCGCGATTCCGGGATATATTAAACATCCCGATGGATCGTGGTCGAACTCGAGCCAAGAAACACTTGAACTCTTTATGGAAACGCATTTTCCTGACTGTAAGAGCCCTGAGGACTCAGGTAATAAACAACCAGACCCCTTAGAAGCTCTACAACCAGCACCAGAATTGGATCAGATTATCACAGAGCAGAAGATTATGTGGGCAATAAACTCGTTCAAACCCTTTAAATCAGCTGGACCAGACGAGATAATTCCGGCATTTCTTCAACATGCTCTACAGATAATCACCCCATGGCTTAGGGTAATCTTCAAAAGTTGTGTTAAACTTAGATACGTCCCTACCAGCTGGAGAAAGGTTAAAGTTGTCTTTATTCCAAAAGCTGGGAAACCGACACACTCGACTGCAAAAGATTACAGACCAATAAGTCTCTCTTCGTTCCTCCTCAAGACACTGGAGAGAATTATTGATCTGCATGTTAGAGACCTTCTCAACCCAAACATTTTGTGCAACTACCAACACGCTTACCTTAAAGGTAAGTCAGTGGAGACCGCGTTGCATGAAGTCGTTTCACAAATTGAGAAAAGTCTCGAGCACAAAGAGCATACCCTGGCAGCATTTTTGGACATTGAGGGAGCGTTTAACAACGTAAAAACGGAGTCCATTAAATCTGCTCTGGAAGAGGTTGGAGTTGAGCCTGCCATTGTAGACTGGATTTATACCATGCTCAATGGCAGAATCATAAACTCGCGACTTGGGGATACTATTGTTGAGAAAACAGTTACAAGAGGCACGCCACAAGGAGGGGTAATTTCGCCTCTCCTTTGGATCCTAGTTGTTAATAAAATTCTTACAAGATTTAGAAATAAGGGCATTAAAATTGTGGCCTATGCAGACGACATAGTAATTTTGATATCGGGTAAGTATCTTACCACCATCAAAGATATTATGGAATCCGCACTTAAAGAACTATCTTCTTGGGCAGCACAAAACGGTCTCGGGGTTAACCCTACAAAAACCGAACTAGTTCTGTTCACGAATAAAAAGAAATTAGGGGATTTTACTCCTCCCAGACTAAATAACATACCTCTGAAACTCTCCAAGGAAGCTAAATATCTTGGAGTTATCCTTGATTCCAAGCTAACATGGAAACGTAACACAGAGGAAAGAATGAAAAAAGCACTATGCGCTTTCTACACATGCAAAAAGACCTTTGGTACACGTTGGGGTATGCGACCGCAAGTTATCCAGTGGATGTACATGACGATAGTTCGCCCCATACTTACCTATGGTTCTATAGTGTGGTGGAAGGCTGTTGATAAGGTAAGCTATCTCAAAAATCTGAATAAGGTACAGAGACTAGCCTGTATAGGAATAACGGGGGCACAGAGGTCTACACCACAGGCAGGATTGGAAATTATTCTAAATCTTCCAGCCCTGGACGAGTACACTAGATGCACAGCAGCCAAAAGCGCATTTCGACT
This sequence comes from Dasysyrphus tricinctus, assembly GCA_963921185.1. Taxonomy (NCBI): domain Eukaryota; kingdom Metazoa; phylum Arthropoda; class Insecta; order Diptera; family Syrphidae; genus Dasysyrphus; species Dasysyrphus tricinctus. Next base: position 108,330,551 of record OY992530.1, read on the forward strand.
CAAAGAAATGGGCTCTTGGAAGCACAGCACCTATGGTCATGGGTCTATCCTACGAAGGTATGACACAGTGGCTGGACTTGATGTGAAGACTGATTATATTCCACCCTTAATGGATTTTAACAAACACTTCTCTATTTCAATACCCGAAAGACATGGATGGGAACCCAACTTACTAATTAGTGAACAGGGTATCCCCTTCTATACTGACGGGTCAAAAATGGAAGAAGGAACAGGTGCGGGGGTGTTCTGTGAGGCCCTTAATATTTGGGAATCATATAAACTCCCAGATGAGTGTAGTGTCTTTCAGGCTGAAATTTATGCTATTCATAAAGCGGCAGAATTGGTACACAAGAAAAAACTGATCTCGTCGGAGATCACTTTTTTCGTGGACAGCCAAGCTGCGATCAAAGCAATAGCCAGTGAGACCATAAGATCCAAAACAGTGGCAAAATGTCGAGGCATACTGAACAAAATTTGCACCACTAACCGAGTCAAACTCTGCTGGGTTCCTGGACATAGCAATATAGAAGGGAATGATATAGCAGATGAACTGGCAAGGAAGGGGTCATTGTCAAATGGAAACAGTAGTAGCCAATTAGACACGGGACTAGACATCCCGATCGGCGTAATTAAAACGAAAATGGACCTAATAATGAAAGAGCAAATCAATAAATCCTGGATTACCAGGAACGATTGCGCTATCTCTAGAAGTTTATGGCCTAGAATTAATGAAAAGGAAACTCAGTATATTCTATCGCTGAGTAAAAAGAACATTAGAATCTTGATAGGTGTACTAACGGGTCACTGCGCCATTGGCACAATGGCCACCAGATTGGGTGTACTCGCACCCGACTGTTGTAGGAGCTGTCAGGATGTAGAAGAAATAGAAACCATTAAACACCTGCTCTGCGATTGTCCAAACCTCCAAACAAGCCGCCTCCGCTACTTGGGAAACAGGTTTGTTGGAGAACTGGACGATCTAGCGCAGGTCTCAATGGTAAATATGAGGAAATTCATAGATAGCACAGGCTGGTTCGTAAATGAGCCAGTCTATCTGAATCATTAGCTTAGGAGCATCTCTGCTTTCTTATTGTAAGGGGATCACAATGGACCGACAGGCCCCCGTGTACGCAACAGCCCTGTGCTGTGCACACCCCTCCTAACCTAACCTAACCTAGGGGTATGCTATCATGGAACTTATTTCTGATGCAAAAGGCCACCCACTGTCGATATTTTGGAGTGGAGTAGGATATCACTGCCCATTACCCCGTAGTAAAGAAATGTTTCCATCTTCACAATAAATATAAATATAAATATAAATATAAATATAAATATAAATATAAATATAAATATAAATATAAATATAAATATAAATATAAATATAAATATAAATATAAATATAAATATAAATATAAATATAAATATAAATATAAATATAAATATAAATATAAATATAAATATAAATATAAATATAAATATAAATATAAATATAAATATAAATATAAATATAAATATAAATATAAATATAAATATAAATATAAATATAAATATAAATATAAATATAAATATAAATATAAATATAAATATAAATATAAATATAAATATAAATATAAATATAAATATAAATATAAATATAAATATAAATATAAATATAAATACAAACATACATAAATAAATATCTTAAAGAGAATACCTCTTGAAGGAACCCAAAAAGAACAAACTGGGACCTATACAAAACTGTTCTGAAACCAAACCTGGAACATATGGCCCCACTAGCAGAAGAAATAGTCACCTTGAATTGGAATTTAATGTTTATGAATTAAGTTGGGCCATACAAGAGGCATATGAACTCAGTTGTTCCTTAAGACCAAAAACAATCCAGAAAGACGCTCCGTGGTGGAACGAAAATCTGTCAAAATTTAGATCCAAAGTAAGAAACTCATTAATGAGGCAAAAAAACCAGAGTGTGGCATAACTATTACACAAAACTTACAAAATAGAATAAGGAGCTAAGAAGCGCCAAGAGGAATAGTTTTGCATCCTTTTGTGAGAATATTTCCTCAACCTCTACTGCTTCAAGATTGCATAAAGTTCTTGCAAAAGAGAAGACAATCACATCATTAGCTTTAAGGTATGATGATGGAAGCTTCACTGAAAATGAGGAACAGAGGTCTACTCTGCTGCTTAACGCACATTTTCCAGGCAGTCTGCCCCTAGAAAGAAACTCGGCTCTCAAACAAAAAAAGTAGACTGGAAGTTAGCTGCAACTATCTGTTCAAGTAAAAGGATTGATTGGGCGATTATTGCCTTTCAACCATTTGAATCAACTGGTATATGGATGGCATCTTTCCTGGTCTATTTCAACAGGGTACAGATAATTGTATGCCTTATCTTATTAGCATACTTCGAAGTAGTATTGCTCTTGGGTATATACCAAGCCTATGGAGAAGAGCTAAAGTACTTTTTATTCCTAAAATTGGAAAAAAAGATACAACCCATCCAAAGTCTTTCAGGTCGATAAGCCTAGCATACTATGTACTGAAAACTCTGGAAAATATAGTCGATCGGAAGTATTAGTTGATAGGCCTCTCAATGTGCGCCAACATGCCTACTGACCGGGAATATCTACAGAAATCGCTCTGTTTGAACTCACTTATGCCTTACAGAAAGCTTTAAACACAAAGGAAATATCACTAGCTGCATTCCTTGATATAGAAGGTGCTTTTAACAACACCTCCCATAGTAAAGCTCTTGTAAGGAAGGGTGTGCCCAGCATCATATCCACTTTGGTTGGTGAGATGTAAGCCACTAGAACTGCAGATGCACTAGTAGGACTGAATATGCAAAAAATCTTAACAACAAGAGGGCGTCTGCAGGTAGGGGTACTATCACCCTTACAGTGGAGCCTTGTAGTTGATGAGCTGCTAGAAAAGCTTACTTCCCAAGGCATACAAAGCATCGGTTTCACTGATGATATCGTCATCATATCCTTAGGGAAGTTTGAAGAAACCCTCTGTGATGTATTCCAAAGAGGACTAACTATTACTGTTGGATATTTATTAACTGTACTAAGACGACGATAGTACCATTTACATGGAAAAGACTTCTGCCACGCATGAGACCAATCCGGTTTGGGGACGAAGTAATCCAAACAAAAAGCGAGGTTAAATATCTAGGAATCATACTAGACAGTAAACTCCTATGGAATAGACACGTAAAAATAACAGTCGGGAAAGTCACAAAAGCCCTCATGATTTGCAAGAGACTAGCAAACAAATCATGGGGCTGGAAACCAACTATCCTTAGGCGGATGTACACCACAAAAGAAACAAATTAATCACAACTAGGAAGTCACTATAGAAAAAGTCAAAAGGCTTGCATGTTTATGCTGCATAACTGGAGCAATAAGAGTATAAAACCATAGCAAGCGAAGCAAAGGGATCCATAATGAGGTTTGTCAAAGAGGGAACCGGTACTGGCAAATGCATTAGCCTCAGGGTTAGAGACTGCATCTCAAAGTCAGCGATAACAAACCTTATTGACATTCCAAGAGATGGCCTGATTAAAAAATTCAACTTCGAGAAAAACTTCAAAAAACTTCGAGCAAAAAGAAGTAGGTAGGTGGAACAGTAAACTACACCCTCAAACCAAATGCTGACAAGTGGTACACTGATGGATCGAGAATGACTGAAGGGACTGGGGCTGGAATCTTTGGGCCTAAAACCAAACTTTCCATACCGATGGGACAGTCTACTAGCATCTTTCAGTTCGAAGTTCACACCATAACGAAATGCGCAGATCGTAGTCTCGCAAGAAACTACCGAAACCAAAACATTGCCACTATGTCAGACAGTCAAGTCGCAGTCAAAACACTGAGTTCTTACGCCATCAGCTCGAAGTTAGTTTGGGAGTGTGTAAACAAGCTGAATGTCCTTGGCAAAAACAACAGTGTCACACTTCATTGGGTACCTGGTCACGTTGGTGTCCAGGGAAATGAAGAAGCAGATTCCTTAGCGAAGAAAGGGGCAATTACTCTCTTAATGGGGCCTGAACCGTATTGTGGCAGAGGAGAAAATGTGATACAAAATAAAATAAGAAAGCTATAGGAGGTTGAAAGATGCAAAAACTGGAAAGAACTCCGAAAGCTGAGGCAGGCTAAACTATTATTTGGTAACTTGGTCTTGATCCAACATGCAGATTATGCTACGCACAGGAGGAAACACCAGACCATATATTGGGAAAATGTGATGCAATCACGCATATCAAAGGATAAAACACCTGGGACACTACCAGATGAAAGAGAGCAACCTTTCCTCTCTAAAAGTCCCCCAAATACTCAAATTTCTGAGAGAAATAAAGTTGAAAGAAGAACTGTAAGATGAGCAATCTCATCCAGTTTTTAGGTGGGGGCACAATAGATCTTAAGGTTGCAGTTCAACAACCCCCAATAATATGTCATGTATTCATTCAAGGACTTATTATATCGTTAGCAGACGGCTTAAGACGCTGGACAGGATATTATAAGCGACGTTTAAAAGGCTGATCTTTCTATAGAATAGCAATCTCCTAGGGTGGCTTGTGAATCATGATGTTGATTTTTTCACTATTCTTTAGAAGTTTCGCATCGCTTTCCCTTTCTCAATTTTACGTTGGTGGTGCTCTTTTTTCTTTCTCCCGAGCAAGGGTTTCTCATTCTTCCTTCGGTGAACGTAGAGATTTTTGGGCAATCTAGTTCTCTTCTGGAACCACGACCTGTATGCCTCCGTTTAGGCTTTGTTTGTTTGAGCACATTCGTAGTCAAACCAGGGGTTTCTCGGAGGTTGTTGTAAGGAACCCAACACTACCGAGTCTTGTTGACATATCTGTCAAGTCTTTCGGGTTCATATTAAAATTCGTGGGATTTTTCGTAAGTACAAGGAATACACAATTGGCATAGGTTGTAGCGGTCGCTTCCGATTGGGGTTGTCTAACATTTAATTTTCTCTGTGTGGTTGTTGATCGCTTAAGAACTTAAGAGCGAAGTTTGGCAACAAATTGATTGTGATCCAAATCGATGTTGGCTCCTCGAAATGTATGGACATTCAGAACACTGGAGGAATGTCTTTCATCAATCGCTACATGTTCGATTTGGTTTGATTATCTGGTGACCGCAATATGCCGTTGTGCATTTAGTGGCGTGGGAATCGTCTTCTCAACACCATACTTTTTCCCCGCTACAAAATCGATGAGTCTGAGTCCGTTTCCAGAAGTGGTACCATGTAGGCTGTGCTTTCCGATCGATACCAAAGACGTCCTGTCTCGCGTTAAAATCCCTCAAGAGGAATCTAATGTCGTGTTTGGGACACTGCTTGTACGTTCTTGCAAGGGGCTCGTAGAAATTTTCCTTGGTAACCTCATCTTTCTGTTCTGTAGGGGCATGGGCACTTATTAGGGTTAGATGATGGAGTTTAGCCTTTGATACGGATCATCCTAATGTTGCAATTTTATTTAGTGAACGCAAAATTATTATACTAAACTATTTATGGGATGTCGAAACTTAAAAACCGCGACTTTGGATATTCGTATCTACCAATTATTCAATAAATAAAACGAAAGTAATAAAAATGCACAAAGGGCGGTGTGCGTCGCGACTCGCGATGAGTAAAAGTCGAGAATGAAAGGAAAGAGAAAATGAAATGACAATCTGTCAGAATGGGTCGCGTTCAATAAAAAAATGCAACTGGGCAGCAATTAAAGGTGCTACCACCGGTTTTGCTCAGCGAAGGGTGGGTTCGTAAAAAAGAATGTTTTATTAATCGAGCGCCTAATCTGCGCTGAATTAATAAAATATAGAGAGATAAATTAAACGATATGGAAGTACAGGGGCGTACTTCAATGGGCGCCAGGAAGTTTTCTTTGGCGAAAACTTACCAAAACCTGAAACAAATTAATTTCTTCTCCTAAGTAAAACAGAACACGAGGTTTAATTTCCAATAGGAATTTTAAATTATTTATTAGGGAAACCTTTATAAGTATAGGTAGAAAACCCTAAATTTTTTCAAAAACAAAATTTAACAAAAGTTAAGATTGGCGAAAGGCCAATGTAAAAAGAAGATTAAAACACAATTTGGAATTTAAAACAAATCAAAATTATTGTATCACAAACGAAATACCGAAGAAAGATGATTTCGGGAAAGATTCCCGAACAAAGAAAAGAAAAAGAAAATGGGGTTTTAGAAATCCCGTATTTTCGGGAAACAATTCGAACAAAAACGGAGGTCTATCGGAATATATTTTGCCCAATCTGGCAAGCGAAAAACAACGAATTCAAAGAATGAAGAATAAAAATAATACTTAGCTTTTTTTCAAAAGAAATTGAATTGGTCCTGAGTATCTGGCCCACTTGGCCCTGACTCCTGAAGTTGCACCGTCAACAATATTTTCACTCCTCACAAGAATTACTCTAGAATTTCCCTCACTGGAAATTCGTGATTACTTTGCCAAAAAAATCTCACTAAATTTTCAATGCTTGAAATTACGAATATTCGCAAGTTTGATTTTCCTTTTTTTTTAACTTTTCTTACAACGATCTGCTTGGCACAGAATCTAACCAAAAAGTGCCATAATGGCGGCTTTTTGCGGTCACTTTCACCCTCTCCAATTGTCGACCTCTCTTTCACACCCTCTCAGTAGTGGCGGTATTCGGTCACGAGTTTAGTGTAAGGACTTCGCCTATTGGCTGGAAGCCTGCCCCGTTGTTGAACCCAATCCACTCTCTCTCAACTCAAGTATCCCTAGTGAAAGGGATCATTCACAATGGGGAGTAGTTCAGTGAACGCATCCAGTCCACCTCCGTCATATTATGCCACACAAAAAGTAAAAAGAAAAATCAAATTTACACGATCAAAGTCCCCGTCCTAATCCAACCCAGACTAAGATCGAGAAAAATACTGTTAAAAATATTATAATAACTTGCTTTGGTTTCCACCTTAATAACAACCATTTCGTTAAATTCATATTTTACTTCATTCATTTGCATATTGTTTAGAATTTGCCTTTCGTTAACCTTTAACTCATGAAATGAAATGCTATAAAAATGTCAAAATGAATTATTAAAATTAAATTACTTATAACCTCTGTGAAGTAAAGGTCATCCGTCTTTTATTTAAACTTTAAATTATAGAAATCGAAAGTTCCTGGGCTATATTTTCTACATTTGGTGCCGAAACCCGGGAATTATCTCAAAATTTAAAGTTTAATCAGAAGAAAAGATTCTTAACGTAATTACTAACGAATAACGCTTTTCTAAAATGGATTTAGCAAGCCGAGCTTCATACCGTGGCCAAGTAACTAAGCTTGTTAAATCGGCAAACGAATACTTATCGTCTGAAGAATCTTAAATTAATGATAATTTGGATAATTTAGATACCATCGAAGAAGATCTGGAAGTTCTCCTGGACCGATTAATCTCTGCGCATGAGAGTCTGCTCAGAGCAAATACAGAGGTCCTTCCTACAATTAAACCCGAAGATTTTACAAGGGAATCAGATGCTGTGGCTGACTACAATGATAAAGCGGTAGGTGTCATCACGAGGCTAAAGCATAGATTGTCCAAAGTTCGCCAACGTCAAACGGGTTCAGTTCCAGAAACGCCATGTGTAGCTGAACAGCAATCAGTTCTGCACAGTACAATGCATCAAGCGGTAAAATTGAAAAAATTGTTTCCTAAAAGGTTTTCAGGTGACTATAAGGATTGGGTTCCCTTTTGGGAACAGTATCGAACTTTAATCCATGAAAATTCATCACTAACGACAATCGATAAGTTTAATTATTTAGAGACCACATTGGTTGGTAGAGCTGCGGAAACTTTAGCTGGTTTAACCCCTACGGAGGCCAACTACAATTCAGCAATCGAGTTGCTCAAGGAGGAGTATGGAGATCATGAAAAAATAATTGATCATACAATGCAGCAACTATTATCAACACAGCCAGTGAGCTCTAAGACAGATTCAGTGGGCCTGCGGCGTCTTTATACATCAGTTTTAACCTTAACTCGGTCTCTGACATCTTTGGGAGTTCCGTCCTCACAATACTTCGTGATGCTTAAGGGTGTGCTACTTCGCTGTATTCCAAGTGATCTGCGCGTCGACTTTCATCGTTTTTACGACAATCTATCCGTGAATCTTGAAGCAAACAACTCAGATGAAGGCTTGAATGATGCAGCTTCGTCAGCTTCTGACATCTCATCTACAAAATCAATTGGCGACAAACAGGTAAATTCCTTATTAAAATTTCTTAAACGAGAGGTAGAAGCACTTGAGAGATCGAATGAAGCTAAATCTGTATCTACACGTGCTCAACATCAACCAAGTAACAGTCTCGACACATTAAAACTGCTGTTGGCTTATTAACTGCTGGAGACAATGAAAATGGATGTTTCTTCTGCAAGGCTAAAGATCATTTAACCAATGATTGCAATCGTACACCAAACTTATCCGAGAAAAAACAATTGCTCCGTGATGATAGGAGGTGTTTTCGCTGTTGCAAAAAAGGCCACAATTCTAAAATGTGCAAAAATAAAAACGTTAAGTGCAATTCATGTAATGGGCGCCATGCAACGACCATGTGTGATCCCTTTTTTATAAAGAAAACGCAATCTCGTTCATTTGACCAAGATAAAACAAAAGGCACTTGCGTTGTTAGTGCAGCTGAACCTACATCAACTTTATCAAAACAACCTGCACCACAACCCCCTCCGGGTCACCAAACTTTTAATCTATACACCGCACAAACAACGGAGAAACCAGGCACTGTTTTGCTGCAGACTGCTTGTGCGTTTGCTTCTAACAGGTTTTTAAACGGAGAATTATTTATCCGCTTTGTTATGGATGGGGGAAGCCAAATGTCGTTTGTAAAATCATCTGTAGCTCGACGACTCAATTTACCATCGATCGGTTCGCACAATTTGAGCATAATAGCATTTGGTAGCGATAAACCTAAGCCAAACAGGTTATGCAATAAAGTACGGTTAACCCTAAGAAGTCAATATAGTAACAGTACATTCTTTGTTGACGCGATTGAAGTGCCAGAAATTTGTGTGGATGCTCTTGCTGTACCTACTAATGAAATAGGAACATCATTAACCGGATTGCCCTTAGCCGATGCTCGTGTTTTAGGTATTGATCCAGAGGAAGGTATAAGTGTCCTTATAGGTGCCGATTATTACTGGCAGTTTGCCAAGGATAGGCACAAAAGAATTACCGATAAACTCACAGCAATAGAAACAGTGTTTGGCTGGACAATTCAAGGCCCATTACCAGTGGCTTCGGTGTCAAATAGCGCCATTACATCTCTAGGAATATGTGTTTGCGAAGAAGTTCGTAATTTCTGGCAACTTGAGACTCTTGGAATTGTTCCTACATCTAATAAAAGTGTTAACAAAGATTTATCTCTTAATATTTCTAGATTTGGTGATCGCTACCAAGCCTTGCTTCCCTGGAAAGATTTGGGACCTCTTCACGACAACTATTTTGGAGCCATGCAACGATTCAAGTCCCTAGTCAGGAAACTATGCATGAGCGGAAAACTTCTGGAGTACGACAACGCAGTAAACGAAATGCTATTAAATGGAGTAGCTGAACCAGCATGGCATTCAACTTCTAATGAACGAGTTTTTTTACATGCCCCACCGCCCCGTTTATAGGGAAGACAAGGAAACGACAAAGCTACGCATCGTATTCGATGCCTCAGCTCATGCAGCGAATCATCACTCCTTAAACGAACATCTCGATGTGGGCGATAATCTACTGCCAGATATTTTAAAGATCCTGCTTAATTTTCGTACTGGTAAGATAGCTTTAACTGCAGACATAGAAAAGGCTTTCTTACAGATTTTGCTGCACTCTAAGGATAGAGATAGCCACAGATTCATTTGGTTTTCCGAAAGATTAAGCAACGTGGATAACCTTCCCGATTTAAAGGTTTTTCGAATGACTCGTGTGACATTTGGGGTGACGTGCAGTCCGGGACTCTTAGCTGTTACAATCATAAAGGCAATTAAGGAAGCTGAACAAACGTACGAGAGAACTTGCGCTCTTCTCCTCAGAAGCTTTTATGTGGATGATCTTGTCTGCAGTGTCGATAGTGAGCTAGAAGCCATGGAGATTCACAGAGAAGCTAACATTATTCTAAAAGGTGCTTCTATGAATTTATGCAAATGGAGCTCAAATAATTCAACAGTTCGTCGTGAATTCCTTGTGGAGCAGGATATTCATAAAACGCAGAAGGTGCTAGGTCTGAATTGGTTTGTTGCTACAGATGAGTTGGGTATAAATTTAGATGGTGTTGTTAAACTTTTGGAATCAGAGGAGCTTAAAGGAACAAAACGAAACGTTCTTAAGGTAATGGCAAAAATATTTGACCCTCTAGGTTTTCTAGGTCCTTGGATTGTTCGTCTTAAAATCCTCTTTCAATCAATTTGGCGAAAGAAGCTAGAATGGGATACGATGTTGCCTGAAGATATGATGAACACTTGGATAACCTGTTGTAAGGAAGTCAGCAATCTGCGAACAATTGCCCTAGCTCGGCATGCTTTCATTGGTAAGCAATCAACAGAAATCCACATTTTTGCAGATGCTAGTCAATATGCATTTGGAGCTGTTGCCTATGCAAGAACTTGCGATAACGATGGTAATATTAGTGTGCGTTTTTTATGTGCTAAAAATAGAGTAGCACCTCTTAATAATAAAAATCAAAATGAACTTACCATTCCCAAACTTGAACTTACAGCTGCTCTCGTTTCAGCCCGTTTACTAGATTACCTTCGAAAAAATTTGAGTATTGCTGTGGATGACGCATATACTTATGGACCGATTCAAAGATCACTTGGTTTTGGATTGTTGGCTCAGGTAAGCGTTGGAAACCATATATCGAAAACAGAGTCACTGAAATTAGATCGATATGGAACGTTTCGAAGTGGAGACACTGTCCTGGCCTAGAAAACCCTGCAGACCTAGTAACCAGAGGAATAAGCGCAACTGCTTTGACGAACTCCTCCCTTTGGATGTATGGACCAGAATGGCTACAGCACGATGCGTCAAGGTGGCCACAAAATGATATTAACGTGACAACATTAATGACGTCTTTACTTTCAAGCGATAGCAACGAAACAGATGCGTATTCCGCAAAATCATCACAAAGTACTTGTGAGCCTTTTTTTAAATACAATGGTTTTCGCTCTTTGACACGTCTGCTACGCATCACTGCTTACAGCTTTCGTGCAATTCATTATTTAAAGAAACAAGAAAGAATTTCAATTTTCCTCTTAGCTGATGAGATTATAGCCGCTGAAAAATACTGGATTAAATTTGTTCAAAGGCAACATTTCCATGAGGAAATTACATCATTACTTAAAAATAATTGTATTGCTTCAAAATCTAAATTATCAACTCTCAATCCCTTTTTAGATGAATCTGATGGTTTTCTAAGAGTTGGAGGACGCCTTCAATTCGCAGGCTTGGATATAGGTGAAGCACATCCAATTATCCTACCGAAGTCATCACATATTACCAAACTAATTGTGAAAGATTCACACGAGAAGTTGTTTCATGCTGGTACAAATGCGGTTCTTGCACAGCTTCGCTCCAAATATTGGGTACTGAAGGGAAGACAGCTGGTTAAGAACGTCATCAAAGATTGTTTTGTGTGTAAACTTTTGCGAGCAAAGTCAGCATCGCAACCCTTTGCTCCACTGCCCCGTGACCGAATCTTACATTCAAGGCCATTTGAGATCACTGGCGTTGATTTTGCCGGGCCTCTTCATATATTGGATAACGCCAACCAGTCAAGAAAGGTGTACATCATGTTACTTACCTGCGCAGCTGTTCGAGCGGTACATTTAGAGGTTGTATTAGACCTCACAGCAGAGAGTTGCCTTTTAGCGTTAAGACGATTTATTGCTAGGAGAGGTGTCCCACGAATCATCTACTCGGACAATGCTAAAACCTTCAAAAAGGCATCTTCGGAACTTGGTAAGAAACTTAAACTTAACGCTAACCATACTTTCCAGTGCTTCTTAACTGATCAAAGAATTAAATGGAAATTTATCGTCGAACGTGCACCATGGTGGGGTGGTTTTTGGGAACGCCTAGTGGGAGTTGTGAAATCTTCCCTGAAAGCAGCTGTAGGGAGAGCAACTTTAACTATTGATCAATTTACGACTCTGCTCACTGAAGTTGAAAACGTTGTGAATTCCCGACCACTCACATACTTCAGTGATGACTCTTCAGATTGTGCACCTCTCACTCCTGCGCACTTTCTTGGAGCCCAAGGAAACTCAGGCCATCAAGCATCAGAACTTCATTTTCAACCAACGAACCAACAATCTCTAAGAATGCAGTGGGCTGAACGTCTTCGAAATATATCTATATTTAAAAGGCGTTGGTTTGGAGAATACCTTCAGCAGTTACGCTCGTTACATCACGAGAAGGAAGCAGCATCGATAGATCTTTTGGCCGGAGACGTTGTGCTTTTGCAAGACTCATCTCAACCAAGGACACTCTGGCGGTTGGCGATCATCCAAGAAACATTCCCAGGGCGAGATGGAAAGGTGCGTGCATGTGAAATACGGTTAGCCAATGGATCAACTCTTCGAAGACCAGTACAACTCTTATATCCTTTGGAAATAAACACTTAATTATCTCCGGCGCGGAGGATGTTAAAAATATTTAATAACTTGCTTTGGTTTCCACCTTAATAACAACCATTTCGTTAAATTCATATTTTACTTCATTCATTTGCATATTGTTTAGAATTTGCCTTTCGTTAACCTTTAACTCATGAAATGAAATGCTATAAAATGTCAAAATGAATTATTAAAATTAAATTACTTATAACCTCTGTGAAGTAAAGGTCATCCGTCTTTTATTTAAACTTTAAATTATAGAAATCGAAAGTTCCTGGGCTATATTTTCTACAAATACTCTTGACGAATGCACTTCCACCATTTAGCAATCTTAAATGGTGAGGAAGAATTCGATTTCAACGTGAAGTTAAAATTTCCCTAACACCGTAGACCTTCGTGCAGATTTGGGGAATTAAGGAATCACCTAACAAGATCATCTTTCTTTTTCTTGCAACGACACGCTACGTTGGGCCCTCGGCCATTTTTGGATAGGTGACTGGCGTTGCCAGTATCAGTATTGACATGTCAGTCAATTTAAGGTTGGATGTGGACCGTCTGTCACACACACATGTCGTTGGACTATGGACCATCTGTCGCATGGCATCGTTGGTGTGGACCGCCTGTCACACACATATAGCTGGGCAAGGACCATCCGTCACATTCCTTAAGGAAAAGTGGATCTTCTGTCTCACTTTGTGTTTTATTGATTTGCGTGGACCACCTGTCACACGATTATTCGTGGAATACCTGTTAAAGTTGTTGTTCCAAGATGCCTTAGGAGCAGGCCTCTGGCTGATGGACCAGTTTCGTGCTGAACTCTGCTAGCATTTTGGAGCCGCAACAAGAAATAGGAAAAGTGTAAAGGAATGAGTAGGTGAAATATGTTGTGGTAAAATTTACCGCGACACTAATTTTCTCGTTGACTGCGCGAAAGCAAGCTTAAGACTCTTTTCCTTAGTCCTCCTCTGACAGCAATACAGCATCCAAAATAGCGTGTCTTCCTATAGAGATGGCATTTCCAATAATAAAAATCCCAGCTTCCTGCACTTCTCAGGCCCGTCCCATCCCATCGCATCTCCTGGAGAGCTATTGAATCAGCTGTTCCTGCTTAGTGTATGTAAACCGTTGTCCGTTTTGCGTTTAAGATGGTTAATCCGAAGCATATTTAGTTTTTTTTCCATTAAAATACTAATTCTGTATCCCTTTCATGACCGGCTTGAGAGGCCTATGCAATATGCATGATATGCATAGATCGTTGGGGTTGGGTCTTCCAAGCGTTTGTTTTCTTCTGCTCCTTGTTCCTGAGAATGTAACTCAGGTATCTGCAACCCATGGATCTGATGGATCCAACGCTCGTCGTTACTTCACCTTTCGGTTATCCAGCGTACACCAGTTAAGGTTAACAATATTATTGAAGTAAATAAACATAGAGTTTCGTCAAAACTTAAATTTTGTGGGTACAATTCTTTACAAAAACCTCTTTTTTAAATAAAGTTTTATAAAAAGAATAATCTTACGCAATTACTTAGAAAAACTCAATTACACTTGATTTCCTTCGCTTTCTCCGTTATTCTAAAGTTAAATTTAAATCAATGAGTTGCCGATAACGAACGACGCGACGAACCGTTTAAAGTAGATCCACGCACTTAAAAGAATTTCGGCATTACCACACATAAATTCTTTGATCTGCACCACACACACAAAAGACTATGGTATGTACCGTAAAAGATCCAGTGTTGTAAAGTACACACTTCACAACCTCCAACGTCTTTTCCTCACCCACTTCCATTTCTCATGCCCTTTCATGACCCATCCATTCATTTTCAATTGTAACCATTGCCACTTCAAATTCCCACAGTCATCATTTCCTTTCGATTGACCAATATTCCAAATTCCATATTCATCATTTCCTTTAATTGCCCAACTCCAAACCACTTATAATTCCCAGGTCATCACTTTCATTGTTAATTACCTCCAAAATCCAAATGCACTCTTTTTTTTTCCAATCCACACTATCCAATTTCATTTTTTTTCTTGACACAAAAAACGTGCATTACTCCCAGCTGTGCACAGGCACACTTCGGAGTCGGTGACATGTTTTTTTTTGTGTGTGTTCTCGAGTCGGGTAGCGAGGCAGATATCCGACACTAAGAATCGGACCGCCGCATCGTCGAGTCATATTAAGAAATTCTAATTCGTTTCTATTTTTTTGTATTTTTGAAGTACTAAACCTTTTCCAAATCTTGAATTCAACTAAGTTAAGAAACTCTGAATCTTTTTTTTCAAATTATAAAAATAAGAATGTAAATTAGTGATAAGAACCAAATTGAACCTAAATAAATGTTTAATAAAATTTAATAAAATAAAACACAAACTATATTTTGTTTGGCTTCACATAAAAGAACAAGAACACTAAAAAAGGTAAGACCCCGCTTGAGATTCGTGCGTCTCAAGTTAAAAACAAAATAAAGCACAACATAAAAATTGGTGTCAGGTGTGGGGTTTGCCTGAAAAGTGACAAGTGCAAACAAGAAGTGAAACAAAAAAAAAAAAAATAACAAAAAGTGAAACAACAACAAAATTTAACAAAAAAAAAAAAAAAAAAACTTACAAGAAAAATAGAGAAAAAGAAAAAGACTTAAATTCAATAAAATAAAATAAAAGACAATCAAAATTCACACATCTACAACATCTGGAACATCAACTTCTACAACATCTTTAACATCTACAACATCTTTAACCAACAGCAACGCCTTTATCTCATTCATCTCTAACTTACGCACAAAAACAGGCAAGAAAGTATTTAGGTATTATTAATTAATTATACAATGTAAAATTAATGTACTTTTATCAAACAAAAAATTATATATTATTTATTGCCTATATCAATTAATATATATTATTATCATTACTTTTATCTATCTAATTTTTTTTTAAATTCGAATCAATTTTTTTTTTTTTTTTTGAATAAATTTTTTTTTTTCTTTCTTAAATACTTATTATTATAATATAATCAGTTTATGTCCGAGAATAAAACTATCGAAATATCCGACTGCGAAGATTCCGATTCTAGTACTGTCGAAAACTCCTCCTCCTCCGAGATCACTAATTCCATTTTAGAAACCGAAACTGAAATGGCTCCAAAACTAGATCGATCTTTTGCCCTCAAACTAATTCCCGAATTCGATGGGAACAGAGCTAATCTCCACAAGTTCCTAAATGCGTGTGATTTGATATCCGAAGATATCGCCGCTACCGAAATTCCTATCCTTCTCCTAATTATTAAAACTAAACTTATTGGTCCAGCATATAATATAGTAAAATACACAGAATTCACCTCCTGGGAATCCCTTAAGGAAAAACTAGTTCAACAATTCTTAGAAACAAAATCTCTGTCCCAACTCCAGTTGGAACTAATACATATAAAGCAAAGAACAAATGAGACAGTGCGTTCTTACTCTAATAGATTGGAACAAACGCTTGCAAATCTGAACGATGCTTGCATAGCTAGCGAAGGGTCAGAAAGTTCTAGCGTTATTATCAATCTCAACAGTAAAACTGCTTTAAAAGCATTCGAGAGAGGCCTTAATCCTAGAATAAGTCTCATCATCAAAGCTTCGAGATTCACAACTCTGACGGAAGCTATAGAAGCTGCCGTGTTAGAAGAGAAAAGTGGTTTCTCATATAATAACCAAACTTCCTATAACCCATCACAACTAAAACCCAGAAATCCTACCTCTTGTAATTTTTGTAAAAAAACTGGACATAGCATCGAACAATGTTACTTAAAGAAAAACAAAGAACAGCTTCCTTCTTTCAAAAGTGAGGTTAAAAAAGTAACAATTACTTGTAGTTATTGTAAGAACCTCGGACATCATATAAACGAATGCAGAAAAAGGGAGTACAATAATAATAGAAAACAAAACAATTCTAATGCAATTTCCTCCTCCTCAACAAATAAGCATACGGAAAACCATTCAGAGGCCGGAACCAGTGGCAGGCTTCGGACTCAAACTTAATCTCTTCTCGCCACATCTTCCATATAAATTTAAATAATAAAATAAGTAGAGTAGACTCAATCAAAATTTCATCTGAAACCTTGCTTAATCCTCAACCTTCAAAATTTCTCGTCGATGGTGGTAGTGAAATTTGTTTGATTAAAATAGATAAATTAAAGCCAGAACTACATGTAGACTCTAACATAATTCATTCTCTTTCTGGCATTACAAATTCAGTTATTCATACCAAAGAAGGGGTTATACAACTGCGTATCAATCTTCCCAAAAATATAACTATTTCTTATCCTTTTCATGTAGTAGATAAAAACTTCCCTATAAGTACTGACGGGATAATAGGTAACAATTTCTTAGATGATCATAAAGCTCAAATCGACTACGGCATTAAAATGCTTACATTCCCTTGGAAAACTTTCATTGTTGAATATGATCTAATCCCTTCAAGTCTTGTTACTATCCCACCTAGATCAGAAATCATAGTACCCGTTCTCAAAGAAATTAATGTGGATAGTATATGTCTCTCCCAACAATTTCCCAATGGATTATATATTGGCAATAGTATTACTCCTGCCAATAGTTCTATCTCGTACATATCGGTCGTTAATTCCTCTGAATCCCTCATTGAGCTTAATACTGATGACATAGTATTTGACGAAGTTTCTAACTACAATGTTCTGCAAATACAACAATATCCTGCTTCTTATGATAGAATTAAAACTATACAAGAGCTAGTCGAGACAGACCACATGACAAAAAAAGAAAAGGAATCTATTCTAAATTTATGTTGCTTGTATAGTGACTTATTTTTTATAAAAGGAGATAAGTTAACTCATACCTCTTCTGTACAACACCCAATCCTTACCCCGGATGCAACACCTACTTATATAAAACCCTACAGGTTGCCGGAAGCACAACGACAAGAAGTGGATAAACAAATCCATGAGATGATGGACGATAATATTATCCAACCATCGAATAGTCCGTGGAATTTCCCACTTATTGTTGTTCCGAAAAAACCTGATAAAGATGGTAATAAGAAATGGAGAATCGTCGTCGATTTTCGCAAACTCAACGACAAAACTGTCGGTGATGCATTTCCATTACCCAACATAACTGATATTCTAGATCAGTTGGGAAGTTCAAAATTTTTTTCTACTTTAGACCTCGCCAGTGGATTCCATCAAATCCAAGTTAGACCGGAAGATAGAGAGAAGACCGCCTTCTCTTCACCTTTTGGTCATTACGAATTCATTAGAATGCCTTATGGATTAAAAGGTGCCCCAGCCACCTTCCAAAGGTTGATGAATAATGTATTGACTGGTCTACAAGGTATAAAAACCTTTGTTTATATGGATGACATCGTGGTCTATGGTAAAACCTTAGATGAACACAATTCAAAATTAAAAGAAATCTTTGAACGTCTCAAAATACATAATCTTAAATTGCAACCCGATAAATGCCAGTTTTTGCGAACAGAACTCACCTACCTAGGACACGTGATAAATGAATCAGGTATCAAACCTGATCCGCAAAAGATCGAATGCGTAAAAAATTTCGCTCAACCTAAAAACGCCAAAGAAATAAAAAGCTTCCTAGGACTTGCAGGTTATTATCGCCGCTTTATTAAAGATTTTGCAAAAATTTCCAAACCTCTTACTAACCTTTTACGCAAGGATGTTCGCTTCGACTGGACTCCTCTTTGTTCAAATGCCTTTCATGGATTAAAAGAAAGACTAATTAATCCGCCTCTCCTTCAATATCCTGATTTCACCAAAAACTTTATCTTAACAACGGATGCTAGCGATGTAGCTATTGGTAGTGTCCTTTCACAAGGTGAAATTGGTAATGACCTTCCTATATCTTATGCCTCAAGAACTCTTAATAAAAGTGAGAAAAATTATTCTACTACTGATAAGGAACTTTTAGCTATTGTTTGGTCAGTCAAACATTTCCGACCTTATCTGTATGGTAGAAAATTTCAACTATACACTGATCATAAACCTCTAATTTATATTCACAACTGTAAAGATATAAATTCCAGAATGATGAGATATCGCCTACAGCTCGAAGAGTTTGAATATGAAATCATCCATAAAAAAGGTGAACAAAATACAAACGCTGACTGTCTTAGCAGAATCGCAAAAATGACTCTTCGATCCGATACAAAATCCTCTTCTACTTCTTCTCGAAATTCGTCATCTTCATCATCTCCCATATCGTCTGCAAGTACTAATTCTTTTTCTACATCGTCAGTTCCTAGTTCTTGTTCATCACCACCAACAAATACGAATTTGTCTTATTCATCGCCAACTGCTAATTCTTGTCCAACATCCATAAATTCAAGTTCGTCTTCTAAATCTCCAATTTCTAATTTTTGTTCAAAACCAATTCCTAGTCCTTGTTCTAAATCTCCACATACAAATTCAAATTCTTCTTCAATATCTTGTTCCAAATCTTCGAAAACTAATTCCAATCCCAGTTCCAAATCAACAAATACGAATTCTTGTTCTAATGCTTCAAATGAAAATACTAATTCTTGTTCCACATCTTCTATTATAAATAATGATCCAGAAGCATCTCCTTCATCTACAAATCATAATAATAATTCTTCTTCTTCAAGTGCTTCAACATCTTCAAATAACAACTCTAATTCCTTACAACCTAGTTCTAATTCTTGTTCAACGCCTTCAGTCATAACTACTAACTCTTCGAATATTTCTTCGGCAAAACCAGATTTGTCGGAAAATGAAATCAAAACTATTCTTAAGGAATTCCATTTAAATCCAATTGGAGGACACTGTGGCGTCAACAGAACCTTTAAACGTATAAAACTATATCACAATTGGAAGAATATGTTTCAAGATATAAAAAACTACATTAAAAATTGCGAACTCTGTCAGAAAAATAAAGTAACAAAATACACCATGGAACCTATGGTCATAACTTCAACTTCCAAATACCCCTTCGAAAAGATTTCTATTGATATCGTTGGTCCCTATCCTATAACTAATAATAATAATAAATATCTTTTAACATTCATCGATGATCTTACTAAATACACTGATGCAATTCCTTTACCAAATCAAGAGGCGAATACAATCGCCGAAGCATTCGTCAAAGAAATAATATTTCGATATGGCACACCCAAATACGTCTTGTCCGACCAAGGCCAAAATTTCCTAAGCGATATATTCAAAAACGTATGTAAACTTCTTAAAATTACTAAACTCCAAACTACTGCATACCGACCACAATCAAATGGATCTTGCGAAAGAAGCCACAGAAACTTCGTTGAATATCTACGTTGTTTTATCAATAAATCTCAAGATGATTGGGATAACTGGATTAAATATGCCGTTTTCGTCCATAACACGACTCCCAACACTTCAACGTCATACACTCCCTTTGAACTTATGTACGGTAGACAAATTGAACTTCCTTCTAGTGTTACAAAAAACCCTGAAATCTGCTATAATTACGATTTGTATGCAAACGAACTAAAATCAAGGCTCCAACATTGTCATCAAATTGCTAGAGACAAACTTCTCAAGAGTAAGGAATCTTCAAAACTTCAGTACGATAAAAGGCAAAATCCTGGAGACTTCCAGATAGGAACGCTTGTTCTACTCAAAAATGAAAGTAATCCAAAAAATAAAAACAAAAAGCTTCTTCCTCTTTGGTCAGGACCTTACGAAATCTTATCCAAGTCAGGAGTAAACTCCGAAATTAAAATTAAAAATAAAATAGTTAAAGTCCACAACAATAGACTAAAAATTTTTTCAAGTTAATCAAAATCTTCAATCTCAATATTCTTTCCAGAAATGGAGAAACTAATATTCGTAATTCTCATCTGTAACATAATTCTGAGTGACCCAATGATGATCAACCACGAGCAACCATATGAAATCGTCAATTTGAAAAACAAGACTGGAATATACTACGAACACGTTGGTAACCTTAAGCTCTTCTCTAACCATTGGAATTTAGTCATATATACTAACTTTACCGAACTCAAATCACAATATAGTTCTATTTTACTTACCTATGACAAAATTCTATCTACTTGTAAGCAACTTCTCTCTTCTCACGAACTCCCATCCCAATGCGAATCACTTCCTACCCTATCTACTTTAATACTTGATCGAATAAAATCTCAAGATCAAATTATTAACAAATACTTAGGTACAACCATAAAACCTAGATTACAAAAGAGAGGATTAATAAATGCTATTGGTTCTATATCCAAACAACTATTTGGCACCCTCGACGACGAGGATGCAAAAACTTTTTCTCGACACATAAATAAACTTAACCAACAACAACATTACGAATCCCAATTACACGAAAAACAAATTTCGATATCAAAAAATATCATCCACCAATTAAATCTTACAAACGACCAAATTATTAAAATAAAAGAAAAAATTAAGGAAACCGATAAAATCATTAATCAATTAAACAAAAACTCAAATAATAATAACATAATTAATAAATCCTTCCTTCAACTAAATGAACTTTTCACAATGTTCAACTCTTTATCAGAATATTACTATTCAACAAAAGATCACCTTCTTAACGCTATTTACTCCGCAGCTCATGGAAAACTTCATCCATACCTTATTGATCCTTCTAAACTCACTGAAGAAATTAAAAAAGTACAGTTACTCCTTCCAGAAGAAAATCGTTTACCACTTCCTCTACAAGAACAATATATAGATACACTTTTTAATCTCTTAGAAACTCATGTTTACTACATTGAAAACCAAATTAATTTCGTATTAAGAATCCCTCTTACTTCTTCCAAAACCTATAACGTTTATAAAATGACTAGTATACCAAATCTCATCGAAAACAAAACGTATGGAATTATAATACCCGAAAAACCTTTTCTTATCGTAGACTCAGAAAAACAATCGTATTTTCTCTATGATAAACATGACATAGACAAATGTCAAACAACTTCAAAAAATAATTATCTTTGCGAAAGAAACGCACCAATCCTTTTCACCTCATCAAGCAGTGCCTGCGAACTGAATTTACTTTCCATTCTTCCAAGTGAAATAAGTAATTGCTATATTCAATTAATGCAAATATATCACCCTATTTTCCTACAGCTAGCAGACTCCAATTCTTGGATTTTCGTTTCCCCAAATCCAGAAAATCTTATTATTAAATGCCAAAATCTTAACTCTCAAATAAACATAAATGCAACCGGTATTCTTAAAATCCAACCGAACTGTATCGCAAACACTAGGTACCAATCCATTAACTCCAAAACAAATTTCGAAACAAAAACCAATCTCAACTTTATTTCATCAAATCCTTATCCTTCATTTAATATAACACAACCACAATTTGAGAAAATTCCCAGTTACGTGACAAAGTCCTTCAATATACATAACCAGATTGATGACCTTAATTCCATCAGTAAAGATATAGAAAACATAAAAAACTCCAAGTTCACATATTCTGAAGTCGATCACGAAAATAAAAATATGATAATAGTGTTCCTTCTTGCAATGTTTTCCGCCATACTTATGGTTATAATCATATTACTCATGCGAAATAAAAATAAAACTTTAGTAAGCACCAACAAAATATCGAATTGCTTACCATTAGAAGAAATAAAAACCTCAGACCCAGTCCAAACCATAAACGTACAAATTCCAGAACCATTACCAATACCTACACCTCGTCTAGCCCCATCTAATCTTTCTCGTTCACTTCCGATTCCATCATCTAAAGCCGAAACTCGCACCATTCCAAGGTACAAGTTTCGTTCTTAAGGGGGGAGGTGTTGTAAAGTACACACTTCACAACCTCCAACGTCTTTTCCTCACCCACTTCCATTTCTCATGCCCTTTCATGACCCATCCATTCATTTTCAATTGTAACCATTGCCACTTCAAATTCCCACAGTCATCATTTCCTTTCGATTGACCAATATTCCAAATTCCATATTCATCATTTCCTTTAATTGCCCAACTCCAAACCACTTATAATTCCCAGGTCATCACTTTCATTGTTAATTACCTCCAAAATCCAAATGCACTCTTTTTTTTTCCAATCCACACTATCCAATTTCATTTTTTTTCTTGACACAAAAAACGTGCATTACTCCCAGCTGTGCACAGGCACACTTCGGAGTCGGTGACATGTTTTTTTTTGTGTGTGTTCTCGAGTCGGGTAGCGAGGCAGATATCCGACACTAAGAATCGGACCGCCGCATCGTCGAGTCATATTAAGAAATTCTAATTCGTTTCTATTTTTTTGTATTTTTGAAGTACTAAACCTTTTCCAAATCTTGAATTCAACTAAGTTAAGAAACTCTGAATCTTTTTTTTCAAATTATAAAAATAAGAATGTAAATTAGTGATAAGAACCAAATTGAACCTAAATAAATGTTTAATAAAATTTAATAAAATAAAAACACAAACTATATTTTGTTTGGCTTCACATAAAAGAACAAGAACACTAAAAAAGGTAAGACCCCGCTTGAGATTCGTGCGTCTCAAGTTAAAAACAAAATAAAGCACAACACCAGCATCATTTCAAAGAAAAAAATCTCTTATTTATTTACGAGAAGGTCTAGGTATATCTCTTCCAGGGTACATACAATACAATAAACATAAATAGTTATACTACGTCAACAAAAAGATACACTTATTGCCAAGTTTGTTTGTTTCTCCATTCATGGTTTATTGGGAAATAGGCCTCAATAGCCGAAATCCTATTGCACAAGCCGATAAACAGTTTACGGAGGTGGATCAGTAACATATATCGCAGCATCGCATCGTCGTCGTCGATGGTGGCTATGGCTTATATAGATTTTGATTTTGAAATTGATAGGTAGGTAAACTACAACTGATTGGGAGAAAATCAAGTGATATTAAGGTTGGTATACGTAAGGCTGCTATTGCTATTGGTGTGTCGAATGTTTATGACACTCTGTTAAGCTTTGTTTATTTATTTTTTATTATTTTGTTTGAATTGTTTTGGTGATCAAGGTGTGTTGACTTTAATTGGAAGAGAAGGCTAGTGGGACTAATAAATCAATTTACCTATATAAAAAAAGGACTGAATGCTTGAGATGTGTACCTACTATGCCTTACGCAATGTTTTCTTGTACCAAACCCATTGGCCGAAATTTATTTACATCAGAGTAAAATGAGGGATTTACTATATTTAAGTTAAAACTTTTAATTAAAACTTCAAATAAGCTCTACTTCAACATGCATTTCGCCCAGGTACGACAGGGAGGGAGCTCATCAGTTAAAAAAACCGGACTTACCCTTTCATAGACTTAAATTTTCGTCAATACTTATTGACTTAAAGTTAAGCAATAGTTTTCTTCTTTCAGAGCAAAAGTGTTACTTTGTAAGTTCAGTTTTATATCACAAGCCGAAGAGTTCACCGAAACGTTTCAGGCTAAACATATTCATTTGCAAATCAATAATTAGGCACCCCTAAAACTAAATACCCCAACAACAAATTATGCCCAATAAAAGCTATTGTATGCCCATATACCCCCTGAGGACAACATCCGCCATCAATAAAACCTTACAATTCACATTCAGCCGTGAAATTTCAAATTCGCAATCATAATTTCCGTAATGATCCTTACAGACGTTGAGAACGCAATTCATGTCAATTAGTGTTCCACAGTAACAATTGCCTGAAAGAAAAATGAAGACGAATCTGTCTGAGATGGCGCGTCCAGCACTACAAACGACAATGGATAGCAGCCACCTATATAAACGCATAACACTATATTATATCCTTTTGTGATCCCATCCACATCCATCCACCCATCCATCCATCCGTCCATCTATTTGCCGCACTTTCCGTACCACGTTGCGTCCGTGTTGTCGTCATCGTGTGTATAGAGAGTAAAATTGTATTTAAGATCATCCCATTCTGTGGTAAGAACAAAATGCAATTCCTGCGGCCATGTCATCGTTCGTTGTTGGCCTGGATGAAAAGTTCATCCTTCTTGGCTTGAACAACCACGGCGGCGGCGGCGGTGAGCCGAGTCGAACGAAAGCAACTCTCAAAAAATGACACGAAGTACTGGACGATTATTGACGGTACTTATTAGGAGTGATGATCATTCTCGGTGCTCTCACAAACCATCATCAGGGATATAAGTTCCAACGTTGCGTCGGTTGGTCGTCGTCCCAAGGAAGTGAGCCCGCATAATCTTTATATTGATGCAAGCCTTTAAGTTCGGTCTTGGGGCGAGGGGCTGCTATGGAACTGGATTTGAAAATGCCCTGCCATTAGGGTAAAGTGTTTGTTTGGATGCCTATATGCCAGAGCCACAGAGAGCAAGGTGATTATTGTGGCGATGAAGTGCAGAGGTGCGATTTATGGGAACGAATCTTCTTGTGGAATTTTTCACGCGCGTACCACGAATCAAGCTCAATTTTGTGTGTATTAAAGTTAGCTGAGTGTACCTGGTGGTGCCTTGATGTACCTTGATCTTCACGTGCACTCAATAAAATTCGCGCCCGATCGATTAAATTGAATTGGCCAAGAGGACTATGTAGGTATATAAACGTAGTGGTAAATTGCTTGATGGTGCACAGCACAGAGCTGAAGCTCCCTTGGGACTCAGAGGACCCATCGTGATGTATGCGATATTGCGTGTGATTCCTTTTGTTTGTTATTCGAATGGGGCGCGATCAGTAGAGGTGTGGCATTGTAATTTATTTTGACCGAACAAATTTAACAAGTTACACCTTTTGTGATGTATGTTTTACCTGTTGTTCTTTTTTTTCTTCTTTTCAGGTGAGTTATATGCGAAAATGGCAATGAAATGGGTTTTCTTACAAATTGATGGTAAGTTTGGCTATGGATGGGTGTGATGCATGAAACATGATTTCAATTTTATGGATTCATTTCCGTGTGATTGTTTGTTAAATATTATGATAAAATAATTATTTTATTTTTGTATTTGTTCTAGACTGAAGAAATATTAATGTAATTCTGTTGTTATAGCAATTAGTCCAGTCAATTTATGCTCAAAAAGGCTCTTTGATGTGAGCAAATTGTGGGGTAGTTTTGATTTTTCCCATCCGTTATGTTTTCGGGGGTGCTGAATCCGAATCTAAGGTTTACCAACAAAATTTAGTGACGCAACATGGAAAAAAAGTTCAAAAAATTATGCAAAAATGCATTTTTTGGGAGCTTTTCACTAATGGCTCGAAAATAAAAAAAAAAACATTTATATATTCAAAAAATCAATTCATCATATTTAAGGGCTAACGATCTCCAAATGATGGCTTCTTAATTAAATATTTTTTGGTAAGACTACTTGGAAAAGAGCAGCAAGAGAAGGGTACCGTGTAAAGAGAAGGAAAGAAAAAAAGACCACAGAAATATAAGAGCAGCCGCAGCCTCTCAGATCAGTTATTTTGAGAACTCTAGCATCGTCAAGGTTTAAAAAAACAGCCAAGCAACTGGCATCTGGTTAAAGGGCCGACACGCAAGCTCTTCGAAACAGTGAAGGGAACCTAGTCACCTAAAGCACAGAGAATTGCAGACGTGCTTAAGCAGCATTTCCAGCAATTGCTTAGTGGGAATTATGTAGATCCAGTCCCAGAACCCATAGTACTGAAAAGGTTAAGAAAGCCATCTACAAGCTTAGGAACAAAAAATCCGCCGCAAGTGTGGGAGAAGGGAAGTATGCCCGATTGCCCGAAGATTGGTCAAATAGTTCCATATGCCCAATCTACAAAAAAGGTGATCCTATGTTCTGAAAGAACTACAGAGGCATAGCCCTGCTTAATGTTACCTACGTGCCATGTGAGCGTTTAAAAACTTTCTCTGGAACACTATGATCAGCACGTACCAGTGTGTCTTCAGGCCAGCCAGATCAATTATAGACCAAATCTTCACATTGAGGCAAATCCTGGAAAAGCCCAACGAGATTCAAGTTGCATATGATAGCATAAGTCGTCAAGAACTTCTTTTGGCGATGCGGCACTTGGGATCCCGAAAAAATTGATTCAGCTATGTCGCATGACGTTAAAAAATACGCAGTACAAAGTGCAAATGATGGGTAACAGCTCATCCGAGCTTTTCCAGACGTGTAGGACGTGTTCAGACAAAGAGATGCGATATCATGTGATTTCTTCAACCTGGTCCGGGAGCAAGAGTGGTCTCAACCTGGAAGGCACTATCTCCAACAAGTCTTCTCAACTGCTTATGGCTATGCGGATGACATCGAGATCATCGGTCGCTCCAAGCGAGCTGTGCTAGAAGCACTCACAGCTATTGGTGAACAGGCGAAACGCGTTGGTCTTGAATGAGAACATAGAAAAGTATATGCAATCAACAAACAAACAAAAGACAAAACCTTACTTGTGCTAGCAAGATTGGGGTTCACCTACCTCGGAACAAAAATCATTTGCACGATCGACATCTTAGTGAAATCCAACTACGAATTACCCTAGCAAACCGCTGCAACTTCGGTTTGGGTTCAAAACTCCTTTCTCAAAAGACAAAGCGCACGCTTTTCAAAACTATAATTTTACCAGTTTTATTCTACCAAGGGGAATGGATACTGGGCACATTCGAGAGAAAAATTCTTCGGCTGATATTTGGTCCTATACGTGAAAAGGGCGAATGGGGAAAAAGATCTGATAGAGTCCAAAGAGACAAAACACGGTGACTACACTGGCTCGGTGAATAAAATTTTTGAATCCCAGCTCCCAGGTTCGAGACAACCAGGAAGACTGAACCTCCGCTACATGGACCGGATGGTTACAGAGGCAAGATCGGTTGGTCTGGACTGCTGGAGGGAGCTTGGGGGGGACTGCAACCGATGAAAGACCGCAATATCTCAGGGAGAGACCCAGAAGGTAAAGTTTAATATCACTGAAAAATTGATGTAAGAACATAATGCATATTCCGATTAATTCCAATAACACCTCATGAATATCAGCTGCCCAGACCTGCTCTAAACGAAGAAAAGATGACGCACATAGTGCACTTCCCGACTCATCCAGTCAGACTGGCCGAAACCATAAAAGCCAAACGACAAGATATACTCTGTCGTTCGGTGAAGAAGAGTTGAGATAAGCCGTGGAAGCCTTGCACAACAAAAGAACCCCAGGGCCAGAAGGAATACGAACGGGATTACTGAAAGCATGTTGGGAGCATGCCCTCAAATTTTGATCAACCTATTCAACAGCTGCTTAGAAAAAGGAGTCTTTATCAATAGCTGAAAGATGGAACGTTTGGGAGAAGGAAAATGAGATTCCCCATCCGCACGCAGACCTTTGTTTATGCTCGAACCCCCAGAACAGCTCTTGGAGAAGATGCTGAAACATCGAATCAGATCGAATGAAACCTACAGACAGCAGGAGACCTATCTGGAAGGCAGCACAGCTTCAGAAAAGGCAACTCTTCAATCAAAGGAAGTAGTTAAGCCTACCTGCATTAATCCCTCAACAGAGAAACCATTATCCAAGGCGCATCGTTTTGTTGGCAACTCTGAAATGTTAAAAACACCATCAACTCGGCCAGGTCGAGCAACATTATGAACGCGCTTGGGAATACTTTCAACATCCCAGTCCATCTCTTACGGAAGGCCAAAGACAATCTCAAGGACCGGGAGCTGATCTATGAAAGGTGATCTGCTTTCACAAAGAAAGCAATTCTCCTCTGGAGCAACACAGGGATCTTTCTTGGGATCCGATCTGTGGAGCATATCTTATGAAGGCTTACTCCGTATGGACATGTCGAAATATACCTTTTTGGTAGGGTATGCTGACGACATTGCCACTGTAATATCAGAAAAAAAATCACCGAAAGTGTGCATTGAAAGCTGAACCAAGTCATGCAACGTATGCAATTCTGGATGGTGAACACGGTCTAACAATAGAAAAACTGAGACCTTCTGACGAAAAACAGGATTCCCACACTTATTGACTTTCAAATCAGTTCTAAGATCAGAAGAAGCAAAGATGCGGTGAAGTACATGGGACTTGAACTCTTCACAAAGTTATCTTTCTGGCAGCAGAAAAAAGCCTCAGCGGAACGACTTCGAAAGTGACAACAATGCTCAGTACACTGATAGCGATCATATGTGGCCCGATGGCAAGCAAGTGGAAGCTATACTGATGTTAACAACGCATGCCATTCTCCTTTACGGAAGCAAGGCTCTTCTAATGACACAAGGGAAGTATGTCCCAACAAAAAGGCAGAAATTGAAATGGAAGTGGCAACTGCTGATGCCGAACAACTTACGAAACAAAAGTGGCAAGACCGTTGAAGTTTTGAAAGTAAGAGACTATTCATTGCGAAGCTGATCGGGAATGTTGCTGAGTGGAATGACCGAAAACACGGTGAAGTTAAGTACTGCGTTACCCTATTTCTTACCGGACATGGGTATTTCAACGCCTTCCTCAAGTCCAGCCTGCCAGTATATAAAGGAGACTCTGTAAGGGTTAAGGGACGATGCAAAACACACGTTCTTAAAATAAAATAAATTGGGTATCGCAACAGCTCGTGGGGAACTAGGTCCTAGTGACTCACAACTCTCAACCATTCCTGTGTGCGTGTTGTTGGCAGGAATGGAGGGAACCTACAGTTTTTTGCCAGTCCAAACGGCTATGTGAGAAGATCTTATTCATGACAAGTAAACCCTTGGAGGATTTGTCAGTTCCTCGCAAGAGGCAGTACCTCGGATAAAACTTTTCTGTTTTTAGGTGGCATGGTGGGGAATCGAACTCACACCTTTGACATGACAGTCTAACGCACTAACCATTATGTCACAAGGTACTACACACGTTCTTGGCCTTCAGCAAATGGGACGCCTATCGTCAAGAAATACTGAGCAGCTTTGGTGACTAACTAACTTACGTACCTACGTACTTACTTACTTACTTACTAAGGTACTTACTTCAGAGGGCGATTCAGTCCGGGGTGGACCAAGGCCTCAATAAAAGAAGCTTTTCCCAGGTGGCTCGGTTTCTAGCTAGCTGTCTCCAGTTTCGCACACCAAATTCTGTCAAATGTCAGCTACTGAGTAGACGTGTATTTGAGTCTGGCTTTTTCAATTAATTTTTTCTGCGTATATATTAAACAAATAAACTTTATTTACTTACCAAAAGTTGTTACCTAACTCCCCTTACATACATTACACAATTTATTTCATTCTTGTGATTAAAGTGATCTTATAAAATCGGAAAAAAACCATAAAACAAAATAAATTACGAGTTAATTTAAGTGTTTCAATTCCACTTCATTTGTTGTTTTTTTTCACTCAATTATAAAATGAAACGTAACGGGCCCGTTAGAAATAAAAACACTAATACATCCGCATCCAGTTCACCCGCTTCCACCCCTCAAAAATCTATTAATACCGAAACGCGTGAAGAGTGCAAAATAATGGACCATCGTTTTAAAGAACAGAGCGACTATATAATAAATCTTCTATCAAAACATATAACCGACTCCGAAAAAAGAATTTCAAGTAACATAAGCAACCAAATTAAGGAACTACAAAACTCTATTGATAACACTCAATTAAAAGTCACAGAACTCGAATCAGCTCTTCTGAGCGCAAAAACAAACATCACAACACTAAACTCCGAAATATCCGAACTTAAAAACACTCTCCACGATATTGGTGAAAAGCACATCGACACACAAAACGAGCTTCAGGCGGTTAAAAAGCTACAAGACGTACAAGAAAACCGGGCAGTGGCAAGCGATGCACTTCTTTCTGGCGTACCTCATGTACCCGATGAGAATTTGAAATCAATTTTCAATCTTCTTTGAAACGCACTGCAAATTAAACCACCGACAATAAAAAACATATATCGCACGCGCACCCATTCTGCGTCCAAAAACACGCCAATTATGCTAAAATTTAACTCAGCGTATGACCGAAATTTCGTTCTGAAGTCGATCGCACTTTACCGTAAACAACAACAGAGAGAACTTTGTTTACAAGATATAGACATAAATTCGATGAACTCTATTTACTTGCGAGAGGCTTTAACTAAACACAACTACACTCTTAAAACATGCACTGAGCCTAAAAAAACAAAAACTGTTGTCTTCTGTGTACACTTCTCGAGGGATAGTGCATGTCAAACGTCACGCAAATGGTACAGCTGAGCCTATCGACAATGCAGAAAAATTGACCTGGGATGCCAACTCAACAGATTGATGAAGATAGCGAAATACATAAAAACTATTATATTCATTTGAACTAAATTTTAATTTTTTTCAATTATAATTCAATCTTTTTTTTTTTTTTTTTTATATTTCTTTCTTCAAAACGAAATTTAATTAAATTTTTATTTTCTTAGTTGTATTTCAATCAAGTTTTCTTTATATTTTTATTTATTTTGAAATTTTTAAACGTTATTTTTCAGTTTTTCTTTTCTCTTCTTTCTCTTGTAAGCTATTTACTCTTCTGATACTATTTTCTCTTTTCCTATATTTGCAATGGCTATTAATAACTTACGCACAATGATTAACGTTTTGAGTGCACAAGGAACTGGTATTCGTATTTGCCACATCAATGCCCAAAGTTTGTTGTCAAAAATTGATCAATTTCGTGATAGTTTTGCAGAATCGAAGGTTGACGTTATTTGCATTTCCGAAACTTGGCTGTCATCTGACCATAATGACTTGCTTTGCTCTCTCGACGGATATAAAATGTTTAGGTCTGATAGAAAACGTTGTAGAGGTGGGGGCGTTGCAGTGTACATAAAAGAAGGTATCAATTGTATGGTGAAATGTTTATCTGAAGATGAAAGTGAAATTGATTTCATTTTTATTGAGTTGTTTAATGATTTGGAAAAGCTGCTTATTGGTACGGTATATCGACCCAATAGGAACATTTGTATCTCTTCCTTTATAACACTAATTGAACAGATATCAATATCATACCCCAAAACTGTTATCTGCGGTGATTTTAATTGCAATTTATTGAGCGAAAACCGTCTCGTTGAGGAATTTCGTACATTAAACTTTAATTCAGTGAATACAAATGCTCCAACCCACTTTTCAAACTATGAACCTACATTACTTGATCTTTTTCTGGTAAGTAATACAAATAGTGTTGTTTTTTATAATCAGCTCTCAGCACCGGCTTTTTCAAAACATGATATGATCTTTTTAATATATGACTTTAATGTTTTTGAGTCAGTTAGAACTTTCGAGTTCAGAGATTTTAAAAACATAAACTATTCTTTGCTAGAACAAGATGTGCATAGAATTGATTGGAGAAGTATCCTCCTAACTTCATCAACTCATGAGCAGGTTCAGTTTCTCAATAATAACCTCTTAAGTCTATATGATAAACATGTTCCTCTTATAATCAAACACGTTATCCCACGCAATAAACCATGGTTCACAAACGATATTCGGGATTTAATACAGCAAGGAGATTTGGCATATGCCCGCTGGAAAAGATTTCGACTGAACGATATATATGACATTTACCGCACTTTAAGAAATAAAACTGTTCTCGAAATTCGAAAAGCTAAATATGAACTATATTCTAATAACTTTGAATTATATTCTAATAAGTTCAATTCAAGTTTAAGTACTAAGCATATCTGGAAAAATTTAAAAACTTTGGGAATAAGTAAAACAGGATGCAAAATTCCCGAAACAGTTAATATTAATTTTCTTAATGAGAAGTTCGTTAGCTCACTACGTTCAGCTGCCACCGATTTACAAGAAAGTTTTTTACAAGAAAGAAGTCAAGAAAACGAGTTTGTATTTTCTTTTAGTAATATAACAGCTGAGGATGTGGTAGAGGCGATTTTATCTATTAAATCAAAAGCAGTTGGGCTCGATAAAATTCACCCTTCCTTTTTAAAGTTGGTCTTACCTTTTATTCTCCCTTACTTGACTTTTATCTTCAACACTATCTTAACATCAGGAGTATTTCCAATTCAGTGGAAAATGGCTAAGATTATTCCTGTTCCCAAAACCATAAAAGGTGATGAGTACAGGCCAATTTCAATACTACCATTTTTGTCTAAGGTGTTTGAACGAATTATGCAGAAACAAATGGGTGTATTTCTAGAACGTGAGAACTTACTTACCCCTAAACAATCGGGTTTTCGAAAGAAAAATAATTGTATTACGGTTCTAATAAGCGTTTCTGAACACATAAGGAAAGCAATAGATGAAGAACAGGTAACTTTTCTGATTCTCCTTGACTTTTCTAAGGCTTTCGACGCGGTCAACCACTCAAAGTTGTGTTCAAAACTTTTTCAGTCCTACAAATTCTCTTCAACTGCAGTCAAACTGGTCTCTTCGTATTTAACAGGTCGACAACAAGCGGTTGAATTAAACAAAGCTCTCTCTAATTTCTTACCACTCGCGAGTGGAGTTCCCCAGGGTTCAATTTTGGGTCCATTGTTATTTTCGCTCTACATAAATGAACTTCCTTCAGTTATCGAGCACTGCTCTATCCGCATGTATGCAGATGATGTTCAGATGTATGTAAGTTGTCCTTTGGGGCTTATCGAACACTTTTCAACCTGTGTTAATGAAGATTTGGTAAAGATTGTACAGTGGTCACAAAGCTTTGATTTAATACTCAATCCTAAAAAGTCAAAATGCCTAATAGTATCTAAAAATACTCTTGAACTCTCTTACTTTCCTCAAATAACTTTAAATGATTCTTCTATTGAATTTGTACAGACGGCTAAAAATCTTGGAGTTATTTTTAATAGAAATCTGTCATGGAAGGATCATATTAGCTATACAGTTGGCAAAACATATGGTGTGCTCCGTGCTTTATGGGCAACACAGCACTTCACTCCTACTAACATTCGTTTATTACTTGCCAAAAGTCTAGTACTTCCCTTACTGACCTACGGTTGTGAAATGTTCGGTAAGTTAGTAGTACGGGGTAGTTAGACTTTTGCTGGGAAATAATTCAAACATGCAGTTTGACTCCAATATTCGAAAGGGTATTAGTACACGAGCCGAAAACCACATTTTTCACAATTGCACCTAGAGTCATTTGGCCGCCATTTTGTTTTTAACGGCTTTTTTTGTTATCAGACGTAACTTACGCATTTTTGACGCTACGAAAAAAAATTGTGAGACAAACTTGTAGACAATTTAATTGTCTACAAAAAATGTTAAGTAACTTTTTTCGATAAGTGCTTTTTTTAAAAAGTTATACTGCATTTTCTTAAAAAAAGTAGGGTTTGATTTTGGTATATTCATCATATCTTATTTGTTTGTTCTAAAAAAAAAAAATGTCCAAGTAAAAGTTATAGTACTTTCAATTATCTATATTTTTTGCCTTAACAGTTTTGCTATACGGCTTACGGTTCTCGCCCTGTAGCGCATATTAGTAGTTGAGAACTATATAGAATCATATATTTTTTACTACTTGACTTCTGCTGGTAAATAGAAACCTCGAGGTTCGAAAGTAAATTAGTACTCGAGCCGAAAACATCATTCTTCACAACTGCCCGTAGAGTCATTTAGCCACCATTTTGTTTTTAACGCTTTTTATATCATTGCAAGTAACTCACTTTTTATTTATGCCAGACAAAAAAGTTGTAGAACAAACTTGTAGAACATTTAATTTCCTACAAAATGATTCTTGTAACTTTTTTCGATAAGTACTTTTTTTTAAATTGTACTGCATTTTGTTAAAAAAAGGGTTTCTTTTCAATTAATTTTGTATAAAAAAATAAATGTCGAAATAAAAGTTGTAGGTACCTTTCAATTATGTATATTTTTTGCCTCAATATTTTTTTTTCTTATGCGGTATACTTCTGTAGTGCATTATGTATATTCAAGAAATCCGTACAGGATTGGATGTTTTATTTTTGTTATAATTTTGTTTTGTTTTATTCGTATCATAATTGGCTATACTCAAACAAATAATTGACGACATAACTTTCTTCCACCCCACCCTCAACATGGAGTTTTTCACTACAAAAACGAGCGAACAACAAAGAAATAGAATCTGATTTACCATAATTATTAGACTGTTTCTAAAAAAAAAGTTCTCTCCCAAACAGGCTCTAAAGTTTCAGTTTAGCGAAAAAAGATGTCTGGGAAAATATGGGCTCTTAAAAATCATGTTTAGACATGCCTCGTCGCAGATTTCGGTTTTCCAAACGATTTCTATGGGAGAAAACTCCTGTTTGTATTTGGAATTTTATAACTTTATGCATAATAACAAGTATTTAAACTAACTACTTACGTTTTTCTTATAAAAAATTGAACTTTCTACACAAAAGGTCTTGCTATGTTTCATCGTTAATACAGCCGTTTTGAAGTTACATCCATTTAAGTCCAGTCGATAAAATTATTTTACATTTATCTAACATATAATTAGCATTATTTTAGAAATTTAAGATATTAATTTGGGAATTTCTATGTAATTTCCCACTAAAGTTCTGAAGTCATTTCTCGATTAGAGTGCGATATTAGTTAATTTTACAATTCGGAAATATAGTTATTCTATACGCAAATAATTTAAACTATTAACAAATCATATCATAAGGTATACCGCATAAGAAAAAAATATTGTGGCAAAAAATATAGATGATTGAAAGGTCTACCTACAACTTTTATTTTGACATTTATTTTTTTATAAAAAATAAATTGAAAAGAAACCCTTTTTTTAACAAAATGCAGTACAATTTAAAAAAAAGTACTTATCGAAAAAAGTTACAAGAATCATTTTGTAGGAAATTAAATGTTCTACAAGTTTGTTCTACAACTTTTTTGTCTGGCATAAATAAAAAGTGAGTTACTTGCAATGATATAAAAAGCGTTAAAAACAAAATGGTGGCTAAATGACTCTACGGGCAGTTGTGAAGAATGATGTTTTCGGCTCGAGTACTGATTTACTTTCGAACCTCGAGGTTTCTATTTACCAGCAGAAGTCAAGTAGTAAAAAATATATGATTCTATATAGTTCTCAACTACTAATATGCGCTACAGGGCGAGAACCGTAAGCCGTATAGCAAAACTGTTAAGGCAAAAAATATAGATAATTGAAAGTACTATAACTTTTACTTGGACATTTTTTTTTTTTTAGAACAAACAAATAAGATATGATGAATATACCAAAATCAAACCCTACTTTTTTTAAGAAAATGCAGTATAACTTTTTAAAAAAAGCACTTATCGAAAAAAGTTACTTAACATTTTTTGTAGACAATTAAATTGTCTACCAGTTTGTCTCACAATTTTTTTTCGTAGCTTCAAAAATGCGTAAGTTACGTCTGATAACAAAAAAAACCGTTAAAAACAAAATGGCGGCCAAATGACTCTAGGTGCAATTGTGAAAAATGTGGTTTTCGGCTCGTGTACTAATACCCTTTTGAATATCAAAGTCAAACTGCATGTTTGAATTATTTCTCAGAGCTCCATATAATGAAATCTAATTACCCCGTACTATAGACTATGATAGTAAAAGGAGAGTTAATGTTGCCTTTAATACCACTGTGAGATATGTATATGGATTACGTCGCTACGATAGAGTATCTCACCTCTCTCAATCCTTGCTTAGTATGACAATCGACAATTTCTTGCTTTTTCGCGCTATGGTCTTGTTTTCGGATATTCTCTTAACCAATCAACCTGTAGATCTATTTAATGAAATACAATTCCTTACTTCAAGTAGGAATAACCATTTAATACTTCCTCGGTTTAATTGCTTAACTTCCGAACGCCAGTTTTTTGTCAACTCAATTCGACAGTGGAATTCATTGCCCAGAGACATAAGAAGAATAAATAGCACTATAAAAATTAAAAATGAACTTAAAATTTATTTTCAAAACAACTAATTAAATTTGTAATTTTGCTTTAATTTGTAAATATGTACTTAACTGAACTTTAAGGGCTTGTTTCACAATGTCTCAGTAAACTTCTGATTATATATTCGACACATAAATATTGGCACAGGGTAATAAGTCCACAGAAGAAAAATTCACAATTATTGTCTTATGTTTTGAGCCACCTGAATGGGTTATAAATTCACAAACTATTTTTAGTTTTTTAGTTGTGAACATATGACCCTGCCTCAGAATTTATGTGTCGAATAACTAATCAGAACTTTAATCAGACTATGTGAAACAGGCCCTAAATGTAACAATGATAAAGTAGCTTTAAATAAAATCTTTTATTTAGCTTTCACTAGGTTATAAGATATTGTATCTTGCTGTGTAAGCTTTCAAATTGAATAAAATACTAAAAAATACTAAATTGGTAGACGTCCGCTTCCACTTGCGTGCACCACATGTAGCACTGTCCACCTCTACTGCACCATCCCACGGGGTTGGATTAAAAGACTTTTTGGGCCGGAGCATTGATGTCCATTCTCTCAAGATGAACCAGCTATCTCAGTCGTTGGCTTTTCACCTTTGTGGCTAGGTCGGTGTCTGATTAAGTCAATATCGTCAGCGTACGCGAGTTATTGGACGGACTTTTGAAAGGTTGTGCATCTAGTGCTGACGTGAGAGTTTTGCACTATTCTTTTAAGAACGATGTTGAAGAAGTCGCATGACAGCGCTTCGCCTTGTCTAAAGCCTATTTTGACATTAAAGGTGTCGGCGAAGTCTTTGACGGCCTTGATGGAGCAGCGTACATTCTCCATCGTCATCCTGCACAAACAGAAGAGCTTAAGAGGGATGCCAAAGCAAGACATAGCTCTGTATACAATACATATAGCTCGTCTCTATAGACGCAGTCATACGGTGCCTTGATATCGATGAAAAGGTGGTGGGTATAGATTTGAAACTCCTGGCTTTTTCCAAGATCTGCCGCAGTGCGAATATTTGGTCGATGGTGGACTTTCCTGGCCTGAAACCACACAGACACAGACCTATTAGGTTGTTGACGAATAGCTTCAGGTGTTCACAAAGCACGGCAGAGAAGATCTTGTATAGGTTAGGTTAGGTTGAAGTGGCTGCCAGTCGTGGAGACTGACACACTTAGACCATGAGTTGGTCCATTGTGATACCACATGAATCTAGGAAACCCTTTTCCTTACTCGGTGAACCATTTGGAGCTTCTTATGAAGCGTAATAGACTGCCAATGTCTAAGTTTCTCAGATCACTAGGATCATTGAAGTAGAACTCACCAAGGTGAAGTCTTCGTCTATGAGATAGAGCAGGGCACGTGCATAGAAGGTGAGGGATCGATTCTATCTCTTCCTCATCCATACAGCTTCTGCAAAAATCGTTAGCGAATACGCCAAGACGCGTTGCGTGCTTGCCTATGAGGCAGTGTCCGGTTATAACACCAATCATGGAGCTGATGTGCAATCTGCTTAGAGATATCAAACGCTTAGATCGTTTTAAATCCATTACTGGCCAGATTTGTTTTGTTGCCAAACAAGAGGTGATATCATTCCACCTAAGATTTGTTCTCTCTAAGGCATCTTGCTTCAGCAAAAGTTTACATGTAGCGATGGGTATACCTATTTCTGCCTTACTAGGTAGAAGAGGTAAAGTTGTACCATTTTTAGCGAGTTCATCGGCCTTACAATTACCTGGGATGTCCCTATGCCCCGGCACCCAACACAGGTGAATATTAAACTGTTGTGCCATCTCCAGCAGAGACGAACGGCAATTTAGGGCTGTTATAGAGTTAGTAGAGACCGATTCCAGGGATTTAATAGCTGCTTGACTATCCGAGAAGATGCGGATATCTGTAGTTGATATCACGTTTTCCTTCAGCCAAGATAAGGCTTCTTTAATCGCCATAAGTTCCGCCTGGAACACGCTACAATGATTAGGAAGACGGAATGAGAGACTTAATTTTAGTCTTTCTGAGTACACACCGCCACCCACCCCTTCATCAGTTTTCGATCCGTCCGTGTAGATATGAACCGATTCATCTTCCAAGAAAGCCATATCCTCCCAGAGGGTTCTAGAAGGAATGGTGACTTGAAAGTTTAAACCGAATTGTGGTTTTGGGATGGTGTAGTCAATGCGACTAGGTAGTGACCTGAATGAATTCAGAATGATGGAATGGCCAATATTATTGTTGTACCATTGTGAGGAAGCTTGTAGGCGTATGGCTGTATTTGCAGCCACCTGTTTGCTAAATATATCGAGGGGAGTCAGATATAGCAGAACGTCTAGAGCGGCAGAGGGTGTCGTGCGAAGCGCACCACTTATGCATAAACAAGCCGAGCGTTGTACTTTGTTTAGTCTGTCGCAGTTTACCGCTTTATCTAGAGCAGTCCACCATACTGCAACACCATATGTGAGAATCGGTCTAATCACCGATGTGTATAGCCAATGAGTAATACGAGGTTGAAGGCCCCATTTGTTCCCAACGGCTTTTTTGCATGAGAAGAGTGCTACTGTGGCCTTCTTGACTCTTTCTTGTATATTAGGTTTCCAACTTAACTTTTTGTCTAAAATAAGACCCAAATATTTTGCCTGATCAGTGAATGTTAATGGAACACCTTTAATAGAGGGAGGATCTACATGAGGGATTTTATATTTCCTTGAGAATAGAACAAGTTCTGTTTTATGAGGGTTGACGCCCAGACCACACCGGTCTGCCCAATTGGTTAGCCTATTTAAAGCATTTTGTAAGAGTTCTTTTAAAGTGGTAGGATGCTTTCCTGATACGGCAATAGCAACATCGTCCGCATAGGCAATCACTCTGTAACCCTCCTCTTCCAGGCATATTAGCAGCTCGTTTACCACCAAGTTCCATAGAAGGGGAGAAAGGACACCGCCTTGAGGCGTACCTCTACTAACAGACCTTCTAGCAGAATAGCTACCTAGTTTTGAGTTGATAACCCTGCTCGTCAGCATTTGGTTAATCAATTCTCCAAGCGAACCATCTACCTTCAGAGATGTCAGCGCAGATGCGATTGCAGATGCGTCGACATTGTTAAAAGCGCCTTCTATATCTAAGAAAGCAACCATGGTGTACTCTTTGTGATGGAGGGAATATTCAATGGTTCTTACTAAACTATGTAAGGCAGTTTCTACAGATTTCCCTTTGCAGTAAGCATGTTGACTCGTAGACAAAAGTCGCGTGTCAATGCATGATCGTATGTGGATATCAATCAATCGTTCAAAAGTTTTTAGAATGAATGATGATAGACTAATAGGTCTGAGATCCTTTGGGTTTACTTGGGAGCACTTTCCAGCTTTGGGTATGAACACAACCCTAACCTCTCTCCAAGACAGGGGGATGTAGACGAGTGCTAAGCAGCTAGTAAAAATAGACTCCAGAATTGGCAGAATTAAATCTTTATTCATCTGGAGTTCGGCTGGTATTATGCCATCTGGTCCCGCAGACTTGTAAGGCTGAAAGCTGTTGAGCGCCCATTGCAGTTTTTCCCTTGTAATCAGACCTTGTGGATAGCTTGGATTCATATCAAACCTATTACGGTCGAAGCTATTAATGTTTTGAGAGCTACCAGGGAAGTGAGTATCCAATAGCAAGTTAAGCGATTCTTCGCAGGAATTTGTCCATGAGCCATCAGCATTTTTTAAGCAGCTTGGCATTACTGGATTTGTAGAGAGAATTTTTCTTAGTCTAGATGCCTCTGAAGTTTCTTCTATTTTTCCACAGAAATTTCTCCAGGAGGATCTCTTTGACTTTCTCAATGCTTTCTTATACAGTTTGAGGGTTATTTTATAAGATTCCCAATCTGACACTGCACGAGTGCTTTTAGCTCGATTGAAACACTTGCGACAGTCTTTCCTGAGCGGTTCAAGCCCAGAATCCCACCAATGTGGTTTCTTTTTCCCCCTAACTAGAGTAAGTGGGCAGGATGTAGCCATAGATTTGTTGAGGGCTAATGTGAGATCATTGACCTTGCAGTCAAGTTCATAATTATTAGAAGGAGGATTTAAGAGATCTGGTTTTAATAGCCCCTGGAGTGTAATCCTATATTTGAGCCAGTCGGTTTTTCGAGGGTTTCGAAATTCTGCGCGGCAAGGATGTTCATCAATGAGACTGAATTGAATGTATCTGTGATCGGAGAACGAGTGTTCATCCGACACTTTCCAATTCGAGATCTTATGATGAATGGTGTCTGAGACAAGAGTAATATCTAATACTTCCTGTCGGTTTTTAGTGATGAAGGTAGGTTCATTACCCACATTACTTACAATAAGGTTAGTACTTAAAATAAAATCAAAAAGAGACTCACCTCTATTATTGATATCAGTACTTCCCCATACTGTATGATGGGAGTTCGCATCACTCCCAATGATGAGGCATATCTTCTGCCGTTCTGCATGAGCGATCAGTCTCTCCAGTGTATGACCGGGGAGAGGGCCGAGGTGGTCATGGCCCAGATACGCCGACACTAGCCAGTACGTCTCATTGGCCGTTTCGAGCCTTGCGGCGGTAATATCTCTATCGCTGAAATCAGGGAGTAAATATACATTAGTGCTACGCTTAACTAGTATACACGATCTAGGGTCACCTTTATCAGACGCATACAGTACGTAGTATCCAGGAGTCCTGAGTCCACTAACAATGGATTTAACAATCCACGGTTCCTGGATCAGGACAATATCCTCTCCATTCCTGGATAAACGGAGGAGGAGGGAGGCCGAAGCCTTAATGGAGTGTTGGAGATTAATCTGGACTAACTGCAGCATTTTGGCTACAATTAGGCAGATCAACCTCCACCACGGTTTCGTTGAGTTCCTCCGAAGATGAGCCCAAAAGCTCATCCTCACCCAAGGGAACAAGGTTG
Organism: Dasysyrphus tricinctus; assembly: GCA_963921185.1. Taxonomy (NCBI): domain Eukaryota; kingdom Metazoa; phylum Arthropoda; class Insecta; order Diptera; family Syrphidae; genus Dasysyrphus; species Dasysyrphus tricinctus. The sequence goes on from OY992530.1 coordinate 108,371,929, forward strand.
ATGAAGTCTTCGGTCTCCATATCGGTTAGACTGTCGACATTAGAAGAAGACTGTACCGTGATCGAGGATGACCTGGATTCCTCATCACCCATCGGTGGAAAGGTGATGGATGCACCAGGGTCCTCTACCACGGACACAGCTTCAGTGTTTAACAGAGGGACGCGTTCCGCGTCAACCTCGTCTTTTTTGTAAACCTTCAGCGAGATCGAATCGAACCCATACCGAATCATGCCTTTGGTCTGCGCTAAGGGGGCAAGGGAATCCTTATTGATCACGATAATCGCGCTTCTATAAAGACCCCTTACCTCCTCAAGCTTTGCGACTTTCCAGTCATGAGTCGGTAATGAGGGGTTGCTCAACTTGACTATCTGGAGTATTTCCTCCATGCAAGAAGGCTCAAGCTGCAAGCGTCGCTATAGGATCTGGATCCTCCGGAATGGAGAGTGCTGGCGTTATGCACTTTGGGACGCTTGGGCACCGGAACGGTTTCATCCAGAGACCTATTACGCTTCGACGTGGAGTCGTCGCTGGTCTGCGCATTCGCTAGAATGCTCTGGGCCCATTTGATCCTGGGGTCCTGCTCCGGCATCCCTTCGACCACCGGTTTATTACCGAGGGTCTTGAGGAGCCTAGCAGCTGACCGCCTGACCCTATAGCCGCCCTTCGACGGCCTATTTCGACGGCTCTCACGCGATGGTCTCGGGAGAGAGCCCACCCCAGCGGTAGGAGGACCGTTTTTCACAACCCTGGCACCACTAGGCCGGGCTCCCCCTCGAGACGTACTCGGGAGAGCTGCATTAACTCTGGTAGTGGTGGGATCGTTATTCACAACCCCCATCCCACTACTAAAATTAGGTATTACTACCACATCACTACTCTCACTGGGATTAGTATCAGATGAGGGGCCATGACATGCCACAGCCTCCCCACCGACACCAGCCCCAGGAGTAACAGCAAACAGCTTTGTCGCCGTACTGCTGCCCGGTTTAGAAGAGGAACCGGTCTTAAATTCTTTTTCTTCTTCTAAGTTTTTTTGTTTGTTTGTTTTGTTTTGTTTTGACATATAAATTTTGGACCCACGAGTATCGAATAAAGGGTGGTCACTCTACACAGGGATTCGTGTATGCAGAGAAGGCAAGCTGATCCGAAAAGTGCCAAAAATCGGATACTCCGTTAACGACTGGGCTAGTATTTTTAATTGGGCCCCCAGCCAGGCTGATCATCGGCACGGGTCGTATAACACCTTAGATCCAGCCCAATAGGAAAATTGGAGTGGGTGAGGAAGGGAAAATGATAAGAAAGAGTGACAGACAGCCATTCGCCGTACTGTCAAGGAAAGGATTAATGTGTTTAGGAAAACACGTCGAACAGCGATACGCCGTACCGACATGGAGGAAACCTCGATGAACAGCTTTTTCGCCGTGCCTCCGAGGGGGATAACGTTGGACAGCTATTCGCCGTGCCGACGAGGGACAAGGATGGACAAGGATTGGGAAGGTTTAGGAAGTGAAGCGCCCTTTGGTTTCAGGACTCATCTGGAGTTAAACTCGAGAATCTTTGACCTTACTCAGCTTCTACAACTCGACAAGTTCGACGCTCAGGTAGAAGAAGATCTTGTATAGGTGATATAAAAAAGACTGATGCCTCCGTATATGGTGCAGTCCAGAGGATCGCTTTCCTTGAGGATTGGGCAGACCATTTGGAGGTTCCATTCATCAGCCATGCTTTCCTCCGACCATATTTTATAGATGAGCTGGTCCAACTAAGCAATTCATCGCCAACCACTTTGAATATATCAGTTGTAAGGCCTTCAGCTCCACCAGCTTTATTGGACTTAAGTTAAGATAAAGGTATCTTTACTTCGTTGAGATCGGGTGAACGGAATCGTTGGCCTACGTCATCCAGGTTGAATGGTGCAATCTGCATGGTAGCGGAATTCGGTTCGTCATCGCCGTTATACAATTTGCAGAAATGATTTTTCCATATCCTCAGCACCGACTGCGATTCTACCACGATCATCCTTGCAACCTTCGGTTTGGACCTTGTAGTCCTGGGAGGTTCTTCTTCTTCTACTTCTGAACTCTATTCCTGCAATGGCATCCATTTCCTCGATGGCGCACCTCTCATGCTCTTTCTTTTTCCTTCTTAGATTCTTGTGCTCCTCTCTCCTCACTACTTTGCGTATGTCTGTTGTTTGGCTGCATGCACATGCCAGCATTTTTCATCGTACCAGGGGTTTCACTGTGGTGATCCTGCAAGGTCCAGCACATCAAATGCATCATCCCTGATGGCTTCCTGGCAGTTTTTCCACTGGTTCTTGAAGTTGGTCTATAGGACTATTGAAGAGGGCACGAGAGACAGGATAGGAAAAAACCTGATTTCTTGAGACTGTAGTTGTCCAACGTCGAACTTCCTCACAGTATTTAACTGTTTGGTATTGGTCTGGATATCCGAAGCAGTACTTTGGCTACAACAAGATAGTGGTCCGAGTTAACTTTGGCTCCTAGGAACGTTTGGATATCCTTGATACTAGAGGAGTGTCTTGCGCCGATTGCAATGTGTTGGATCTGGTTGGCGGTTGATTGACCAGTAATTCACCATGTCCCCTTGTGTATATCGCTGATTGGTTCCTTGATCGTTGATCCTCTAATGGCACGTTGGAAGCAGCCTATCATGTCGATATATCGTCCGTATACCATAGTGATTGGACGGATCTGTTGAAGATAGTGCCTTCTCTGTTAACGTCTGCCATATGCACTATCCATTCTGGAGAATCAGTCACATTCTGGCAAGGAGTACATCTCCCAGTACATTTGTTTGAAATAGTTCGCAAGAGATACTTTCCAGTTGCACATTTTCCTGTTTTTTGTCGATGATCTGCTTCTATCAAAAAAAGTGATGAATCCTGCAAAGAGCTTATGACAATGATTAAGTCCGTATTGTCTTAGTCTTTTGGATTTGGCAGAAAACTGAATGTCTTTTCATTTCTGCTAATTTCTGACACACTAACACGCATCACACAGGAATGATCACTTAACCCAAGTCCTAGTTGTCATGAGTTATAGCACCATCAATTTTTGTTTTTTCATTGTTTTCCTGAAATTTACCAGTAGCCCTATAGAACAAATAGTTAGTAAGAATCAGGTATTTGTTCAAGGAAAATGTTGTTGTTTTGTTTCCGCAGAAATCTTTTAAGACAGTGGCATTTAGTCCTTTTACTTTTAAGACATGCTTGAACTTCTCAGAATGTTTCGTTTTTATCTCTCAGCTTGCGAAGAAATAGCCGTAATAGTATTTCGTAGTTCTTAAAACTCGCAAAGATTTCTGGTTAAAACCTTTCCCACACTGCCAAAACCTTCTAGTTTCTTTAGTCCATTCATCTATGTTCCTTTCAGAATTTATTCCCAAGCAGAAAATCGTTCCCACAGCAGATTGGAACAAAAATTTCTTAAAACAAAAGTCTTCAAAGCAAATACCGAAAGTCTTTTGTCCAGAATGTCCAATATTCAACATTCTAAGGAAATTTCTATCGCATATACCTCAATAAATCAAAGCTAACGTAATCTCTTGCTTTAAATGTACCTATCTACAGACAAGACCACACAAATTCGCCCTTTGTCCTACTTTCGTGCTGCTTATGGCTATGTTCAAACTAAGTGTCCTCTCTGCTGCCTAATTTTTGTCCCGAATTCCACACCACCACTGACACACCACAAAATTCATTTATTTCTACATCCCATTTTGTTTAAGGAAAACGAGAAAAAAAACCACAATCCAAAGGCGTAACCCGGAATCAGAGCAACCAAAAATCCTATTCCTCACGATCTACCCAACGAAGACAAGAGTCAACAAAGTTTCTGCTGCTGCTGCTGCTGCAGCAGCACACATATCACACAACAATAACACCAACAACAACAATAACACAACGATCAGTATCACAGAGCAATAAATTTGCTTCACATTCATACCCGCACCCCACCAACTTAGCAACACAGCCTGCTCATGCCCACCCGCCCTGATGGCTAATACTCGTATACAGACCCAGTGAGTGTGTCGTATCTTTAAGATACTTTTTAGTTTGGACCAGGTGGTAGACCCCAAAAACGAAAGAAGGAAAAAGCTGATTTGGTATCCACATCTGTCCGCAATACCACGCGGAGTAAAAGTATCTATGCCGCTCAGACGCTAGAGCCTGGTCCGAAGTCCGGGCTATAATAAGCCACAACAAGCTTAGTTCGGTCGGTATCCAAGAAGTTCCTTGAGTATCTACCCCAAGTGAAGTTGCAACAACAAAAAGGAAACACAAAAAACAGCAAATCGTAGAAATAGTTGCACAATGCACAATTATGCATTGTGTGGCTATTTAAAGGAAAATAAAAGGCGCAGTTGTTTGTTATAAAGTTTGGTGGTGGTTCGCCTGGATTAATTCCACCCTCCTACCCGGCAACAGCGGCCACAGAGAGTGCCTCGGATCAGTGCAATAAATCCACTGATGATGGTGACGGTGAATTTGGTGCAAATTTAATCACAACTCGCTGCCAGTAAATCTCTGCACATGCCAAAGACACATTGCCAAGTCGAGTCGAATCAGTGTGGTTGTGGAGTTGGAGATGGTGTTAAATCTTTGAGTCGGATTGAGGAGGACGCCTCTAGAGCTGGAGGACAAAACTGCAGAAGTCCCATACAATCCTCTTGGCTACTGGCTACTAAACGTTGTAAACTGGGCTAACCCTCATGAAGAGAGTTAAGCGTTTCTTTTTTTTTGTTTGGTTTGGCAATGGCAATTGGTAAGGAATATTAATCAGATAAATGCCGTTCGTTGTTGTGCCTTGGAATAATAGGAATAACTGTAAATGATTTTCATGCAGCCATTTGAGACTGTGAGCCAGAGGGTTTCGCCAAAAGTACACGAAGAATTGAATATCACCAAGAAATGGTTTTGGATAAAATGGGATATGACACCTTTCGCAAGACAGCATTTGTGGGTCATTTGTTTATGATTACATGAATGGTTGCTTTTTGGTTGAGAAATAAACCAAAGGGAGGAGAGCGGGGAAGGGTTTGGATGGACTAAATTCAGATTGTTTTGGTTAATGGATCCGAAAGAGCATCACAGCACAGCGAGCAAATCAGCATGAAAAGGTTTTTAATATGCAAAATGTGATTGGAGGCTTTATTGCAGAACAGCTTTACATTTTGTTGGTATTTCTCATAATGCTCTTCATGCTAAGCTTTCTACTTATGCTTATGATTTATGTCATGATCTGAAATAGCGTCTGATGGGTTAGAAAGATCGCATAACAAAGAATGAAATCAAGGCATGGAAGTAGGTACATACATAAGTCCTTTGGAATCAGATTGACAAAAATAAATCAATTCTTCTTTGAACTACTCCTTGGTTAGTATACCCAATCAACCAAAACTGTGGAGGTACAACGTAACAGTTATACAACTTTGCCAAATTGAAAATACATCGCTATTTAAGTATTGTTCGTCCATATGGATTTGCCTTATGGAGAAGCGGAGCATTCTCATTATCTGATCCCAAGCGCCAACAATCAGTTCTATTTACCCAAACAGCCTCTACTAGTGGTTGCAAAATACAAGAAGTGGCTTCTTCGGGGGGATCTGCTTTCAGGAACTCTTCGAGTATACCGTCAAACGTCTTGTCCAGCTGTTTATTTGCTTTTAGAAGATGGATCACTGTGTTATCTCTGTACTTATTGGGCCTTTTGTCAATACCTTTGCATGATTTGTGTGCATTTTTGTAATTTTGAGCAGTGCTAAAAGTATTCCTTCCACACCTTCGCAGCTGATCTTCTTTAGTCACCAACAGGTTGCCATTCACATCAGATACAAGTAGGTTGTGCTACAACGTCTTCGGCGAATTTGTAAAGCTCCCGTTGAATGCATCTTTGAGGCTTGTTCTGCCTTATACTCGATATTTAAGATCAGTTTCCGATGAACAACACTTTCAGCATTGATTCTTGCTTTCTATATCCTTCAGCGTGTGATTTTGTCCCAGGTGTTTTTGAATATTCAGGAATCTTTAGTTTTCATCTGCTAAGGTACGTACTATTTTGGATCCGGTAACTATAAAAGCATTCTTCAAATAAAAAGACACATCTAATTGAACGTTAGACACTCCGTTGCGAATTGCAATGGCAACATTTTGGGGTACTTTTGGTATTGAGAGCTAGCTGGACCGTAGCCTTTTGTATTTTAAGCAAAACCAACAGAAGGTGAAGGTGGCGCTATAGTCTAGTTGGACCAGGATCTCAACCTACAAGCTTCTTCCAGCCGGGTCGGTCTCTAGCTAGTTGTTTCTAGTTTCACATGCAGGTTGGTTGATATTCTCTCCCACTTGCGTACGCCACTTGTTACGCTATCCTCCTCTAATGCGTTTGATTTCAGCAATGTTCACAAAGTCTCTAACTACCTCAAAATTATAGCAGTCTTTTGTGTATTGAAGTCGGTGTTGGGTGTCCTTTCTTGTTGACAGCATACACATATTTGGTCTTGCTTTCATTCACCGTCGTGGATCTCGTTGGCTTCCTCTTCAATAGTAACGAAAGCAGCACTAACATCACGCATAATTCTCGCGATTGTGTTAATATCGCATGCGTAAGCGAGTATTTGGAGGGACTTTGAAAGATTGTGCCTCTATTTTTGACGCGAGAGTTTGAGCCTGACTGTACGATTCGTTTTTTCGTTCGTTTTGTCTTTTGTTTTATTGACAGCTACGTACCTTCGTAATTACACACAACGAAAGAGAGTGGAAAATAGTTAGTAATAATAATTTAAAAAAATTTGAAATCACTTCTTGTTCAAACTTTTACGTTATTTAATTATGAAAAACAATTTTTAATCTCATTATTTAAAGCTTTTAAGAATTCCCCGCCTCTAATTACATATTATATCTCAAATCATAAACGTCAAAGTTCAACCAGAAAAAAACCTTAAAATCTTCATACGTACTTTCATTACTTCATTCCGCCTACATTTCTACACCCCTCACTCAATGTGTCCAAAAGACGAAACAAGAAACGAAATAAAAAACGAATCGTGTAATCAGGCTCTTCTGCACTATCCTCTCAAGAACACTGTTGAAGAAGTCGCATGACAGCGCGTCACCTTGCCTTAAAGGCAAGGCCATCAGCTCCAGCGGCTTTATTGGACAATTGGATTAAAGTTAAGATAAAGCAATCTTCACGCGATCGGGTGGACGGAATTGTTAGCCTACGTCGTTCAGCTTCAACGGTCCAATCTGCATGGCAGTGGAGTTCGGTTCGTCATCGCCATTATTCAATTTACAGAATTGATTTTTCTAAATCCTCGCACCTACTGCGATTCTACCACAATGTTCCCCTGATCATCTTTGCAGACTTTGGTTCGGGCCTTGTAACCTTGGTGGGTTCCTTTTACTTTTTTGGTGAAACAGAAGTTGGCAGCATAGGACTATTTAAAAGGGCCCTAGAGACTCGATAGAAAAGGACCTGGCGATTTTCTGTGACTTTAACCGTCCAGCGTCGAACTTCATCACTGTATTTTCCTGTTTTGGCTTTTGTCTGGATATCCGTAGTACCTATAGGCGGAGAACTCGTCCTTTGTATCATTATGTCTTTGGATAAAAGTCATATTAAAGAAAATAAAAATCGAGGAGGGATATACCCTCAAGAGTCGGCAGTAGTCACGGCTGCTGACGATGGCTTGGCCTCGAAAGAGAGTAAGTCGCCAGTAACACAAAATATCCAACAAAAACAAAATAAAAATGCCATAGACGGCAATCCTGTCTGTAGTAGTGGTGCTAATGAGGTTGATGATGTCATTTCTGAGAATCTCATGAACTTCCTTGACTTTGAGGTTGGGGCGACGAGGTATTGATGGCGTCAGACGAGGAGAATACACTCCTCCTAAATCTTTGGCCAAGATCCTGACATTTTGGGGTGACAATGCAACCTTTTCTCCCAAAAATCCCGGTTACAGTGTAACAGCCCAAGCCTGTGCGGATGGTTCAGGGTGTTTCAGCACTTAGCTGCATACCACCTCCGAAGGTCGAAGCCCGCATGGGCCAAACCCGATCAAGGAGAAACTGGTGAATCTTAAAAAAGCAGAACAAGGAAGGGAGACACTTGCAGTAGAATCTTTGGTAAAAGATGGGGTCCAAGCCCTAAGGCCAATCCTGACTTATGGATGTTTGGTTTGGTGACCGTTCTTGAATAAGGCAACCAATCTTCGAACCATGACTAAAATTCAAAGACTAGCATGTAGTGCCATTAGAACTATACCAACTGCAGCCCTGGAAACATTCCTCGCTCACTAGGACCACCCAATCATTTTACGAAAGAGATGGTGGCCAAAAGTGCTCTGCAACTTCAATAGTTCGATAACTGGAAAAAGGGCTTTTACGGTCATAGAACTAGTATGATTTTTAGTGACATTGAAATTCAGACACACTATACATCACCACACATTGATTTTAGTCCGGTAGCCCTAACAGATATTCCCACAAGGACACTCTGGACGGAAAACCGGGTCATAAACAGTAATCATGTTTCAAAACAAACGACGGGATAGGGTCAGGCATCGTTTCAGCTAACCCACCCTTAGATAGATCAGTAAAGCTTCCAGATTTCCGCAGGATCTTTTAAGCTGAAGTGCTCGCAATTTGTAAGGCTGCAAAGAGCCTTAACCCATGTGAATTAGTCAACAAAAATGTGAATTAGCCAACAAAAATATTGACATTTTTATTGATAGCCAGGCGGCAATCAAAGAGATTCCTTCAATTGTTACAAAGTCAAAACTGGTTGTGCGTTATTGTGATGCGTTGAAATTACTCAGTGCATCAAATACAGTTGCCCTTCGATGGGTCCCATGAAATCATGACCTTACCGAAACCTTTGATATCAAAAAAGGCTTTAGGCCAGGCGACGCGCTGTCATGTGACTTCTTCAACATCGTTCTTGAAAGAGTAGTGCAAAACTCTTACGTCAACACTAGAGGCACAATCTTTCAAAAGTCCGTTCAATAACTCGCTTATGCTGCTGACATTGACATAATCGGACGAACAAAGCGAGATGTCAGTGGTGCTTTCGTGAGTATTGAGAAGGAAGCCAAAAAGATGGGATTAACGTTGAATGTAAGCAAAACAAAATATATGCTGTCAACAAGAAAGGACACCCAACATCGACGTCTATAAACTCAGCAAACGATACCACTGCTGAGATCAAACGAAGATCTCGATCTTGTCTATCACTGTTTTTTTGGGCTAAGAAGGCAATTGAGAAGCAAAGCCCTCTCGAGCAACTAAACTGTCCCTGTATAAGACGCTTATCATCCCGGTCCTATTGTATGGTGCAGAGGCATGGACACTGTTAACGATGGATGAAAACGCGTAAGGCTGTTATGGGAGGAAAATTTTAAAGGTGATTTTTAGTCCCATCTGCATAGATGTGGAATGGAGGAGAAGATACAACAATGAACTGTATGTGCTGTACAGCGGCACCGCCCTAGCCACAAAAGTGAAAAGCCAACGACAGAGGTGGCTGGGTCACCTAGAGCAATGAACACCAAAATTATCCCTATTAGTTGGAATCCTTACAGGTCACAACACAATGGAAACCCACTTAAGCAGAATGGACATCGGCTCATCTGACTTGTGTAGAGGGTGTCAGGATGAAGAGGCAGAAGAGGACTCATTTCACTTCCCTGGTGGATTTTTATCAAGATAGGTTAGACCGTAAAATTGTTTCACTTTCCTCTCTTACTTCTAATTCTATTGATCATGTTGCAGACAAAATCTTAAATGTGATAAGATCATCCACTACCCTAAGCAGAGGCACTAATCAGACGATATTCAAATGTAAATGGGTTGATTATGAGTGTAGCAGACTCCGTAGTAAGGCATTTGCTTTTCTAAACTTGTATAGGAAATCAAACTCTGACTTTTTTAAATCTGCTTATTTAAAAGCAAACAAATTATATAAGCAAGTATGTCGAAATAAACAGCTAAACTACACAATAAACCTAGCTAAGAACTTAGAAAGATGTAGGGACTCGAAATCGTTTTGGTGTAATGTGGGGGTTCTAAGCGGGAGTAATCGCTTATCTGGCAGTTCACTTCAAGCCGAAATTCTAGGACCACACTTCCAGTCTTTATTGACAGGAAGCCGTGATTTACAAACGTTCCACTATGCCTTGCCCAACCTAATAGTCACTGAACTTGACTCACCAATGATTTTCGAGGATCGGAAATCGCTTTCTTCAATAAGGCCCCGGGCATTGATGGTATACCTGTGGAATTTTTCAAAAACTCTAGCTTGGAATTTAAGCAGTATCTGCTATCATTTTATAATTACTTGTTTGAGAATTCTTGCATCCCTCAAAGTTTTAATAAAGCTGTTATTATTTCCATTTTAAAAAAAGGAGATGCAAGTCTCCCTGAAAATTACAGAGGTATATCAATACCCAACTCCAGTAGGATGATTCTCGCTATAATTTTGTATATGAGACTTTCAAACTGGATAGAATCAAGTCAGCGTTTAAGCATGTTTCAAGCCGGTTTTCGTGCTGGATTCTCAACTGTGGATCACATCTTTGCATTGCCAAGCATTGCCTCTAAATACACTCAAAGAAAAAGAAAACTTTATGCTTGTTTTGTTGATTTCAAAGCAGCCTTTGACACTGTCAACCGGCAAGCTTTGATACACAAAATGGCTTCCCTTGGTATATCTAGAAAATTCTTGTCTTTATATGAAAAGTTTTTATGTGGAACCAATGCGACAGTTTGCGATGGTTCAGAGAAGTCAAACTGGTTTGAAACAACTGCAGGTGCTCCTCAGGGATGTATTTTGAGTCCAATATTCTTTGCCTTTTTCATTGACGACATTTGTGAAAGCTTGCCTGGGGGTGTCAGTATTTCAGAGATTTTGGTAAAAGTACTACTCTATGCGGATGACCTTGTCATGTTAGCCGATAATCCTTCTTCTCTTCAACTCCAAATTAACAGGCTTCAGAGGTACTGCAACACCTGGGATCTGAAGATTAATGCATTAAAGACCAAAATAATGGTGTTTGAAGCCCGGAAATGCAAGAGGTTAAGAAAAGAATGTTGGTTTTTGGATGGCGAACGCATAGAAGTGGTACAGGAATTCAAGTATCTGGGAGTGCTGATGTCCGCAAATACAAGTTTTGCAAAGCATGTTCAGGAAAAGAGTAAGGAAGCCAAAATTGCACTTAGCATTATGTGGCCAAGTTTCTTTGGAAACCTAAACGTTGATTTGGGTTCGAAGTATCGTGTTTTTGAAGCCACAATAAGATCTTGTATGTGTTATGGTGTTCAAGTATTTGATTTTACGTACTTTGAAGATTTTGAACTGATTCAAAGGTTTTTCTTCAAACGTCTATTTCGTTTACCTAATTCTATTCCAACTTACGCTATCCACGTTGAGTCAGGTATTACTCCCATTTACATAAGAAACTTGAAAGCAAATTCCGATTTTCTGATTAGAACTATGAAAAAACCCGGTGTAAGTCTCCACAAGTCTGTTATGACTAACCTTCTGCGTTCACAGTCTGCACCGTTCAAAGAATGGAGTTCGCTTGCGAGATCTCATGGACTTAGATTGGACCTAACAGAATCAAATGTGGACGAACAAATCTATCTTCAACATTTGAATCGGGCGTCTGCATCGACAACAAGAATTATATACAGAGATCTAAATCACCACCTCGAATCAGCTAACTACTTCAAAATCGAAATGCCTGTGAAAGCTATTAGCACTATTTTTAGAGCAAGAGTAGAAATCCTCAGTTTAAATTACATTCCGCATCGTTCAGACCTGCCAGTCTTATGCAACTTTTGTAACAGGTATACGAGCGTGATGATGTTTTTCATTGCCGTTTCTCCAATCTTGCAGGAGTTTCGAAGGCTTTATTTTCATCAAAGTGTCCTTTCTAGCTGATAGAAATTTTGAACGGATCGGCAGGGTGGACCAATCTCTACAAGTTTTGTGAAAATGCTCTTTACTATCGAAACAGTTTTTGAAACGCTCAAGCATTTTTAGTTTAACTTCAACCTGTTAATCTTATATTTAAATCAACTTATTTAATTTCTTATTTTTAAACCGCTGTAAATTTGCTAAACAATAAATGTATATCGCAATATCTAGCTAATTAATATTTTGCAATAAATAACTATCAGAACAATTGTTCTTTCTTAAATAATATATGCATCTACCAATTTTCTTTTTAAATTTAATTTTATATACACATGAAAAATGTCAATATCTGGCAGACGGCAACTTGCCATGTCCATAGATTCTTTGTAAACCTATCATTTGTAACGTTTTAGAAAATAAAGAAAATGTAATTAATTTAAATTAATTAATTGTTTCAAGTATTCAAGTAATTTGGCAGTCGTGATTAAATTCCTTCCCATTTTTTCTGACATTGCATTAATACCATGTGGGGAATTGTAAGAGGCACTTAGAGTAGGTCAATCCGGTTTTAAAACTACTTCCTAAAAATCTAATCTGAATCCTAGTGGTTCTCTCTCCCTTGTAGAGAATAAAAATTGATTTTCAATATTTAATTAATTTAAATAAAATTAACTGCAGCATTGCTTTCGAAAACCAAAGTAACTGGAACGCGCATTCAATTTATTTTCAAGAAAACAAACCGATTGACCTAGATTTTTTACAATTTAATCTAAAGTTGCGTTGTAGCCACCATATTCGACCAAAAACACATATAAACCATGCATGTTAAGTCCCTTGGTAGTACATTGGCAATTATTTAATCGGAGTCCTAACAAGCAACTGCAGCTATCAACATTAACTAGTAGGGGTACATTTACATTGCAGCTTAATCACAATATCAACATTCAACACACTTAACACTGCGCCGATGCAGTTTAAGCTTTGTACATAGGCTTAGCATAAGCGCATGCTGATTTAAAGATTCAAAAACCTCCGACAATGACAACATATGGTTGAAGACAAAAGACTAATGCCGCCAAACCGCCAAACTACCACCGCCAACCGACGAAAGACGACAACCGTTTTAGGCAGATTATTCCAAATCTAACACTAAACGATCCACTAGGGAGTAGCCATTAAGACCGTGTGTCCCACTTTGGCGCTTTGCAAACGCACATGAAACTTTTAAAACATTCTTCAATATGGTGGATTTGTGGATTTGCGGCGCTCTTGCGTTGGCATTGTTGATGTTGTCGTATGGTCGTCGCAGTCTTATAGTCTCTGTCGTTGTCATCGTTGCATTTTAACTTGTCGACCATAAACAATGTGTCGTTGCCATGTCTCAGCCTGGTAATAACACATAATAAGCATGTTCACGTGGTTCTTCGATATAATATGCCCACAGAAACACTGTGCTCCATGTTGGATCTGATCTTTCTCTCCCTTATTGAGATATTTCATCTGATGAAAATGTTACCATCTTCACCCGCACACCATCGCCTTCACCAATAAGCTTTAGCTTTTTCAAGACCCTGTGATTCACAAAAGATTAGGTTTTGTCGCAGAGATTTCCTCTTCGATAGCTCGATCTGCAATCATTGGTCGCCACCACCACCGCCCCACCAGCCATACTTCTTCAAAGTATCCATGCGATGATAATCGGTAGAAATATTCGTTTTTGTGTGTGTGTATTTCTGGCCAACGAGCACTATGTAGTGGGCATTTTTATTAATGAAGCCTCAAAGACATTAAGCATCCTTACAGCGACATTATTCTTTTTTGTTTTAACTGTGGAGAATGCCTTTTTATTTAAGCCTTCTTAGGGTACAGTAACGTTATTGGGTACTTCGCACGTTTTAAGCCACTTCCACTTGGGAAATTTCTGGATTATTGTTCTTAATATTTAAAGCATTGTATATCCAATCTATAGTATTCTCATGAAACACGATTTTGTAGGTAGACATTTGGTCGATAGGTTCGCTGTGATCGCCTTACCGAGATCCCTTAACAAAAATTAGTATGACATTTGGACGCATAGATGGCCACGAGCTTTTCTTCTTCATGAGAATACTATAGAATTTATATACAATGTTTAAAGTATAAAACTTTTGTACGATTTTTAAAAAAATATCCTCTGGCAGTGTTAACGTACTTTTCATTAAATAGTTTCCCACCGCTTATAGAAATTTTCCCTTGAAAATTGCCCTTTTGATATAAAAGTGAGGTTAGAAAGTGGGATATTGTAGAAATTTTGGATTTAAATAAAAACCCCAATGGGAACCGTTTATTTTTCGTTATTTGATCTAAAAATAGGGTCTTAGATTTTATAACAAAAAAAATAGGGTGCTACATAAACCATTCCAGCTAAACTGTGATTTTTCATAAAGCTGATGTTCACGCAGTTAAAATAAAAGGTCATCCGCGTACGAGGGATCCGGTGCAAAATATGGACAGCGAAGCTCATTTTTGCCTTTTGGGGCAGACAATGTTTATGTTATGGTTCGTGTGATGGCAACTGTTACGAGAATCAAGCCGATTGTGGCCATAGGTAGAGTATAAAGTCAGCGTAACGAAGCTACTCGTGCTGCTGTTACTGTTGCTGCTAATGCTGATGCAGCTTCTCAAAGTCTTATAGCCTTGTGTGATGATGCGGTGACGGTGGCAGCATAAATGCGGTCGAACATGCCATTGAAGATGCAATAATGCATCCCGACGACATCGACGTACAGAAAAGAGAAAAAAAAACATATACAACCATTCGAGCATAATATTTCTCTCGCCATGAGATTGGCCATTTCCAAGCGAATAAAGCTAGCTGTTGTGATGGTGATCGAAGTTTGGCGGCAAATTGCATGTTCTTCTGGACATTTTGATACCTACTTTTTTGTTTTTTAATTTTTCTTCTTCGTGACTGCACTTTTTGGTGCGAATTTGTGATCTAGAGCGAAAGTGATTATTTGAGCGATCCTTTAAGCAAGGAAGTGTATATTAACGGTGTCAATACGGAATGAATTGAATGTGATGTTTTTATGTGAGTGGTTATGGATAATATATAACCAGTTTCTTCCCCCAGGTGGCGTATTGAAGTTTACTTGTGGGTTAAATTTGCACTTCTTCGATTTAAGAGAATGCTTAACGGTGATGTAAGCACTACTTGTTGTAAGCTCACGGGAAATAATACAAAGTCAGTAAATTGTGGAATGGGGTTTGTATTATTTTTTTTTTATGAACTATGGATTTTATAGCCTAATGTGTTGAATTCTTCCGGATTGGTTGACAAAAAAATTCAAATGTCCAGTCCATTCATTGTGGACTTGTAGGTTGGGTAAGAGAAATATGTTTGACTAATCTAGACGCTTGTCATTTTCATCATACCGCACCCATTAATATTTCATGCCAATTATTTGGATGAAGACCAAGTTCCACCACCTAGTATAAAAAATGTAGTAGACTTAAGTATATAGAAGCTTAAACCAACAAGGCCGTTGGATCTGATGCTTTACCAGCGGAGCTCGTCAAGCAGTTGAAGGGTGCATGCACCACCTCATCAACCAATTTTGTGTGGAAGGTTAGGTAGAGAGACTTGTACGGTAATCAATGAATAGGGGAAACTTGTTGGCTTTGAAGTAAATAAGAACAAGACCAAATACATGCTACCAACAAAAGATCTGTCAACCGGTTGATAGCAACAACTTTGAAGTACAAAGTAAAGGAGTTCATATACCTTCCACCCAAGGAATTAAATTTTAGTGGCGATCCGACGAAGAACTACTCCATAGAAAAGTGGTGTTACTTCGGTGCTCGCTCTGCAAAACCCTTGTACTGACAGCCCTGCTTAATAGCGCCAACTGTTGGGTGATAAACAGGAAGGAAGAGCTGGGAAACTGGGCTCTTTTGAAAGAGGAATTCTTCGATGGATATTTGGTCATTGGTTATGTGTGCGAGGAGGGCAAATATTTACATGTTTCTATTTCATTTCGAACAGAGCAAGAGAGCTCTTGAGCTGTATCAAGATGTGGCTGTGTGTAAATTAAAACACTTCGATTACATTGGTTCGCCCACATTGAACGATCGGACAGTAACGCTCCACCCAACAAAGTCTTTGAATCCCGGCCATAACCTCCAGGTTGAAGAGAAGGAAAAATACCAAGTCATTGCGGATGCCAGAAGGCTTGGTCTAGACGACTGGATCTATGTCTGACCACCTTATTTTAATAAATTAATTGACCATTATTGTTAAGATATAGATGTCGTTTGATTTTGGTGCTCACGTGCACTATACGCTGGACTACCGTACCGAGTCAGACATTCCTCCGTCAGCGAGTATAAATATTTCCTTGGTGTTGTACTGACACAAGCACCAGAGGCCGGGTTGGTTCCGCACTCCAAGCCCCCTGTATGATTTTCCAAGATCCCAGATCCCATTTTCCGAGATAGTTTCACACAGGGGAAAAAATAAAAAAAAAATATTTGGAGGGCGTTGTAGCCACCCATTTCTACTGAACTTGAACTTGAAATTTTGCCGCTTGTAATAAATTAAAAGAAAATATTAGAAGATTTAAGGATGTTTACACGATGCGTGGCATCTGGCATCCACTTACTTTCTTCCATTTATAATGTGGAGGACTTCTGATTGTTGTAGTTAATGGGTTGCTTGAAAGGCCCTATGCTAGAAGAAAACGCTGGACTTGAAGGTTGATTTACATACTTAAATATCATAGAATCCTATTGATGCTGCCAGAAGATGTTTACCATTGATCTATAGCGCTTGCAATTGAATATGACAATCCTATTTTCATTTCGGAAGAAGTACTTACTGTAGGTATACGTAACGATGATTTTGCAAGTCCAAAATCCACTATCCGCATCAAACAGTGCCTTTTCCCCAAATGCACTTGGTACTGGTTGTATTTCGTGCTGATTAACTTACCTTACTTTAAGGTGGCGCTACAGTCCGGGGTGGACCAGGACCTCAACCAACAAGCTTCTCCCAGCCGGCTCGGTTTCTGGCTAGCTGTCTCCAGTTTCACATGTCAAGTTGGTTGAGGTCCTCTTCCACTTGCGGGTGCCACCTTTTACGGTGTCCACCTCTACTGCCACGGGAGTGGATTCAAAGACTTTCCGGGCAGGAGCATTGGTGTCCATTCGCTCTAGGTGACCCAGCCATCTCAGTCGTTGGCTTTTCACTTTTGTGGCAAGGGCGCTTCCGCTGTACAATCCGTACAGTTTGTTGTTGTATCTTCTTCTCCATTCCCCATCTATGCAGACGGGACCAAAAATCTACCCGAGAATTTTCCTCTCAAAACAGCCTAACGCAGGACGTCAGGACCGGGATGCTAAGTGTCTTCTATAGAGACAGTTTAATTGCTCGAGAGAGAGTTTTTCTTCTCAATTGCCTTCTTAGCCCAAAGAAACAGCGAATAGCAAGAGTAATTTTTTATTTGATCTCAGCACTGGTATCGTTCGCTGAGTTTATAGCGGATCCTAGGTAGACTAAGTCCTTGACCAACTCAAAATGAAAGCTGTCTATAGTGACGTTTTGTCCAAAGCGTCGGTCGCTGCCGGATTTCCTTCCTTGTTGACAGCATACATTTGACCTTGTCTTCATTCACCGTTAAACCCATCTTCTTGGCCTCCTTCGCAATACTCACAAAAGCACCACTTACATCTCGCTTTGTTCGTCCGATTATGTCAATGTCGTCAGCGTAAGTGAGTAATTGGACAGACTTTTGACGTGAGAGTTTTGCGTTATTCTTTCAAGGACAATGTTAAAGAAGTCGCATCGCATGACAGTGCGTCGCCTTGCCTTAAGCCTTTTTGGACATCGAGGCCAAAAGTGTCGGTGAGATCTTTGCCGATCTTGATGGAGTGCATTCTCAATCGTCATCCTGCACAAACGGACGAGTTTGGCAGGGATGCCAAAACCTGACATTGCTCTATATAGCTCGTCTATATAGATGCTGTCATACGCAGCCTTGAAATTGATGAAAAGGAAGTGGATATCGATTTGAAACTCCTGGGTGTTTTCCAAGATCTGCCGTAGTGCGAATATTTGGTCGATGGTCGACTTCCCAGGCCTAAAGCCACACTGATATGGATCTATCAGGTTGTTGACGAATGTCTTCTAGGCGATATTTAGGAGACTTATGCCTCTGTAGTTGGTGCAGTCCAGAGGATCGCCTTTCCTGAGGATCGGGCAAACGATGCTGGGTTCCATTCATCGGACGACCATATTTTGCATATGAGCTGGTGCATACTCCATACAATTCATAGCCAGCCGCTTTGAATAGCTCAGCCGCAAGGCCATCAACTCCAGCAGCTTTATTTGACTTATGATTAGATATAGCTATCTTTACTTCGTCGAAATCGGGTGGACGGAATCGTTGGCTTATACGTCATCTAGGTTGAATGGTGCAATCTGCATGGTAGCGGAGTTCGGTTCATCATCGCCGTTATACAATTTGCAGAAATGATTTTTCTGTATCCTACACTATACTCCCTTGATCATTCTTGCAGGCTTCGGTTCGGGCCTTGTAAACCTGGAAGGTTTTTTTCGCTTTATGGTAATACTTCCGAACTTCATTCCTGCAATGGCATCCCTCTATATCCTCGATTGTGCGCTTCTCATGCTCCTTCTTTTTCGTTCTCAGAAGCTTGTTTTCCTTTCTTCTCTTCTGCTCGTAGAGCTTGCGAGCAGCTCTATTCCTTCTATGCGGTGCCGCTTTGTATGCCTGTTGTCTGGCTGCATGTACTTGCCGGCATTCTTCGTCGAACCAGGGGTTTCACTGTGGTAGTCGTGCGAGGTCCAGCATTTGGAAGCATAGGAGAGACTCAATCGGGAAAGGATCTGGCGATTGCTTGCGACTGTAGTCGTCCGACGTTGAACTTCCTTAGAGTATTTCCTTGTGTTGGCTTTGGTCTGGATATTCGTAGCATTACCTTGGCTACAACGAGGTTTTGGTCCGAGTCGACGTTGGCCCCGCGGAACATTTAGACATCCTTGATACTGAAGGAGTGCTTTGCGTCGATCGCAATCGGGTCAATCCGGTTGGCGGTTGATTTACGAGGAATTCGCCATGTCTTCTTGTGTATATCGAGATGCGGGAACTGCGTACTAGCTACCACAATGTTTCGCCCCGCAGCAAAGTCAATTTGCCTGAGTTCGTTATCGAGGTGGTGTCGTGCAGGCTATATCTTCCGATTGTGCCACCAAAGGCGTCTAATTTGCTTAGCGTGGCATTAAAATCACCCAAGACAGTTTTAATGTCATATAGCTAGGGCATTGCTCATATGTCTTGTCCAGGAGCTCGTAGAACTCGTCCTTGGTGTAGTCATCTCTCTCCTCCTTTTGGGCATGCGCCTATACGAGACTAATTTTGGCGAATTTAGCCTTGATGTGAATTGTCGTGAGGCGCTCGTTCACATAGTTGAAACTCAAGACTTCTTGTATAAGTCTGCCTCTAGCGACGACCGACGAGTCCACATCCAAAGAGACTCTGCTCTTATTGTGGTCGGTAACAGTCACCGTAGTAGATGTTGCAGTCTTTCAGTTTTCTTTTGCCCGGCCCATCCCATCGCACTTCTTGGATGGCGGCTGCATGTGGTATATAGAGAGACAGAACATTCCGCATGCAGATCCGAAGTTCGTTGTCCTTATTTCGTTTGCTAGGTTCGTTAACAGTAAATCCGTCCATATCCCGAGGATTTATGTTTGCTCCGCAATTTAATTAATTTACGTGGCTGGGAAGTCACCCCGATGGTACGGTCCCCAACCTGGAGGACCATAGACCCTTACAATATAACTCCAAGGGCGGGGAGCCGGATTAACCGATCCTTATAGGCCTGAGCTTCGAATAATGTCGTTAGTAGCCCGTATAAGGCCTTATACTGTAGATAATGGCATGATCTAAAAATTTGCTACAAATACATTCCAATGGCGTTTATCGTTCAAAATGAGAAACCCTAATGTGCTTACCATAAAGGTACATGAATATACTTTCAATCATTATTTTTTCTAAGAAAAACTTAAAGATTCTTTTCTACTAGCATTTACCATAAATTTTGTATGCATCCTCCACTAACTTAAAGTGAAAATATTTATCAAAAAGGAAAATCCAATTATTATAAATCTATAAATCGACAGAGAGATACACATTGACTTGAAATCTTGATTAACTTTAACCAAATTTAAGATAAAAATGTATGTATTTTTGTATACATAATTGTATTTCTTGAATGTCATTAAAATAAAAATTCATTGACCTTCCACCATCATCACATTGATAAAATAAAAACTTCATCATTGATATTTTTAAACTATTAATCCTATAATCATTTATTCAAATCCATCAGCTCTAGATTGCCAGTGGGTTTTCTTGTTCTTTTGTAAAGTCTTAATTGATAAGGTGTCAAGCGGCAAGTTCAAACCATTAATTCACCAAAAAACATAAACACAAAAACTAATGACTTTAGTTGTTCATGTTCTGGACCCTAATGGAGAATTTAATCTGTCACTATGACTCCTCACACTATTTTCAAAAAATGTTTAAAGATTCATTTAACGACAAACATAAAAATGTAGTCTAGAATGAAAGAATGTATTATAGAGGGTGTCTTTTTAGCTTTGGTAGAACTTATTTTCAGACGGCAGTAAAAGCCACTTTGGTAAGGTAGTATGGAATCGTATTTTTAATTGTGTTTGTTTTAGAAAAAGTTTGAAATTTCAACACCCTCTATATTGAGCCGCCCCCTGTTGTGTCCATTACCACCAAACTAACATATTTCCAATCAGACGCATCTAAGTGGAAATTCCTTGTCCCGTCATGATTGCTCCATTTGAAAATGAAAATCATTTAAATTAACTTGTTTAATCTTTTGTCCTAAAAGATACGTCCGTCGTGTTTTTAATTTAAATCACACCACGAAGCGTTTGTCTATCACATCACAGTGGCACCTGTTGTTTTAGAATTAAGACTTAATTAAATCTCATTTCTATTCAAATATTTAGGTGCACAAAACCACGCTCATTTGATGTCCCCATAAACAAAGTCGATTGCATTAAGACAAAAACATGAAAGTTAAAACGTCCATCTTGTCGTGGTCCCCAGTTGGAGAAACTAATTTAATTGATTAAGGCATTTCTAGTGGATGATGAAGATGAAGAAGTGTCGGAATGTTTATGGTTCCTTGGCTGTCAGATGTCAAATCCACATTAAGATATCCACTATGGCATCTAAATGATCGTGAGAAGTTGTTGTGTTGTCTTTGCTTAGCTCTTTATAAGCATTGCCGCTCTGTGTCTAATATACAGTAAATCAAAAAATAAAGAAACGATGATCGTCAGAAAAAAAAAAAATATCGATCCGGCCTAGTTTTTTTCTCTTTTCTATTTTTGTATCTTAAAAACATTAAGATACTTTTTTCTTTTATTATTTTTTTTTTGATTTGGCAAGAGTTGCAAAATGCTACCGCTAACGCTGAAGTAGTCATCGTATTATATCGAGCAGATGCAGTTAGCTGCACGATGTTTGCCAATTTATAGCTGAGCAGTCACCCTAAGTAAGGATGATGATGTTGTTTTGTGATCCTAACAGAAGAGGGAGCTGCTTAAAGAGCTCAGATACTGGCAGTGGCAGTTACTACTATAGTAGCGGTGGCGGTATTCCATCGGTCACATGCAAGAACGGTGTTATTGTACGCTGCTACTGCCACCGCCACCGCTGCTGTTGCCGTTTGCCGACTTGGGCCAATTTGTTGCGTGCGCACATGGCCTTATTGCTTATAAGTAGAGTATAGGCGCACATACGTAGCGTAGGTACCTACAACTTGCTGATGTTACAACATAACTTGCAACAATTTCTGCTCCTGTCCTGCGTCTGTTTCTGGATTAGAAGGTTTTTAAATGATGTAACTACAGCAGAGGGTATACTTATAGACAGTGCTGTGAAAAAAATTATTATTATTTTTATTTTAGAAAATTATTTGTAGATAAAATCATTTCTTATTAATCTTTCGTTTTCATTGCACACTGCGAATTCTAGTTTTTTTTGTGTATAGTGTATTGCCAACCCTAAGGGTTACAAGGCCCCCGTTTCCTGACTCTGTTTCCTCTCCTCCCCTCTCTATCACCTTATCTTTTTTCACCACCTCTAGTTTCCTCATCCACTCTTCCCCCTTCCCCGTTCCGTCCATCATTTCCCTCATCCTTTCCCCTATTCATTTTCCTTCATCTTCGCCAGACCTGCATATTTCTATCACATAATCCAACGTCTCTTGTTCACCCTCACATATTCTGATGCACATTCTTTCCTCCTCCCGTTTCCAGTACCATTTTTATCTCACCTCATTCCCTAACCTGACTCTTGCAGTTCTCCCTGTTCTTTCTGTCTTCCATCCCGCTTTCAAATATGGTGGGATCCCTCCCAACTAACATTTCAGCTTCGGTTCGGCCTAACTGAATAGGCTTTCTGATTTCCTTAAGACATTTGTAAAATTTCGTTAAGCACACAAAGGAGAATATTATAGAACTTCTAAAATGATTTCGGAAAATCTTCTTGGAGGTCCCGTACGTAGATCTTTTAAAAGCTTCAAATTCTATAATAGTCCCTGTACGATCTATAAGAAGTTTTAACGAGCGCTATTCGAAATCTTAGTGAAATAAAGGTTTTGGCAGATAGCTTCAGAAATGCTTTTATAAAAGTAAACACGCCAGTGTTATAGAAATATGCATTTTCCATAAATGGGTCTTATAATACCTATTAGAAGCCGACAATCGACTCTTACAGAGGTTGTAGAAAAATGGGGAAAAAGAATAATTCTTTTTATTTGAAATTTCTTTGAAGTGATTCTTACCGCATTTAATCTTTGTTAAACCTGAAACTATTATATTTTTTTAATTATTTGTTAATTAATGAATTGGAAATAACACAAACATTTGCCTTACCTGTCTAGGAATCGAACACGGAAATCCTGCGTAATAGTCCATCACTCTATCCATTCAGCCATCTTAGATATAAATTGGAAGATGTAAAAACCTAAGCAGTATTTTCCTGTCTTACATGCCGGCTCCACTAGACATGAACGATGTCCAACATCCAAACCACAATCCAATCAGCAAACTGATTTGTATGGATATTTCACAGCACGGACATGGATTTTTGAGACTCCTTCGGTTTTTTTCAAAACATGTTCATAGCCCGACCATGGCTCATGCCAAGTAGAGCCGCCATGTTAATAACAAATTTGTACCCCGTTCACACGAAGAAACAAGATGTACAAATTTTTTTTTCAATTCGCTTGTTTATTATTGAAATTAAAATCTGAAGAGCTGAGGGGTTGATTTTAAATTAAATCGCCCATTGCCTAAGATTTTGATTTTTCAAAATTTCATCTTCGTCTTCGTTGAAAATATAAATCATTGAACTCGTGTGTGTTATTCCTCATAAAAGTTTCACCTCTCATGCTGGTACTGGGGTTCATATCTAAGTTGTGTATGAATATGTATTTTTAAAAGAAAATTATAAACAATGAAAAGAATGAAACAAATGTTGTTCTGGAGATATTTGATTTATCGATGAAAGATTTATTAAATCTGAACTTTCTTGCCGTCGTTGTCTTTCTGGACAACTCTCTGCTCTCTGGAGCATTAAGAAACGTCTCACCGCAAGGGATCTGGTGCAGGGAATTAACTTCACGGGAACTACCTTCACATGGGAATTAACTTCACTAGTGGGAATTAATTGCACTTTTTTGTGGGAATTAATTTCACTTTAATGTGCGTTTCTTTAAATCCAGATTCTTTAAATGCAAAAGAAACTTTGCATACACCCAGCCTCGCACCTACCCCAAATCCTTTAATGTGCCCAAGCAGGGGGGTTGCAGGGGGGCAACATGCCCCCCATACATAACTCAGTGTTTATTCGCCGTAATGCTTTGCCTTACATAAAAACAGTGCTAGCAGCAAGCATTACGGCGAATAAACAGTGAGGTATGTATGGGGGGGGGCATGCTACCCCCCTGCAACTCCCCTGCTTGGGCATATTATTGGATTTGGGGCAGGTGCGAGGCTGGGTGTATGCAAGTTTCTTTTGCTTTAAACAATCTGAATTTAAGGAAACACAATTTTACATTTTTTGTAATTTTTATCATATCATAGGTGGGAAATAACTTCACACAATTTCGGGATGAAATTATTTGCCACCTTCAGTGGGAAATTACTCCACAAAAAAAAGGTGAAATTAATTCCCTCTAGTGGTGAAGTAAATTCCCATGTGAAGGTAGTCCCGTGAAGTTAATTCCCTGCACCAAGGGATCTATAATAATTTCCCGACTTTTTATTTTTTTTTTTTTGCAGGAAGTAGACATATTAATACAAAAAATATTTCACAAATAAATTATTCAATAAACGTTTCGTTATCAAATCAATGACTTCATTAAAATGACTTTCACAGATTTGAGTCTCTTAAGCATAGACTGACACTTTCTAATATGGTGCCTTAATAAAATCTGAGAAGTCTCTGTGAAGTATTCGATAAGGCTTCCAGTAAATTGTAACCGAAACCTTTTGAAGACCAAGTGACAGGAACTTCAATTAAATTACTCCATACAAAGCTTATACAGTGACAGCTTCATGTTTCTACGTTAATGTTATTTACAGAGGTTTATCTAAAACAAAGACGATAGTCTTTATCAAGTTTTCAAACGATTTTAAAGAAGCAGTTATCGAAATCATGACTTCTATTAGAAAATTTATTTTTGATGAAAGCTTTATAGAAGCTTTATACATTTCCAGACTTAGGTTAGGTTAAATGGGGTGATGATACGAGAAGATCGCATCACCTCACTCGGATCTCAATGGATCCATTGTGCTCCCCTGAGTGTAGGTCGAGGTAGGTATAAGGCTGGGGAAGGATTATTGGAAGTTTAGGTATGGGGGGCCTCCCTGAACCATCCTGAGTTCTGAGCAAATTTAAGGATGTTTCTTAGTGGCAAAAACGAGACGTCGCCCAGTTCGTCGAAAAAGTATTCTCCGAGGGCTGACTTTCTAGTTCTGGCTAGGCTGGGGCATTCACAGAGGAAGTGAATTGAGCCCTCCTCTGCCTCTTCATCCTGACACCCTCTACATAAGTCAGATGAGCCGATGCCCATTCTGCTTAAGTGGGTTCCCATTGTGTTGTAACCTGTTAGGATTCCAACCAATAGGGATAGTTGAGGCCTGCTTAGCTTGAGTAAATACTCAGTTTTTTTCTTTGAAATATCCGGCCATAAGTTCCTCAAAATACGACAGGTATCAATTGTTGACCATCTGTCGTTGGTAACTTTGAGGAAATTCTGGCAAATTCTTCTTTTTTCTTGCTCTAGTGGCATAAGAACAGAGCAGTCGGTTTGGCTCGGATCAAGAGATGACCCGGTTTTGGCCAATTCATCTGCCATTTCGTTCCCCTATATGTCACGATGTCCTGGGACCCATCGAAGGGTGACTGTATTTGATTCCCTGAGTAATTTCAACTCATCGCGACAACGAGCAACCAGTTTTGACTTTGTCACAACTGAGGTAATGGCTTTGATTGCCGCCTGGCTATCAATAAAAATGTCAATATTTTTATGAACCAGCTCACACGTGTAAAGGCTCTTTGCAGCCTCAAAAACTGCGAGCACTTCCACTTGGAAGACACTGCAGAAATCTGGTAGCTTTATTGTTCTGTCTAAGGGTGGGTTAACTGAAAAGATGCCTGACCCTACCCCTTCGTTTGTTTTGGAGCCGTCCGTGAAGACCGAAACATGATTATTGTTTATGACCCGGTTTTCCGTCCAGAGTGTCCTTGTGGGAATATCTGTTAGGGCTACCGGATTAAAATCAATGTGCGGTAATGTGTAGTCTGTCTGAATGTTTATGTCGGTATATCTCATGATAGTTCTATTTTTTTTTTTTTTTTTTTTTTTTTTATAATAAGCGCGCACTAAAGGGGTTTTGAGTACCCTTAAAATGAATTAACACAGTGCGAGCGTTAGGAAAATAGGGAAGGATTCGAGAGGAGATACCGATGCACATTAGTTTTGTAGCTCTGAATATCAAAATGAGAGGGAAATACAGAGCCAGGTAAAGCATTCCACATTCGGGTAGTGCGACTAAGAAAAGAATCTCTATACTTGACAGTGCGTCCGAAATTGGGCTCAAGGGTAAATTGATGTGCATTCCTAGAAGTACGAGTATTACGGTGGAACTGCTTAAGGGGAGGAATGCAACTGGCTATTTCACTAGAACACTGTTTGTTAAAATACCGATAAAATAATGAAAGGCACGAAACATTGCGACCGTAAAGGCCCTTTCTCCAATTATTGCATTGTTGAAGTCGCAGAGCACTTTTGGCCGCCATCTCTTTCGTAAGAAGATCGAGTGGGGCTAGTGAGAGGAATGTTTCTAGGGCTGCAGTTGGTGTAGTTCTCATGGCAATGGTTGTGCCGATACATGCTAGTCTTTGAATTTTAGTCATGGTTCTAAGATTGGTTGCCTTATCCAAGGCTGGCCACCAAACCAAACATGCGTAAGTCAGGATTGGCCTTATTATGGCTGTGTACATCCACTGAACGGTTTTAGGGCTTGGACCCCATCCTTTACCGAAGATTCTACTGCAAGTATAGAAAGCTATTGATGCTTTCTTTTCTCTTTCTTTTATATATATATCCAGACTTGCAGCATATCAATATTTCTAAGCTAACAGAAACTGAAATGTTAGTTAGGCTTCTGTCCTTACTCCCTGGTATCCATTCACACTGTCTTCTCTTTCCTCTCTTCCCTTCATTTTTTCTCTCCCTCGTTCCCATTGTGACCCACTTCCCCGTCCATCTCTCTGTCTCTCTTTTATCTCCTCTAAACATTCCCTTACTTTTCCATCTGTTAATTTCTGTTCATAATTTTATGCCTTTTTCCCTGCACTTGTTAGTATCTTGTCTCTTTTTGTTTCCTCTCTTACCATATAGCCTGGACTGGAGTTTGCCATTCTACCCCTCCGTACCTCTCTTGCATCCTTTCAATTTCTCGTCTCTCTCGTCCCATCCCCATACTTCCACCCAGTATCCCATCATCATCCACACCAAGGTGTCTAAAAGCCACATCTTCCTCTCGCAATCCTTCTCGAAGTTCCTCCTTCCAATCCCCCATACCTCCTGCATGGCCACTACTGCCTTTTTTATTCTGTCACTTATGTGTGCTTCCTGCCCTCCATCCTTTTTGGACACATACCCTGGTATTAAAAAATTCTTTTACTTCTTCTTCCCCCTCCATCTCCAGTCTACTGTTGTGTTCCTGCCTTCTCCTTTCCTGATACTTTCTTCTTTCCCACGTTTACTTCCTGTCTTTTCCTCTCGAAGTACTTCTTTTCTTTTCTTTTCTTTTCTTTTCTTTTCTTTTCTTTTCTTTTCTTTTCTTTTCTTTTCTTTTCTTTTCTTTTCTTTTCTTTTCTTTTCTTTTCTTTAAGTGTCAATTCTCAATTTTTAATGCACATGGATTTGGCACCCCTTTTAACTAGCACCCGGGCACAGGCTGAGGTTTGCCCACCATAGATTTGTTGAAAATAATGCCCTCTAATAATGACTGCTCTGCACACTATCAGCTCTAAGTTGAGATTCAAGAAATCTTACTTACTTACTTACTTGGTGATGGCATTATAGTCTAGGCTAGGTGGACCAGGACCTCAACCAACAAGCTTCTTCTAGCCGGCTCGATCTCTAGCTAGCTGTCTTTAGTTTCACACACCAAGCTGGTTGAAGTATCTTGCACTTACGTGTGCCACCTGTAACAATGTTTTCACTTACTGCGTCGTTGTCCCACGGGGTTGGATTCAAAGACTTTCCTGGCCGGAACATTGATGGCCCTTTGCTCTAGGTGACTCAGCCACCTTAGGTTACATTTCCACCAAACGCTAATCTGAGATTTAATAAGATTAACCGCAAATTTCCTTTAAATTGAAATTAATCTTGTTAAATCTTCCTAGGACAAATACTTTTACAAGTCGAACTAACCTATTCCTGTATGACGCTGAAGGATTCATTTATGGCTGAATTCAGTTCTTCACAGAGGAAGCATTCTATCTCACTTCCTCTTTTGAGAAAAAATGAAACACCATTTGTATTTTAAAAGGGGCTGTCAAAGTAAATCTTTTTAAATCTTTAAATCGGTGGAAACACCAAATAGATTTATTAAATCTGAACTGAGATAATCCTTTGGTGGAAACATAGCATTAGTCATTGACTTTTCACTTTTGTGGCTGTGGCTAAAGTGTTCTCATCCATTGTTAGTAGTGTCCATGCCTCTGCACCATACATCTGGATTGGGATGATAAGTATCTTATACAGGAGTTGCTCGAGAGAGGGCTTTGCCCATCCCTTCAGGAAATTGGCAGGATAAATTCTTTGTTTGGTCTTAGGGCTGATTTCGTTCACTGAGTTGAAAACGGAGCCTGGAACAAATCCCTAAGAGCCATTTTACACATAGCCGGCAACCGGGTACCCGGGATCGGCAAACCGGTCGTTTGGTTAAGGATCTTATGGAAGCTCTCACACATGCCGGATCCGGTTCATTTGTTGAAAACCGATGCCGGCTAACCGGCTGCCGGGCATGTGTGAAATGGGCCTAACACTTCGAAATTAAAGCTGTCTTTAGTTAACACCTGGCGGTGTGCAGCACCACTGATAGCACGCTTTTGGCCGCAAGGCCATCAGCTCCTGCAGCCTTATTAGACTTAAGTTTAGATATAGCCATCTTCACTTCGTCGAAATCGTGTGGATAGAATTGTTGGTCTACGTTGTCCATGTTGGATGGTGCAATCTGCATGGCATCAGCGGAATTATTCGATTCGTCATAGCCGTTATAAAATTTGCAGAAATGATTTTGCTATATCCATAGCACTTACTGCGATTCGAGATTAAAGACATCACATGACAGTGAATCTCCTTGCCGTGTTTTCTAATGACTTATGATACAGCTGGATTAGTTTTTCCCTTTGAAGACAATGAAAACGTGATAAATTTGGAGTTCGTTGACCTTTTTTCAGGATTCGCTCAGTTTTAAGAGTTGCTCTTTGGTGCATATGCCGGTCCTGGGAGGGAAGTATACCCGACGACGCAACCTCCAAACCTGGAAGGCCACAATATATTTATGTTACACAGCACTGTTTATCTTTTTGTATAAGATGCAGTATTATATCTATTGGATATCTCATTAGATTATTAGTTATGGATCAAGTAATGCAGGAAAAATCGAAAATTTGTTGCTCTCTATGATGATGTTACGCTTGAGTTGCAATGATTAATGTCTCAATAGGAATGGATGCCATGCTGCCAATGTGATCTGGAAAAGTTTTTCGTGTTTAATTTGCAACGGTATAATCGGCTCGCATAGTGAGCAAATTGAAATAATGTTTTTCTTCAATCGGAGGAGGTTTTTTGCAGGAAAACATTTTTACAATACTCGTTGCTTATATAAAACAAGTATAATGAAGTCATTGTTGGGTTTTGAATATTGTATAAGATCTCTTGAATACTGGAACATTGATTATTGTATACAGAATATACTCATATCTATGAATATGAAGCTTGATATCGAAACATTTTTGTACTTATGGTGGGAATTTTTTAACTAAATCAATATTTCTTTGTGCTTAACACGTAGGACGTTACAATGTGAATATGTGTTGAATTTTGCGAGTTTTATAATTTATTGTTTATAGAATAATTATGAATCCAATGATCAAAAGGCAACAGCCGCTTTGTTTGACGTTTCATACAGCCAGGAACTTTCTAGTCTTAAAGTAATTTGTAAGAATGTGCACCTTTTTTCAGTGAGGGGTGAGTCTGGGGCAAACTATGTAGAACAGCCATGGCACCATGGAGAAGGAATTTGAATTATATTTTTCGGGGGTGCAGCCTCTTGCGAGGAAGTGACAAATCCTAAAAAATTCAGAAAAAATTCATCTCATCTTAGGCCTTACCATTAACTCAATTCGCACACAACTGTAAGGATCTACAACCTGTGTATGTACCCTTAATTTAACACTTAAGGGAAATGGTATCTAATATGGGATACAATAAAGTTGAATCCTTATCTATGTTATCTATCTATCTATCTATCTTTCTACTAAACTCTTGATCAGCGCAATAATCTAAGCATTTCGAGCTTAGTGAACCGACTTATGAATTTAAATATCTTTGATATGTTTTGACAAAAAAGAAAGACTTGAAAGACGAAAACTGACGAACTCATTCATATAATTTCATATTTTCTTCGATCAATGCAATCTCAGGATTCCATGAAGTTGATGGCTATGCTATGACAAATACTCGCTCAATAAACTTGACTTTAAAATATAAGAAAAAAATTATGGTGAAAAATTCGTCGAACAAGGTGTGTAGAAGAATGAAAAACACCATAATTATTCAGTTTCACATGCCAACGCATACCTGTCAAACGTAGTTATTTCCAAGCAGAAAGAAATTACGAATCCACAAACTCAAAATCTATACGAAAGCCTCCATTCATTAGCATTCCCATCCATAAACCTCTGCGCAATAAACGTCTTTTAAGTGCAACCATCCAAACAATTCGTCACACGCACGCAGTCAAGAAGAGTAATCCAAGGAAGAGCGATGATTATCCATGGTAAATAAATAATAAGCCAAATATCCTGTCGTGTGCACATTTATTCGCGCGCTCACATATATCCTGTCAAATTTGTTGCATTTCCTTCTCCTCTCTGTTAGTGTCTTCCTGCAATATTATAACAACGACAACGTGTCAACACCTTAAGCTTATTATAGAGTGTGTTGCAATAGTGGGCTTGTCTCATGCATAAAATTGCCATTCTTAAGCGCTGCGAATCCAAAAATTAAAAAAAAAAAAAATATTCGTCTTCAACACACCACCGCACCGCGTGCATTGATATGAAAAATTAAAAGTGCAAATTATGCGCGCAGCTGAATTCGTTTTCGTCGTATATATACTGAATGTGTCTGTGGATAATAGTCGTCTTCTGTCAGACGGCAAGACGACGCGACGCGACAACGCGTCTGCAAGTCGACAACGACTTCGACGACATGAAACAACGACAACATTAGTCAAACGTCAACGCGTGCAACCCAAACTTGGGGCTGGATGCACATGGCCTCCGGCCACCGATTTCCGACAGCGACAATGCGCATAATGAAACAACGCAACGCATATTCGCTATATACCCCTGTCTTCATCATGCCCCCGCGTTCCGCGTACAGATACATAAATTTCCAACAGTTACAGATTGTTCACGACACGCAAATTAATTCAAAAGAGAGAGAGAGAGATGCCGGGGCGTGGCTGTAATTGAATTGATTGCACAAATGGAGTTGGCTCTTAAATCATATTTCGTTTGCATTTTGCTTTGTTGCAGTGTTGCCATGAATCAAAAAATGTTTCATTTGATATGAGTCCATCAGAATGAACAAATAGAAAGATGAAATAAACAAAACTAAAGGGTTTCAGTGGGGTCATAAGGATTCTCAACTAATCTTTCGGGACTCTAATGTTTTTTCGTTGGGCGCCATTTTGGATTTATAACAAATCAGTTTGAATTGAAAAGCTCACTCATTTTCAACTCAAGATTCAATATACTTAGACAAAAATTGATGCAAATTGCATTTTCTACTTTTAAAAAAACGCGAATATATGAAAAAAGGGGCATGAAAACCTTGCTATATGTTTCAAAGAAAAAAAATATATGAGAAAAGTTAAAGAGTTAACTAAGTTACAAAAGTTTTGGTTTCATAGCTCATAAGGCAATTATGTAAGAAGACAATAGAAAAAAAAGTGGGGATGACCTTACTAGATTAGATACGATATCTCAACTTTAATATCGACTCCATAACATCGAGTTTTATGATCTCGACAAAAAAATATCGAAGAAAGACTTTTTAAAATATCGATTGTTAAAATGTCGACAGTGATCGATATTTTATCATCCAATATTTCAACAGTCGACATTTTAAAAGTTGAAATTTGTAACAGTTGACTTTTTAAAATTCGGGATGTTGATCAAATCATAGTTTAGGGAATGATGTTAACAAGCGACCGACAAAAAAAATATTAAAAATAATAAGTCAAACTGGTCGATTGGTTTAAATGGCGATTTATATCGACTTTTTTGTACGCGAAAAATACTGACAATTCGTTATAAGTCGATATTTTTCTCGACTTCATTCAGGCCAGTCGACTTTTTGTCAAGAGTCATGATTTCAAAATGTCGTTAGTTTAGTGAGTCGGTAAAATTAGCCAGGCGACATTTTTTTGTCGGTAATTCCTACGTTACCTGGGCTTACTTTGCTGTGCTCCGCGAAGAATAACCATATTCTCCTCGGAAAGATCGAAAAATACATCAAAGTTCCATTTCACTATTTAATTTTGCTAACTTAACAATTTGAGATATTAAGCATGTTCAGAAAAATAAAATCTCAGAAATCTCAGCAAATTTCGCCCTGTCACAAAGTGAGCAAGCGGATCCAATATTTTTGTCCCTTAGTAATTCCACAGTAAAACTGAGAAATTTTGCTGAAGAATCCTATTCACGAGATTGAGATTGCTGAGGTCTGAACGTGAACATGCCCTATAATTTAAAAGAAATCAATACAAAACAAGTGGTAAACCTTAATCCACGATCTGAGAATGCAAGGCTTTTTAAAGTATACTGTAGAACGCTGACATGGGCATAGTAACAGCCCTATTCTCCCCATCATCATTGATACCTCACAAGTCACTAGGAGTGGTGAAACTGATTTTGTGATTTTTTCGTATTCTCCCCCTAAAGTCACAATTTGTGGGAGTTTTAAAAACAACCGAAACTGTGATCTCCTCCAGAGCAGGTCACAACTCAAAATTCACTTGAGTTTCTAAAAATCAGTGAATTATATTCTTGCATTATGTTCATTCATATGTGGGTGTGTTGATTTAGTTCGTTACGATAACTTGTAGAGTTGTTGATGTGTGCACTCATCAGTCAAGTAGCTACCAAAAAAAAAATGCTGTGGTGAGTTTCGTTCTGACTATTAGGCGGAGAATACCAAAATGTTATCGAATCATAACAATCCTCACAAGGAGTAGTCACAAGAGCTTGTGACTTGTGATTCCTCACAAGGGGGAGAATCGGGCTTAAGTCTGCATATGTCTTAACTTCTTCATAAAGAAATAAAGTGGCTTTCCCGGGCAAAAGACTGGCGTGGCTTTACGAAATTAGGGCTGTAATCAGAAACTTCATAATTGTAGACAACTTTGTTTTGGGGTTTGGCGACAGGTGAGCTTTGGCCATTAAAAGTGGCGTATATAGCTGATATTTAAAAACAAAATGATTTGAGTGTATCAGTTCAGGGAAATAACTGTTTCCGATGCTTAGTAGTAGAAGCATTTAAAATGAAAGTCGAGTTTTGGGCTTAATTGATATATATAGCTTCCCTATGGTCTACTAATTTAAATTCCCGACTATATTTTAAAGTTTCATATGCACATGCTACGTTTGCTCGACAGCTTCCATTGCTATTTCCCGGAAGAATACCACTCAAATATATTAAGGAAAACAAGGTTTCAAACCCATACTTAGCTGCATTGGAAAAGTCAGCTTCCCTTACAGTTAAATCGTTGCAGTTTGAGTGTTTTTTATTGATTTGAAATCAGATTCAATAAGATGAACATTTTGACACGAAAAAATCTTTCTCAGAATTTTGGTATTTGAATTCTAAAGCCGTTTGTAACAACATTCACTACATATGCGAATCAGAAATCCCTGCCTACGTTGGGACCAAAACAAAACAGTATGTAGATCCCTTCACGACGCAAAGCCAGATATTTAGTTGCAGTTGTCACCAACTAAACCAGATAAACGTGCATAATTCGTCGAAGATTCAGAACGGCTTTGAGTTTCTTTGTTGTTCGTGTTCGGTGTTACCATTTACACCTTCCTTGTTCAGCGTGCAACAACGAACAACGTACACGGACGATAAAACCGAATATCTAAACGCAGCCTTACGCAGAAAAGGTTGGTACACTGTTATCACTAGAAATAACGTTATCGTTGCAATATTTACATATACTGTGCATACACGCAAGGAAGTGCTCCGCGAGGAATTTTTCGCCTGACTATTTCTCCGCGACTAAAAAAAGATTGGGAGCCGCTGCTCTATATATACTGATGCCTTTGTAGTTGGTGCAGTCCAGGGGATCAGACTGATTGGATTGAAATGGAATTGAATTGAATTGAATTGAATTGAACTGAATTGAATTGAATTTAATGAAATTGAATTGAATTGAATTGAATTGAATTGAATTGAATTGAATTGAATTGAATTGAATTGAATTGAATTGAATTGAATTGAATTGAATTGAATTGAATTGAATTTAATTAGGATCAAGAAAGTTTACTAAAAAAAAAAGTAGCCAGGTTATAACGGGTGATTTTTTAGCTGGTTTGGTTTTGGCAACACTGGTTTTGACAGCTGACGTGTGTTTAGTACCTTGTGTCACTGTCAAACAGCTTCAGTTTGGTTTGCAATTTAACCATGGATCGTCTTACAAATGAACAACGCTTGCAAATTATTGAATTTTACTATCAAAATTCGTGCTCGGTTCGATCCGCTTTTTTATCGAAAAATTGTGTTCAGCGATGAGGCTCATTTTTGGTTGAATGGGTACGTAAATAAGCATAACTGCCGCATTTGGAGTAAAGATCAGCCAGAAGCATTGCATCAGCTACCAATGCATCCCGAAAAAGCCACTGTTTGGTGCGGTTTATGGGCCGGCGGCATTATTGGGCCATATTTCTTCAAAGATGATGCGAATCGCAGCGTTACTGTCAATGGTGAACGCTACCGAGCGATGATAACAAACTTTTTTTTGGCCGAAATGGAAGTTCTTGACTTGCATGATATGTGGTTTCAACAAGACGGTGCCACATGCCACACAGCACGCGAAACAATGGCGCAATTGCGAGGCGAGTTTGGTGAACAGTTAATTTCACGTTTCGGGCCGGTCAATTGGCCGCCTAGATCGTGCGATTTGACACCATTAGATTATTTTTTGTGGGGGTATGTCAAGGCTAATGTCTATAGGGACAAGCCCGCTTCGATTGACGCACTGGAAGCCAACATCCATGCATTCATTCGTGAGATACCGGCCGATATGTGTGAAAGAGTATGCCAAAATTGGACTCAGCGGATGGGCTACCTGAGACGCAGCCGCGGTCAACATTTGCATGAAATTATCTTTAAACATTAAATTGCAAGGTTCAAACTATCGATTCAAATAAATATTTCATTCATTTTTTCGAATTTTTTGTGTTTTTTTTAAAAAAAAAGTTCTAAACCTCTTAAAAAATCACCCGTTACTTGCATAGATAGCTTTAATAGGCTTTCTGGAACTAACATGTACAAATCTGAACAATTTCAGACAAGTTGATTGAACAATATTTTCAATGAGACTTACTTCTTATTTCTTAATTCAATTATCCTATTTTTAAATTTAGTCAAAAAATATCGATCCTCCATGATCAAAGTTCAAGAAAATTAAATTTTCTACCACTTTTGTTATATACATTTTCATTGCCAAGTTTCAAAAGAGTTATAATAAAACCAAATTTTCTTTAAGTTGAAAATGACGCCCAACACAAATCGGCCTATTTCCAAAAAATATAAGTTTTGATTCCTTGCGATTCCCTCAAACGATTGTTAAAAAAACCAACAAAGCCATTCTCTAATTTTTTGTTTTTTTTTTTAAATGTAGTTTGGTACATTCCAACTAGGCCTTATCAAAAAATAAAAATAGTTTCCTAAATTCCGTAAAAAAAATTGAAAATACATTTTTCATTCAAAGCTTGTTTCAAAGTTTTTCGGCTTAAAGATTACTGTCCCGAAATTTAAATTTTGGTACTGATTTGTCTTCAGCTAGATTCTAATTGCCATTTTAAAATAATTAATCTTGAAATAATTTTGAAGTTCTAAAGCTAGACTAATAGTTCTGAAACCTAAAGCTTAACTTTGGCAGTTAATTTTTTTCCTGAAGGCTGGTAACACTGTCATGGTGTACTTCAAGGTGCAGTGGCATACCACAAGACTGACATTGCGGTGCTGAATTTTTATTCTTCATTCATATATGGGAATGAAAATCATCAATTGCGTGAGTCCCAGGGGGCTAATAATATTGGCGAAGGGATTTTTACTTGGTTTCAACTGCCACCGACCGATCTCATGGCTATTTGCAATTATATTTATTTTATTAAAGTAACCTACATATACTATAGACATGTGGGCAAGAATAAGTACACTCTTATAGGGTGGAGCACATAGATTCCAGAACTTACATTTATGTATTTTTTATTTGATATTTTAAATTGACTTGACACAGCCGCACCTCTAACTCTGGTTATTTATTTTTTATTGACTGCCACTTCGGACTTATACGAGTTGCAATTGTTTATGGAAATTTAAATAGGATTTGATAAAAATGTAAAAAAACTGGAGTAGTCATAATTAAGTGAGTAAAGTTAATGTTGACAAGGAAAGAAATAGCATTTATTATGTAGATGTAGATCAAAATGATACTGTCATGTTTTTACAAATTGAAAAATGAAAAACAGAAATTATTCTTAAATTCATTTGCAAAATTGTCAGAATTGAGTTGCAGACAATTTGTTAAGATTGAAATTAATTACTCTGCTCAATCCGTTTTAGTTTGTTCTACATTTTCAATTGTTCTATTCTTTTTTAATGCAAAAAGAAGGAGACAAAAATGTCTTTAAGCTGTTGAGAACTGCCACGTCTCCTTTATCAGACATCTAGAGTTTTGATTTTCTAGCTTCTGGACAAACAATGCTGAAGTTCTATTCACTAAACATGCCTTTTTTTGACCGTATTTTGGTAATTGCCTGGACATTTTCAAACTTCGAAGCCACTTGAACGAAGAGCAAGTTCGTGAGACTCAGTCGTGGATTATAAGATGAATATTATGCACCCAACATTTAAAGTATCGCTTTGCAACCAGCTCTTTTGTTCATATTAATGGCAAAATTCATTTTTAAACTTACTCAAAACAAAAGAGTTGATGTACAAACTTGATAGATTTTTCGATGTATGAATTCGATGATTTTTTCTGTAGATATAATAAAACCTGTTTCGGTCGTAAATATTATCAAGAAATATTTAACAATTATTGCTTTTGTAGACAAAAATGTGATGATCAGGGTCCCACACTGATGCATGATCAGGACCACTTAATTTTATTTATTTTTCATTCCAATTAAGTGCGAAACAAATAAACAATCATTATCATTCCAAAGTCAAATCTTTGCGGCCTTCAAATACCAGAATCTCTTTTTTTCCTCAAAAATATTTATTCAAATAAAAGAAGAAAAAAAAAATACAAACAGAAAAAAAAATGACAGATAAATAATCACTTCAACGCACACACAACTTGGTTTTGGTTAGATATGTACACTGTACACATACCCTCCGCTTAAAATAACAAACTTGCAATGTCTATTTCTAATCTCGTTCTGTCGGCATTTTAGAAATTTATTTACTTATAGCACACCAAAAAGACCACAAACCAATCTAAATCACGTACGTTTGTACACATCCAATCGGAAATTAATTAAAAGTCAAGTTCTCACTATTATGGACCTTAGGTATTCTCGAACCGCAAATATGTGTGTACGCTTTAGTTTACACATAGCGCGACTGACGATGACAGCGAAGTTGCGCGTTGTTATGTGAAACAGGAGTAGTAGCTTTATGTTGTAGATATTTGTATAGCAAGATATAGAGGGCTTCTAGTTATCCAGCCAGTTCAGACTTCTGCTAATGGATTTTTAACTTAAATATTCTGGCAGATGCTACTTTACTCACATTCAATAACCCTTTTTGCAGATATGCGAAAGTAACTTAACAGGCTTTTGCAAAAAAAAGATAAACACACAGAAAAATATATTTCTTTTTTTTTTAGTGAGCTACTTTGTTGATTTATTTTCGTATAATTTAGTACTAAACTGAACTTGGAATATTTAAGAAAATTTTCGAATGGTTAGTCATTTGCCTTATATAATTATATTGTTTTTTGACATAGTATACAGTCAGCATCACCTGATGAACGACACTTTTTATTTTTTACAATATTTTTCTAAAGAAGTAGAGTGAAATCTGAAAGTACAAACAAAAATTTAAAGAACAAAAAAAAAAATTGAATAAAAGACATGTATTTTGTATCCATCTTAAAAACTTAAATTGGGAGTTAAAGCATAGTACGCAGCTGAAGTGAAACGAAAATTCTCATACAGAAATTGACACAACGAAATCGTAAACGAAACATTTCGTAGTGATTTTTGTAATGTTGTACGCAGTTCGACAGTGAAATGTCAATAAAACTGAAAATCCTAGCAGATACTCGAACCAAGTCTCCACTTATTTTTCGTATACTGTTCGGAACATTATTTCAGACGAAAATTTGACAGTTTGTTATATTTTGCTGTTGAATTTTATTTAAAAATGAAAATGGAAGAAAATACCGTCGAAACGAACTGCAGAACACAATTATTTGGAACCCTTAGCACCACAACGGACGACACGAAAACAAAAAAAAAACAAGAATTCACATCAGACGAGAAAATAAATTGACTTAAGATTTTAAAATGTTTTATTTTTGTATTTATTTTGACATCTTTCTGATAAAACTCTCCATATTTTTTTTCGCAATCACTTCGTTTCTGATTTCGTTCTCGAGTTGGAGACACCAGAAAATTTTCGTTTCACTTCAGCTGCGTACTAGGCTTAAGAAAGAAAAATTCTTCTGTTTGAAAAACGAGTGAGAGACTGAGATCCAACTGAAATGAGACTTAAACAAGACTGAGATGAGACTGAGACGAGACTGAGAAGAGGCTAAGACGAGACTAGGCCGAGACTGAGACGAGACTGAGGCGAGACTGAGGCGAGACTGAGACGAGACTGAGACGAGACTGAGACGAGACTGAGACGAGACTGAGACGAGACTGAGACGAGACTAAGATGAGACTGAGACGAGATTGAGACGAGACTGAGACGAGACTGAGACGAGACTGAGACGAGACTGAGACGAGACTGATACAAGAATGAGAAGAGACTGAGACAAGACTGAGATTGATTTCTACAGGGAACTCGACGCTGAAAAATTTAAATAAAAAAAGCACCTGCAAATTTTAGTAATAAAAGGCGCTTGGAAGTAAATACTGATAAATCAAAAGTGATGGTATTCCAGAACGGAGCAGGAAGAACTTCTTGAGAAGAACAATGGAGATATGGCGAAACCGAGTTGGAAGTAGTGAAGGAGTACCCTTACCTGGGAATGACGATAACATATAATTTAAATATGGAAAAACATCTCAAAGCTAAGGCTGACGTAGCCAAGACAGCAATTTGTGCAAATTGGAAAAAAATATTCAACAACAAGTTAATTTCAACAAATGCTAAATTTGAAGTTTTTAATGCAACTGCTAAAGCTATTCTTTTTTACGGAGCACAAACCTGGGGCATTAAGAAATTTGAGATAGTGGAGAGCTTGTTACGATTTTTCTTAAGGAAAATTTTTCTTTTGCGATGAATACTCCCGAATACATGTACCTATTACTTGGAAACGGGACTTCCTACGCTCTTCGTTGCTACTCTGAAGTTAAATGCTGATTACTTGGTACGAGTAATAAGGATGCAGGATACAAGATTGCCAAAGCTCGTGTTTATGCATGCCGTACGTCGAAAATCATTGTTTTACAAAGATTGGGTCGATCATACAGCTAATTGTGGATGGAGGCTAGATTTAGTCGATGCTGATGCAGCATCGCTCTTTATGAAGTAATTCAGAGCATCGATGAAAACGAAAGATATTCATTCATAGAGCAGGCAAGGTCGTCAAGAGCAAAAACAATATATGCCAATCTTAATTACAATTTAAATGAGAAAAATTACGTCAGAAAAAACTATTCGAGAAAAATGATAAGCAGTATTTTCAAAGCAAGGGGAGAACGGTTAAAACTTAACTATATGCCGCATAGGAACGATTTGGAAGGTATTTGCTCGCTGTGCAACATGAGGGTAATGGAGAACATTTACCATTTCATCGCGATATGTCCAATGTTGATGGAGTTAAGGCGAGTTTTCTACGAGAAGAATCACCTCCAGGAAGAAGACATTAAAATAATTTTAAATGGAGAAGACTGGTTTCGTCTATATGAATTCACTTCAGAAGCTATATGTCCTACGGAAGCAGAATAATTATGGAGCATTTTTAAACTTGCATTAAGTTTATTGAATTAATTTTAAAAGCTTTTTAATTAAAAAAAACATTTATTTATATTCCGTTTTAACTAAACTAAAAGTTGCACAAAAAAAAAATGTATTATTATATTCCGTTTTAGCTAAACTAAAAGCCATTTGTTTTAACTAAACTAAAAGTTGCCATTTAAAAAGTCCATTCCAAAACCATGTATAGAATAAGACATAATCCATGTTTGTACTCATAAAATTTACAATTATTATTAGCGTATAAATACTATATAAACACCAAACTTAAAGTATAGCCACTCGGGCAGACGGCAGCAATGCCATGCCCTACTTTATTCAATTAAGGTGCTACAAATGTAAGACTATTTTAACAAATGAATAAAACTATCTATCTATCTATCTATCTAGTAATAAAAGGAAATATAAACTTCTTGGAGCGAAAGTGAAAAAAAAAATAGTTCGAATTAATTTAAAATTGATTTAAAAGACGAAATTATGATTTTACACTAGTCCTAAAAATTAAAGGAACAAATTTGTTTTCAATTTTTGTTGGTTTTTTTGAAGAGCTGTATCTTTTTACCGTTACTGCGCTATTGCAAGAAATGACACGGGATACATAAATCATTTTTTTTTTTTTGGAAGGTCCGCATTTTTATGGATAATTTTTTTGAGTCAATCAAATGTAATGGCCAGATATTTTGTTTATTCAGCTTCAATTCAATTTTTCTGTCGTACAATTTTTTTGCCTGGTTTATCTGACTTAGAATGAAAAAAATACCTTTGGCTTCGATTACCTATATCTCAGCAAAAAATTAGAAATTATTTTTTTTACCCTTCGCCGTTAGTTTTAAAAAAGTACTAAAACGCGACTTTTTGTGGTCTTTCGGTTCATCTTTTGTTTCTTTGCAAATTTCGATTGCATGACTTGCCATGCAATGAATTGTATGCAGATTTGTAGATATTTTTTTGCATTAACATTCCTTTCAATTCAAATAGATTCACTGAACCGCTTTTCTTGGCCAAATTTTCAGTCTTACATACCAATTAAAGGAGCAAATTGAGTCGTTCCTAAACATTGTGTAGTCGCAAGAAATCTTATATATTTTTTTTATTTACAAAATGTACTTTCTATTTAATTTCAAGTCAAAAAAGCACCTAACCAATGCAAAACCAACACAATTTGTTCCTTTAATTGGTGTGAAAGAATTTGAAAATTTGGTGAAGAAAAACAGTTCGGTGAATCAATTTGAAAATTTACAGCAATGTAGAAGCTATAAAAGTCTACAAATCTGCATACTAACGCAAGTCATGTAATCAAAATTTACAAAGAGACACAAAATTTACCGAAAGGCTACAAAAAGTCGTTTTTAGTACTTTTTTAAACTAACGGTGATGGGTAAAAAATCAAAAAAATCTTGTTAAACCTTTACTCAAATCTCCAGACCTATCCTTGAATTTTGTATGACGTCATTAGTTGCTGAGATATTGGTCATCTGGCAGAGGGCAACTTGCCATGTCCATAGATTCTTTGAAAACCTATAATTTGTAACGTTTTAAAAAATAAAGAAAATTTTATAATATAATTAATAATATTGGTCATCAAAGCCAAAAGTATCTTTTTGTATTCAGTCAGATGCAAACAAAAATTGAACGAAAAAAAAAATCGTATTGAAGCTGAATAAATAAGGTATCTGACCATAATATTTGATTGACTCAAAAAAAATTATCCATAAAAATGCGGACCTTTAAAAAAAAAGATTTTTGTATCCGGTGTCATTTGCAATAACAGTACTTAAAAAACAATTTCAGACAAGTCTTCAAACAAAACTTATAACGCTGTAGAATGATTTTTTGTTTCAACTCAATACAACCGCTCATCACAAAGATGCAGCTCTTCAGAAAACACCAACAAAAAAATGTGATTCTTTATTTTTTTGAGAATTGTAGATTAATTTGTAATTTATTTGGAAAAACTGTAAAAATAGTTGTAAAACCCTAGTTTTTTTAAGAAAACAAAATGGAACAAGGAATTTGAATGACATGGGCCGTTTTCGCTCCGTCCCGGATAGAAATAGAAAATTACAAGGGTCACGGGTACTGATTTTTCGGAATTTCAACGGAGTCAATGGCAAACAGAAAAAAATTTCAAATGAGTTCAATAACTCGAAAAATAAACGACAAAATTCTTAACACAAAAATTCTTGTTAGAAAAAAAGATGTTTGCTTTCCAATGACTGATGGTGGCAATTTCCTCCAATAATCATATACGAGTTTTTTGCAGCTCCTTTTAGCAGGTTTTCCACAAATCCAATTTTTGACTTTTCAAATTTTTCTCACTCGGCATTTCTTTTCCTTTTTTTCGTCTCCTTTTCTTCACGTCAAAATTGAATTTCTGGTTTTTTGAATATCACAGAAGAAGTGATTTTTCTGGACGGCTTGTTTTTTTTTTCTTGGCTCCTCAGTATTTTCAGCCAATTAGCAACAGTGATTTTCGGTCACGTCTCAGGTCATCTTTCAGCTACTCTCCACCATATTTACTCGAGAGAGCTCACACAATTTAAAAAAACTGACGGTTGTTGCTGAGTGAAGTGCATTGCATATATGTGGGCTGCAAATAAATAAATTCAATTTTGTAGCGTGACAGCTCCTCGAGAACCTGGTCCCAGTGACTTACAACTCTTAACAATTCCTGTATGCGTGTTGTTACGAAAGGAGAAAGTTTCGAAAAGTCAAAGTTTCGGAAGAGTGAGTACCGAAGGACAAAGTTTCGAAAAATAAAGTTCCGAAATCCTCGGAACTTCGTTGTTCTTTGAGCGATTTCAACGCAGTTGACACAAGTGATAACTGATACAGAATTAAAATAGGAAAAAATAATTTTCAACAGGGTATTTCAAGAAATGTCATATAGGGTAAAATTGATAAAAAATGCCATCTAATTGGTCAGTAATTGGTCAGAAAAGGTCAACTGGTCCAAGAAATTGATCAGCCCTAGATAACTTGTCATCAAGTCTGAAACTTTCTCAAGGTCGCTCAAGGTCACGCGCCATTTTTGGCAACTCATTTATAGGAAATTGCAAAAAATTTATACCATCCGAAAGATTTCTAGATCGTGATAAAGGGTCAACTATCTTTAGTAATTGGTTAGCCATAGTTTTTTTATGAATATTTAATGAATTAAAAAAAAAAATTCGAGGTGAAAACTTTTTTTGGCACCTCATTTTAAGGAAATTTGCAAAAAAAGTGACCATCTGAAAGATCTCTAGAACTTTA
Source organism: Dasysyrphus tricinctus (assembly GCA_963921185.1). Lineage (NCBI taxonomy): Eukaryota > Metazoa > Arthropoda > Insecta > Diptera > Syrphidae > Dasysyrphus > Dasysyrphus tricinctus. Next base: position 108,415,485 of record OY992530.1, read on the forward strand.
TAAAAGGTCATCTAGTTTCATTAAAAAAATATGCCTGACCAATAATTAAAACAAGCTGACCTTTTATGAAGTTCACAGGGCCTCTCAGATGGTATTAAATTTAAATGAGGTGCCAAAAATCACTATGACCTGGAAATTTCTTAAAAAATCATTAAAAAAATGGCTGACCAATTACTAAAAATAATTGACCTTTTATCACAATCTAGCAATCTTTCAATGGAGCGTTACCTTGAGCGACCTTGAGAAAGTTTCAGCCTTGATTACAAGTTATCTAGGGCTGACCAATTTCTGGGACCAGTTGACCTTTTCAGACCAATTACTGATCAATTAGATGGCATTTTTTTTTATCAAATTTCCCCTATATGAGGTGCCAAAGATCCAGAGCCCATCTTTAAATCTATTTGATATATTGTGTGGAATGGAACTTTGACATCGGGCGAGCTTGGCAATGAAGGTGACATTTCTTGAAACACCCTGTTGAAAATTATTTTTTCCTTTTTTAATTCTGTATCAGTTATCAGTTTTGTCAATTTAGTTGAAATCGCTCAAGGAACATCGAAGTTGACTTTTTTTTTGGAACACGCTAAAGCAAATATTTTTTTTTGTTTTTAATTCTATATCAACTGTCACCTGTTTTAATTTGATTGAAATAACTCAAGGAACAACGATGTTCCGAGGATTTCGGACTTTTTTTTTCGAAACTTTGACTTTTCGAAAATTTCGCCTTTCGTAACTTAGTTTTTTGAAACTTTGTGTTTCGAAACTTTATCTTTTCGAAACGTAGTCCTTTCGAAACTTGGGTTTTTCGAAACTTTATCCTTCGAAATTTCGCCTTTCGAAACTTTGTTTTTCGAAACTTTGTTACAATTTCGAGTATGCGAATTGCCATAAAATATAAATAGCTCAGGAAAATTAGACTTTCACTACCAAAAAAATCCGACAAAGCTGAATTTTGGTCCAGAGCTTTGTTTGGTGTCTTTAGAATTTCCTAAAAAGCTCCGAAAATTTGGGCTGGGGCTAAAAATTTTTGTGTGGGTAAAAGGGGGAAAATTCAGTTTTTTCTTAATTTCCCGAAAACTATCAATCTTTTTTTTTTTTTAGTGAAGGTCAAAATTGTAGTTGTAATTCTTCACAAAAAATATTAATACCTATACATTTTGTCATACGATCAATAGATTCAGAGAAAGTCGTGCAAGAACTTCAGGGCGGAGCAAATTTTAGTCAAAAAATTTATTAAAATTTTATTCATCGATGGACAAAATTTTTTGTTCGATTTGTGTTTGGCTACATCCACTCATTATAAAACTAAGTTTTTGGTGTGCCCGAGGTAAGGGAAGGGCTCCATCTTGAAAAAGAAAGTGATTTGGTTTTTATTCAACAACTCGATTGAGTTGCCTTTTACAACAAAATCAGGAGAGAATAACATGTAAACATGTGTTTTTTAGAGTGTGGTTTTCAAGAAGAAATAAAACGCATGTCGCATATAAGTACATAGTTTAATGTTATGGCCAAAAATTAAGCTTTATTATTAATAAAAGGGCTTGCTATTATGTTTTAAAAATGATTTCGGGTAAGTGGCTGCCGCGGCTGGTTCGAATAAATTCCAGCCGAGAGGCCCAAGTTTCGACTACGAATTTTCGACCACCAATTATGGCGGATCGGGTCTTCTCCGATACTCTGCTCCACAGCAGCAATAGCGTCTTCGGTGCGCATTGTACGGCGTCTTGGAGGATGCGCATTATCCACTAGAGTAAACGTGGTACGAAACCGATTTATGGTTGCTCGAATTACCGATTCTGCTGGGCGATTATGTCGACCGAATATTGGACGCAGCGTGCGATGCACGAACCGAACCATTGGTAATAAATTTGCACGATTTCCAAACGTTTTTTCAGGAGTAAATCTTTTCATTATGAAATGGCAAACCAAACTGAGCAGAAATCAAGTGACAGCTGTCAAAAAGACCAACTACGAAAAAAGTATTGCCAGATTGAAAACCACACGTCTTAAAAAAAATACCCCTTAGATAATAAAATTATCTAAAGAATGAGCTATTTAGAATTTTTGTGGGCTTATTAGCCTGAAGTCATAGCGTGTCAAAGTTACACTTTTGATTCTGTACTGTAAAAGGGACAAATATCTCAGCACATATGATTTTTTGTTCAAAAAATTAATAACTTTATATTATTTAATTAATTCTACACAAAAAGAAAATTTTGGACACTTTTTTTCCGTAGGAGCAACATATTTTGGGAAAAATGTGCAGAAACGTAATAATAAGAGATTTAAACTTCAATTAAATATTTTCATCATCTTGCTTCGGTAAAATTGGTAATGAGGGTGTTTGTGCACGTTTTTCTCAAAATCTGGTGCTCCTACGAAAAAAAGGGTGATAACGTTTTTTGTTTCGCAGTTCGCGGTTCGTGTTCCGCGTGTATCTTTATATTTGATTGGATCTTGAATGAGGCCACTCGGGTTGCCCTACTCTCTTCCAGTAAATTGCAGAAAACACCTGTAGGGAAAGAAGCTTTGAAGCAACTGCAACAGGAACAAAAATGAAATATGAATACAATCGTATAATTTAACGTAACAATATTTTTGAAAAAAAAAAACTCAAATCTACGTCCAAGTATTTTGAAGCAATGCAATTTAATTTTTGAAGTAATTTATTAGTTACGGTAATACACGTATTTAAGTTAATTACACGATCGTTTTCTTGTATTGCTAAGACTTTCATTACAGCTTATGTTAATCACTTGTGATTTTGTCTCCACAATTCCTAATTTTATTAGGCTAAATAGCAGTTTTTTTTTCAAATGTTTCAAGCTTTTCTACAGTATAAAATCCAGGAAAATCATTACTTCTCTTAATGAAGTCCTCACGCTTTCAATTACCTACTCTCTTCCCGTTGGTTACCTACTTGAAAAAAGACGTTTTAATTAAATTATTTTAAAGGCATTCAAAGTATCTATAGATAGAAGCTAAAAATAAAAACCATAAAATTCCTCATTTCAAGTCCGCAAATCATGACAAATGCATTCACTTTTGTTTTTTTCTTTTTTTATTTTGAGGTTTTTAGAGATTCCAATGATATAACCGATTACTTCTTCCTCCATCCGCATCTCGCTGTAGTAGGTGACTTCAACTTTAGAAAGAGAGGGACTCCTACATTTTAATATATCTCTAGACACAATATAGTGACTTTCGAAAAAGACTTTCAATCAAAACCAGGCGCAAGAGTGGTAACTTTTGCAATCAAACATTCACTTTGCATGGACCATTTGCCAATGCAAAACGCACTCACTCTGGCAAAGAATGATTAATTATTATCTCAAGCCCGCAGTTACAGTTTGTATCAAAAATATAAAAAGAAACTATCACCGTCATCGTTGTTGCTGTCTCCGTCACCGTTGTGCCTAAGTCCGCGCTCTGGCTCCATGCCACCGGGCTTTCGAGTTCGAGACCGAAATAATAAACCAACTGGCTGTGGCTACCTAAACTAAAGTCGATCTTGACGGCCATAGAACTCTGCGGCTGCTGGGGCTTCTTGTTGTCTGAGTGGTGCTAAGCTGTGGATGGTGCGGGTCCGGGTTGGTTCGTTATGTATACAAACATAAATAGATATACATAAGCAACAACTTCTCAATGCCGTTCAAGGCTGTTCGAGGCTGATGGTGCGATGAACGTTTCGTTTGTGTGTATCATATGTGGCTGTGGCTGCGCTGAGTTGCTGAGCCTCTTATGCTGCCTCGAGCTTTTATTTTTTATTCTTCCTTTGCCACTCTTAACCACTCTTTGCGTTTGATTTCTTGTTTGGGGGCATTTAATCATTTAGCAGTTCGTTCCTCTTTGGTTTGATATTCCTCTTAGGTGAGTGTGTCCCGCAATTGACAGGTTCGTGTTTTGATTATTAATTTTCTTGGATTTGTTTTATCTAGAAAATGTGTGGTGTGTTTATTTTTATTTCTGTTATTATTGTTGTCAAGATAGAACTCACTTAATAAGCCTAAATTCCTTAATGCTTCGAACATTACAAACAAAAATGAGGTTATGTTTAGTGTTAACTGTGAGTTCATTTGGTAAATGTATAATTAAGTTTAAATGAAAATAAATAAAATACGAGTAATGTAGGTATAATGTTAGATTCAAATGAAAAAAAAAACTTTAGATTTCTTTTGAATATTATGTCATTATTTTTGTTGAACTTTATTTTTTTGAGAATCTGAGCTTGAGGCGAATTCTTGCATACTATTTTTTTGTTGAATCACTATGAATTGTTAAGTTGACTTAGATATTTTATTATGTAAATTTAAATAAGCATTTTAACATACTATTTTAAAAAGGGAAAATCAAAGATATTATTGATCCTCTAGTGATGGAAAAAATTTCCCCAATACAAAAGTTTAAAACCACTTGCTTGAGCTATTTTGTTTACTACTCCCATACGACACAATTCCAATCCAATAGAGAGATCGATCGGTTATGTGTGTGTATGGGAATTTTTTAAATTGGTACATTTTTTAAGTCAAAATTCAACTAAGAAAAAGTTAATTGTCATAGATTCATATTATATAATGAACCATGATGTATCGAATTCAAACAAAATTTACTGCTTACTACTGCAAATCTTAAAAACATCGAGTTTATGTGTTAAGACCACCCAAAACTAGAAATTCTTGAATGACGTTTTTTTATGGGATTTTAAATCCTTGCCCTAAATTATGGAAAAACCTATATGTATGTATGTTATTTGTGAACTAAATCTTTGTATGAATACCTTTTTCAATCCTTCTTCTTATGAAAACGCACTTGAGTATCTTTTAAGAAAAAGTGTTTAATTTTGTTAAGGCCCTTCCAACACATTTTATTCTATGTAAATTATTTTCCCTTTTTTTAGAAAACGATTAAGAAAAGAAATTTTGTCAAAACGTCCTCAAAAGTGGGTGGGGCAAATATTTTGCATCATTTTTTGTTCTTAACCTGTTTTAAGACAATTCGTTTTGCTTTCAAAGAAATTAGTCAGAATGAAATTTGTATCAAAAACCCCGCAAAAATGGGCGTGGAAAAAATGTTTGTATTGAAGAGTTATTCAAAATTACATTATCTACAACTTTTCTTAGGAACATGCCCCTCATTAACATCAACTTTTGACGATAAGATGCACTATTTTAAAAGTGTCAGTAGGCGGAAATTTTGTCTGGTGATGTCTTATGATATTCTTTATCATTCCTGAAAAATTTATCTTAATCTGTCCAAGCAACACATTCTCCTCTTACAGATATCTTTCAGAATTCTTAAATAAAGAGCATTCAACACTGCAAGATAACTTAAAGATGTCTCTAAGACCTAAAAAGGCCCAAAGGGGCGGAGCCAATTGTATGAAGTGAAGAGTTCTAATTAATGTCTTTGTAAGTGCTTATAAAGAGGACTTTTTTTGTTGATGTATTGACGACGTATTCAAGATATTTTAAAGAGGTTTTCAATGGATCTTAAATATCCTCTTAAAAAGGTCTTTAAAATCTCTTTAAAAGTAAACGCGGAAGCGAGGAAAAAAATTACTTTTTCTCTTTTACGCATGCATCATGGCAATAAATAATATTTTCTCTTTCACGCATGTAAACATTGAGTTGCATTTTAATGAAATGGAATGAAACTTAAGATGAGTGGTGAAAACATAAGGAATTGTTTTAATTTCATTTATAAGAAGCTCGGCCAAGTTAGTTATTTTAATATGACAGTCTTAACATATTTTGTGAAGCATATCTAGAATGTGTTTCGACATGCGCGATCATATTTACATTAAATTCATAGATGCTACCCCCCTAAAAATTCACGCGCTTACAAAAATAAAGATATTTACATTTTTTTTTTCATTTTCTTTCTAGGCAAAAAACTCGTTACTGAAGTAAAAAAATGTTAATTGCATTTTGTTGGGTTATTATATTATTTTAAGAGGTCTACACTAAATTATGAAACGAATCTGCGATTATTTAAGCCCAAATTGTCATTTATTATATTTTATACAAAATAGTTTTAGAAATTGAAATCAATAATTATGGCGTGTAAGCGACAGGGTGCCTCATATATATAAATAGTTACGCAATTATTTATTTTGTTTGTTTCTAAGGCTGCATTTTATTATTTACATAAGTCACAAACAAAAAAGAGAGAGAAAGATGTCTGAGTGCTGGGACTCATGGTTAATATGTGTAAACATCAACGTTTGTTCTTACCTGCTGTCACGGCCAGCGCTTTAGCTCCAGTGGAAACCCGAAAATTTGCAGTTCAGAATTTTAGTACGGTGGATCGAGAAACAGAGTACACCAATTGATTAATATTACTTACTATAGTGTCACGTCTGACGTTCTGGGTCTACTAGAATATTTTTAATTTGGCAGGAGGTGTCAAAATGTGCCAAAACTGTTGATACGGCGGATCGAAAAGCGGAGTACACCAATCGATTTAGGAGGTGGATATTACCTATTGTCACGCCTGACCTTTGGGGTTCACTAGAATACTTTTAGTTTGACAGGTGTCAAAATGTGCCAAAAGTTTTGGTACGGAGGAATCGAAAAACGGAGTAAGCTAATCGAATTAGGAGGTGGATATTACCTAATGTCACGCCTGACGTTCTGGGTCCACTGGAACAATTTTAGTTTGACAGGTGTCAAAATGTCAAATCAGAATTCCGAGAATACGCGCTACGAAACGTGCTATACTCCGTAATGTTGCACAGAGGAAAGTCCACGTTTTGATTACACATCAAAATTAAAGCTATTTTCACCCTTCTGAGTTTCGCAAAATTTTCAAAGTTTTATTCACATATTATAAACGCTTTTTCTACTATACAGATCTGATCAAAAAGTTTTATAAAATGTGGCTTATAACAATAATGTAGCCATTTGGTCTCGAAATATACATAAATAAACTAATATTTTTTCCAAATCTCAAAACGTTTTAAAAAGTTCTTAAAAAACTCTTAAAAACGTCTTGGATATAGTCACTCTTCCCCAGAGTCAAATCACGCTTAATTAATTCTAAATAAGACACCATTAAGTGGTCATTAATTACTTTTTAGGTCTTAAAAAAAACGAAATGTCAAACCAGTATCAATGGCAACAACTGTGTTCAACAAGTGCATAGCAAGACAAGAGGAACTTTATAAACTGATCAGATTATGGTGCAGGAAATATGATTGAACTTAGTTTGCTTCCAAGAATAAATTAATGGCAGTTTTTTTTCCATTTATCCCAACAGTTTCTTATATTCAACATTTTTAAAAGATATATGTAACTTCTTATAGTGAGATTTCGTTTCGCTATACAGAAAAATAACTTCAAGTTGACAGATAAGAAATCAGTGCAACAATGTCTTTAAAGATATCTGGAAGACCTCTTCAAGATGTCTTTGAGAGAAGACGCTAGTAAACTCTTCAAATACTCTTATTTTTAAGGAGTTAAAGAGGTTTTGAAGAAGTTTCATAAAAAGATATGGAAAAATAACTTCAAAAAGAGGTCGATAAGATGTCTTCAAGATGTCTTGAGAGAGCAAGCTAGTAAACTCTTAAGATACTCTTATTTTTAAGGAGTTAAAGAGGTTTTGAAGAAGTTTCATAAAGAGATATGGAAAAATAACTTCAAAAAGAGGTCGATAAGATGTCTTTGAGAGAGCACGCTAGCAAACTCTTAAAATACTCTTATTTTTAAGGAATTAAGAAGGTTTTGAGGAAGTTTCATAAAGAGATATGAAAAAATAACTTGAAAAAGATGTCTATAAGGTGTTTTTAAGATGTATTTATAAGTATTGGCTTTAAATTATCTTTTTAGGAGTTCATAAAGTGCTTATTAAGTGCAATGGTATCAAGAAGACTGAACTAAGATGCCATAAATTTATTTCAAGAACTCTGCAAGAGTTTTTGTGTTGCTTGGGTGTTGACTGCTTCAGATTTTATAGATTTAAGACCGCCTCTCTATACTTCTTCAACCACTGTGCGTCCCCTTGAAACGAATGGGTTTCATTCGGTTTGAAATTTGCTATCGTATTCGGGTCTAAGAGAACACAAGGTAATCGAAGCGTTCAGACAAAAATTCGGTTCTAAAAGGTTAATTTCGAATTGATAACCTGTGGTTGAAGTTTTTTTTATATTTTTGAAATTAATAATTAAAAAAAACTTTTTAGGAACCGTATACGTGCGAAAATTCAAAACAGAAAACCGAAAACGAACCGAATACAGAACAAACCGAATTTAACCGAATATTTTCGAAACTTGACTCAATTAGCTTCAAAAAATTCTAACTTTGCTTCAAGATTAAGATATTTAAATAAAGTTAAAATAATTGACTGTATTTGTGTACAAAAATGATTACAAATGTCATAATAAAAGGGTGATTGAGTCCGTTTTATATTAAATATTTAATTTTAAATGTGCGTTTCCAGTTAAGAGAGTTGGTACTTTCATTAAAAAACTATCGAGAGTGACTCTCGGATATCTGTCTTCCCCTCTGGTGAGCTTATTTGATGACTGTGTCCACTTGCGAGTTCTACTCTCGAGAGCTTCTTCAGAGCTGATCGCCGTCTTTTTATTCTCAAATGGATAAGCACCTTAAGAGTTTGTAGTTTGTACATGTGTCTCAAGTTCGACACTGTACGCAGCGATGCGAGCAGACGTGCTGCACATCTGTTTTAGCCAAAAGATACGTTTCTGATGTAGTATTCGTGAGGATTTCACCACTTTCGTGGATAAGTCTAAGGAACTTCCGTGTTCTGTTCCGTATTATTATACTGGCAAAGAGTAGGAATCCGATGAAAAAGATTGGAGAGAAACCAGGAAATGAATGCCGAAGAGAATTTGGAACTTCTTGTAAAACTTGTATTTGCGTTTAAGAACATTCTGTAAATGAATTTTTGACGCAGATGACGTTTACAAAAACGGTCTTTAACTGGCATGACAGTCCAACGCACAAACCATCATGCCACGAGGTACTACTACTTACTGGTATCCATCGCAACTTGATAAATATGGTTGACGGTTCGTTGATCCGGAGACCGCCAGGTCCCTTTGTGTATATTGAGGTATGGGAATCGAGTGCTGGCTATGATGACATTACGCCCCGCAGCAAAGTCAATCAGCCTGAATCCGTTGCCAGAAGTGTTGTCGTGCAGGCTGTGTCCTCCGACTATCGAATCAAAGATGCCCTCCTTTCCTATCTTGGTGTTGAAGTCGCCGAGAATAATCTTGACGTTGTACTTGGGGCACCTATCACATGTTCTCTATGAGACCCTAGAGTTCTTCCTTGGTTGAGTCTTCTTTTTCTTCCGTTGGGGCATGGGCACAGATCAACATGATGTTCTTGAATTCTACTTTCACGTGCAGATCCGAAATTTATTGTCCTTGTTTCGTTTGCTGGAGTCGTCAACAATTAAATCATCCATAACCGAGGCTTGTGGTTGTTTCGGAACCAGTTTGTTTTTCCGTGGTAGAGAAGTTACCCTGACGCACAAACCCCAACCTGGGGGACCAGGCCCTTCGTATAACTCCAAGGGTGAGAGTCGGATAAACCGCTCCAAAAAGCCCATGCAAACTCTAGCTGTCTGGGCTATAGGCCCATCATGCTGAAACAAGTCATCATCTAGCTTCATTCATCTAATTTAGACAAGAAAAAATCCTGGATTATGGTCGGGTCAAAAATAGGGACATTTTAAATGAAACCTCTTGTTGGAAGACCCTGTATAGTGTTATTTTTAATATGTACCTACTTGACAACTTTTTATATACCTTGGCCATGATTTTATCAAAATAATATTATTATAATGACTCTGCTGAACATACTCTCTTTTTAAGCTTATTTCCCTATTATGTGTATCATTAAGTTGTAGGTAGCTTAGAATTTAGTAAAAAAAAAGTGGGGAACACATAAATAAAATTTTCAAGCTGCCACTGTCTTGTATAATTCTCTAAAATACAAATTTTAATCCTTGTAGCAATCGTATGTATCGTTTTTTATCATAATCTCAAACTAAACAACACATTAATATGGACTCTTGCTTTTATTCCAAAGTCACAATTAACGCTGCCAGACAGTAAATAAATCACTTAGTAAGCATATTCGATTACAAAGTTCTCGTTTGAGTCCATCCAAAAGGCAGTTCCCATAGTTTTTAAAAGAAACAGAATTTCCAAAAACAATGCAGCCTATTCAACTATAATCCCTTCAACGTTTAATTATCAAAATATTACGAGCCGGTCCAGCAGAGACATGGACTCCATACGTCTGCGCGATAATTGCCGTCACACATTCAATGCGGCTAAGCGAAGTTGTATACCACGCAGTCGGTCTTTTAATTCTGTTTTTTTTTTCAGTCTTCAGTTGTTTTTTATCTCGATAATTGATTACAGGTAGCCAGTCCCAGTCATGGACGGCTGCTGCCAGCAGCGTCCCTTCTTGCTGCTTACCTTTGTCTTGGTCCTTCATCGGGAATCCAGATGAATGAAGAAAAAGGGCGACTTAAATCTCCGACGTATGCGAGAGTGGTCTCGAATTCAGATTGTGATTCAAATGAATTGGATTACTACAGATCGAATTCCTTAATTCAGGTATAATTAACAATATTTCAACATTAATTCCAAGCATTTAAGGGATTTATAATCCTTTCAGATGATATAGGCTTCAAGTTGCTCAGTCGACCATGTTCGAGATTTTTTGACCGCCAGCAAAATGGGTTGAGTTATTGATGTCGACGGATATGGGATGTATTAGTAAGGTAATATGGTAATATGAGTAGAAGAGCTATGTTGTATGCTCCCCGTGGGCCCTTGAGATATTATTTGCAAAAATTAAAAGAGATTGATGCCCGTGCAACAAAGTATGTTGGTAATGTAAGATATGTATAGTTAAAAAGGGATTCTTTGTGTTCAGACAACCCTAAGGACTAAAAGGGTTAAGATAGAAATATTATAAGCAAGTCCAAATAGGCAAACGATATTAAAATAGTTTCTTAATTCTCTTAATAAATCAGACAGACAAATTGGTTTTGCTTAACATTATTCTTAATTAATTTTGACACAACTTTGGGGTGCCAAGATCCCAGAGCCATGGAAGGTAATGTTAATAAGGGCTATTATGTAAAATACATAACATTTTTAATATTACCGTGGCAATCGTTACACGCCTGGAATAGCTTGGATGAGCTGCTACCTATTTGCACGTTGCACCGCGTACTTTGTAACGTCATGCGGCATAGCTGCATCAGTTTTTTCGGGATCCCGAGTTTTGACATCGCCAATAAAAGCACTTGGCGACTTATGCTATCATATGCGGCTTTGAAGTCGATGAATAGATGGTGGGTCTCGACTTGAAATTCGCTGGACTTTTCCAGGATTTGCCTCAATGTGAAGATTTGGTCTATCATTGATCTGCCTGGCCTGAAGCCACACTGGTACGTGCCGATCATAGTGTTGCAGAAAGGTTTTAGACGCTCACATAGTACCTTGGATAGAATCTTGTAGGCAACATTAAGCAGGGATTAGACTCTGTAGTTCTTGCAGAACATAGGATCGCCTTTTTTGTAGATTGGGCATATGGAGCTATTTGACCAGTCGTCAGGCATACTTTCCTCCTCCCACACTTGGTACCAGTTGTCTCCTTAATGATGCCGCGATACTGGTTCCACTAGTTATTGACGCTTGCTGCTAGGGGAACGGCAGAGAGTTTCCCGGTAAATTGTTCACTGTAGTCTCTGGCTTTCTCAGATATGCTAAGGCGTGCAATGTTGAATTTCGGTCTTCATTTTCTTTTCGTTGGACAGTCGGACTCTGAACTTTGTCACAACAAGAAAGTGGTCAGAGTTCACGTTTGCTACTCGGAAAACTCACACATACCAGATGTTCGATGCGTGCCTTGCGCCAAATAGCACGTGGTCGATTTGGTTGGCGGTTCGATCATCTGGAGATCACCAGGTTGCTTTGCTGTATGTATTATTCACTTGGGGAACCTAGTGCTACTTATCACCATATTACGAGGCTGTACTTTCAAACTAATCCACCAAAGAGGAGGTCGTACAACTCCTCCAGGAGGTCGTACAACTCCTCCAGGAGGTCGTACAACTCCTCCTGACCGTAGTCTAGACCATAGTCCATTTTCGTTCCGGTTTTTGTTGCCATTTGAAGGGGGGTTCTTATTCGAGGCTTCCCGCATCTCTCTCATAACAATGGTTTGCTTTTCAACTGTGGTCGGATCGTTATTCAAACACATTAACCTCCAATCTGTAGGGCCATGGGTTTAATGTTGTAATTCTTTTCTTGATCAACTGTTGCACTTACAAGTTAAGCAAGTCATGACATAAAGCTAAGTCCAGTACTCGGAAGCTACAACTTGTAAGGACTTGTTGTGTAGGAAAAGATACAGCTCGAGGCCTCAGTTCCTATAACATCCAACATCCAGGATCAATATGGGATGTGAAAATTAAAAATTCTTTCTCAAAGTCTAAGGCATAACAGGCAAAGGTAAAGTATTTCCCCTTCCCCGAGACAAAACGTATGATACCGAAATTATTTAGTTCGTGGTTTTGAATAATAATTGCTACCAATGGTCCAACTCCGAATCTCTTTATAGTTTATCCCTAATAACAATGAAAGTAGTTGCAAGATATTCAAACATCAATTCCAAGGTGAATGTGTTTACCTGGGTGGTTTTTGGAAAATTTACCGTTCCATATTTTCTTAGGAACAAACTAAAAGCAAATCGACCCGACAACAATATTGTTCTGCATACTACATACACACTTCACACTTTTCCTCTCCGACAGTTAGCTATTGAAATAAATTACATAACTGGATCACACGCACTTCCTCTTATCTTAGTATCTTAAAATTTTAAAATATTTTTAAAGCTTAGAAATTGTTCCTTAAAATTCTAAAACAACTTTTTCAATAGTTTGAGCTGAAAAAAATATGGCATCTGAATTCTCAAATTTGTATCTATGAATTTATGCGAAAAAAAAACTTTGAAAATCGTTCGAGCATTAAAAAAAAAAAACATAATTTCCAAAATATTTTTAAAGAAATATTTTGGAATAGAAATTTTAAATTTTTTTTACACAAAATTATGTTATAAATAGGAAAAATAAGTTTTTTTCGTATTCATATTAAAAAGCACAAAAGAAGAGAACGTTCCACCCTTTGACATACAAAAAATTATGTTTCCGAAAGTGACAGCACTGACATGTTTACCGAAGTCGCATCGCGTTTGGCATCTGGCGTTTCGATATTTCAAAATTGAACTTTTCATGTTCAAAATATTAAAAATTATGAAAAAACTAGAGGTGCAACCTTTGATATAAGAAAGTATGTTCCCGAAGAGTGGCAACACTGTTGTTTTAATCGAAAGTGCATCTACTCAACGCCTATCGTTAAGCACATCACTCAACGCCTATCGTTAAGCACATCAACCATAACGATTAAATGGTCCAAGTAATTTATGAGCTGTTTTTATATGTATAACCATTTGGCTCAGATTGGGCGCCATTTCATCTTAAGCATGTCAAAAATAAATTACATGTATAAAATTAAGGTCACCTTCTACAAAAAGGGCATGGAATTTCGGTTTCCTTACCAAACTACAGATTGGGCGTTATTTCGTAAATTGAATTTGGGACAGGGCACAGATTTTTAGGGGGTGGTTAAAGAGGATAAATAAAGTTTGTATCTAATTTCGCGAGAACTATAAATGTTTTTCTCAAAAGATCTTGCCCTTAGGGCAAAAAATGTTTTTTTAATTTTTTATTAACACGCTTATTTTGTTTACAAAACAAGCTGTTTTCGTGATATGTACCTATTTATAGTATACTAATATTTGTCAATTTGATAGTAACGAATAAAAAAGCCCAACTTTGACCCGCTATAACTTCGTTTTAGATACATTATTCTGCTGGTTTAATATAACTATTTCGTTCATTTTTTGTAAAAAATTCGATTGGGTCAATAAAGAAAAACACAATTGCAAAAAATGGTAGCCTATACTACCCCTTATTCCAGGATCCCCAAGACCTTGGTTTTATAATGTGGAGAAGTCATGTAGCCAAACACAAATCGTCCAAAAAATATTGCCCAGCATGAAGTTCTGGCTCGTTTTTCTAAAAATCTAGCAAAAAAATTAATTAATTTTACGCCTGTCACAACATCCCCTGTCACTCCCTCGCCCCCAACCCCAAAAAATGTTCCGTTTTACCTATTCTTTTGAAAAAATGTCTTCATGAAAAACATGAAAAGGAGAATATCTCTTCCCACCTAAACTAAAGGGCGTGCTTAGCTTTTTTAACCAAGATCCTTATAGTCTCAGAGCTGGTTGCAAATTTTTGGGTTGAACGCATAACCAAAATTTAATAAACAGAAACAAATTTTGCTCATTTGATACACCCAAGTCGCCAAGTTCTATGACGTCACAATCATCTTTTTCTATGAGCAAGGGGTGGCTTTTTTTCATTTTAGTACTTTTTAGTACTCAGTTTGACAGCTGTTTCTCATAATGAGTTCGGGAATCGCCTTCTTCGTAGTTGTGAAGTGATAAAATGATAAAACTCTGTGAAAACTGAAATGATAACTTTCATTTCACAGTTTCACAGATCGAGAATTGACCCCCTGAACACTAGCTGTCAAATGCTATGTGTTCAGCTTTTAACTCTGTCTGGGGGTCAATTCTCGATCTGTGAAACTGTGAAATGAAAGCAAAGTTATCATTTCAGTTTTCACAGAGTTTTATCATTTTATCACTTCACAAACACGCGAAAGGCGATTCCCGAACTCGTTCTGAAAACAGCTGTCAAAGTGAGTACTAAAAAGTACTAACATGAAAAATGCTACCACTTGCTCATAGAAAAAGATGATTGTGACGTCACAGAAAGACCAAAATGGTGACTTGGGTGTTTCAAATGAGCACAATAATTTGTACGTGTGTGAAGTTAGCATAACATTTTTGAGCTAGGCCAATGGGACCATGGCAGGAATTTGCAGTTTTTTAGCATTTTTTATGCATTTCTATTCCGGATTTTGCAGTTCACCAAATAGTGGGTGTAACCGACTGTACTGCTAACTTCACTGTGAAGTTAGCAGTGCCTATGCTTTTCTCAGCAACCGGGCTAGCTAGGAATCTGAAATAAGGCTCTGTCAAATTTGGACTTAAAAATTTGAACTTAGTTTTTTCTTGAAGTGCATAAAAAACTGCAAATTTGGACCTTAACTGCAATTTTCTAGCTGGCTCAGTTCTTGAGAAAAGGGTATGTACTGCTAAAATCAAAATTTGAACTGCATTTTTTCGTGAAGTACATGAAAAACTGCAAATTTGGAGCCTAACTGCAAATTTCTAGGTATCACCGTTGCCGAGAAAAGGACTTTTATGCTAACTTCACAGTGAAGTTAGCAGTACAGTATGAAATTTTTTTTAAATAAGGATTTAAAAATTTGGTTTTTTCTTTTTCTGGAACTGCAAAGTAAACTGCAAATTCAGAGCCTTATTTCAGATTCCTAGCTAGCCCGGTTGCTGAGAAAAGCATAGGCACTGCTAACTTCACAGTGAAGTTAGCAGTACAGTCGGTTACACCCACTATTTGGTGAACTGCAAAATCCGGAATAGAAATGCATAAAAAATGCAAAAAAAACTGCAAGTTCCTGCCATGGTCCCATTGGCCTAGCTCAAAAATGTTATGCTAACTTCACACACGTATAATTTGTCTTTTTTTATCATTTTTCTTTTCACAGGTTTTCACAGAATGAAATGATTGTGATAAACGAATTATCATATGAAAACATTTTGGCATTTGTTTTCATTTTTTCACACTTCGAGAAACGCATTTGGCGTGAAGGCGTTATCATATTTATCATTCCACAGTTTCACGGATCGAGAATTGACCCCCTGCTCAGTTATTTTATTCTGAGCTCATAGTGTGCGCTCTGAACAAACTCAGAACACGCTCAGAACGGAATACAAATTTTCAGCTCTGAACGCTCAGAGCTAAAAAAAAACACAACTTTGTGTGAAGGATCCAGGGGTAAAAACGGCTTTAGTTTACTAAACTAATGATGACATCTTTTAGATTGTAATAAGTATTATATGATGAAATATAACTCTCTTCGCAAAGGACTTTGAAAACTCGCAAAATGGCACACATTCTAAGAAACTTTTTTTCAAAATTTTTGTTTTTTGCTGCAAACATGTTACATTTCAAAAACGGTCCAATTCGTGCTTGTGAAAATTATTTTATTTTCAAACTATATTTTGAAAATCTAGAAATATCTGAATAAAAAGCAAAAACCCGTTTCCAATAATTATCATGTCCGCTTCGGTCAGAAGACAATTTCAAATAAGGAATTCGATATTTTGGTTCCAACGTCGAAAGTCTTTTTGACTGTGTTTAAATTTGCATAATTGAGTTCTTTGTGCTCGACAAAAAAGTTTGCTACTTTAGTTTATTTTTCTTGGAATTAAGCGTTTTTTAGTAATAAACTTACAATTTCATTTTTCTCGTAATCAACTCTAGCGGACTTAAGCCGTTTTCCCCTGGACCCTATTGTTGTGTTTTTCTTATTGTAAGCCCGACTTATAACTAGAGCAAAGCTTTTGTTGTTGTTACGCAAATCAAACTGCACCCAAAAACCAGTTTGCTTTTTTATTGAAAGCACAACTTATCACTGAATCCCCAACTATATCGGGATTTTATATCTTATCTTATCTTACAAATATTATAAATGTGAAAGTTTGTTTAGATGTTTGTTAGACAATCACGCTCAAATGGCTGAAAAGATTTGAATGAAATTTTGTGTAGAGACCTATAACGCAGTGGAATAAGCTATAGGGTAATTTTTTAATAATATAAAAATAGAAAAAAAAAAGTGTGGTACAAAAATAACTGTCGAAGCCGATTGTATGTTCAATAGAGAGCAATAGAGTTGCGTGAGTGGGATAAAGGACCCAAAGTGGAAGTTAAAATCATTTGAAACCAAATGGAAGCCGGCCAACTATGGTAATGTTATCTAAAAATTAAAGAATATTTTAATTTGTACGGTCATTTTGCTAAATATTAATTGGATTTTTGTTTCGGAAGTTGACCACTTCTTGTTGGGTTCTCTGTCCCGGTACAGCAACTCTATTGCTCCGCTTAGGATATGCTCAGTCGCCACGCAGGTGCATAAGTATGGACAGCATTCTCTTCCGCGTACCTACTACGTCAAGCCATAAAAATACTTGTTAATAATGAATTTTGTATTTAGTCTTTTTAGTGCTAAACGAGTTTTATTTACATTTTTATTTGCAATCAAAATCATTATTTCATTTTATTTTGGGAAACAAAAACAAGGCCAACGGGCTTTATTTGCTCGGGTCTTATAGCACTGCACTTCGACTCTGATGTGCGAAATAATGTAATTAGGAGATTTCTATAAGGTGAAATTTTCCCATTTTGAGATTTTATTTAGTTAAAGGATATTTTTTTATAATATAAAGTGCTTGCGGAGGCCCGGTGAAGTGGGCGGGTAACAGCTAGTTTAAAATAAATTTGCTCCAATTACTTGCTGTGAATCTGAAAGAAACTTTTCCGCTTACTAAATGGTTCTGAGCGAGAAACGTCAAAGCCTCTCAATTAATTATTTAGAGAAATTATGGTTGTATATTTTAATTTATAATACCAAACCAATTATCTTGAATAATTTTTAAATCTATAAAATATTGAATGTATTAAGTATCAGTTGCTCTACTTCTTTAATATCTGAATCGCTTTTATATTGTTTTTTGATATGTTTAACATATAGGAACTGTGTGCATATTTAGCATATGTTTTGCATGTTGTGCATAGTTTTTGCATAATTTGGCATAATTTTGGATATGCATCTCATGCAAATATGCAAAAAAATTTAAAATATGCATATCGTTTTCAACTCTATTTTCAACAAAACGAATCTTCGTGTCATCAGAATTTAGCTATCATAATCCTATAAATATGCAAATATGTAAAATCCGAGGTCTACTTATAAGGCAAGTTTTGGATTCTTTTTGAGATAACAAACAAACATGACATTACGATGATAGAGAACACCAAAAGATAGGGTGGTACAATCCTTGTCTGTCTGTCTGTCTGTCCGTCTGTCTGTTCGTCTACAGCCTAAACGGCTCGATCGATTTTCTTAAAACATGGTACATTGTGTTTTTTTTTTCTGACTACGCCCACACATTTTTTTTTTCATTTTTTCTTAAACCAAAAATAACGTTACCTGCCATACAATTTTTTTTATCTATTTAGCATAATCGTATTTTCTCAAAATCGTGTCCACAACTTTTCTGAAAAAAAGTTCAATTAATTAATTTTAGTAAGGACTTCCTTTAGGTGAAAAATCATTTTTCAAAAAATGGTTATTAATGGTACCTCACAAAGAACGATTTTTATAAATTTTTGATTTTTTCAAAATGGTATGACCGATTTAAATAATTTTTTATACAGAAATTTTTTACCTACCAAAATTTAAAAAAAAAATTGGATTTTTAAAAAATGTTTCAAATATTTTTTTTTTGAAAATCAAATATTTTGAAAACGATATAATTGAATTTTTTGAAACTCGATACTCAAGTGTTTTTTTGTATACTCTTTAAAATATTTCTAGACAAAATTTATATTTTTGAAAAAATAAAGGTACCTTCCGTACAAAAGTTTAAAAAAGCAAGGAAAATATTTTTTTTTCTCAAAATGGATCCTACGATTTTGATTAAACTTTTCCACAATATACTAAAATTAGTACGATCTTCTACCAAAAATTATAAAATTTTTCTATTAATAGTAGGTACCTACCTGTCATAGTAGTAGAAGGTTTTTTTCGAATTTTCTCATTATTGGCTAAACAGAATTAAATACATTTTTTATATACAAATTTCAGATAAAATTAAATAAAATTATTTTTAAAACTTTTAAAAAAAAAGTATCAATTTTTTTTTTTTTTTTGAAAATTCAATATCTCAAAAATGGGTTGACAATTTGTTTTGAAATTTTGTTCTTATCGGCACATAAATACCTATATACTTAAGATTTGCATTCCAGAATTTGGCCTCAAAAATGTTTTAAGAATTTTATATACAAGAAATTAATTTTTTAAAAAGCCGCTCCAATGATTTTAAACTTTTTTGTCCATAGGTTAGGTTAGGTTGAAGTGGCTGTCAGTCATGAAAACTGACACACTTAGACCAAAAGTTGGGCCATTGCGATACCACAAGAATCTGGGAAGCCTTTTTCCCTACTCGGTGAACCATTTGGAGCTTCTTATGAAACTTAACAGACTACCTATGTCAACATTTACTAAATCAATAGGATCATTGAAGTAGAAATCTCCAAGATGGAGTCTTCGCCTATGAGATAGAGCAGGGCAAGTGCATAGAAGATGAGGAATCGATTCTACCTCTTCCTCGTCCATACAGCTTCTGCAAGAATCGTTAGAGAATACGCCAAGACGCGTTGCGTGCTTGCATATAAGACAGTGTCCGGTTATGACACCTATCATGGAGCTAATGTGCAATCTGCTTAGAGATATCAAACATTTAGATCGCTTAAAATCCATTACTGGCCAGATTTGTTTTGTTGCCAAGCAAGTGGTGATATTGTTCCACCTAAGGTTTGTTCTCTCTTAAGCATCTTGCTTCAGCATAAGTTTACATGTAGCGATGGGAATACCAATATCTGCCTTACTAGGTAGAAGAGGTAGAGTTGTTCCATATTTAGCGAGTTCGTCGGCCTTACAATTACCTGGAACGTCTCTATGCCCCGGCACCCAACATAGGTGAATGTTAAACTGCTGCGCCATCTCCAGCAGAGATGAACGACAATTTAGGGCTGTTAAAGAGTTAGTAGAGACCGATTCCAGAGATTTGATAGTTTTTCACTATCCGAGAAGATGCGGATATCTGTAGGTGATAACACGTTTTCTTTCAGCCAAGATAAGGCTTCTTTGATCGCCATAAGTTCCGCCTGAGACACGCTACAATGATTAGGAAGACGGAAGGAGAGACTTAATTTTAATCTTTCTGAGTACACACCACC
The DNA here is from genome assembly GCA_963921185.1 of Dasysyrphus tricinctus. NCBI lineage: Eukaryota > Metazoa > Arthropoda > Insecta > Diptera > Syrphidae > Dasysyrphus > Dasysyrphus tricinctus. The sequence continues at coordinate 108,435,552 of OY992530.1, forward strand.
ACCCACCCCATCATCAGTTTTCGATCCGTCGGTGTAAATATGGATTGATTCATCTTCCAAGAGAGCCGTATCCTCCCAGAGAATTCTAGAAGGAATGCTGACTTGAAAGTTTTTGCCAAACTGAAGTTTTGGGATGGTGTAATCAGTGCGACTTGGGATTGATCCGAATGAATTTAGAATGATGGAATGGCCAAAGTTGTTGTTGGTCCATTGTGAGGAAGCTTTAAGGCGAATGGATGTATTTGCAGCCACTTGTTTGCTGAAAATATTGAGGGGTGTCAGATGGAGCAGAACGTCTAGAGCAGCGGAAGGTGTCGTACGAAGTGCTCCACTTATGCACAAACAAGCAGAGCGTTGGACTTTACTCAATTTGTCGCAATGTACCGCTTTATCCAGAGCAGTCCACCATACTGTCACTCCGTAAGTGAGGATCGGTCTAATCACCGAAGTATATAGCCAGTGAGTGATTTGAGGTTGAAGGCCCCATTTGTTCCCAACGGCTTTTTTGCATGAGAAAAGTGCCACTGTTGCTTTTTTCACTCTTTCTTGTATATTAGGTTTCCATGTTAACTTTTTGTCCAAAATAAGACCCAAATATTTTGCTTGATCAGTGAATGTTAGTGGAGTTCCTTTGATAGAAGGAGGATCAATATGAGGGATTTTATATTTCCTTGAGAATAGAACAAGTTCTGTTTTATGAGGGTTGACACCCAGACCACACCGGTCAGCCCAGTTGGTAAGCTTATTTAAAGCATTTTGTAAGAGTTCTTTTAAGACAGTAGGATGCTTTCCTGATACGGCAATAGCAACATCGTCCGCATATGCAATCACTCTGTAACTTTACTCTTCCAGGCATGTCAGCAGCTCATTTACTACCAAGTGAATCAAGTGATGTGTCATCTCTCAAGTAAAAGCGTTTTGTTGATGGGAGATTTTAACGGTAGAATCTCCGATATGCAGATTACAACAGTTAATAAAATAAAGAACCCGGTTATTTCACCAGCCACCAGGATATCCAAGGATGATGTTTGCAACGCAAATGGGATGAATCTTTTAGAAATGCTACAAATTTACGATTGCATTATTTTAAATGGCTGCACTAAAGGAGATTTGGAAGGACTTTACATGTTTGTTGGAGGACAGGGCAAATCTATGATTGATTACGGCGCGGCAAATGGTGACTGGATAGATTTGATATCATCTTTTGAAGCTCAGTGCAAAACTTATTCCGACCATATGCCGTTAGTAGTAGAGTGGACCAGTGAAACTGCAACTGAACAAAAAAAACTGAATCTTCTTCCAAAATTAAAATGGAGAAATGAGGATTCTTATTTTTATCGAAACAAATTAAATAAAAATTTATCAGAAATGCCTGTGCACCAAAATTCTGAAGCATTTTCAAATGAAATAACATCTTGCATTAGGAGATCTTCTGGCATCCAAACTCAAAGTAGATCAACAAAGTTTAAACAAAATTGGTTTGATAATGAATGCATTAAAGCGCGAATGAAATCATTCTCTTTCTTACATGCACTAGAGGCCCTCGGAGAATACTTTTTCGACGAAATGGGCGACATCTCTACCCTGCCACTAAAGAATATCCTGAAATTCACTCAGAAGTCAGGGTGGTTCAAGGAGGCATCCCATTCCTAAACTTGTCCTCAGTCCCACACCCATCCCCTCCTCACACCTACCTACCTTTATCCTGGGGAGCGCAATGGATCCACGGAGATCCGAGTGGGATGAGGCGGCTTGCCGTATCATCACCCCTTCTAACCTAACCTACATGCACTACGTAAATGTTATAGTGAAGAATTGAAACTCCGTTATTTAGAATCAAACGCCTATTACAAAAAGCTATGTTTCTCTAAAAAAGTTGAATTTTATAACAACCAAGCTATCTCTTTGGGTCTTACCAAAAATTCAAAAGAATTCTGGAAAATTGCGTTGGAAATAAACGGATCGAAATTTGTAATTGGTACATCTATATCTGCAGATGATCTATCTGTACACTTCCAAGAGTTACTACGCAACAAATCTAGCTTATCCTTTGCATATGCGGAACCGTTAGTCTCAGACGAAATATTAGACTCCGAAATAACCCTCGATGAAATTCAAAATGTAATTGATAAAGCCAAAAATGGAAAAGCTCCTGGGGAAGACGGCATACCGTATGAGTTTTTTAAAAATGCTTGCCCAGCGCTAAGGTACCAGCTTAAACAACTCTTCAACAGAATATTTACTACAGCTTCTGTTCCTGCTTCATTTAAGCGATCCGTAATATTTCCAATTCATAAGAAAGGCGATTTAAACAATCCTGAAAATTATCGTGGAATATCCTTCATGAACACAATAAGTAAAATATTCTGTGGCGTTCTGGTGGGCAGACTAGAAAAATTGGTGGATGAAAATGAAATTATGATGGAACTCCAAGCGGGATTCAGAAGAAATTACTCAACCGTAGACCAAATATTCTGCCTAACGTCAATAGTTAAAGCGTTTCAAGCCAGGAAAAGAAAGGTTTATTCATTTTTTGTAGATTTCAAGGCGGCTTTTGATCTAGTAAATCGAAATGCACTTATGTACAAACTCTCCCGACTGGGCCTTTCCTCCAAATTCATTAGAGTTCTAAGAGAGATGTATACAGATACTCAAGCAGCAGTATGGGATGGATCAGCTTATTCTCAATAGTTTAATACACGCTCTGGCGTGAAACAAGGATGTCTGCTAAGTGCCCTTCTATTCTCACTTTTTATAAATGACATCGTTACCTGCATACCCGGTGGAGTTCGAATTGCTGATACCAATGTTAATGTTCTTTTGTATGCAGATGACCTAGTACTACTATCGGAATCACCTGAAAACTTGCAGCTAATGATAAACCGCCTTTCAAATTACTGTGAAACTTGGGATCTTACTGTTAACATAGAGAAATCGAAAATTATGGTCTTCGCACAGAATTCCCGAAGTGTAGTGAGAGATAATTGGTTTCTTAATGGTAGAAGAATCGAAGTTGTTAAGGAATACAAGTATTTGGGACTAAAAATAAACTCAACCTTGGATTTTAGGAAACATCTCAAAGAAAAGGCAAATACATCACAAAGTTTGGTTAACATAACATGGCGGAAAATATTTGTTAACGAAAATATCCCAAGTTTTGATAAGCTCAACAGAGCATTTTGTAGGCACTTGATGGAACAATAACATCTTAGAATATAAAGATAAAACACTACTTGTATTTTTGTTCCACGGTTTATAAAACTTTTTATTTTAATAATTTGGCCGACGCGTTTCGTCTGGTTAGGACATCCTCAGGGCACTAAGGATGTCCTAACCAGACAAAACGCGTCGGCCAAATTATTAAAATAAAAAGTTTTATAAACCGTGGAACAAAAATACAAGTGTTTTATCTTTATATTCTAAGAAAATATCCCACTTTCAACTAAATATAAAATCTTTGATAGCGTTGTGAAATCGACGCTCTGTTATGGTGGTCAAATTTGGGGAACGGATGAATTCGAAGAGGTAGAAAAGTTCCATAGAAATTTCTTGAAAAAACTTTTTAGCCTGCCGAGTAATACTCCGAACTATGCAGTGTATTTGGAGACTGGACTGCCTAAGATATTGACTTACACTCTTAAGCTTCAAGCAGACTTTATTATTAAAACTGCTTCACACCCGAGTTCGCGTCTAACGAAAAAAATGCTCCTTAATGAAGAAAGAAATCATGACTGGTGGATTTTAAAATGGCAGAATGTTGCTTCTTCATACGGACAGGATTTGCAGTGGAACTTTAATAATTTGCATCAACTAAGGGAACAGCTTTACACCCGAATACAGATGAATGAAGATAACTCTAGGAATTCTTACATGGCGGAAGCACAACAATCCATAAGCAGAATTGTTTACTCACAACTAAACTATAACCTCTACAATAACAACTACTTTCAAGATGACTTCAGCTATAACGAAATCTCTCTTTTATTCAAAGCAAGGTGCGAGCTTCTCTATTTGAATGGCAGACCGTACAACGGCAGCTTTAATCAATTTTGTACTCTGTGTAATATGAAAGCTAAGGAAGACAACTTCCATTTCATAAGCATTTGTCCAGTTTTCAAACACCAGAGATTTGCATATCACGGGAAAGAGATATTAACAATGCAGGAAACGATTGAGATTTTGAATGGTGCGAATTGGAAAAATTTATGTTGTTTCTTAAAATCTATTTATAAATACAGAAATTTATTAATAACAGAATATATCTAATTTTTTCGTTTATATACATAATTTAAATTTATATTGCCAATCGAGCTGACGGCTAAGCCAAAGCGTTAAAATTCATAATATATAAGAAATATGTAACGAAATAATGTCTTAATAAATGAATTACTTACTTACTTACTACCAAGTTCCAGAGAAGGGGGAGATAGGACACCACCTTGCGGCGTACCTCTACTGACAGACCTTCTAGCGGAAAAGCTGCTCAGTTATGAATTGATAACCCTGCTAGTCCGCATTTGATTAATCAATTCACCAAGCGTACCATCTACCTTCAGGGATGTCAGTGCAGATGCGATCGCATATGTGTCGACATTGTTAAAAGCGCCCTCTATATCCAAGAAAGCGACCATGGTGTACTCTTTATGATGGAGGGAATATTCTATAGTTCGAACTAGAGTATGTAACGCAGTTTCAACCGATTTCCCATTGCAATAAGCGTGTTGAGCACTAGACAAAAGTCGCGTGTCTATGCTTGTTCGCAGGTGGATATCGATCAATCTTTCAAAGATTTTAAGAAGGAATGATGATAGACTGATAGTTCTGAGATCTTTCGGGTTTACTTGGGAGCATTTGCCAGCTTTGGGTATAAACACAACCTTAACTTTTCTCCATAACAGGGGAATGTGGACCAGGTTTTTGTCCATACAATCATATTTTATGGAGAATTTAAATGGCATTCAAACTGTCAAAGGAGTTGTTTTAGCTAATTTAAATATCGTATTTCATGCTTTTCTACATTTTTCTCTCGTAATTTCCATGTTTTTATATACAATTTTCTTTAACTTGCAGAGTCTGGAACATAAAAACCAAGGCCGTAGCCAGATAATTATTTCGGAGGGGGATATAATTTTTCGAAAAAATATTTAACCATTTAAGCTGAGTTAACAGTTCTTTTGAGTAAAAATAAAAGGTTGGTGATGAAAAAAAATTATACCCAAAAAAAAAAAAAAATTTCCGCGCTGTAAACGACTTTCTTATATTAAAGCAAAATACAAATTTTAAACACATTTCTTGCGCGAAAATAGATACGTCGCTATAAAGTCTAGTTTACAGTTCCTGTGCGAAAATCTATGCAAATATTTTCGCATGTCAAAAATTATTGAGGTGAAATACAAAATTACATTTTTGCATGATTCGCTTATACATAGATTCATGCAAAAAGGAACCAATGCTGTCATTGAACTACCAAGCCATTGGGCAATTGTGTCGCGTGAGATAAAGTGTGGTGAATAAAAAATATGAACACTTCCAAACAAAAAATATATTCACCTCACAGTCACAGCATTACTTCCATGCAAATCGTTTTTGCATCCAAAATGTTTTGTTTTCCATTTTTAGGCCTATAATTTGTTAATAAGGAGTTAATTAATGACTCAATGGGTTAAGCAAAGGCAAACATTGAGTCTAAAATACTACACAAAATTGAGCACAGAATATGTGAACAAATATTTTAAAAATTTGATTTTTCTTTTGCATGGGAACTGTAAACTTTGCTTAAACGTCAAGCATTTAATTTGGTACCCAAAACTCACTCCTATGAGAGATATATTAATTTCTTCAGTGTTAGCCTCAATTTGTTGATGAGCTGACAATAACTCCAACCCTTAAAGTTTATCTTCATCTGTAGAATCTCTTTACTTTAAGTTTTTAGACGTTTCACTGTCGAAAAAGTTCTTTCCGATGTGCATGTTAAGACCGTTGGAGTCGCCAAAATTTTAAGAAGCTTGTGTATGTGAATCATTTTGTGTATGGCATTTTGTCTACCATATCTTGTATTCAGCCTTTAAACATTAAATTTTTGCCAAGAACTGAGGGAATCAGAATACACGAATCTCATTGTAAGCTGACTTAAGAAATCATGATGGTAGAATGGTACCTTTATTCATTAAAAATTATGTAAATAGTGAGATTAATTAAATTAAATTAATTAATAACTAGGAACCGCAAAAATTTGAGTACAACTTTCATACTAAAATGGAAAAATATTATTTACAAATGTCTTTCTCAAAAAATTTCTGGGGGGATCAAACCCCTGTGATCCCCCCCCCCCTTGGCTACGACCTTGATAAAAACAAGTACGTGCGACCCAGTCGTGCATTTTAATTGCAATTAAATTAGCTTTTAATTTAGAACATATTATTTTTTGGAATTGCAACGAGTTGTTTGCCAAAGTATAGTTACGATAAGCTTATAACTTTTTTCTAATTTTCTCAAAAATGGCTTGTACCAGTTTCGATTAAACTTTGTACCTAAACCAAACAAAAAATCAAATTAAATTACAATTTTTTTTTAGATTCTTACTTTTCTCACATGTTTTCCTTAATTTTTGAAATAACCCTTTTCATAAATCATATACCATCATTATAAAGCCAGTTTACAGCCTTAAACCCCAAGAGTAAGTTTGTGCATGATACCTACCTGCCTTTCATTTAATCATTTTTTATCATCTTGGTTATAGGCTCATTAGATCCAGTAATTGAAAATGACTTTAAATTATGTGTCATACCTATTCTAAGAGCAAATAGGTATATCAAAACTAAATTTTCAGTACATTGACCTTTGTCCTTCCCCTTTCCCACCTAAAAAAATAACCTTCGAATCCATCGTAAATAAATTTTTATCGCAAAATAAAACATTTCATAAGAGATTATTATTTTTACTCCAAGAATAGAAAATATATCAGGCTAATCACTTCATAATGCGTACCTATATAATTTATTTGCATATTTTATTTCATTTTTTTAAGCTCATAGGTAACTTGCTTCTTTCCATTTTATGAATAATTCTTTAAAAAAGCAACAACAAAATAGATAGGTACACATTTCACCGTTTCAAGAAACGATAATATTACTTTTCACATTTTGATTCACGTTTTTTTTATAATAAGATCGATTGATTGGCCTAAAACAATTTGTTTGTATCTTACCACTGAGTTCACACTCAAACTCAAACCCTCATGTCTTCTTATTTAGAACACATCAATTGCCTTTGTATTAACATGTGTTCGAAGAAAAAAATTATTATTTTCTTGTGATTAATGATTTCTCTTGGAAAACCCAAATTTTAAGAAATCCAATCACAAACTATTTTTATTCTTTTTTTTTTGTTTAAATTTAAACACAAACACCGAATAATGTATACGAAAATCCTAAATCCTGCATTGCCGGCTCAAACTTGGCAACACAGCCGGTCGTCGTCGTCGCTGAGCTGATGTTAATCCCATCTCCAACTTCAAGCCGGAATTATTCTGCTTTGCTTCTTTCTGTGTTTTGATTTTGATTTTTTAGTTTTTTGTTTACACCATCATCTTCGCACTGTTCGTCGATCTTTCTGATCAATAATAACAATAAATAGTGAGAGAGCAAACCTTCGATCGAGTATCGAATTGTCATCTCAGTTTTTGAGACGAGAGCGAGAGGCTTAAGAATTCCAATTGCAACAAAGAACCGGTTAACTTTGCCAAGTATTCAATACTCATACCGGACAAAAGGCCGCTACTGTAGATCGATTCGAACTTATTGAGAAAAGGAGCTACTTCGTACCTTGCACTTCTTCCCCGGGTCCTGATCAAGCAGAGCGTTTATACGCTCCGTTTACCTGTTCTTTTTTTTTTCTTCGTATCTCTCACTGGTTTGATCGTTTATTGTGCCTCACCTGAGACCGATCATGCAACCAAACCGACACAACAGATTAACTGAGATTTTTCCACACCAACTCCGCCTAAGCTGCGTATGATACTTGGGACTATTGCTTGGGCTTGGGACTGTGTGGTAATGTTTTCTTGGTTGATCGCTCGGCAGTACCATTTTGACCATCGCGCATGATTAGTTCACCGCGCGGACCGAACTAACCAGCCAAGTTGTTTATTCTGGCTTAAGAAGGATTTTTTTTGTGTCCATAGTTATATGAACGGATTTCCCTGAAAGGATTTATTTTTGTTTCGTTTTGAATGATTTTTTGGTTGTTTCGTCTCTTGTTTTTTTGCGGTTTTCTTTTCGTATACACGATAAGTTGGGGCCAGGATGTGAATGGGATTATTATTTTGATTGCCGACAATTAGTGGCGAATAAATTGCCTCATCAGAGAGATTTCAGCGGTTTTTATTGTTGTTGTTTTGAGCAAAAAAAAAAATCAAACAAAAAACCGAAGAATTTCAAGAAGTGAGTTAAAAAGTGGGTGCCATTGTGAAAAAGGGATTTTTTCCCAAACAGAGATGTTTTTTTTGTTGTGACCTTTGTTAAGTTCGATGAATGTGTGATCCACTTAAGCACTTAAGGTGTATACAAAAGATTCAACTATTTTGTTTTTTAGTAAAAATGTTGCCTTAGATTCTCCATTGTGTTTGCCCATTTAAATGATCCAAGTATGATCGATTATTGTGTAATTACCTGATCAAGAGTGAAAAATAGTGTTAACAACTTATATAGTGTGTAAAGTGAGTTTAAAGTCACATACCTCATAAGGAATGAAGGAAAAACAGGAGTGAATTATAAAAGGATAACACAAGAAATAGAAAGAAGAAGAAACGCACGAAAAAAAAAACACTCTGCCAAGACAATTAATTTCCCATGATATCAGGGATGATGGATACTTGAGCAGCGAGGTGATCTTTTTAGAACTACAATATTCATCTTTAAAGAGATCCATAAACATCAACATCCTCATCAATTACACCAGCAACAGCACTACCATAACCATTTTTCAAAAATACAAAAAAAAAAACTAAACAGAAAACAAGGTTGAAGTTTCCTTTGTGGATTTAATTACCTGCTCAAAAGAGGCACACAGATAATTTTCAACACACAGGTAAGAGAGGGGCTAAACGATTATTATTATATTTTTATAAAGGAGCCATGCCAGGAGAAGAAGAAGTGTTGAATTTCTTATGGGAAAATTTGTTTGCTTGCGGTGGTTTTTTGTTGTTTTTTTTTTTTTGTTATTTTGGGACAACAAAACCAACAGAAAAAAATTAAAGGAATTTTTGGATGTTTTTTTTCTTATTCAGGAGTTTTGATTTTTTGTTTTTTTTGTTCTCTTTGTTTTGGGCTGTTTTAAGAATGTGAAGCACGATTTTTTTGTTGTTGTGTTGGATATGTATGTTGACAGCGAGGAGGTTTGAGATTTAATTCATAAAATTGAAATGCAAAACGAGATTTGTTGTAAGTCTGAGAATGTATAAATTTCTTGGAAGACAATCAGGATATTGAAAGGTTGGGTGGAATTGGGTCATATCACCTCATGTTTGTAGAACGATTTTTTGAATATGTACTCAAGCAAATGTTTCTTAGCAGTATTACTTTTTTTAGTTAAGGTACCTTAATACTTTGTCTATAGCATTGTTGCAGGTACAAATTTGTTCAGTTGGCTTAGAATACACTTTTAAAGGAAACCAGTCTGAAGTCTTATGTTAAAAATGGGCAAAGTGCACTGCTAATAGGCTTAAAAATGGATTACATCACAAGGTGTAAATAAGTCGGAGAATTCCAGAAATGTCTTTTTTTATATCTCAATTTTTTCTTATACCTACAGGGTGTCTCTTAATTTTTCAACAATATTTACGGGTATGATTCTTGGGCATATTCTAAGAAAAAAACTGTATTAGGGGAAAGTTGTATCTCCCTCCCTCCCTAAGGCAGAGGAGGGCAATTTCTGAAACATTGACTTCATATATGCAAACAAATATTAAAAATTTACGAAAACACAAACAATAAAATGTGATAGGTAGGTACATCTTTTTTGGAAGCTAATAGCTACCTACTACATTCTTTTTTTTTTTTTTAAATCAAGTTGCTTATGCAAATAGTTTTTGCGAAATTAAATTTCAAATTCAAAATTTTTTTTTCAAATTGATATTTTCCAAAATTTTGCCTAATTAAGTGCCATTTTTGTGTTCAATATTGAATGCCCTAAGTGATTTTGAGTCAACTATCGAAAATCAAATATAAAAATATTTCAAAGTTTTTGAGAAATTAGAAAAAAATCAAAAGGAAGGAAAAAAAATCTTTAAAAAGTTTTTGTTTCTTACACAAACTTATTTAGACTTTAAGGAAGAATGAACATCTTAATCAAGAATAATGTTTCAAATAGACTAAGAGCCCACAGCAGATTTTGGGTGTGAACGATAGCAAAAAAAGAAGTATAGGCGTCGAAAGCTCCATTAAAGACTATTAAAAAAATCAAAGTCTTGCAGTCCACAACTGGGGCCTTTGCGAGAAACAGTGCATCGAATAAAAAAAATATAAATGCAACTTCGAGGATAATCGTGTTAGCCGAAATTGGTTTTCACTCATCCCTTGAGAAGCTCCTCGGATCACATATCATGGAATCTGAGACCATTTGAGTGTATAGTTCGCCCTATCGGACCGTTTAAGAAATTCAAAATTCTAAGTGAAAAACGGTTTTTTTAAACAGTCTGGCAGGGCGAATTAAACACTCAAATGATCTCAAATTCCGTGATATGGGATCCGCGGAGCTTATCTAGGGAGGGGTGAAAACCAATTTCGGCTAACACGATTTTCCTCGAAGTTGCATTCATATTTTTTTTTCGATGTACTGTTTCCGGCAAAGGCCCCAGTTGTGGACTGCAAGACTTTGATTTTTTTAATAGTCCTTAATGGAGCTTTCGACGCCTATACTTCTTTTTTTGCTATCGTTCACACCCAAAATCTGCTGTGGGCTCTCGGTCTAAAATGTTTGCGATAACACAACCTTGTTTGACTGGATAAACATACCTTCTATTATTTTGAAATTACTATGTTATGCATATCGTTGATGATCTTTGACCTTTCAAAAAATTGTTCTGAATATGAACCTCTCGGTGGATTAACTATACCCTCTTAAGTTGCAAGAAAAAACCATCGTTCATGCTGACGAAAAGTTATATTGCTTCAGTTTTTCTAGAGCAGTACAAAATCCTGCAAAATAAAAATTCAAAATATACCGGAATCTCGCTTTTTTATCTGAAAAAAACAAATCTCGCAAAAAATTTCGCTTTTAACAATCTTGCATTTTCATCTCCCACTAAAAAATCTCGCAAATATCAACCGAAATCTCGCAATTTAAAAAAGTCGCATATTCAAATCTCGCAAATTAAAATCTCACATTAACATCGCTGTCAGCTGCGCACTGAAAAATAAAAATCTTGCCAACATTTGGTTGATGAAACTCGAAAATGAAAAACTTTTTCTTTTTTGGCTTTTATTGTTTTCCAACACTTATTTCAAAGAATTAAAAACACAAGAAATTAAAACTCGATATAAAATTTTTATGTTCTCTTTCTTGTTCTTAATACAATTGAAATATAACAATTTTGAATAACAATACTTTCAATGCGATTTGAATTTTCGAGATTTTGATCAAAAAATTATTTGTTTGCAATTCAAATTAATTTGCGAAAATGTTAAAAGTGGGATTTTGAAATTACAAGGTTATGAGAAGTAAAATTTTGTGATTGTTAAAAACGAGATTTTGTAATTGCGATGTTTCGTAGTGAGGGACTGCCAACACCAAACGCGAAATTAATTATTTCTGTTGCTGACTTGTGTTGTAGCTTGTAGTCCAGTCAAATAAACGAAAAATAGGGGTCACCTGGGAATAAGAGATAATAAATTGGAAACTCTTATATACATCTTCATTTTGGCGTTCTAAAAGTTGTCTGAAAAGTCTCATAAAATCTCCGCTCTCCGCGTTCTCCGCCCTCTATATCGAAAACGGTTGGGTGCATTCAAAAATAATTGGAAGACAATTTGTAGAAAATATTACGCTCTACAGTTTTGATAAAAGATGTTAACATCATTGGAGCTATAGAAACCGAGATAGCCGCGAAAACGCGATTTTTGTGACATTTGACCTTGAATAACATACGTTACAGACACGAGATCTTATGAGACTTTTCAGACAACTTTAAGAATACTGAAATGAAGGTGTATATCTCTCATTCCTAGGTGAAACTGCCCTAATTTGACTGGACTATTGGGCTTGTATTTGATTTTATGAATGTTGTCGAACGCTACATAGCAGACGGTTCTAGAATTTTTACTTCATTAAGAAAATTGAAAATAATGAAAACTACTTTTTGGTTAAGAAATATCTTGTAACGTTATTAGCACAAAATGCTTCTGGCAAAAACTTGGATAACCTATGTTTGTAGTAAATACGGTTTACATTTGTTTTGTATTTAATAATTTTGTCCTTTACTTTCTGAATAATAAATCACTGGCTATACATTTCGGTAGTTAGACCTACTCTAACTTACGACGTGCCACGGTGGGCGTGGCAGTATGGTGGACTGCCTTGGATTAAGCGATACATTGTTATAAACTAAGCAAAGTTCAAGGAACAGGATGTCAATGTATAAGTGGAGCAATTGAGTTGACTTCCTCCGCTGCATTAGATACTTTACTCCATCTGACACCTCTCGAAATTTTCAGCAAACAAACGGAAATTGGCTACTCCGCTATTTTGAGGATGTGGAATTCTCTGAAGATCAATAAATAAATTCTCTGAAGATCAATAAATTCACTTCTACACCAACAGATCGTAGACCAAAGATGTACGGAAAGAATTCTTGGATCATCACGAAAAATGAGCTGCAAATTACGAAAAATGAATCCCGATTTATACCTTGGCTCAAGATTTCGTAATTTACGACTATTTGTCTGCAATTTGCAAAACTGAGCAAACTGAAGATATTGATACTCGAAAATCGTAAATCAACCCTCTTTAAGTATCAATTATGCTTTCGAGAGAAAACAAAAATTGCGAACAACAAATCGCAATTTGATCCAAATATTCCTCAATCGCACAATTTGTAAATTTGCAAAAAAGATTTGTGATCACTACTTTTATTTCGTGATATTGCCACTTGAAAGATCAATCTTGATCTACCCTTCGTTTTGCAGGTATACACATTTAATTTATTTTATTTGAAATAAATACTTTACGCTTGACTCTCCTTAGATTTGAACTCGCAACCTTCCAGTTGCGGAGCGAGCATGCAACCATTAGGCCAATTTGCATTACAGATCGTTGGTGTCACACATTAATGATTAGATACATGCCATGTGGTGGTGCTTTATCTCTTCGAGAAGTAAATTGCGACAAGAAAGTCGTGATTTAGGAATTTTTTATTGGTGATTTGCAACTATTCTCATGGAGTTGCAAATTGCGACAAAAAAAACGTAAATCAGTGATTGTGAAATGGAGATTACTAAATATTGATCGCAAATCAATATTTTTAAATGCTGTTTGTGAAATTATTCTTTTTAAGAGTAAATTACGCCAAAAAAGTTGTATTTTGCTTTCAAAAGTACAAGCTTGAATCACGGATCTTAATTGCAAATCACGAAGAAACAAACTTTGTAAATTGCTACGTTTTGAATGTTAAATTACCAGTTTTGTATTAAATTTTGATCAAAATGCATTGATTTACGAATTAAACATGATTCGTAAATTGCAACTGCAAATTTTTCAATTAGTGATTTTTCAATTCTTTCCGTGTGGGGTTGGTGGAGGTTTGTACTCTGAAAGACTAAATTAAAGTCTATCATTCCGTCTTCCTAATCACTGTAGAGTACTCCAGGCGGAACTAGCGATAAAGAAGTACTATCTTGGCTCAAGATCAAGCCGGAGCTGCAAGAGTTGAACAATTGTTAACTTTTACTGCAGCATTTTTGACATCTACTGCAGCATTTTTGACGTCTATTCCAGCTGCGTCTTGCATTCTGTTCAGGCAGTAAGTCTTTACCCTGTCTCTATAAACTCTAGAGCAGCCCTTAACAGTCAAGCATCTCTGTTGAAGATGGCGCAATAGTTTAATATTTACCTTTGCCTGGCCATAGTGATGTTCCAGGTAGTTGGAAAGCTGATGAACTCGCTAGAAGTGGAACATTACTACCCATTTTACCTGATAAGATAAATAAATATTGGTATACCCTTCACTACGTCTAAAGTTTTACTGAAGCAAGATGCTTTGGAGAGAACAAACTATACTGCAAGTGTTTATATCTAACTTGTTGACTTTGAACAAGTCCGCAGCAGCCGTCGATTGAAATTTATCAACAGATTAAACAAGTTTATTCTCTGTTTGAACTCTTGTTGTTTCCAGTTACAGAAACGGTGGATTTATGAAATTTCCCACTTGTTGAAAGAAGCCAAAAAAATTGCTTAAATTCCCCTAGACTTGTTGTTCCATGTTACACAAATTTTAAAAAGTTGTTGAATTTCACTTTCTGTATTGTTTATTAGGCCCCAGATCAACGCTGGACATTTTGGTACGAAAACTGTATTCCAAGCGTTACCTTCAAGCCAGTAGTCACTGATGCTGCCATTTAAAAGAGCACAAAATATTGGATTGAAGGTATCTTCATGGGGAATACTTTATAGTAGATTTAAATTATTTTATTCAATCTGACCAATCCTTATTAATTTACACATAGTTCCAATTTCCACCCAAATATAGCTCATAGATTGGCAAGATTTTAGCTTGATGGCATATTGGAAATCAATTAAATAAGCATACAGTATAGGCAACATATAGTTAGTATAGGTAAGTTATGTTTTCATTAAGAAAATCGAAATCGAAATTTTGATCAAACTCGTTATAACGATGATAGGGAAAAAGAAAAAAGTGGGTGTCATAATTCGGTCCGTCTGTCTGTATTTCCGTTGAGCTGCAGCCTAACGAGCTGACTTGAGTTTTTTTTAAACTGGGTACAAAGCGTTCTTAGGCTCATTCACCCAACTTTTTTTTCAATTTTTTTAAAGCCAAAAATAAAGGTAGGTACCTGTCATATGAATTTTGTGGACATAATCTTATTTTTAACAAAAACAGCTTCCCAACTTTTCTTAAAAACTCAATAAATTATACTTTTTAAGTAAATTTTTCTTTTATAAGGAAAACCATTTTTCGACAACTGGTTATTAATGCTAGATACCTCCCAAAGACTATGGTTTTTGATTTTCTTGAGAACTGTTTGATTGATTTTAATACATATTTTGTTTTGTGCAGAAGCTTCCAGAAATGTAAATTGCATTGTGTACCAAAATTTTCAAAAAATAATATTTTTGGGATTTAAAAAATTCAAAACAAAACAAGTACTTACATATGTACATATTTCAAAGAAAAAAAAATATGGTCGATTATTTGACTCGGTATTTAAGAAAATATTAAACCTTTACTAAAAACTAACAGTAACTTCTATACAAATGAAAAACCGTTAGCGAAAATCTTATAATTCTCTAAAACTGCTCCAACGGTTTTGATAAATGGTCTTTGGTGTGCTAAAATAAGTGCGAAATACTACCAAATATTGTAAAAATTAACACTTAGCAGGCACCTAACTATTAAAAGTGCCTCCTATAGAACGCCGATTTTTTAATTTTAAATTTTATCATTAGAAACTGAACGTATTTAAATAATTTTGTATACAGATACATAGAACTTCCAAATTAGTTAAAATAATTAAATTGGCCAACAAATTTCAAACAAGAAATTTTTGAATTAAAAAAAAATCATTTTTATTTTTTGAAAATTTGAGTTCTCAAAAACGGGTTGAAGATTTTTTCAAATATCAAATATTAATAAATATTTAAGATAAGCATTTCAATATCTTATCATAAAAATGTTTTAAATGTTTTTTGAATTTTATATTTAAAAAAAAATAAATTTCAAATAAAAAACGACTTCAACTTTTTTCCCATGCGTTTATTAGATTAGTTGTTTTCGTAAAAAGTTTTTGTAAATTTGAATTTTAAAGTCAATATTTTTTTAATAGATGTGAATTTTTTTCAAGTTAATTGTTTTTAAAAAATAAATATTTCAAAAACTTTTCACAAAAAACAACTTAACTTTTTCGTACAATGCATGATCCACGAGATATTTGATAAAACGCGTTTTCCAATATGGTGGCTAACGCTCGCCCCCCCCCCCCCCCCCCCATCCTACAAACTTGGATCTACATTAGGAGGTCACAACTGAACAGCACAAATCAGTTCAGTAATAAAGTGCAAAAAAAGTACCCCGTTATCTTGGCCTATTGTATCTGTCTTTTAAAAAAGCTAAATAAAAACAATTTTATTAAAGTATTTAGGAACGCATCAATTCTATAATACCGAAGATATTTGAGGGAATAGTTTCAAAACTCTTCTTTCGCACTTTTGAGAATTTTGAGTGAAATGAAAAAAAACTGTTAAAAGCTAAAAATATAATAAAAGCGATTTGCTTTAACGCTAAAATATAAGTTAAGGATGACCTTTTTCCATTCCTTAGGGTTTTGAACATATTTGGTGAACCCACAAATTAAAAAAAATCTATTTTATTTGGAAGAGAATAGTTTTGAAAGTTACGATTGCAGTTGATTTGATTTGTATGGGAATAGATGACTTTTGATTCAGAAGAGTAGGTATATGAATAGAAGAGTTTTGAAAATAATAAAATCTTAAAGAAAAAGAAAATTTTTGGTGCAGAATTTGATTTGTAAGGGAATATATTAGTTTTGAACTGAACGACTGAGTGGAATAGTGTAGTTTTGAAAAAAACACCTATTTTCAAGTACAAAAAAGTTTTGAAAATAATAAGTTTTTATAAATTTTACATGATTACGTAGATGAAGGACTTTCTAAGAAACATTTCCTCATGCTTAACTCATTTTTGAAAAAAAAACTGGAATACAGTACATAACGCTTATAAGAAACTCAAAAATTGCACAATTTTTGTTTCTTATAACCGAGATTTTCTCATATCCTTAGAACGGATGTAAGAAACAAGTTTCCTATACTGATATACAGATATAAGAAAAAAACAAAGAAACAAAAACGAACACAAACACAACAAATAACAAATTCAATGTCAGAATGAACACTGGACTGAACTGAACTTCTCTTTTAATGTCAAATTGCGTCATAAATGACATTTGCTTGATTTGCTTTCAATTTTTCTTAAGGGTCTGTTCATATTTTATGAGTTTCGTGAGTTTTTTTAAAAGTTTCTTAAATCAAACCATCTTAACATGGAAAATAGAAAGTTCGTGGTTTGAGAAATGTTTCTTTTATCAGTGTTTTTCTTGTAAACGTGTTTCTTATAAACACACAATTCAACATTAAAATATATGGGAAAGTACACGGTGCTTCTGTTCAGGTTTCTTTTAAGCGAGGTTTTCTTATCAGCGTGTTTCTTATAAGCGTTAAATACTGTAGTAAAGTTTTGAAACTACCTATACCCCTCATTTGTCTCATGTAAAACGTATGCCAGTATTTTTGTTAGATTGTTTCCGGCGGAACCCCGACGCGCACGCTATATGGTCATTGTTACACTTCCACTAGTTCCGAGTAATATATTCGGCACGTGCATTTTTCGTATATGTACTACATGTTATTCCCCTATGTGGCTTATAGCTGACCGATAAATTTTGGTTTTATACGGTTGCACTTCATGCTTGTAGTTTAAGTGAAATTCTGGTAAATAGGCATTTTATTATGATATTTGAATAAATGACATACCAACTTTGCCTTCACTAGCTATTCATTACTTTTAATTTTCTCATTCTTTCAACATAAAACAATAAACATCCGCTGTAAATTATTTTGTATTGATTATGGTAAGGCATAGTTCTTAGATTGTTATAAATAACACTATAACAGCCCTTCATACAAATAAGTAACAGCTTGATCACGATTTTTATGATGAACGACCGTTGAATTAAGAAATCTTTCTTCTTTGATCAAACGCAGACGTTAAGAAAGGTAATCCGCTTAAATTAAGAAATCATTAAAATATTTTTTTTTCTTAAAATATGCAAATCACTAATTGTTATTATTTTTTCTTTATTTGTTAATAACAAAAATGATAGATTATACTGATGATATTCACAAAAAAAAAAAAAATCAAACAGAAGCATTGAGTGATCTAGATAATATTGTTATTTTGTTGATTTTATTTTTTTCAATTTCTTACCTTGAAAATGTTGACAAATGATACATGAGGCTTGTTTTTACCTTGATAAAGGGAACAAAAGACTAAACCCTCAACACACAATGAACAAAAAAAAAAGATTTATTACAAAAGATAAACCTAAATGATGGGAAAAATTGATTATTTATGGTTTTATGGTATCTCCAGTGATATATGGTAACAGTTTAGTGAAACAATGAAAATAACTTATAATTATTAATTAGATCCATGTAAACTAAACCAAAAAAAAAAAAAATGTAAAATAGTTTAGATATTGTATAATTTACACATCAATGACTGACTACAAAATGCATCAATCAAAGTTTTACCACAACCGCATGAGGTTTTTTCCTCAGCTAAAGGTTCCACACGCCATCCATCGCTATTATGGCCATGTGAACCATATTGCATTCTTGAGATACTTTTATACGAGACATATTGCATTCTTGAGTTACTTTTATGACACATGAACAAAATATATTTGATTGAACATAAAAAACAAGGCAACCAGAGTTAAGTGCAGTTTTTTGCTAAGCACTGAAAACTCATACAAATACCTAGGCTATGATCAGGAATGAGTACTTAGCTTATAAAAAGAATAACAAAAAAACTTTGACCAGCTATTAAAACCTCATCAATGCAGTGTGGATTAAAAAGTGACCTACACCATCATTATTTTTAATTCAGCTTCCACTACACCAACTATTCACAGAAGAAGAGAAAAAAAAACTTTAATGTAAATGCAGGTCAACGTTGATGCTGCCGTTGCTGGCAGGAGTGTAATTTAAATAATTTATTTTAATGGGAATTTAATTTTGTACAAAACTCACTTACACTCTTGACGGATGATGGACCACTGCAATTGTGTAGGTATGGATATTAATCATTCTTTAAATGGCCATCCGTTCCGTTGGATGTTATGTAACTTCAAAGTTATACCAGAAAATTCAGGAAATGCATTTAGATTGAATAAGCAATGGGTTGAATAAATTTTGTTAAAATTTGTTTGTATTTTAAAGATTTTGTCAATCCGACATTCTATCAATTTAGAAATCACTGAAATTCTGTTCTTGGTTTTGTTGAACTAAAATAAAACAGTGAAACACAATTTTTAAGAAACTTGTTTATTATTTTAAGTCCTTATTCGTGGGTTTGTAGAAAAATCCTGATTTTTGAAATATCGGCAGGCACGGATCCAGGATTTCTTCCAAGGGGAATGCAATTTTCGTGAGTTTCCATGATCAAAAATTGTAGTGCACTTCATACCAATCTACAACCTGGGCATCCATAGCAATTTGAGTGGATGAGTTTGAAATTTAAAGAAAGCAATAACCTCTTCCATAACAACTGCCAGTGTCTCGAACAGTCCTTTGGAACTTCGTGGAGTGGTGCATATTGTGGCTCTAATATGGTTATCTAAAGCGTGTTTGACTTACAACCATTCCTGCGTGCGTGTTGTTGGCAGGAATGGAGGGGACCTACAGTTTTTTGCCGAGTCCGAACGGGTGTTCCATTATGCAGTTTGCTAAAGTCAAGTGTTCTGTATTCGAAAACATCATCTGTGGTGCAATTCTGAAGTCAAAAATTGATTTGACGACAAAAATATTTAGAAGCCAGAAAATGTGTTTGTAAGTCAAATAATGTTTTCAAGAAAATTGACTGGCGAAGATCAAAAAGATTTTGTGCAAACAGAACAATTGAATATTTGATTTGACGATTGCAATATTTGCGTCTAAAAATGTCGATCATTTGACAAACAAATTAACGTTGACTTGACGTTTTCGAAAGCGGCCAAAGACAACTACAACTCAGGTGTAGAAGTTCCATCCAACTTCTCTTTGGTAGGGACTGCAGTAGGTACCTAAATCGTTTTCTGGTTTCTAAATTTTTTAAACGTAGAAAGAGAAAAAAAAGTAGGTTACATTTTATTGAAATCCTATTTTATACTTCGTTCGTTCTTGAGCAGGAGTGGGGGAGAAGGAGGATGTTAGAAATTGCATCATTCACCCCTCCTGTATCCAAAATAAAAAAAAAATATTTTTTGAAATTTTAAAAAATATTAAATTTTATTTGAAAACTCAATTTATTTTTCGAAAACGACACAGTCAAAGTTTTTGAAAAACGGCATTTACAATTTTGTGTCCATGGGTATTATAAAGGCTGTTTTTTTTTAGAAGTATAAAAATTTTAAATTGCATAAAACAAAGATGATTTTTTTTAAATTGACATGAAATTTACTTTATTCGAAAGATAATCTTCGCATTACAATTTAAATATGATTTCTGTCATATGACCGCCACGTACACAGGCGTAGTCTTATCTGGAGGTCCAATTTTCGACGACTTTTTATATACCGTTTGTGGCCGTATATCGGCGCGAATGTTGTCAATCGTTTCGGGCTTATCGCCGTAGACTAGCGACTTCACATATCCCGACAGAAAATAGTCAAGCGGGGTTAAATTGCACGATCTTGGAGGCTAATTCAAGGGTCCGCAACGTGAAACAATGCGGTTACCAAACGTTTCGTTCAATACATCAATTGTTGCCCGAGCTGTGTGACATTTTGCGCCGTTTTGTTGAAACCACAGCTCTTGCACATCATTGTTGTTCAATTAATGAACGAAAAAGTCAGTAATCATAGCTCTATAGCGGTCACCATTGACTGTAACGTGCTGAGCAGCATCGTTTTTAAAGAAGTAAGGACCAATTACTCCACCAACCCAAAAAGCACTCTAAACAGTCAGATTTTGTGGATGTAACGGTGTCTCAATATACACTTGAGGATTATCATCACTCCAAATACGGCATTTTTGTTCATTGACGTATGTATCCATTCAACGAAAAGTGAGCTTCATCGCTAAACAAAATTCGCTTATAAAAATTGGGATCAACGGCAATCTTGATTTGGGCCCATTTGATACAATTTGGATGCGTTGTCCAGGCGTCAGTCTATTCATGTTGAAATTCCAAACCAAACTAAAAATAAATCACTTGACAGCTGACAAAGTAGCTGCCAGTTAAAATAGTGTTACCAACTTAAAGTTCTTTACCTCTAAAAAAAACACCGTTTATTAGTATGCGACCTACTACTAAAAATAGAGAACTATCTTACACAGGGCGTTCGGCCCTCGGAAACGTCTCCAACGAATTGAATGAAATTTTCAGATTTGGATCTGTTTAACTCGAGGACGGCTAAAAGGAAGTGAACTCAAGATATAAGCTTGTCAGGTGCAACATATCGGGACATATGTATTTGGAGAATTAAAAAATCAAAAATCCAAAAAAAAATGTCTCCAAAATAAAGTTGAAAGGGGTTCACTTCAAAAGCTCATATCGTGCGTTTTATTTTTCAGATCGTTAAAATTAAAGTCTGCGGACTTAAAAAAAAATGACAGAGCATCATTTATCATTTTTAATTAATATTGAAGTGCATGTATCCCTAATACAATGGTCTAAAAGCCGCTATTTTCAAGCCCTCGTCCTTACCACGGGCGCCAAAAAAAAACCCTACTTTTGAGTTCGATGGCGGGATGCATGCACCTACAGACCCTACCACTCATTTTTTCGTTATGTGCTCAAACCGAAAATGAGGAGCCAGCTCTTAGACTATATGAAAACTTCGTAACTTCTAGAGATTTTTATAAAAGGTATAAAAAGAACTAGTTTTTATAAAGGTCGTCTGATGGTCGCGTGAGGCAGAAAAGGTTGTCAAAATGCGACTAATGTCTCACACCGGCAACCCTTACCAGAACCATCCATAGAACCGGTTTTCTATTTTTTTTTCTTGATATACTCATTGAGTAAGTACTTGGCTGATATGGATCCGACTTTTTATACGGCTTAGAGCATGTTTCACATTCGAGTAAAGTACTGATTGATTATCTGGCACTTATATTTTGAGGTTAGGTCAGTGTTACCAACAGGGGTACTTTGCTCCGGAGCCTCCGGGAATGAATTCTGATCTCCGGGCTCTAGGTAATGCCAAAACTTCTCTGGGTTCACTACGTTATAAGTTTCATAAGTATTTTATTTTTTGGAAGCATCGCTGGAACCTAGCAAATAGTCATAAAAATATTGAGGAATCAATAGGAATACATTTTGCTCTATACCTGAAGATTAATTTTTTGAGTAAAGGTGAACATATATATGGAGCTTGAGGATTTTTATTTTAAGCTTGTGAAACTAAAAACTGACTTATAACTTCTGATTTTCAACTCTAGTGTTGATCAACTTCAGTTTTTCTCAACTGCCGGAAAAAGTTGAAGTTGGAAGAGCAAACTTACGAGCTGACATAAAAATACTGTTTTTTTCTTTTGAAAATGCATATACAAACAATTTGTTTCAGAATTTCGTGCTCTTCAGTTATCAAAAAACAGAAAAGTAAAAAAGCTATAACATCCCAATGCAATCATTTTTTTTTTTTTTAAATTGGCAATCTGCTTCTTAGGGCATTGAAAGTGAAGGTGACGGAACTGACAAGCCATTGTAGCTTGAAAGAAGACAATACAAGATGTTGACGTGGCGCACGTTAGAATTAAAAAGTAGGACAATCGTGACCATATAAGTAGGTGCCTGGTGGGAGGCAATGGGGGCATTTCCACCCCCCTGGCTTTGGAAAATATCATACAACCAACATATTTTTAAAATGTTTTTCTTTTTCAAATACTTGTCTTGGTCAACTTGACAGTTTGTCTCAAATTTGGCAATAGTGAAAAAAATTATTGGTACCTTTGATCTTGCCACCAGGGGCGTATACCGGCGATCTTGCCACCAGGGGCGTATACCTGCTCTCTCCTCAGATCATGTAAAAAGTTCCAGGTCAAGTAGTCTTTCTCAACCAAAGGCGTTTGCTGCTTTTTGGTATCATTGAAAGTGGTCTTTTTATTAAGGTTCTATCACTTCAAGTATAGTCAGCACTTTAGAACAGTGGATTAAATCTCCGTTACATAACCATAATCCATGATTTTAGATGCTGAAACAGCAAGGAGTTAGGGTTAACAAAAATGTTTCCTTTATTTTGTGTCCTATAAAGTACCTATTTAGCTCCTTAAATAATAATCGAAAGCTTGTTAACCTCCCTTGATTTTTCGAGTTATTCGGCTATTTCAAAGTCCTTTAGAAAAGTAATTGCATTACTAATGAAAGAATGTTAGTTTCGTGATCATCTACAAAAATATTTTCCTCTTAAGCTCAGTATTTAATTGATTTTTATAAATATGAAATCTGGTTAGTGTTTTTAGTGAGGACAAACATGTTCAATTGAGATATCAATATGATTGTCAAGTTACCAAAGCAACTTTGACGAATCGAAAAATGAGCTGATGGATAATTAGTCTTAAATTAGTTGTGATAATTTCGAATTTGTCGTTCAATGCTTTTTATTATTTGTTGGGTGCTTTGCTAATTTGATACCAAGTTAGCAAAGCACTTTGTCAAAAATCACTAAAAACTTCTTATACCTGATGGTTTATGGCTTAATAATTTGCCATTGATTAGTCGTTTATTAGTTGAGACAAATTCAATTTGATCGTGCAATGTTTTCTATGCTTGCAAAGCAACTCTCACGGATCAAAAAATGGGTAGGTGGATAATGTGTCGTTAATTAGTTGTGACAGTTTTGAATTGTTCGTTCTATGTTTTTTTTTTTTTCAAAAAGTGGTAAAAACTTATAAAACTTATTTTATTCATTAATAATTTGCCGTTAATTAGGCGTTAGTTAGTTGTGATAAATTTAATTTTGTCGTGCGATGTTTTTATGTGTTATTCATTAATAATTTGCTGTTAATTTTAGTCGTCAATTAGTTGTGATAAACTCAATTTTGTCGTACGATGTTTTTTAATTGGTTTTGGGTGATTTGCTTCTACGAGTGTCAAGTTAGCAAAGCAACTTTCATAAATCGAAAAATGGGAAGGTGGATAATTTGCCGTTTATTAGTTGTGACAGTTTCGAATTTGTTTTCTATGTTTTTTTTTTCGAAAAGTGGTAAGAACTTCCAAAACTTAATATTTTATTCCTTGTTAATTTGCCATTAATTAGTCGTTTAACAGTTGGGAAAAATTCAATTTTGTCATGCGATGTTTTCTAAGTAATTTTAGGTGATTTGTTTTCTATGAGCGTCAGGTTACCAAATCAACTTTCACTACAAATTCGAAATTGTCATAACTTATTAACGACTAATTAAAGGAAAATTATCCACCTACCCACCTTGACACACCTAGAAAAGAAACCACTCAAAATACATAGAAAATATCACACGACGAAATTGAATTTATCACAACCAATTAAGGACCAACTAACCGCAATTTATTAATGAATAAAATATTAAGTTTTAAAGGTTTTAACCACTTTTCGAAAAAAAAACATAGAAAATATAGAATGACAAATTCGCTTGATATCAAGGTAGCAAAGCACCCAAAAAACATTGAAAACATTGCACGATCAAATTTAATTTGTCACAACTAATTAACGACTAATTAATGGCAAATTATCCACCAGCACATTTTTTGATTCGTCAAAGTTGCTTTGCTAGCTTGACACTCATAATGTATTTCAATGCTCCTTGATTTTTATAAAAACCTTCAAACCCAAAAAAACAAAACAAGTTAAAATAGTTTATATCTGCCTGTGAGGCTAGAGAATAGAAAGTTATGATATCATCTTACTGACGATTGCGCTATCACATCTTTGCACAAACAAAATACATATTCGTATGAGTGTACAACTTCTTTTAATAGAATTCAATAATTACCTTTCTCGATTTGTAGCTTCGTCTTCATTGTTATTGTTAAAATATGTATATTAATTTCTTTTTACATATTCCTAACAATTATACCACACCTTCAATTAAAGACTCACCCTAATTTCTTAAATTAAAGGAGAGTCTCTACGCCTGTCCATTGAACAAATCAGAGAAAGTTTATATATGGATTCAGCGAAAGGACAAAAGAGCTGTTGATTATAACAAAAGGCACACCACAAATTATACAATTTAATATGGATGGCCAGCAAAAAAAACAGCTAATAAATTGAAAGCTTCACAAGAAAAATGGATTCCTTTCAACAATTAAATTAACATTCTTTGTCTTCGTGTCATTATGAAGATATTATAAAAAGCAGCACATGTCATCCTGGGTTTTTTTCTTTTCTTTTTTTTTTTAGTTTGAATGTAACTTTGCTTCTTTTCGACCTTTTTCTCCACATATTGCCTGATTCACACATCTTTTTTGCTTTGCTGCTTGAATTTTAAGCTGCCAAATAATTACCGCATTCCGCGACTCATTTATCATGATCGATCCGCAAAAGATATTTTATCCCAAGCAAAAATGCCTCAAAAAAAAAAAAAATAATAAGATACAAAAAGTAAAAAAATAAACCAGGTAAGACGAAATAAGATGAAAACAAATAAAATTATCTGTTCAACTCTGCGGCCTTGTCTGACCTACTTAGTGTGACTTCGATCTCCGCAAAAAGCAGCAGCAACACGAAAAAATACACCAATAACAGCAACAACAACAACAAAAAAAAGATAAAAAACTTCAACTTTAACAACTTATGCAATTTACTTGAAGATTTATTTGATTTTTTTCCACACTAAGTGGAGAGATAAAAATTATGAGCCTCTTTGGGGGCTGTTCGGCAAAGCGCGCAATAAGGCGACACTACTTAACGACATATGGTCGCACGTATATTGGCAAGCAAAACGCATATAACCATGTTTAAGTATCACCAAATCTTATACCAAAGCAACAACAAATATGGTGAACACGACAGACAATTCAAATAATGAACAATTTTTGAGATTTGAGAAAAAAGTTTCTAATCGACAGCATAGAGGACTTATGTTGTTGTTTTTTTAAGATTTTATTTAGGACAGAGCGTGCAAAGCAATTTGCCAGGTCACATCATAAATCACTTCTTGAAAACTGTGATATCTTGTCAAGCTTTGATATGTCATTGATGAGAATTTTCATTAGTCGATTTGAGTAAGACTTGATCAGATTTCAGTTAATTTTTCTTAATAAGTCCATGATGTTGATGGTGTTTTGGGTTTGTTTGGCAAGGAACATTGAACACAGACTTAAAGAGGTGTATCACACTAAATTAAGAAGATTTATTTGTTTCCATCACGGTATACAGATACAGAAAAGTTAGACAAAATTATGTTATTTGTCGAATATGTATTATATTTTATTGACAAATTTTTGATTAAAATAAGGTAGTGTATGGAGCTGTGTTCACTTGGCCCGCAAAAATCTCCAATTTTTTTTTTCTTTTTCGTAAAAGATGACCATTTAAATGACCACTTTTGACCACCCTTTAATTTTTTTTGACCACCCACAGTTTTCGAGAAAATCGATTTTGAAAAATAGTGGGCCAAAAGAACGCTGCGCCTCAAAAATCAATTTTTTCAAATTTGATTAATGTTTTCGATAGATAATTTTTTGAACATAAATGACCACCCCTTAACTTTTTTTGACCACCCTTAGAAATATTTTTTTTTTGATTTTTGAAAAAAAAAAATTTTGATTTTTTTTCTGTATATTCCCTTTCCATTTTTTTAAATTTTCGAATTATGAAAGATGAACATTGTGAAAAACTCAATTATCTAAAATGACCACCCTTCAAAATTACTCTAACTTATCAAAAAGTATTTTTTTTCGAATTTTGAAAGATGGCCATTGTGAAAAACTCAATTATCTAAAATGACCACCCTTCAAAATTACTCTAACTTATCAAAAAGTATTTTTTTTCGAATTTTGAAAGATGGCCATTGTGAAAAACTCAATTATCTAAAATGACCACCCTTCAAAATTACTCTAACTTATCAAAAAGTATTTTTTTTCGAATTTTGAAAGATGACCATTGTGAAAAACTCAATTATCTAAAATGACCACTCTTCAAAAATACTCTAACTTATCAAAAAGTATTTTTTTTTTCGAATTTTGAAAGATGGCCATTGTGAAAAACTCAATTATCTAAAATGACCACCCTTCAAAATTACTCTAACTTATCAAAAAGTATTTTTTTTCGAATTTTGAAAGATGGCCATTGTGAAAAACTCAATTATCTAAAATGACCACCCTTCAAAATTACTCTAACTTATCAAAAAGTATTTTTTTTCGAATTTTGAAAGATGACCATTGTGAAAAACTCAATTATCTAAAATGACCACCCTTCAAAATTACTCTAACTTATCAAAAAGTATTTTTTTTCGAATTTTGAAAGATGACCATTGTGAAAAATTCAATTATCTAAAATGACCACCCTTCAAAATTACTCTAACTTATCAAAAAGTATTTTTTTTCGAATTTTGAAAGATGGCCATTGTGAAAAACTCAATTATCTAAAATGACCACCCTTCAAAATTACTCTGACTTATCAAAAAGTATTTTTTTTCGAATTTTGAAAGATGACCATTGTGAAAAACTCAATTATCTAAAATGACCACCCTTCAAAATTACTCTAACTTATCAAAAAGTATTTTTTTTCGAATTTTGAAAGATGACCATTGTGAAAAATTCAATTATCTAAAATGACCACCCTTCAAAATTACTCTAACTTATCAAAAAGTATTTTTTTTCGAATTTTGAAAGATGGCCATTGTGAAAAACTCAATTATCTAAAATGACCACTCTTCAAAAATACTCTAACTTATCAAAAAGTATTTTTTTCGAATTTTGAAAGATGACCATTGTGAAAAACTCAATTATCTAAAATGACCACTCTTCAAAAATACTCTAACTTATCAAAAAGTATTTTTTTTTCGAATTTTGAAAGATGGCCATTGTGAAAAACTCAATTATCTAAAATGACCACCCTTCAAAATTACTCTAACTTATCAAAAAGTATTTTTTTTCGAATTTTGAAAGATGGCCATTGTGAAAAACTCAATTATCTAAAATGACCACCCTTCAAAATTACTCTAACTTATCAAAAAGTATTTTTTTTCGAATTTTGAAAGATGACCATTGTGAAAAACTCAATTATCTAAAATGACCACTCTTCAAAAATACTCTAACTTATCAAAAAGTATTTTTTTTTTCGAATTTTGAAAGATGGCCATTGTGAAAAACTCAATTATCTAAAATGACCACCCTTCAAAATTACTCTAACTTATCAAAAAGTATTTTTTTTCGAATTTTGAAAGATGGCCATTGTGAAAAACTCAATTATCTAAAATGACCACCCTTCAAAATTACTCTAACTTATCAAAAAGTATTTTTTTTCGAATTTTGAAAGATGACCATTGTGAAAAACTCAATTATCTAAAATGACCACCCTTCAAAATTACTCTAACTTATCAAAAAGTATTTTTTTTCGAATTTTGAAAGATGACCATTGTGAAAAATTCAATTATCTAAAATGACCACCCTTCAAAATTACTCTAACTTATCAAAAAGTATTTTTTTTCGAATTTTGAAAGATGGCCATTGTGAAAAACTCAATTATCTAAAATGACCACCCTTCAAAATTACTCTGACTTATCAAAAAGTATTTTTTTTCGAATTTTGAAAGATGACCATTGTGAAAAACTCAATTATCTAAAATGATATCAAAAAGTATTTTTTTTCGAATTTTGAAAGATGACCATTGTGAAAAATTCAATTATCTAAAATGACCACCCTTCAAAATTACTCTAACTTATCAAAAAGTATTTTTTTTCGAATTTTGAAAGATGACCATTGTGAAAAACTCAATTATCTAAAATGACCACCCTTCAAAATTACTCTAACTTATCAAAAAGTATTTTTTTCGAATTTTGAAAGATGACCATTGTGAAAAACTCAATTATCTAAAATGACCACCCTTCAAAATTACTCTAACTTATCAAAAAGTTTTTTTTTCGAATTTTGAGAGATATTCAAAATAGTTTAAGCTTTGTTTTTTTTTTGGAAAGAGAAAGCCGAAGAGCAACTTTGTGAAAGATTTAAGAAAATATTGAAATACATACAACCATTTTTCAAAGATTTATACATGCATTTTACTTTTAACTTTCGGTAATTTTAAATTTCTGAATACAATACAAAGGTTGCTTTAATTGCATATTTTTGAGAATTAATAATTCATTTTAGATAATTGAATTTTTCACAATGGTCATCTTTCAAAATTCGAAAAAAATACTTTTTGATAAGTTAGAGTAATTTTGAAGGGTGGTCATTTTAGATAATTGAGTTTTTCACAATGTTCATCTTTCAAAATTCGAAAAAAATACTTTTTGATAAGTTAGAGTAATTTTGAAGGGTGGTCATTTTAGATAATTGAGTTTTTCACAATGGTCATCTTTCAAAATTCGAAAAAAAATACTTTTTGATAAGTTAGAGTATTTTTGAAGAGTGGTCATTTTAGATAATTGAGTTTTTCACAATGGTCATCTTTCAAAATTCGAAAAAAAATACTTTTTGATAAGTTAGAGTAATTTTGAAGGGTGGTCGTTTTAGATAATTGAGTTTTTCACAATGGTCATCTTTCAAAATTCGAAAAAAAATACTTTTTGATAAGTTAGAGTATTTTTGAAGAGTGGTCATTTTAGATAATTGAGTTTTTCACAATGGTCATCTTTCAAAATTCGAAAAAAAATACTTTTTGATAAGTTAGAGTAATTTTGAAGGGTGGTCATTTTAGATAATTGAGTTTTTCACAATGGCCATCTTTCAAAATTCGAAAAAAAATACTTTTTGATAAGTTAGAGTAATTTTGAAGGGTGGTCATTTTAGATAATTAAGTTTTTCACAATGGTCATCTTTCAAAATTCGAAAAAAATACTTTTTGATAAGTTAGAGTATTTTTGAAGAGTGGTCATTTTAGATAATTGAGTTTTTCACAATGGCCATCTTTCAAAATTCGAAAAAAAATACTTTTTGATAAGTTAGAGTAATTTTGAAGGGTGGTCATTTTAGATAATTGAATTTTTCACAATGGTCATCTTTCAAAATTCGAAAAAAAATACTTTTTGATAAGTTAGAGTAATTTTGAAGGGTGGTCATTTTAGATAATTGAGTTTTTCACAATAGTCATCTTTCAAAATTCGAAAAAAAATACTTTTTGATAAGTCAGAGTAATTTTGAAGGGTGGTCATTTTAGATAATTGAGTTTTTCACAATGGCCATCTTTCAAAATTCGAAAAAAAAATACTTTTTGATAAGTTAGAGTAATTTTGAAGGGTGGTCATTTTAGATAATTGAATTTTTCACAATGGTCATCTTTCAAAATTCGAAAAAAAATACTTTTTGATAAGTTAGAGTATTTTTGAAGAGTGGTCATTTTAGATAATTGAGTTTTTCACAATGGTCATCTTTCAAAATTCGAAAAAAATACTTTTTGATAAGTTAGAGTATTTTTGAAGAGTGGTCATTTTAGATAATTGAGTTTTTCACAATGGCCATCTTTCAAAATTCGAAAAAAAATACTTTTTGATAAGTTAGAGTAATTTTGAAGGGTGGTCATTTTAGATAATTGAGTTTTTCACAATGGTCATCTTTCAAAATTCGAAAAAAAAACTTTTTGATAAGTTAGAGTAATTTTGAAGGGTGGTCATTTTAGATAATTGAGTTTTTCACAATGGTCATCTTTCAAAATTCGAAAAAAATACTTTTTGATAAGTTAGAGTAATTTTGAAGGGTGGTCATTTTAGATAATTGAGTTTTTCACAATGGTCATCTTTCAAAATTCGAAAAAAAATACTTTTTGATAAGTTAGAGTAATTTTGAAGGGTGGTCATTTTAGATAATTGAATTTTTCACAATGGTCATCTTTCAAAATTCGAAAAAAAATACTTTTTGATAAGTTAGAGTAATTTTGAAGGGTGGTCATTTTAGATAATTGAGTTTTTCACAATGGTCATCTTTCAAAATTCGAAAAAAAATACTTTTTGATAAGTTAGAGTAATTTCGAAGGGTGGTCATTTTAGATAATTGAGTTTTTCACAATGGTCATCTTTCAAAATTCGAAAAAAAATACTTTTTGATAAGTTAGAGTAATTTTGAAGGGTGGTCATTTTAGATAATTGAGTTTTTCACAATGGTCATCTTTCAAAATTCGAAAAAAAATACTTTTTGATAAGTTAGAGTAATTTTGAAGGGTGGTCATTTTAGATAATTGAGTTTTTCACAATGGTCATCTTTCAAAATTCGAAAAAAAAATACTTTTTGATAAGTTAGAGTAATTTTGAAGGGTGGTCATTTTAGATAATTGAGTTTTTCACAAGTTTTTCATTTAATTTAATCTTATCTTATCTTATCTTATCTTATCTTATCTTATCTTATCTTATCTTATCTTATCTTATCTTATCTTATCTTATCTTATCTTATCTTATCTTATCTTATCTTATCTTATCTTATCTTATCTTATCTTATCTTATCTTATCTTATCTTATCTTATCTTATCTTATCTTATCTTATCTTATCTTACTTCTTACTAATATTATAAATGTGAAAGTGAGTTTGTTTGTTTGTTTGTTACGCTTTCACGCCTAAACCACTGAATCAATTATCATGAATTTTGATATAGAGATAGATGGGACTCTGGAAGCGTCAATAGGATACTTTTTTTAACATATGGGACGAAAAAAGAAAAAAATATTTGGTACCAAAACAACTTAATTTTATATGAAACAAAATTAAATCACTAAAGTTTGAAAAAATAGTCAATCAATTTTTATATCGTCTCAGTGATAGTTTGTTTTTAATATTTTGAGGTTTTCTTATAGGTACATACCTACTATATGCTTCACAAACAAGGTTTAAATTAAACAGGAGCTCATCGCAGTCCCGGGCAGTAATAGTACAAGAGCCGACAGCAAATTTTGGGAGTGGATGTATAACCAAAATATGAGCACATGGTTGTATAGATTTGAGCATCGTGATATGGAAAACAAAAGTCTGGCAGGGTTAATTCTCAGCTTTTGGCGGTGGTGGGTGGTTAAAAAGTGCGTTTTTTCCTATTTTTGTGTGAGGGGTATTACCACTTCAATTCATATATATAAAATATAGGAAATGACCTTCTGATCTCAAATAATTAATTCCCAGACGTTACCTTTTCAGCTTTCTCCCCGCCAGAAGTGCATCAAAGTGGGCTCAAAACCAGCTTTTGATGTCAGGGTTATAACCAAATGTGCGACACATCAAAAAATCAGGAAAAAACTCCTGATTACAAATATATAGGTGCCAGACATTTTACTTTCAGCTTTCCCCCTGCCAGACGCCCCCAAAGTGGTGGAAACCCCCTTTTTTATTTTAGCGCTATAAACAAAAGTGTGGTATACCAAAAAATCATAAAAAATCTCCTGATTAAAAATATGCCAGTCACAGACTTCTACCTCTCAGCTTGACGCCCCCAAAGTGGTGCAAAACCGCCATTTTGATGCCAGGAGTATAACCAAAAGTGTGGTACACCAAAAATCATAAAAAATCACCTGATTAAAAATATGTTAGTCCCAGACTTCTACCTCTCAGCTTTTACCCTGCCAGACGCCCCCAAAGTGGTGGAAAACCCCCTTTTTGATGCCAGGAGTATTACCAAAATTGTGATACACCAAAAAATCATAAAAAATCCCCTGATTGAAAAAATGTTAGTCCCAGACTTCTACCTCGCAGCTTTCACCCTGCCAGATGCCCCCAAAGTGGTGCAAAACCGCCATTTTGATGCAAGATGTTAGGTTAACTCACAGATCCGAAATTTAATTGTTATCCAAAATACAAAACCGAGCATTTTATAAATAAGCGAAATGATGAGTTCTGCCCCAGCTACTTATTATTTGATGCAATGAGTGCTATATTCTGCTAATGCGTAACGTATTTAACGACATTTTTAGGACGAGTTTTTTTTTGGACTTAAGTACTAATAATAAAGAAGTATTTTTTAAATAAAGAAGAATTTTTCCCAAGCCCACAAATTTTAATTTTGTGACCTGAGTAATAGAACTCAAGATATGATCCTCTGCAAAGCTTTTTTTTATTTTTTTAAATCTCCAAATATTTCACTATATGGTGCATCTAAGATGATTATATCTCTAGTTCTATTAATCAGATTGTCAAAATTAAAGTCTATGGACTTAGCGAAAATGAAAGAGAATCATTTCGTGTGTTTTTGAAAATGAATTCCTGAACCCTGCCATTAAATTTGGAAAACAGCTATTTTCAACACACCGTCCCCAACACGGGTGTCAAAAAGGTTCTGCCAGACTTTTGAATTCGATATTAAAATGCATGCACCTGCAAATTCTCAAACTCATATTTTGGTAATACTTTCACCCAAAAAATTTGCTACCAGCTATTGGACTAACAGAGGGATATTCAGTTCGCAGTGCGACGCAAAAGCTATGACTCTACAATAATTATTTTTCTTTTTGTAATATGAACATTTATGTAATCTGAATTAACCAATAACCTGAAACATATATGTAAATAATAATAATCGTTAATGTTTTCTGTATCGATCGTCAACCAGAATCGGTTGACAAAATAAACATTGGCGCGAGCGAAGCCGCGGCTAAAGGCTAGTATAAATTAATTAGGCAGTCGGTTAATAAAACACCTTCGCCACCCTTCGCTGGGCCAAACCGGTGGTAGCACCTTTAATTGCTGCCAAGTTGCATTTTTTTATCGAACGCAACCATTTTCTGACAAATTGTCATTTTATTTTCTCTTACCTATAATTCTCGAAATTTACTCATCGCGACGCACACCGGGCTTTGTGCATTTTAAAAAATTTCGTTTTTTTTATTGAATAATTGTTGGATACGAATATCCAAAGTTGCGGTTTTTAAGTTTTGTTAATTGACTGATAGTTTAATTAATTAATATCACGGTAGAAAATAAAATTACAACAACAAAAGTCAAAAAAGCGTTCGGAACATATTTTCTCAAAAACGGCTCCTACGATCTTAATAAAACTTTTTCCGTATGCCAAAATAAGTGCGATCCGTTACCAAAAATCTCATAGAATGTTTTCTTCTTTTATTTTAAATTTTCTCATTATCCGTTGAATGGATTTATATAATTTTTTTTTAAATATAAAATTGAAAAATTAAAATTTTTGAATTTTTAAATTATTTTTTTGGGTAGACACTTTTTTTTTAATTTTCTTAATCCTTCATCCACTTGAACATTACAGCTAAATGATGTTCCAACTGTCAAGTGTCAGAGTTCTTAGCCTGATGTCATATTTAAAAAATGTAACCAGAAAATATATCATTATTATTTAAACTTTAAGATTATTTTTGATGTTTTTTTCAAGTCGTCAGAATTGTCAAATTTCTTACAGATTTGCTCAGATTAGGTCTAAAAATCATTTACAACACAAAAAAAAAATTAAAAATCTAGCACTTAAATTTTTAGATCTAGTCCCTTGGGAACATTTATCAACATTTTTGACTATATCTTCTTTAATTAAAAAAAAAATCAGAATACGAGTCATTTTTATATGAAAGTATAAATTCAGGCATATATTATATATACAGGGTGTCCTGTAAATAATGGATAACCTTGCAACTGGTTATAGCAGGCCTTATGGAAAAAAATATTTTCCAAGTGGTTACTTTGTTATGATGTTTTTTCCAAAAGTTGTTAACAAGTACTACTTTTCTCTAATACGTGAACGCTATGACCATGGATTAACAATTTTTAATATTTTTTATTTTTGTAATATTCTAGAATAACTGTTGTAATAGATAGGTGGTACACTGAGGGAAAAAATGCAATTTAAAATCTAATAGAAAATATTTGATTTAGAGTTGAACAATATTCAATTAATCATATTTAATTTCACCTTGAAAACCTGTTGATTTAACAAAGCCAACTTAGTTTCAAAGCGAAACGTATTCAATTTTACATTGAAATCAACTTTTCGAACATTTAAAGTATACTCAACGTAGTTTCAAAGTGCAACATGCTAATATTTTTTCGAAATCGAATTTCAAATTTCCATGCACGTACTTTTAAAGTGTTGCATAGTTAGGCCAACGTAAAAGTCAGATTTATGAGATTTTTCAATCACTTTAATTTATATTTTAGCTTAATTACATTATATAGGTATAGAATTTCGAGAGCGCTTCGTAATTTCACGAAGTATCTACAAAACATTTGTGAACAAAATTAACGCGCACTCAAAATTCACTTACATTTAATCAAAAACAATTATTAATTTTCTCATATTTACATATTTTTGTCATTTGTTTAATAAATTGGTTTCCATTTTATTTTAAATCAATAACTGGACGAAGTTGAATTAAAGTTTTAAAAAAGTATTTTAAAATGTGTATGTATTTCAATCAACGATGCTTGTAGTTTAATCGAAGTTGATACATATTGTTTTAAAGATGGATGAATTCAAATCAACGATGATGACATCTCAAATGAAGAGAAAAAATAGTTAAATCATATTTGTTTTAAAAGAGGGAAGCACTTTAAATTGATGTCATTGCTACTTTGAATTAAAAATTTTCGTCTTCGAAGCCAAATCTTTCCGAAAATTATTTAAATCAAAGTAGTTTCCGTGATTTACGTTTATTTTTTTTCTCGGTGTATTTTTTTCTGGAAAGGTCATAAGGCCTGCTATAACCAGTTGCAAGGTTATCCATTATTTACAGGACACCCTGTATATAACATAAGCTTGACTCAGTTCCTGACTTTTGACAATATTTTTTTATTTAATTTTGAAATTTGGGACCATGTTCATTAATTTGTATCAAAAATTGGCGTGGATTTCCCATCACTGAAATTCAACAAACGGACCACTGTGTGCCGACTGGCCTAAATATATGTGTAGGCCCCTAAAGAATTCATCCGTCAAACCTAAAATATAACTCTTTTATTTGGACAAGGGTGTTTCTATTAATCATTTAAATCTCTTGGATAGAATAGAAAGAGTTTAAGAAATAACAGACAGAACTTCAACTATTTAAAGCGGAAACAATCAAAGCGGAAACAATCGCTTTAAGTTTCAGTAAATGCGTGGACGGAAAAATGTCCTGACGTATTCTTCAGAATTGTTCGTCAGAAAGGATTGATTTCAGTGAATGCGTTGTAGTTCACATAAAATCTATTTAATCCAAATACAACGATCATTTGACGAATCTTTGATCAAAATAAAATCAATTGGAATGATAGATCCAGTTCCGATGAACTTGTTCAGATTTTAGCGAACAAAATGTTTGCATCAGAATATTTTTGGCTCTTTTGAAACCCGATAACAGGGATCATTAACCGTTATTAATTTTATCAATTTCAGATGTGTCAATTAAATGAGTCATTCCTTATACACAGAGGATGTCCCAAAATTAACGCAAGATTTGAATTTGCAGCTATTTGTGTGGTAAAGTGTTGGCAATCCTAATACGAAAATAACAATTTAACAGCTGAGAGCTAAGGGTTAGAGGATTATACAAGAGAAAAGTTTGTTTTCATTGCTGATCAATATTTAAAAAATAATGAAGACAATTTTGAACTGTGGTCACGAAAATTTACAAAATTATATTTGAAACTTCGTTAGAAATAAAAACTAAATGTACATAATGCTCTCCATCTTTAATTACTCTTTGCTGTCCAATAGTCCTTTTTTTGTTGCCAACAGTAAATTATACAAATGACAGAAAATTCAAATCAAGCGTTAATTTTGGGGCACTCTCTTTATAAGCAAAGAAATACAAAACAGAAACGATTTGGACGACAAATTTTGCTAATAACTTGACATTCGTAATTCATCCGTCATCACCATAATCAGTTTCAAAAATCTCTAAGATCCAAATAAGGCGTTTAATACTTAAAGGTAAAGCCAAAAAATCAGTCCTGTTTTAATGATTTTTCTTCATTTATAAATCTCGATAATTGAAAAATAAGTTCAAACGCAATTATTTGGAAAGGCGTAGTAGCAAAATAACTCACAAAGAGTTAATAGATCCCTTATGAATCTCTCTATCTTACCAAGCCCACATAATCGACAAATATTCTAAAATTTTAAATTAAAAAGCTTGGGCTTAAGTATTTTAATGGTAACGGTTACACCGTTAAGTTTTACCTTTCAAGCAATCAAAAAGAAAAAAAAAGAATAAAATAAACAGACATTTTCTAAACGACCTTCAACAACCTTGTTGAATTATCTCTGGCGACATGCATAAATAAAACCATTCAGTTGTCTGTCCGATAATGCTGCCTACGTATAACTTAAAACATTCCACAGTGTCTGTCAAAAATGCCAATATAAAAACTGCATTATAATGTGACCGACTTTTATTTAATGCAACTTAAGCTTATACCTACTTAAACATTTTTTATTTAAGCTTTCACATTTATGTAGCTAACTATATGAACTGTGAAATATATAAAATACCAATAAATCAGTTAAAATAAATATTTGTCATCGTAAAATTGGTATAAAAACCAACTTCTTATTTACTGCACTCCTGTAATTAACTGTTGTTTATGTCAAATTCTATTCGACGTCCGTCATCGTGGCGCAATTTAAATGTTTATGATCTTGCATTTTTAATGTGTTTCCAACTTAATTGAACGCCATATTGGGAAAAATTTTAAAATTACAAAAAAAAAAAATAAATAATCAACATCAGCCCACAATGTTTTTTTTTTATTATTTTGTCACCCCGGGGATCGCACTATCAAAATAATACGCGTAATATTTTAACTATATACAGTTGTTTACTTTTATACATAATAAAAAAATGAGAATCATTTAAATCACAAAAAAAAAATACAATCTTATGCAAGGCCATAAACACAATTCAACCATTCGAACACGAAGTTGCTTTGCTGGAATAAATGGAAAACCCATTTAAATGATTGCAATTAAACTCGAAGACATTTTACGTCTATGCGGGGGCGTTTGACAATAATAATAGAAAAATAATTAAATACAAATTAAATTGGATTTATATTAAGTCCATTATGAGGTCAGAATGTTCCCAGTCTCTCTTAAATGAACATAAACATTTTTATTTTTTAATTGAAAATCATTACTTTCGCATTAAAAAAGATAAAAACAAGTTAATCTTCGAATAGTTTCCTCAACTGTCATTTTGACATCTGACTACAGGTAGGGCGATGTGGAGTCACAGAGTCAAGTTGAAAAACCATGACATAACACTCAAAGAGAATTTATTAGAGCCATCTCCATCTTGTGTAATTACAACAGAGCATCGATCTCAGCAGCGTGACTCTATGACTCTTTGCCCCTTTGACGTTTGACAGTCAAACTATAGCAACTAAACACACACGACACAAAACATGTCACCTTCAGATTCAGACTGAGTGATGGCTGCTGAGGCTGAACTGAACACTGAAGGTGACTGATTGAATTGAAAACTCAAGCGCTTTGTTAAGATGCGTGGGCCAAATGACGTCCGCTTTCGTTAAGGAGGAGCAAAGTCGAAAGACATAAGAAACCAAGATTTATGTAGGCTCATGGAGAGTTTTCGCTTTTTGTTAAATTTTGTTTAATGGACAAATTGGGGAATAGAACATGTTGTGTGTTGCAAGTTACAACTTTATAAGACATACCTCTACCATAGAAGAACATCTCAATTCTGACATTAATGGATGTAAGGTACAAAATTTTAAATTGCATTTGGATATAAAATGCATGAAAGCATCCCCTCTGGAATGTCATTAAATTAATTAATTTCGAAGCGACAGAGTATCTTTGTGTCAAAGCTATTTCCACAACAACGTTTAACACACGTCACAGTGACATGTATAAGTTGAAGTTGATAGTTGCACAACAGGTTCTTCAACTAGACACAGTAGCATAAAATAATAATTTTAAGTTTTTTTTTCAAGTCTATCGTATATGCAGCACCGGCCATCCACCGGAGAGGGAAAAAAGGGAATGAATTTTTTGTGTACATTTATGTATCTCCCCTTGAGTTTTTCTTTTGCCTTGTTAATCGTTTTCCACTTATAAACACTCTTGTCAACACTGATAAGCAATGCATCGCAAGCTTTATGGCTATGCATAGTTGACTTGGGGGCATTATGAATATCTATAATTCAAATTAGACACACGATTAAATATTCAATTCATATTTTTTTGGGTTAAGATACGTTTAAGGTTTTTATTTATTTTTTTTTGTTGCAAGTTCATATTGAAAAAAAAAATAATATAAGTGGAAGGGCTTTTAAGAATAGAAAAAGGCATTCTTTTTATTATGATGGGGCAATAGCCTCTTAAGCTGTTTTAAATGAATTCTTAAATTTGTGTTTGATAAAAATTAAATGTTTGGACATTTAAAAGATTATGCTGCTGATGGAAATGGCTTCTGATATTAATTTATACTTAAAGGTATTTTATATCGTTTAGTACTTAACCTAGAGAGGAAGATGTGATAAATAGGTGTGTTAGGTTCCTATAATGAATGGGAAGTTAGAAACATATTATTAAAGGTGTGTTCAGATATTGATAATTTAGCTGCATTCCATTAGAATAGCAATACCGCTTGATAAAAATAAAAAGGAAAAAATATTGTAGGTTCCCATCGTTTCTATGTACTGAGTACATTATGAAAATCTGTACTCATTACAAAAATATGTAGGTTTGAAAGATGTGATATGGATAAAAAAAAAAAAAAATCAATGGACTCATCACATAAATACATACCCAATGAAATATCCATCCTAACAAACATCTTTAAACGTAATGTACCTACGTACCTACCTAATGAATAATTATTGAATTTGTACTGACTACATTAATTCCATAGCATGTGAAATGTATGTAGGTAGCACAACCAATTAATCATCGTTCTAATAACATAAATATGAACCTCATGAAATATATAATGGACTTATCATAAAATACATCTGCATGCATAAAATGTACATATGTACTGATTACATATTGAAATCTGTACTCCCTACTTACTGAAATCTGTACTCACTACACTACTGTACTCACTACATATTGAAATTTGTAATCATTCCATAAATCGACGGTTACACTTTAAGATCTCGTGAGTGAAAGCCGGACATGTCAAACTTTTGTCCCACACGAAAAAACTTACTTCTTTAAGATGGCGCTACAGTCCAGGGTGGTCCAGGGCCTCAAACAACAAGCTTCTTCCAGCTGGCTCGGTTTCTAGCTAGCTGTATCCAGTTTTGCACGCCAAGTTGGTTGAAGTCCTCTTCCACTTGCGTGCGCCACCTTTTACGCTGTCCACCTCCGGAGCATTGGTGCCCATTCGCTCTGGGTGACCTAACCATCTCAGTGGTTGGCTTTTCACTTTTACAGTTCAGTTCATTGTTGTATCTTCTTCTCCATTCCTCATATCTATGCAGACGAGACCAAAAATCACTCGGAGAATTTTTCTCTCATCCACCGTTAATAGTGTTCATACCTCTGGACCATACATCAGGACCGTGACGATAAGCGTCTTATACAGGGACAGATTAGTTGCTCGAGAAAGGGCTTTGCTTCTCAATCGCCTTCTTAGCTCAAAGAAACAGCGATTGGCAATCCTATCTTCTTGGCTTCCTTCTCAATACCCACGAAAGCACCACTGCCATCTTGCTTTGTTCGTCCGATTATGTCAATCTCATCAGCGTAAGCGAATAATTGGACAGACTTTTGAAAGATTGTGCCTCTAGTGTTGAGGTGAGAGTCTTGAATTTTAATTTCAAGAACGATGTTGAAGAACTCGCATGACAGCGCGTCGCCTTGCCTAAAGCCTTTTTTGACATCAAAGGTGTCGGTGAAGTCTTTGCCAACCTTGATGGAGCAGCGTGCATTCTCCATCTTCATCCTGCACAAACAGACGAGTTTGACAAGGATGCCAAAACTAGACATTTCTCTTTATAGCTCATCTTTATAGATGCTGTCATACGCGGCCTTGAAGTCGATGAAGGTGCTGGGTATCGATTTGATATTTTCCAAGATCTGTCGTTGTGCGAATATTTGGTCGATGGTGGACTTCCCTGGCCTAATGCCACACTGATATAGACCTATCAGGTTGTTGACGAACGGCTTCAGGTGCTCACAAGGTACGGCGGAGAAGATTTTGTCCCGTCAAGAGGATCGCCTTCCTTGAGGACCGGGCAAACAATGCTGATGAGATTCCATTCATCGGATATGCTTTCTCCGACCATATTTTGCAGATAGGCTGGAGCATACTCCTTACCGATTCATCGCAAGCCGCTTGAAACAGCTCAGCCGCAAGGCCATCCGCTCCAGCAGCTTTAGTGCACTTAAGTTGGTTTTAATGAATAGACCGGAAAATGAGAGGTATAAAGGAACAATTACGTGCAAGGGTTTTTATTATTGAATATGTTTTTTTGGCCCATAAGCATGCTAAAAACCAAAAATGCTACTTAATTCACCCATGCGTTTCTGAGAGAATGGTCACACTGGCCACTTTTCAGTATTTTTGGTATAACTCGAAAACTAAGCGGAATTTGACAATTTTACATACAATCCATTTTGTTCAAAATTAAATTTTCTATTGGAATGGATAGTTCAAAAAATTTCTTAAAAAAATTTAAGCAGGAAAAGTTAACAAAAACCAACTTAAAAAAAATCAAAAAATCAAGGATATCTAAATTTTTTAATAAATTGTGCATAACTTTTTTTGAAGCAAAGATAGGGTCAAGACATGCATAGACAAAACAAAGCAGAGACTAAAGGCCTTAATATGACATGTTCAAAAATTAATATTTGTTCAAAATTGACAGAAATATTCCCATTCAAACCTTATCATTTCTTATAATTTTTCTCAGTTTTGGCCCGAAAGTCCCTTTTTCGGTACAATATGGCAAATTTCACTTTCGTAAAAATGTTCGAAATCAAAATTTTGATATAATATGACATTGGAACTAAAGAGAATTTATAAAAAGATGTAAGTTCGCAATTTCGTTTTTCGGCTGTTTTTAAATGCGTTCAGACCTATAGACCGAACGGCTGGTCCGATTAACATAAGATTTGGTATTAGGTGCTAGGAACGTTAAATTTGTCATAAAGTATCAAAAAATAGGCTTTCGGGCAAAAACTGCGGAAAATGATAAGAAATGGTAAAGATTGAATGGCTATATCT
Organism: Dasysyrphus tricinctus; assembly: GCA_963921185.1. Lineage (NCBI taxonomy): Eukaryota > Metazoa > Arthropoda > Insecta > Diptera > Syrphidae > Dasysyrphus > Dasysyrphus tricinctus. Next base: position 108,477,810 of record OY992530.1, read on the forward strand.
CTGTCAATTTTTAAAGAATATGGCTTTTTTAACATGTCATATTAAAGCCGCAAGACTCCAGCTTACTTTGTTCATGAATGTCTTGAGCGTATCTTTGCTCCGAAAAAAGTTATGCGCGGTTTAGAAAAAAATTTAAAAAGCTTTGATTTTTCGATTTTTTTTATTTTGGTTTTTGTTTACTTTTCCTGCTTAAATTTTTTTAAGAAATGTTTTAAACTATCCATTTCGATAGAAAATTAATTTTGAACAAAAAGTATTATGTGTAAAATTGTCAAATTCGGCTTAGTTTTCGAGTTATACCAATAATACTGAAAAGTGGCCAGTGTGACCATTCTCTCAGAAACGCATGGGTGAATTTAGTAGAATTTTCGGTTTTAAGCATGCTTTTGGGCTAAACAAACATATTCAATAATAAAAACCCTTGCACGTAGGTAATTGTTCCTTTTTAAAAGGTCTATTCAATAGGCTATAGGCCAAACAAACATATTCAATCATAAAATCCTTTGCACGTAATCGTTTCTATATACCCCTCATTTTCCCGTCAAACAGAAAAATTCAAAACCAAAAATCCGTTATAAAAAAAATTATAAGATTGGTTTTGAGAAAATAAAAATTTTCCATAGTAGTCCAGTTCTCAACAAAATTACGGATAAAATGGCGGAAAGCTGGATTTTGGTAGATAGCATGTCAATGACATTCTAAGAAAACTGTAAAAAGTCCCCATCGATTTCAGCGTCTCCAACAATTTTATGGGAGGTAAAGGCCCCCAAACGGTTTTTAGGGAATACCTCCTGAACGGTTACTCTTACAGAAAAATGTCAAAGACTAAGGTTGTAGCTTAAAGAAATTCTTACAAAAAAATTTGGAGTAACTTTTTTTCATAGAGTTACCGTTTTTGAGGTAATTCAAGTGGCAGAGTTACGGATTTTATGTTTCTATATACGCAACCTTTTAAGTTGAGTTCAATGTAAGTTTTTCTTGCGTGTTATTCCCCAGAAAAACTAGAAAACAGTCCATAAAAATATATAAAGAAATTCATTTAAAGGTTTTGTGTAAGCTTTCCATCGCATCGGTTCGGCCTCCACTACATTAATAATATGTCACGAAACATGGTATTTCGTTTATACAGAGTGATTCGCATAAAACAGTGCAAAAATCTAGACCGTAAAGGGTAAGTTGAAAAAAGACAAAAATATAAAGGCGGGAGGGTTCTATTCTTCCCCATTAAGCTGGGAGGGGCAATTTAAGGAAAAATGAATAAACAGACAAAACAATTATTAAGAAACCATGGTATTACTTATAATGCCGTATGCTATACCATTTTGTAAAACCAATATTTTGAAAAAGAAATTAAAAACAATTTAAAGCTATTTTTTTTATTTTCAAAATTGTAAAGGAACGTCTTCATTATTCAAAATTCGATGGTTTTCTGTTTTTGGCTATGATTGAATAAGAGCATTAAATTTTGAAACACAAAATAGTAGGTACTTAATTTTCTTTAAAATTCTTGTTCTTCAAAATTTTGAGCTTGAAAGTAAATTTTACAAAAATTGTTCAACTTTCCGTCGGCTTTTTTTTCTAAAGCCTAGTACGCTGCTGATGCGAAACGAAATTTTTAGTTGGTCTCCAACAAGACAACGAAATACTTACGAAAACGAAGCGGAAAAATATTCATTGACAGTTGGACAAATTCAAAAAATTAAAACAAATGCAAATGCAAAAAAATCACAAGCAGCCATGCTGTAATGAAAGAAACAACAAAAATAAACACGAAAAAACACAAATGTCATTTTTTCGCACACAATAAATGGTCTGGGTAATTAATTGTGTGCGAAAAAAGAGTGTAGACTTCTCCAAATAATCTGCTACAATTTTTAATTTCGCTCATCGAACAGCGTACTGCAGAACGAAAAGTAGAACTAAATTTTTAGTTTATGATTTCGTTGTGTCATTTTTGTATGGGATTTTTCGTTTCGCATCAGCAGCGTACTAGGCTTAAGGGTAGGTGCAAAACCTTTAAAAGGCTCTATGAGGACCCATAAACGCTTGTTCAGGTGCCTGAGACCCTCTCTACACTTAAACCACCACCACTTTTTAAATATTCTTAAGTCTTAAGAACCACTAAGAACTAAAGTTGAAAAATGAATTGGGCCATTTCCAAAATAGGCAAATGAATGCGAGGTACACTTGGGCGTATACGTGGTTTTTATTAATTTTATTTATTCCGGGAATTTTGTAATCATTCATTTGGCAAGTGTGGTACTGTTATGTAAAAAACTGTTGACATTCGCACTTGGTGACTGGTGAACATACCCTAAGCGGAGCAATGGAATTGCGAGAGCGGGACAGATTACCCAAAAAGGGAGTTAGAATCCATGCAACCCGTAAAACGAGCAACTCAAGGTTTCCAAGAAAACTGTTGAAATAAGTCCAGAATTAGTAATAAAAATATGAAGAAAATTTCGGACCAATGCTACTGAAAAATTCTAAGTTTTGGAGATAAATTCAAGAATTTCAATATTTCCGGGGTATTACAGAAACATATTTTGAAAAAATTAGAGAATCTATTTTTTTTATGACCCATTTAACACAACTCTACAAGAAGGATGTTCATAACAATATATGGGCCTATTCACGTCCAATTTTTAAATCTTTTAAAGCCAATTCTACAAGAGACACAACGTTCCTACCAATTTCAGTTCTAAATTAAGTTCTCAAATTTGTTCACATTTCACAATTTTATCCTTTATTTACATATGGAGATATGGATCTAGGTATTAATTTTAGGACAAGTTAAGGTACAGGTACCGAAAACATTGAGATTTAAGCAATAAATTCGCTGTAAATGACTAAAGAACTCCAAATTTTTGTTTTATACGTGCCTTACACTATTCTTCGTCCTCTTGCTCTCTAGATTGCTTCCGAAAAATTTGTATAGCTTTGCAACACGTTTCCAAGATATTTTTTATGGAAAATTAAAAAAAAAAACTTCCTAACGCAGATATGTAGGCTAGAGAAACAAACTATCATTCCATCAAGCTTAAAATAATTAACTTTTACTACATATATGACACGGAGAATAAAATTTCAACCATAACCGTTTAACCAGTTTTAGCTTTTCAATTAAAAATATACAAAATAAATGTTGGTATACCCTAAGCATGCTGTACTCTACTCAGCGTGGGATAGAAAGTACATACTTACACTTCACACATCATTTCGTAACGAGCTGCGATCTGGTCCGGATATTTAGCCCAAATTGTTTTGAAGGCGTGAACTAGATTCCTCGTGACCGATGACCGATCTCATTATGGTTACGTTGTAAGCTTTCAAATCCATTTAGAGCAAAGCCTCAATCAAAAAAAAAAAAAACTTTGATTGATGGGCATCGCAGTTTTGTTTGTTTTTATATTCAAACCTGATCTTTACTCTTATTTTTTTTCTCTGTGGTCGCGTCTTTAAATACAACAACTTAAATTAGAATTGTTATATCAGGAACATTGGATGGAGATGGATGAACTATTATGTGGTAGTAGAGGAAATTTTACCTGGAAATCCCCTTAAACACGAATCATTATAAGAGGTTCGAAAAAAGTATGTCATGGATACGAATGTGGTGTCTCTGTACGTATGGCTGGCTGGAGTTCAAAAATCTCTGGAGGAGTGTTATAATTGCGAGTTTGCTTTTCCGGTTCTTTCATAGCTGGAATAATAATTATTTTTGTATTCTTGTTGCTGCTGAAGTCTGATGATCTTTGTTTGGATATAGAAACGTTAATCATCTTCGTTTTCATCCATCGATGATGGCAAACATAATTTCCATAATTGTTAAAGAAATTTTTGGGTCTGTATATTTTTAGAAACTGTTTCAACACACGCAATCTTATGCTTAAGGCGACACACAAGACACAACACAAATAATTTAACATAACAAAGCTCTGAAGGAAAGATTTTTAACACATGGCCTTGAATATGAGTGGGAAATGATCGATTTAGCTTGGGCACATTATTTATGAGTGTTGGTGTTGTAGATTCATGGAATCTTTACATAAATCTAAACTAATGACATTTTGAATGAGAGATTAAAACTAAATTTTGACCATAAATATTTTTTTTCTAACCAACTGATTAAGAAATTTAACAATGAAAAGAATGTTTTTTTGTCTGTCTTGATTTATATGATTTATTCATTTGTTTTTATGTTCCAAAAAAGAATTTAAATTTTTGAACTAGATGACAGATGTGCCAATTTATATAGATCAATTAACAGTTTTTGAAATATTCTGGGTATCATCTTCATTTTGATTTGCTTAATAAAGGATTTTATTGTTGTTTTGTGATTTATGATTTTCAGCACACGACTGGATCGTATGATGAATATGGCCTCAGGGTGAGAATTTGTGGAAGTTGAAAGGCGAGTTACTAATCAAAAATCATTTCGTTTTGTTGGAAATCATTTAACCATTTATTAGGAGATACAAGAAACATGAGCCTTTCTGTCAATGGTAAAAAATAACTTAGGAACCTAGCACCCAAAACTAAACTCAGAAACACTAATCTCGTTCCGTGTCAAAAGGTCATCTGACAACCGATAATAAAGTTTGACCCTTCCTGCATGCAAAAAGAAGAAATTATACCCAGCTGTCCCTTCTTGATCAGAAAACACTTATTGTCAATTTTTTCTTTTAAAATATTTAGCACTTTGAGATACACACTTAACCATAGCCAAGTTCCAGTTAACACCGTCTTTTTCCTTTCTTTTTTGAAGCAAAGTAGTGAGATTTGGGTGCAGCTCTGATGTTCGTTCATATAGCCGCTTGAGTCACTGTGAATTGAATTGCATTGAATTGAATTGAATTGAATTGAATTGAATTGAATTGAATTGAATTGAATTGAATTGAATTGAATTGAATTGAATTGAATTGAATTGAATTGAATTGAATTGAATTGAATTGAATTGAATTGAATTGAATTGAATTGAAAGGAGTTCTGTGCATTCGTAAAAGAAATTTAACTTCGAGATATAGATCAATTTTCTTTAAACTAGGTACACAGTTGTGTTGGTGATGCCCCCACACGTTTTTTCAGTTTTCCTTAGAACCAAAAATAACGGCACCAGCCATCCGATGTTATTTAGCAATTTTATAAAATCTTATTTCTCTCAAAAACGGTAGTAAAATGATTTTAGTGAAGGCGTGTAAGCCCAATTTAAAAAAAAAAATAGTTATGAATGGTACCTCTCAAACAGAAACATCTTAATAAGAATTTGCACATGGGTGATTCGCAGCAAACTGATACTTTTTTGAGTGCAAAATTTACGAAAAAAAAATGTTAGATTTCTCAAACTTTTTTGATGCCATAATGATTGTTATGACAATTAAAGTAAATGCAGAAAGTGGTCGCACTACAAGTGTAAATTTTTTTTACACCAGATTTTACATGTAAAATGATGAAATGCCACGGTATTGACACGATTTTGCATGCCTCGGTGACATTTTTATACTTTAATCCAACAAAACTGTTATAGTAAAAATATTTTCCGAACAGATTTAAGATAAGTTTAGCAAACTCTATTAAAAAATTGTTCGATCTATGAATAAAAGTATATGGTGTTCGAAATAACGCTTACCACGGCAGTGACCATTTTTTCGCGCCAAACTGATGTCAAATTTTTGATGCTCGATATCATTCAAGCCAATTTGTTTGTTTATCACGAAAATATACGGTGACGTGTGCTGATCAGAATCGATGCGATGTATGCATACTACAATACACCTTATAACGCAGCTGCACACGAAAATAAAAGCAAATTATTTGATTTTATTTTCTTCAAAACTCTGGGACAGCTTTTGAACTCAAACTGCAAATTCTGTAAATGAGTTACAAGCTTATAAAATATGGAATTTTAAAGCAGCAGTTATATATTTGACGTAAATATAGCTCAAATCAATTTTTTTTTTTAATTAAAGTCGAGTTCAAACGAAATAGTTGGTAACCTCAGGCTTGGGACACGCTATGGGATTTTCACGTTTTATTTGTTCTCTCGAATTACTGCAGCTATTATAATTTATTCTCTTAAAAGACCTCATTCAAAAATTTATAAAAAAAAAACGAATTTCTAGGCTCCATTATTACCATGGGAATTCCCATATAAAAACATCATAAAACTGAACGTCTTAATATTTAATTTAAAATTTTTGTTGATACATTTTTTGAATGAGATCTTTTAAAGGGATGATTTAACAACAAAATTTACATCAGCTGCCGTAATTCAAGAGAAAAAAAAATAAAACGTGAAAAGAACGAAAATTCTATTCAAAGTATAGGCTTAGAGCCACGTGTAAATGGCCTCGGACAAAATTTTGTTTGTCAATTTTTTTTTTTGTTGAGACATATCTTTTTGATTTAGGGGGTGTCTGCAACGATTTTGGGAAATAACGGACACCGTTATAGGTTCTCGGAAACAGCTCCTACGATTTGGATAAAATATTCAGAGTTTGTTCCTATAATTGAGACAAAAATATAAACATTAAATTTTGTAAAATCCGCCCACTGCCACGTCAAATTTTCTTATTTCTTGGTTTCTCGAAAACGCTATATTTCTCGGAATCGATTTAAATGACTTGGATGATATTTTCAGTGTTTATTGTTGTAAAAAGAAAGACAAAAACCGAAAAAATATTTTCAAACAAAATTCGACAACTGCCAACTGGTTTCTCAGAAATGGCTTCAACGATTTCGATGATATTTTCCAAATTCGTTTGTATGAGCAAGAACAAAAATTGAAAGTAATTTTAGTAAAATCCGCTTCCTGACACGCCCACTTTTCTATTTTTTTGATTTCTGAGAAAGAGGGATACATTTATTAAGATGACATTTTTAGGATTTTGTTCCTATGAGAATGAAATGAAACCGAAATTCAGCTTAATCCACCCGCTGCCACGCCCACTTTCATTATTTCTTGGATTCTCGGAAAAGACTCCTTGACTTTTGATGGAATTTTAAGAGTTTATGCACATGAAGAGGAAAATAATATAAAAATGTTTATTTTGATAATATTTCCAATGACACGTCCACTTTTATTATTTATTTGTTTCTGCAAAATGGCTTAGAGTTATTTTGTATGAGCAAGTTAATTACTTAGAGCAATATTTTAGTAAAATTTGCCTCCGCCCACGCCCACTTTTCTAATTTATCAGATAAAAATCTATCGTTAAAGATGACGTTTTTATGAGCAAAAAAGTGAAACAGCGGTTTAATCTAAATCCACCAACTACCACGCCCACTTTTATTATTTTAAAGTTTTTCGGAACCACCTCTAATGATAAAAGGAGATTTTCAGAGTTTGTTTGAGATAGAAAAGACTTTGAATCGTTATTTTATTAAATCCAGTCTACTTCCACGCCCACTTTTTTTATTACTTGATATCTCAGAGACGGCCCTAACGATTAAAATACCATTATAATTTGAGTTTTGGGCAATTTCGTCATAGTCGCTGGACTTTTAAGCTCTTAACTATTGCTCTATCATATTTTTAATTTGAAATAGGACAATAAAACTAAAAGGACTTAAGGACAAAACAAAATTATGTATCTAAATCGTGGGTCTAGGGGACCCAAGCGTATGCTGAAACTGACCTTGGCAGCAGCGAACGGAACGCATCCTTCACACTGCACACACTTCGGCTTATTATAGGAAGGTACTTAGAAGTAGGGGGAGCTGCGGCAACCACGGCGTTTTTTACACTTGTTTAAAGATTGAGTATGGGTCCATTGGACCCACGAATACAGTTTAGGGTTATGGTTTCTCGAAAATGCCTATAAAAATTTGGATTAAATATCCAGAGCTTGTCTGTTTGAAGATGAAAAACGTTAGGAAAACATATTTATTAAAATCCAACCATTGCCATGCCAGCTTTTTTATTTGTTGTTTTCTGGAAAACAGTCTTATTATATGATGATGATATTTTGAGAGTTAGTTAGAGCAACAACAAATTTAATTTTTTAAGTAAAATTGCCTGCACAGAAAACCAATGCAATAAGCAGCTTGTTTAAGAATAAAATTTAAAAATAATTAACTTACAGAAAAAAAGATAGATGCCTTAAGTAAATAAAACAAGAAAAAATATAAAAATATTTGCAAGAGTTACAGTGTGCCATTCTTTCACAGTGTGACAAAGTCACCTTCTCGGCAATAATTGATTAAATCTAAAATCTGTCGCTAAGATCAAGAATATTATAACTACCTTTGTTTGTATATATTTATCTTCTAAAATATTTAATTTGTATGCATCATATGTCCTCAAAATTTAAAACAAATTTTGAAAAAAAAAATAATTGCAACTTTAACTGTGGAAATTGTTATATAAGGGTGGGGTACAATCATTAGAGCAGTAACATTACTGCCATGTTGATAGGAGAAGTAGCATATCACCTCGATTTATTTGAAATATTAATACGAATACCTAAACAAAAAAAAATATAAAGTTTTGGCGAGCGGCGCTTGGTTGTCCAGGTACTATTATTTTTAATAGAACATTTTCAAAAATATTCCAATAATTTAACAAAAATTGCCCATCCTGTTTAGGGTCTAGCTGAACATATGTATGGAAAGACGTCAAATATTTTATAGAGTTATCATTTTTCTACCAAACACCAAACACAGATATGTACATATAAATATAAATATTCTATAGGCTTATAACATAAATATGTTTTGAGTGAATATTTATATGTCAGGACTCCAAATAGAAGGGCTCAGGTGAAAAAAAGCTTAAGTTCACTTGGGTTGATTCCGAGAAAAATTTTAAAATAAATTTGTTACTACAAAAAGGGAAAATCAACAGATATATGTAGGTTAAAACTTATTATTTGAATGGGTGACAGGCTTCAAATATTTATATATTGAGTAGGTATAGGTATGTACATGAGTCTATATTGAATGCATCTCAACGTAGGCTCAGTGCACGTTACTTATAGTAAAGTGCATAGTTTGAAATTTTGTCTAATCGATACATATTTGACTGTAGCCAGTACAAATTTTTGTATTGAGTAAATTACTTCTTTAATCCATGTACAAAATAAACTTTCTATACCTATAGACTCACTTCATAAATACTGACTCAGTAACTTCCCTTGATTGTAAATTTATTTCGGTATATAAATTAAAATGTAACCATTACACGTTAACTTTACTCAGTAAATAAGGCTTCCTTCTCAACTATTCCAAAAAAATGTGGTCACCTTTTCATGAAATCTATTCTCAGTTGATGTTGAAACACAAATTTATACACGAATGGATTTCTTTTGATACGAAACGAATACTTTCCAATTAGACCATGAAAAGGGTCCACTGTTATTTAAAAAAAAAAATAAAAGCTCAACTAAATCACATTGCTATGCATATTTATCTGGGTATGAAGCAGTATGAAGCAAATTAAATCAAAAACCATTGAGTCATAAATGAAAAAGACAAAAGTCACATAATGACCACTTTCGATACAAATTGTTTCCAATAACGGATTTGTATTGTAGATCACCTTTCCCTTATTAAAAAGCATAGACTGTTGACAGTTAGTCGTTACGTTGTCATCCAGTTATGACTTAATGACTCTAGGGAACTTGGTACATATGTACATTCCTTCCATATAAGACTTGAGTTATTACAAAATTGCAGAAGGAAATTTTCTCATTTCAAAAGACAAAGAATTCCCTTAGGACCACCAGAACCACTCTGGCTACTTAACTGTTGTGTCTCGTCTTATTTGAGTTCACTTTCATTCGCAAAAAAATATAAAATTCACTTAAACTTTCGCATAAATCGATGAGATACGTATCTGACTGACGCATTCGAATTTGGTATCAGTTTGCATATTTTAAAGCTCAATTCGCATACGAAATTGGAATTCCGCGAATATAAAATCAACCAAACCAGAATATCAATCGATCTTGTTTATTTGTATTCGACTTCTCCAACTGGCAATATGGGAATGGGAAGTCATTGATCGTTTGTCTCAAGATTTACTAGACAGGCATTAATTAAGAATGAGTTAAGCTATATAAATAAAATAAGTTAAAGACTGCCGAGCCGTACTCGAGTTCTTATACTCAATTTATTGGAATTGGAGATTTTTATTGAAAAAAAAAAAATTGTTTAAGTTCCGTGTTGGATTTGGAAATAAATGGTATTTGGATTTTTTTTTGTTGCAAAGCAAACTAATTTGTTTATGGTTGTTACTTAAAGATGTTAATTAGATTTGACGATTTATTATATGTTCGAGAGTCAATGAGGTTATGTGTTCCCCTGGGAGGTAGGATTTATGGGTTTTGGTGAGTAAGTAACATGTTTGCTGATTTTTTTTTTCTCCTCCCAAATACCTATGCCATACAATTCTCTTCTTTTTTTGGGGAAAAAATTAGTGTCGGATTTTATTAGGGTATTACGGTAATAAAATAAAATTTGCATATCGTGCTTATACATAGCAATGGTAGTTAAATGTTGACTCTTCACTATTTGTGACTTTTCGTCTATAAAAAGTAACAAATTTACGATATTTGCCTGATGTGGTAGTTAATTGAATGACTGTATTTTATTTATTATTATTGTAATTTGTAGTATTCGTTACTTTTAATTTCTTTGTTTGTATATTGTTTAAGCAACAGCTTCATAGAGCTTATGTTTTATGGCGAAAGGAATTTGGCACTTCTTTTGTTTTATAATAATTTCGCATATAAATATTGACGATAACCCAGTTAAATTGAGTGAATGGAACCTATTGTTTTATAAGCTTGCGGTTAATCTGTTTGAAGGTAAGAAAGTGATGAGACCATCATCAAGGTTAGAAATTATTTCACACGCTATGATGATGACAATCTTCGATTTTTTTTGTTTTAATCTGATGAAAAATTTAATTAAAGTTCCTCATATTTAAGCAAATTTTGCGAGATTTTTGCATAAAGATGATAGAGCAAGCTTTATAAATAGAAATTTTTTTATTGCAACTTTCTCTATTTTTAGGTACTTCCTGAAAACTTATGAATATACAACTTTCTTTATTATTTTTAAAGGTTCTGAGATAATTGTTTTAACCAAATGATGCTAAGAATATTGATGAAATTAAAGAATTTATTTATGAATATTAAGATCGCTCAGGCTTAAGGACAATTTTTGTGGGCTAGTAACAATTAAAAGCGGGGGATATTATAAGACCAAGTTCCTGCCGCCTTCTTCCTGACACCTTTTTCCGTAACCATCACGATTTTAGCAGTTTTTGAAACACAAAGACAAAGCTGTTGGAGATGACGGTTAAGAAGATCAGAATTTTGTGTGAAAGCCTTTTTAGGACGAGTTTTTGGATACTAAATCCGATCCAGCTGACTTCTTTATGAGTGTTAGCAAAGCAACTTCGACGAATCAAAAATGGGTAGTTGGATAATTTGCCGTTTATTAGTCGTTAATTAGTTGTAAAATTTTTGAATTTGTCGTTCTATGTTTTTTTGCGTGCTTTGCTAACTTGATATCAAGTTAGCAAAGCAACTTTGACGAATCGAAAAATGGTTAGTTGCATAATCATTCGAATTTTATCATTCGATGTTTTCTATGTTTTTTTTCGAAAAGTGGTAAAAACTTCCAAAACTTAATACCTATGTTATTACTTGATAATTTGCCATTAATTAGTAGTGAAAAATTCAATTTTGTCATGCGATGTTTTCTATGAAATTTTGGGTGACTTGTTTTCTATGAGTGTCAGGCTACCAAATCAATTTTCACTAATCGAAAAATGGGTAGGTGGATGATTTGCCGTTAGTAATAATTTTCCGTTAATGCTAATATAAAAAAAATAATCCCAAATTACATAGAAAACATCGCACGTAAAAATTGATTTTTTCAAAACTAATCAATGACTAATTAATGGCAAATTATCAAGGAAGAACATTTAAGTTTTGGAAGTTTTTACCACTTTTCGAAAAAAAACATAGAAAACATTGAATGACAAATTCGAAATGGTCACAACTAATTAAGGATTAATTAACGGCAAATTATGCAACTAATCATTTTTCGATTCGTCAAAGTTGCTTTGCTTGCAGGTGCTGATTATCTTTGCTGTTTCTTCTGGGGTTCTCAGGTTTGTACAGTCAATTGGGTCACTTGTAGCTCTATACTAATTTGGCAACAGGGTCTGTAAAACATTTGTGCATGAACTTCACCGAAAAGCAGGATAACGTTCTCCAATTTGACAGTGGATAATTTTTAATTCTGTGTCGTTTTTGCTTAGGTGATAATCGTTTCGCAGCTTTAAGTGATTCTTGAACAATCAGTCTGTTGATATATTTGAAGACATGTTGGATGGAATTCAGTCACTTCTGAAACTATTTGTTGGTGTAGAGCAGCTATACTCAACGTGCGGCCCGCGGGCCGCATGTGGCCCGTCTAGCTTTTTCAGTGGCCCACCGGACATATTTACATAAATATACGATTTCATAGAAAAACCTAATACCATAAATCAAAATTTACAGCCGTTTGGGAAATTTGGAAAAAAGACTGAACATTTTGAATGATATTTCCTGATTCCATCGCTTTCTTTACAAACTGAACCAAAACCAATGCCCAAAAAATCAATCAAATGGGAAATAAAGCCCAAATAGGAAACATTCCTAAACAAAAAGTGTTGTCAGTGAAAGACATCAAATTTGAAAGACAAATGGAAATAGCTCCATCGACAAACGAAATGTCACTTTGTCTTTGCGTTTTCACGAATTACTCACATTCAAATGCTTCTGAAAAAGTTCATTTGGCATCTTTTGAAAAGAAGAGAGCATTGATTCTGAATTTGAAGAAAGAATTAAAACCAGAAGGACGCATTCATGCGCACAGTTGAACGTGAAAATTGTCAAATATTATTTGTTATTTAATTTTGGAACTGCCATTGTTCATTTTCATTATACTAAAATTTGGAGTTAAAAAGAAACAATTATGAAAAAAATGGATAGGCCAAACATTTCATTCTCTCCATTATCGTCATCTTCATACCTTGCTGTAGAATTTTTGCTTAGGAAAGGAGTTAACTCAAAATAAAATAAAATTCGTTGCTGTTATTGAGGAATATCAATATTCAGAGAGCAGCTGTGTGAACTTTTTATCAACCAAACGCAACAACCAAGTTCACAATTAGGTACAAACAAACCCAAACTTCAGAATCAAGAAAAGGGCTTCAATTTGTTCGTTTGGCATTCTCATAGAGTACACAGCTCGTTCAATTCAAATGATATAATCGTTCAAAAATTGATCACCAAAATGATTCGATTATTTCAATCAATCGACCATTTACATTTCGATTCGATTTCGATAAAATTAAATTTCTCCGATGGAACGAACATACCGATTTTGATCGAATACAAAATAGTACAATTTGGATAGATTAAAAAGACATCAAATATCAAATTCCATAGAAGAGACTATGTCGATGGACTTAAAAACATCTTAGAAATCACAAGTTTTTGAAAAGCAAATCGAGATTCATCGAAATGATTGAGATTGGGATGGAAAATCGAGAATCAACAAAATGATTGAGACAATCGAGAAACGAGAATCCTCAAAATGATTGAGTTTGGATCTAAAATCGAGAATCATCGAAATGATTGAAAGCAGTGAATGCCTGTGACACATATGTATTAGAAAATCACCACAATTTGATGAAGTGGTGAATTTGGTGAAGTGATAAATACTGGAAAGGTATCATATCTTTTTTAATAAGAAAAGTTATCAAACGGACAAGTTGGCTATCCGTGGGCCAGTAAACACGTGTGTTAAGGAGCGGATACCAGTTTTTTTTTTATTAATACTGCTGTAAGAATGTAAAATGAGTGACCACAACATACATTTTCCTACTTCTTCTTCAGGTAATAAAGATAATGTTCCTGACAGAAAAAAAAAATCAGAAAGCCGACGATGGATTGAAAATTAACATTTTGGATTAAAATCCGTTTGGGAATCATCATTTTCAATCCTACAAAAAATGTGTAAAGAAATAAACGAAATAGGTTAAGCATATGCAGGAACAAGTCAGATCTCGAAAAAGTGTTCTAAATTTCTGAAATCGAATTGATTTTTATACTAAAATTGATAAACCATTCAATCTAAATTACTTTACACCTAAGTGCAAAAAATAATTCATGTTGCGGCCCGAGGCAACATAGCTGAAACGTCTTTGTGGCCCTTTTGAAAGAAAGGTTGAGTATGGCTGGTGTAGAGTTTGATGGAGTTCCAGAACATAATATAGACACACTGAAGTTCACAACTTGTCTTTGCTGTTGTCTTGTTTTTGCTGTTGGTTGTATTGAGTTTGCGCTGGTGGACCCATTATGGTCAGTGACTTGTAACTGTCTAATTCTATCCTCATGACAGTGGCTTCACTGGTCCATAGACCTGTGATGATGGTTCAGCTTGTGTTGAAGCAAAGTTTATCCTAATGAAGATTGCCATCCCCATTCGTTCCTTGGTTTCCCGGGAAGTTTTGAAGCCAATTATGCTCACTTTTTGGCATTGTGTAACGGTCTTATAAATTCGGGCCATGAGTTCCTATGTATGTCAGGATAATTCTGCTTCACTCAGTTTGCCATAGTTAGGTCTCAGGTGGTATGGATAGCACTCCCGTCTTTCTCCATGATTAACATGAGATAAAATCCAATGATATTCTGGGCTCCGTTGTTGTGGTTAAGGTATTGGTGGGAAAGCTGTTTTTTTTTCTCATGCTGTACTTGCTGGAATGTTCCTCACTGCTGTCCGTGTTTGCTAAATTCCGGGGTTGGCAAGAGCCTTAACTAACAAATTTCTTCCAGCTGGCTTGGTCTCTAGCTAGCTGCGTCCAGTTTCACACACCAAGTTGGTTGAGGAACTCTTCCACTTGCATACGCCACCTGTTGCACTATCTTCCCCTACTATGCTGTCCCACGAGTTTGGATTCAAAGACTCTCACGTCCCATCATTCTTCGTCTATCCGGGACCAAAAAACAGCCGAAGAATTTTTCTCTCAAAATTGCCAAAAGTGTTCTCATCCACTATTCATAGTGTCCAATTTCCATGCCTCTCCACCATACATCAGAACCGTGATAAGTGTCTTCCCTTCATTCTTATGTCTCATAACGAAACACTTTAATTACTCCAGAGAGGGTTTTTCTCCTCAATCGCCTTCTTAGCCCAAAGAAACAGGGATAGGATTCGTGGCTTCGTGCGTGATTTCAGCGATGCACTGATATTAATTAGTGCGTTGATAGCGGAGCCTTGGTACAAAAAGCCTTTGACCATCTCGAAATAAAAGCTGTCTATGGTGAAGTTCTCTTCGAGGGTTCAGTGTTGGGTGTCCTTTCTTGTGGACAGCATACATTTGAGCTTGCCTTCATTCACCGTTAAACCCATCTTCTTGGATTCCTTCTCTTTCTTTATACTCACGAAACACGAAAAAACCACTGACATCACGCTTTATCCGTCAATATCTTTGACTTAAGCGATAAATTGAACGGACTTTTGGAAGATTGTACCTCTAGTGCTGACTTGAGGGCTTTGCACTGTCCTTTCAATATGGATGTTGATAAGATCTCATGACAGCAAGTCACCTTGTCTAAAACCTTGTTTGACATCAAAAATTATGAGTTTTATGCCAACCTTGATGGAACAGCGTGAATTCTTCATCGTCATCCTGCACAAATCGATAATTTTGGTAAGCATTCCAGAGACATTCTTCTGTATAGATCACCTCTATAGATGTCATATTAGGCCTTAAAATCAATGAAAAAGTAGCAAGTATCGATTTGAAATTCTTGTGTACGAGTACTCTTGGTGGATGGTGAACTTGCTCGGCCTAAGGCCACACCGATATGGAACTATAAAGTTGTTTGCCGAATGGCTTCAAGCGTTAAAAAAGTACGCCAGAGAAGATTTTGTATGCAATGCTAAGGAGACTGGATGCCTCACTAGTTGGTGCAGTTAAGAGGATCAGCCCTCTTGAAGATCGGGCTGACAATGCTGTATAATTCCATTCATAGGGTGTGCTTTCCTCCGACCATATTTTTTTGCAGATTAGCTAATACATACCTACTCCTAACTTGAACAGAATTGAAACGTCTTGAGGACTCGAACTCCTTCTAAATGCAATTCATTTTTCAAGAAGAAGTACGTGCAACCAATCCATTTCTGTCAACAACAACAACAACAACAACAGGAATGGTTGAGAGTTGTTAGTCACTAGGCCCTGGTTCTCCACGAGCTGTTGCGCCACCCAATTTATTTATTTACGTACCAAGTTGTACACTTCATTCATTTTTCCTTTGAAATTAAAAAATATACAAAGTATCGATATGAGACCCAACCCAGACAAGAGTGAGGCCTGGACTTAGTTAAGGACCGATATAAAAATATTATTTATTTGAATATTTACTTTTACTTTTTAACATTTTATCAATGAACGATATTATATCCACTGTCTAGTTTCAAACTAAGAGCAATTCCGTGCATTTTATTCCAATCTTCATTTGATCTTATAATCTTTGGCAAAAGTAAGAGCAAAATTTAGTCGATCGATACTCGTAAAGATCTTTTTCCACTATTTCGTCTCGATAATTTCCTACAACAACACTTTTGTTTATTTTGTTTTACTTTAACTGACCTTTTCCACCTAAGCTCCTTGCATAAATATTTTCAAGTTAACTCCATAAAATAATCAAACTGTCAGGCTTATTGAAATTAGATCTACTTCTACAACGAACCTTTCCTTATAAAAGTTAAATCAATTTGAAAATAAAAAAAAGATAAAAATTGCACTCCATTTCTGAAGTAAGATTCAACAAAATAAAAACAAAAATGCAATGCATAATCCTCATTTAACAAGAACTAGGCGTTGTACAAGCTGAAGTTTACAACCAAAACTATACTATGCTCTATACTATGCCTAGCCAAATCGATCGGGAGCAACAACTTTCCCTCCTTGAAGCCTTCACTTCTGCTCCCACCGATTGCATAACGACCAAATGGAAAATTATGATTTTCAAGCGTGCAAAAATTGATGATGCAACCGCAACCAACCTTCTCTACCTCTACCCGGATTGAAAAAAAAAATGCAAACCTACTTATATAGTAAGCCTCTCTCGTTTTAAGAGATCTCCTCTAAACTAGGTGTTTGTGTGTGTGATGATGCTGTGCATTAGTTTGATGCCAGTAAAAACCAAAACTGATGGGGATTCCTTTTATTTTCCAGAAAATATTTCAGCTGCAGGAGCCGGTTTTATATGCTTTAAAAGGCTTCAAGACTTAACCAGCGAAAGTTGCGCTTACAATATTCTCGCCTTTATTTTTTGTTTTCCTGGCCGCACGACAATTCGATCGCTCGCCTACACAAATCATAGGTGAATGTCTGCGCTAAAAAACGACGAAAACGACCAACAACGAGGACGCAGAAATGCGCGCAGTGTAAATTGCATATAATGCGCAATCGGATTCTCATCGTTAAGTCGTCATTAAGTTGTGCACAACGAATTAAATTCATATGAAATTATATACTTCATTTTAAGCATCATTGAATCGAGGCAATGCGATGTGACATTTTGTTCAAGAGCAACCAAATCTCACGATCATTTATGTGTAAAGGCAGTTTTATATGATTTTGTATTCAAAAAGCTTTCTTGTAAAAGAGACGTATAAGATATACACGTAACGTATTAAAAGTGACAGTGTTTTGACATTAATGCTGTGCAGGCATTATTAACGGTTATTAATTGCTTAACGTTTGAACTTCATCACTCATAAACTTTTTTTTCAAGATCTGATTTCACTTTCTTTTGCAAGAGAGAAGAGAGTTGGGTTTTGGTTATGGTGATTTTGGTAGTGAAAAACCAGTGCTGTCATTTTATTTTTTTAACGCCTTAAGTTGAGATTACATCAAAAACAAATTTTTAATCAAATTGTGTCTTGCTTAATTTGTTCTTACGTTAATGATTAGGGTCTTGTGGATTTAAGAAAACAAAAATTGGCAGCACTGCAAAATTCCAAGTGAATCTTCTTAGAAAGTCTTAATTCTTCTTAGTTGTGTTTAAGTAGGTTCTTTTTAACAGCATTTTTTGAAAATGTACCATTTTTTTTGACAGTGTTTTGTAATGTGAAAATCTTCACACCAGAAACATTAATTTTTTTCAAAAAAATTAAAACAAAATTACTTTGGTAGTACTTTCGACAGCACTGCCAGGCACCCGTATCTGTGCATCTTATTATGAGAAAAAAAGGGTTTAAGATATAAAAAAGATTATGATGTGTAAGTAGACACAATTTGCATTCTTCAAATTGACGAAGATTACCTCTGCTCACTTGGAGTCCCAATTAATTTTCCATTAACTGATGCAATAATTATATCTCACGAAGGTGATGGTGGCAATGATTATGGTAATGATATTGAATGTTAGAAATCTTTCAATTACCCCATTTGCGATTAGGTGATTGTTAGCTATGAATAAATATAGATATGTAGATAACTTATGTATATTCATCTTTTGATGAAATAAAAATTAATAATGTGAACTGAGCGGGTTGTGTGCAATTAGAGTACATGAAAATAGTGAATTAAAATGCTTGGATCTATGAAAGGAGATATTTTGGTGCAGTAAATGATGGAGTGCAACTTTACAAAATGTAAAGTATTTAGGTTCTTAAGTGTGATGTAATACAGATCACAACAAAAACATAAATGTTAAAAAAGGAGCCAAGTTCGTATGTGTACAAGAAAAGTGTGCGTAAAAAGTCAGCCAAAAAAGTAATGAGATCTAAAATATATGCCAAGTTTTAAGCTCATGAAGTTTAATATCAAATATCTTAAGTAGAGTAATATCGAAACAATTCCAAATCATGACAGAAATTTGGTAATTAATGATTACTGATTAAAATTTGGTTGGTTCACTGGTCAAGTTTTCATACATTTTAAGTTTGTGATTAAGTAAGTATTTAACAGAAAACTTGCCAAGTAAATCCACCAAATTTTAATCAGTAATCATTAATTACCAAATTTCTGTCATGATTTGGAATTGTTTCGATATTACTCTACTTAAGATATTTGATATTAAACTTCATGAACTTAAAACTTGGCATATATTTTAGATCTCATTACTTTTTTTGGCTGACTTTTTACGCACACTTTTCTTGTACACATAAGAACTTGGCTCCTTTTTTAACATTTATATTTTTGTTGTGATTTCACTCCTTTTTGCAAAGATTTATTTTGCCAGGTGAAAGTCAAGCCCTACCGCTCTACAAAGTTTCATAATTCTGCGACAACCGAAAGTGCTCCATACAAATAATAGCAATTCTGATAAAGTGGGTGGATGGCGAAATTTCAAGTTTCTACGATGTCGGGAAGTGCTCCATAATTTTGATGATCTGTCAGTGAGTCAGTCAGTGAGTCAGTCAGTTACGGTTTTTGTGATTTTTGAAGTCCTATATCTTGGGAACTACTAATGCTAAAGAGTTGAAATTTGATGAGCCACCTGTGTTTGATCAGTTCAGCAAATTCTCCGAATTTGAAGTTTCTGACTTTATTGGTACTGAAGTTAGAGGGGGGTTGAAAATCGCCTGAGTCTGTTCCTGTAAAAAGGGTGTAGTGCTGCGAACTTGGCTTTACACTACCGTGCCCTTTGATAGATTTGATTTTATTTAAGTAAAGTGGGGGAATGCTTTATGCACCATAAGGACGTCTTTTCAGCATTGACCCATCGACCTTCCCCGTATTTCGGACTCGTTCAATATATAACACTAGTTTACAAAATTTGGGGTCATGGTAGGGTCCTTAGAAAAAATATATTTTCTAGACTAATTTGGGAAAATCAAAATAATTTTTTTTTCCAAAGAAGCGTTTTCGAGATATGCGCAAAAATCATTTTCTCAACTTTTTGTTCAGATATTCCCATAAATCTCGCCAACGGCCTAGCTAATTTACATAAAATGTGTATTTTCTGAATGATGTGATCTATTTCCTTCCGACGATATACTGCTTGCATAATTCGGACTGAAATTTTATAAGTTACAGGCATTCAAAGTTTCAAAAACGAGTATTTTTGAAAAATGTCTAGTTTTTGGTTGCTCCATATGGATCGAAAAAAAATATTTTAAATAATTTTAGAGATTCAAGTGAAAAACAATGTTTTTAACAAAAATTTGAGCTAATGTTTTTCAAAATCGGACGATAAATGTAGAAGTTATTAAATAATTAGTGAAAGAAGGCAAATTATTTTTTTTCGATAAAAGTCATATAAATTTATATTAGGGTGTCTGTTATTTCCCAAAATCATTTTTTAAAATCAGAAACCCCTAAAATCAAAATTGTATGCCTTAAAATAATGTTTTTGACCAAAAAATGTTTGTCTAAGGTGATAAATCGGTGCCTCTTAGGCCATTCTCTTTTCCATACAAAGGAGAATTGGACACACCAAACTCCAAGACCAATAATGACGTGATATAATATCGTTGGAAAGGTATTTTTATGAACTACAATAGTTACTAAGAAAGTTTATTTAAAATCTCTATGTGAAAAAAGTTATTCGCTGGTCAAAATTGTGTTTCAGCGCATTTTGGTGTAATAAAAACTATCCTTAACGAGCGAATAACTTTTTTCACATAGAGATTTGAAATGAACTCTTATAGCAACTATTGTAGTTCATAAAAATACCTTTCTAACGATATATATCCCGTCATTATTGGTCTTGGAGTTTGGTGTGTCCAATTCTCCTTTCCATGAAAAAGAGAATGGCCTAAGAGGCACCGATTTATCACCTTAGACAAACAGTTTTTGGTCAAAAACATTATTCTAGGGCATACAATTTTGATTTTAGGGGTTTCTGATTTTAAAAAATGATATTGGGAAATAACAGACACTCTAATGTACATTTATATGACTTTTATTGAAAAAAAAATAATTTGCCTTCTTTCACTAATTATTTAATAACTTCTACATTTATCGTCCGCTTTTGAAAAACTTTAGCTCAAATTTTTGTTAAAAACATTGTTTTTCACTTGAGTCTCTAAAATTATTTTAAATATTTTTTTTCGATCCATATCGAGCAACCAAAAACTAGACATTTTTCAAAAATACTCGTTTTTGAAACTTTGAATGCCTGTAACTTAAAAAATTTCAGTCCGACTTATACAAGCAGTACATCGTCGGAAGCAGACAGATCACATCATTCAGAAAATACACATTTTATGTAAATTAGCTAGGCCGTTGGCGAGATTTATGGGAATATCTGAACAAAAAGTTTGGAAAATGATTTTTGCGCATATCTCGAAAACGCTTCTTTGGAAAAAAAATTATTTTGATTTTCGTGATCAGTGACCCAAAATTAGTCTAGGAAATATATTTTTTCTAAGGACCGTACCATGACCCCAAATTTTGTAGGTAAACTAGTGTAATATACCGACATACTGACAAAAACTTATCCTTACTCTATTTGGCGTCTATTTGGCTTTTTTGTTTGATACTTGCTCATGGCGCCCATTGGGATCAGCGTCCTGTGCATTTGCACCGCTTACACGTATAGCTTATCCGGCCCTGCATAGGACCATTTGGTTTTTTGTGTTTGACTAAAAATTAACAAAAGCATTGAATATTAAAGTCAAAAATAGTACTTAATAACATATAATTTGTCAAAAAAATCAGTTTGAAAGATTTATTTTTTATTATGTTTTCAAAATTTTGAGTTTGAAGATGAATTTTTCAAAAACTATCCACGTAAGAAACTTAATTTAAAGAAAACATTAAAGAATGCATTTTTGGCTTTACAAAAAATTATTGCATAATATTGTACGTAATGCCATTGGGTTTTAATATAGTTTTTAAGATTAAGGTAAAATTTTGTATCACTAAGTTGGTCTAGGTCTTTGCTTATATCTTGAAAAATAAAAGTCCCAGAACCATTTGGTCTTATGCGTTTGACTAAAAACTGACTAAAGAATTGAATTTTAAAGACAAAAATAGTACTTAATAGCATACAATTTTAAAAAAAAAAAATCAGTTTGAACAATTTATTTTTAATTGTTTTCAAAATGTTGAGTTTGAAAGTTAATTTTTCAAAAACTATGCTCTTAAACAACTTAATTTAAAAATAAAATTAAGGAAAGTATTTCTGGCCTTACAAAAACCTAAAGCATGATATTATAAGTGTTGCCATTGTTTTTTTATATGTTTTTTTCTAATTTAAGTGTATTTTTTGTAAATTGCCCCTCCCACTCAAACAGGGGGCAGTAAGACCCCACTTTGAAATTACTTCTTTCTTTTTTCGGTACAACCTATCATTAAATTTATCGTATGCAAAACCCCTTGCACATGCATAAATGCATTCAAATTTAAGCCATTTCCCGGTGGTGGAATGTGGCTAATTTTGGGTATATGTTTTGGTATGTGTCATTGAACCTAACTGCAAATGAATTTCTTTTATTTTATATTTTCCGTAGATTTACCTGACTATTTGGGAATATTATGTTCTATAAGCGCACAGGTTTTATGCCAGTTTTATCCGTTTCCGATGACAAATTGGGTGACGTAATAGTTTTCTTTACCGTCTTTTCCATCATTCCACTCAGCCACATTCCGAATCAACCTCGGAGTCCATTTTTGAGTCTACTTTTTGAGCTACAGCGCTCTTGTCACTTTTATCATTGTATAAACACACTCGATAGGTTCACTGTGATCACTTTACCGAGATCCCTTTATAAAAGTTGTGAAACCTCTTCTTAGTAAGAAGGGCAATCTCAGTTTTTTCTGCGTCCAATATCCTACCCGAAAGGTATATTCTGGAATGTGCAGGTGGAGTATGCCATAGTATAAATAGATGTTACACAAATCGGGCCCCAAAATTGATCCCTGTACTGCTCCGAAGGTGGTTTGCTTTCTTTGTGTGCTTTCCGTGGTCTCATATGTCAGATCCCCATCGCTAAAATAATCGATAGAAATAGATAAGACGATTAGGTTTTAATTAATTGTAGTTTGTTGAAAAAACTATGTTTATAAGGATGATTCAACTGATGAATGATGGCATTTTCGACAGCTCCACTGATATTTAAAAAAAGTTCAAGTATTTAATCCGGTTTCTTTATACTGTACATCTGATTGATATCTTTAAGGCTAGACAAAATTACTAAGATCGGATGTATTTTCATTCAGTCCCTTGCCCGTTTTCGAAGGGCAAAATTGTTACAGTTCTATTATTTTCGGTTCAAAACCCAAATGAACTCTCAATTATTATTGACGTTTAATATCTCTTATGATACAAATAAATTTTTAGTTATAATATGCTTTATTAGAAAAAAATGTCATTGAACTTCGTCCCACGGATTCCTTTACAGTCCCCTAACAGATTGAAACAGGCAAAAATATCGTTAAACGTTAGCTTTGAAAACTATTGAAGTTTCAGATCTAGCAGCGTGAACTAAATATTTAGTCCGTTTGTTATTTCAATTGTGAAGAAAGGTATTAGTGAACTGTCCGTTCAGTTTCTCAGTACCTTGAAGAGTACTTACAGGAAAAATTTCTATGCAATTTGGCATATTGTTTTGACATTATATTATACACTAATTAGAACCCTAATATGTAATATTTTTTCGAACAATTCGTTACAATTTTTTTTGGCCCAAAAACTATGAAAACACTCAGTCCCCTGGCCCCAATCTCCTTAGGCTTTAATGTCTGGTTTTCTATTTGCAGGCCTCAGAAATTTTCAGTAAATGCTACCTACTTTTCTTTTAAAATAATTGTTAAATAAGAAGCACCACTCGGTTGCACAAAATTGCTCTTATTTTCAAGTTGCTTGTAAATTTAATGAGGATTGCATAAAGTGAACAAAAACACTGCAGGGCACAGGTTGGATCGAAACAAGACAAAATTTGTGTGGGGGCGGGGTTTAGTCTTTTCGTTTAGACAAAGGGTACCATTTTCTTAAAAAAAAATTTGAAAAATTTATAAAAATTTTAGTTCCCTGGAAGACCTGTATTCAAAAAACGCCCATAAATCTTAGTTTTTATTTGTTTTGGATACAACAATCACACGATTTAGGGCAAAAATAAGGAGTAGATTATTTTTAAACACTTGGAATTTTAAAAATTTAAAAATTGTAGTTTTTAAATAAATGAACATATGTAGATAATATTGATTTTTTTTTGCAATACGAAAAAAATAAAAGGTTGTTGATTTTGTATCAATGATTCTTCAAAATACCGTAACTACTAATCAGATAAGCCACTCTAGTACTCAAGATTTGAATTTTGTTGTGGGTGGCCTCTTAATGCAAAAAGTCCTATAAGTATAGCATAGAGCTCTACCAATTCAAAAAATTTAAAAGCAAAAATATTGCTTAATACATACAGATTCAATGTTTGTTATAAAATTAATTTCGATAAAATTGCAGTTAGGCCACTATGGCTCTCACTGCCGCATATGCAAAAGGACCAAACAAAAAATTTGTACCACGTCTCATGGTTTGATTCTGGTCTCATTAGGTATAGATTCAGCGTTGAAAAGTACTTATGTAAATTAAAATCACGTGTCAGAGTGCCATGCTTAGATTTTACCAGAACAAATATTCCCTCCCCGTCCGCCCCGCTTTCTCCCTCTTAAAAAACGTCTACAAAAAGTCAATGTGAAGATTTTGAAGTATGTATTCGGATATGCTGTGGAGGGTAAAATTGTAAGTCGATAGCAATATAAAATATGTATGAATTAATTTTTCTTATATGTCCCTCAAAATTCTTATTAATTTTCTCGGCCTAATAAGTTCTTGGTTCTAAAAATTGAGTATTTTTTTACTTATTTTCCTGTATGTTCATACCAATCTTCGATAAATTGAAATAAAATTCTACATATATTTATTTATATTTAAACTAATTTTTTTATTAACAACACATTTTTTTTTCTTATCTTTTCAGGTAAATATACAGTAAAAATCAACTAATGAAGCTTTTTTTCTAACACCAATTTGGCTTAAGGTATTTTTGTCCCCAATTTTAATATTCAATTTGTTATACCTATCTTTAAACAAAAAATTTTATCTTAAATTTTAAATTGCAATTATCCGTTAGAATTCTCCAAAAACAGTGATAAGTTAACAATCGGTCCATTTAAGGATATCTTATACAATAAATTCGAGTTCCTATAAGTACTTATTTCAACACCAAATTCATTTCCATAACGATTGAACTGCCACTCAATGTAGTTTCTCTGAAAGAAAAGTTCAATTTTGTTAATTCTCTTCTTAACCCCACTGCAAATCTATAAATAATCCAAACCCGCATAAAACTAAAAAAAGGTAAAAATAACAAAACAAATCTATAGACAGAGGTAAACAACAGAAAAACCCAACCCAAAATTTCGCATCGCCCGATTATAACTCCAACAACAATCCTCTACACCCGAAAATGTGTTACTTTTAATCTCGTTTATACTTACTCTTGTTCATATACCTAGTTTCGTTAACTAATATACAATAGACATAGATGTATGTATGCATGTATGGCTGGTGCTTAGGTATGTCATATAGGTATGCATAATAACAAAAGTTCAAAAGCCTTTTGGCCAAATAAAATAAAAAAAAAATATAAAAATAAAATAAAAACTTTAAAACCCGGCGATTGTTCAAAACGTCATGTTTCTACTTAACAAAGATACAGCACAACATCTCATTCCTGAATGGCTATAGATAGATAGATACTCGTAGAGTATCTAAGCACCTACAACAGAGATATAGGAGGTTTAGTAACCCGCTCTACAAATTAAGCGTTGTGCAATTGGAGGCTGCTGCAGCCGCGCTGCTTGTGTTAGACTGTTAGATGATAAGTTGAGTCAAGCTTGCTGCAACTAATGCAGCACAATGCTGAAAAAAACAAGGAACGGACGATAGACATAAAACCAAACAAACAAAAAAGTGTAAAAATCTCCAAACTCTACTCTGACATAACTGGTCAACCTCAACAGCCTTTGTGTGCTTCCAGCGCTGCTGTACTATATATTTCGCCTAGCTAAAAGTTGAAGACAACAACAAAACAACAACTAAAAAAAAATGGCAAAACTATCAACAATCAAGTCTCTTGTCTTGGTCCAGAGCCATAGTTCAGTTATTGCCCGGCTGCAACAACTGTTACTCTTTATCTTTGCGCTCCTGTGTACGTTTTAATTTTTTTTATTCTATTTAGGAAAAAACAAAACCAACCGGCCATATTGCTGCGTTTATTGGTATCAGCTGCGCTTGTGCACATGAGCTCACTCATACAACAAATTCTGCTTGGAGCTCAGTAAAATTAGACGACAGCCAACTGGTATTGGAGCAAAATAGCAAAACTTAACATAGACCACCTTCTCTATGCCAAAAATCTATAAGCACAACCGGATTTGATAGGAAATAGCAGCAGAAGTTGAAGAAACAGTAGACGACATTTTTATAAGTTCAATTCCAAATTTATTGAATATTGCATTTGAGAGGTTTGTGTATATTGAACTTTTGATTTAGAGACCATTTGAGATTCAAAAAATTTTCGGGGCCAAGTTTATCTAATCAAAACTTGTTTATAGGCTTAAGAATCACAGATTGTGGAATGATATGGAAGAAGAATAAAGCAGACAACGCAGTTGATTGTAGGAGACAAGGTTAGTAGCGCTAGGGTTACCAGACGTCCCCCTTTAGGGGGGACAGTCCCCCTTTTTCATACCAAAATGCTGTTTGTCCCCTCTTCAAAATCCTCTGTCCCCCTTTTTAAGTAAAAACTTGGAAAGAGAAAACATTCAATTGTAAACTGTAAACATATTTTCAATAAATATTTTTAAAAAGATTTTCTTTGAATACCTACTTAATTTGATGTTGAAAATCCTAGAAAGCTGAACGCATCCTCTCAATGAACTACATCTCACTTCAGACCCAAAAGTTTTACTTCATCTGTCAGTTTGATTGGCTTTTTTGATTGTTTTTATAATAAAAATTCAAATTAGACTTTCTTACTTCACTTTTTTTTACTCTGGTGTTATATTTTTCAAAAACATACTTTGTCCCTATTTTTTGAACACTTATTCCCTTTAGAAAACTCCCGATGTCCCCCTTTTCGTCATTTTGAATCTGGTAACCCTAAGTAGCGCACACATCTACAGTTTTTATTTGGTTAAAAAGGGTTATGAAATACTTCAAGCCACATCACCTCCCTCATATCTTAATGGTTCCATTACACTTCCTAGGATCTTTAAATCAGGTTAATGCAAAGAAAAACAAATAGCGAATACAAAATTAGGTATGGGATGCCTTCCAGATCATGGACAAAGTAGCTGCTTTTGTAGTATGAGCAACGCTTATGGGCGTTAATAAAGTAAAG
Source organism: Dasysyrphus tricinctus (assembly GCA_963921185.1). Classification (NCBI taxonomy): domain Eukaryota; kingdom Metazoa; phylum Arthropoda; class Insecta; order Diptera; family Syrphidae; genus Dasysyrphus; species Dasysyrphus tricinctus. The sequence continues at coordinate 108,505,182 of OY992530.1, forward strand.
GGCCAGTTTTTCAGTTCGAGATCATCCTAGTCTCGGGGTTAAACCTGAGTTAACTCCATAAACGTGTTTTTCAGTCAATTGAAATCGAAAGTTAACTTCAAGTTAACTCGTCTAATTTGGTGAGTTAACTCAGGGACCAAATTGAGGGCCTTTTCAGTTGTGGCGCCATCTCTATTCCGATGCCTGAAAGGGATTAGCTAACTCTGATTTAACTCAGAGCTTACCCGCCTGAACTGAAAAACTGTCCCTAAGAGAGTTGAGCTTTCTTCTATACCTAACTATCGTTTCAATCTCTGATGAACATTTCAGAGGTATTTACACTTGCATTTCGGTTCCAGCTCATGCCCATTTCAATCAAAAGGGTAAATTAAATCCCACTAAACTTGATTAAGACAGTTTTATTCTTGAAAAGATCCAGCTATAGATTCTTTTACGTCGACAATCAGAGACCACCTAGTGCTGACGCCAGTGAAGAACTTGGGTTGGTATTCTTTGCCTCAGTGGCATAAGTGTCAAGCATATGCCTTGTGGCTTGGCACCCGGATCTAGACATAATTCATAAGTTTGTCATTCAGGCAACTTTATAAATAATTTAAAGAAAAGCAAAATGGTCCTTTTCTTACATTATTTCAAACGACTTCTGCAGAAAGTAGTAGAAGAATGAAAGAATTATATTTTCCGTTCCGTCGGTTGCAGTTTTACCTTTAGGGTTTATTTATATTTGCAAAAAGATCAATATCATACTGATGTGACTTAAACTTTAGGATTTCGTTAAATTAAATGTGGAAAACAATTGAGAAATATAAATCATGTGAAATAAATATGTTGTAGCGTAAAGTTTTAAGGAGAAGTTTATTTTTTGTTAACTACATAATTTGCCTTACCTATCCTAACTGCCTATCCATGAAGTGTCACTGAAATACAGTGGTTTTCCATCCTGTATGATTCTAAGCACGTTGGTTCGACACTGATCCCAGATTCAGCCGATATATTGGACTTTATGGACCTATTGGAAATTGTTTCTTACGTTAATGAAGCTACTGATTTTTCTTGAATCAATAAATTTCTCTCATTAATAATGAATTTTATTTGGTTAATGAAATAAGTTCACTTCATAATTGATAAAGTTGTTATTCCATGAATAACGAATAAAGTCCATCATCAGCTTAGTTTAGATTAAGTTTGGTGCAGTCACCCAGACCAAAAGGACTCTAGCATTCGTAATAGTTCAGTCTTTAAATCAACGCTTTTTCTTATTTGTTGAAATTTGAACCTAGCTGCAGGAAGTTAATGACTATTTTAACAGGTTTTGACTTGTAACATAACATCTAAGACTTGGTAAGACAGAAACACATAGGGTTATATTCATAGATGTTGGTTAAGCTGTTGCTAAGCAAGTCTAGAGTTTTTCTTATTGAAAATTCGTCAGGTAAACTCCAGTTTTGTCTAGCAACAGCTTAAACAACTTTTATGAATATGCCACATAGAGTTTGCTATTTTTTATCCATTCGTCCTTCTCATACACAGGATTTAATTTCAGGCGCTGATTACGCCTCTGTGTGGGCTCTGGTCTAAATATCGCACATCAAAATCGCGCAAGTCGAAATACCTCGTCACCGACGATGACGGCCACAAAAACGACGAAAACGGCTGCACGATGACGATAGTGACGATTTCTTGGCGTCATCTTGCCGATTGTGTTTACACGTGGTTTTGTCATTTGTTGCCCCATTGTGTACGTCTCAACATATGGCCCTTTACATGTGGTTTTCTCATTTGTAGCCATGGTGTTCATATCTTCGGGCTCTCGCCACATGAATTTAGGTACACGTACGCGAGGCTTTATCGTTAACGGTTATAATTTCATCTCGTTATGGTCTTATTTGAGAAATTTGCTTAAAAGGATCTTTTAGGGAAAGTCGACAGTTTTCTTGAACGATTGTGCCTTCGCTGGCAAACGAGTTCTCATCTGGATTTGACTCCTTCTTTGAGACCCCTGTGCCACTCACGTAACTCCATTGACCCACTTCGGGTATGTATGCATCAGTGATGAAAATTGACTTTTGTCAATTGTACTGAAAACTGAAAAGAAATTGTACGGAAAAAGACAAAATAGTACTGAACTTTTTTAAATTATAAAACAACGCAAACAATTAAAATAAATATTTTATTAAAACAAAAATACATAAATTAAATAAGCCTATAAATTTCATTGGTATAATTTTATTCTAAAATAAGTCTTATGGACGGATAGCAACTTTGGCATAAGTCTTTTCTTTTTATTTACATTCATATGTACATACATTACATTCATTATGTTTTTCTTACTCTAAAATTTCTTCATCGACAAGTGGTTTACTCGATAAATGTCTATTCAATAGATTTTTTTGAATAATGTAGCTGTGACATTCATTTTTAATTAGGTTTTTAGTTTCTATTAGTGCAGAACACGTGTCCACCTGCATTCGTTTTCTGAGTTTTGTTTCATAATTTGATAAGAAAAAATTCTTTTGACGTTTGCGGAAGAATGAGGAATAGAAAAAGCACCCTGGACAATTCGGTTTATATTTGAAAACATGAACTCGTTGCATTCATTTTTCAAAAGGCCAATTTCAGCCCAGAACTCAGAAATAGAAGAATTTCAAATTTTTTAAATATTGGCAGTCAGCTAGAGCTCGATATTCTTTATCAATGAGTTCAATGTTTTTTTTGTTCGCCAGGAAAAAATCTATTGAATTTACATGGCCATCTAAAATTGAAGTTTGTGAAAAATTTTGCAACGAGTTCAAAAAAATGTCTTCAAAATAAAATCTTTTTTCACATCTTCGAGGAAAGCTATATAGAACATCCGTGCATGACTTTTAAAGCTATAAATTTCGCTTTCAGTTAAATTTTTAGAAGTGTAAAAAATTTCACTTTGGTCCCACAATAGATTTCCTTGACGGGAAGGTGGTTTTCCAGTAAGTTTATTGACAATATGCGTTTTTCATTAAAAGCTTCTTTACGTGAAGATGTGGTGAAGTCTGACTGAACATATTTATTTAATTTTAGAGATTTATGAACGTTGACCTTTTCAAAAATTAAAAATAGTACAAATAGTACTGAAAATTGAAAAGTGGTACTTGCGTACTCGGGAAAGTCCAATAGTACCGAATTCAGTACAATAGTAAGCCTTTTTGCAACTGTGGTATGCATGTTCAGTCGGCAGTAAGGTTGCAATTGTCATTGTCAATAGTTTTCTTTTCCCACTCAGCCAGCGTTGTCAGCAACTTGAAAAATTTAGCTAAAATAAACTCTTATTGCTAATCGCTATAACAGCCGGACCTTGGCGAAAGGAAAGCAAAATCAAAGCGATACGATGATAAGATGTGCCCAATGACAAAACCCATGTGTATAATATGTCACGACGACGCGTCAAAAGCGAAACTAGAAATCCACGAAACCACAACACAGGTAGCCGTGCAAATGGGCATGGTGAGACGAACACAATGACGATGAAACTGAAAACCACGTTCTTAGCTTATTGTAAACTTTTTGAAAAAATAATTTTGAAAAAAGTGTTTTGGCGAGACTATAGCTACACTAAATCGAGGTGATTGAAGAACATTCTAAGTGCCAAAAACCACGTGTAAATATCACTGCAAGACCAAAGCGAGACCATAGCGAGAAAACCATGAGATCTCTCAGTGAGAAACCAATTAAAAATAAAAGTCAACTGTTACTTTCGATCTCTGCTTAGTTTCCATCAAAGAATAATTCTTTTGATAGAGCCTAGTATTAGCAATATCCTTCTTTGCTAATTGTGGAATGCTCAACCTTGTATGGAAGGACTAGTAATATAAGAGCTTTGTAGAGTTTGTACTTTGTCTTACATGTGAGGAGTTTTAATCACAATTATTTTGCCAAACCGAATCAGTAGATTAACTCCTAAGCTACATATGTCGAATTTCCCTCTATCAAGTGCAATGTTTTGTTTTAGCTAGTGGACAGATAGTTGATTGTTTATTAATAGTTTCGCTAGTTCTTCAATCGCTATGAAAGGCTCGTAATGGCCTTTTGTGCCAACACGTCTGACCTACGCACTATCTGCTCATTGAAGAAATCTTCTTACCGAAGCTCTATGAGAATGTTTTAAATAATTCAGAAGAGCTATTCCCTTGTTCCAAATTGCACCACGTATTTTTTACAATGTCACGCGCCAAATGTGGACCAGCTTTCTCGGGATCACTAGTTGAGCCATTACCAAATAGAGCTCCTGATTTTGATGATGAAATGATTTTGATCAATGAAATGATGGTGAATCTTAATTCGAAATTTCTTGTCGACTTCGGTAACTGAAATACCATAAATGTAGAACATTTGTTTCAGTTAAGCAGAGTTTTCAATGAACCGAGCTTCGGATAGATGAAACTTGTTTCAAATAAGTGGAGTTCCATCAAAGTAAAATATTTTTATATCTTTTTTAGGTCAAGTACTCACCTGAGAGGGATTGACAAGAAATGAGTTTTTGACATACCAAATATGAGTATGTGTGTTCGATTCAAAATTTAGTGGCAGCGTTCAATGACTTATGCAAAGGTGAATACGTGCAAATTATTCATTTCAGACGAAAATGTTTGTTTCAATTATCCGGAGTTTTCATTTAAGCGGAGCTCTAAAATTCTTCGTTATAAATTTTTTATTTCTGATAACAGATGTTTTCAGTAAAGTTGAATTCAGTAAAGCGGAGTTGACTGCATATATCTATTCCAAAGATTTGCCTCAATGTGAAGATTTAATTAATGGTTGATTTTTTTTGTTGATTTTTTTTAGATAAAAGTGTTACAGAACAGCTTAAAGCGTTCGCACAGTATGAAAGATTTAATCTTGTATGTGACGTTTAGCAGGGATAAGCCTCGATAATTCTTGCATGGCATTTTATGACCTATTTTATAGGGCATATGTAGCTGATACTTGTTACTTCCACCCATACTTGGTTGTAGGTTGGACGCATCACTACGCAACACATCACATTCGTTTTTGAAGAGATATGTTAGTAATCCATTAGAACCTGCAGCTTAGTAGATTTAAAGCTATTTTATACTGAGTTATGCAACCAGCTGCGATTAATGATAGTGATCTTTCTTCTTGCCTTATAATTCTTCTGTCTATAAGATTCCCAATTGGCAGCTATTACAAATGCTTCTTAAGATACTCTTAAATTTCGTATTAATTGTATTTTGATAGCTATAATCCTTCGCTATTTCGAACAGCTTGTGTTCTGGTATTAAAACTAGCAGTTAGTTGTTTGACTTTTCTTTAGTAAAGCATCTTCGAGTGTTGTTTTGATCATACGACTCTTCGATCTATTAGAGCTGACAGACTGCGGGTGCCTTCTTCGTTCTGCGCAGGATTTACTTTTACTCCATTCACCTGACCATATTTCCCTCGTCTTTGGCGACCCTATATCCGGTGCGTGCATTCATCACCATTCTTTCCCATTTTACATGTGAGCTCTGATCAGCACATAGTTGATTTGCCGATTAAGCGCTGTTGCTTAGTCAACTTATTCGAAGTTTCTGTTGTCAAATCATGTAGGATGTGCCTACCAACTTATCAACCAGAGATATCTTTCTTTTGACTTTAGCATATGTCACCCAGCACAATTTCAACATTGTGCTTTGGACAAGCTCAGGAGGATGGCCTTGAAAGGTTGGTAGGCACTATCGGAGGTGGCACAAGGCTAATGCTTCGGGAATTGGCTTTGATGCGAATTACAAAGCGAGGTGATCACTTATCGGCTTTAATTCAGTATTCCCTGACAAATCTTTGTTGAGTCTTTTATAGCAGCTATAATAAATGTCGCAATTTTTCATTGCATTAAATCTGAACTGGATTGGAATAGTTTGCTTAATGCTATACGAGAGCAGACTTAAGGATTTGAGTTACCCTGGTTACCCTTTGATAACGTCCATCCTTCCTTCAAGCACCTTCCTGTAAAAAAAGCTGAACGATTCCGTATCTCTGAATATGATATAGTGGCAGTCACCGTAAGCCCCAATGATCTCTGCATAAATGCTAAACCTATGGCGCTACCTGTCGCTACGCTTGGCATAACAAATGTCAAAATAGTATTAAACGCTTTTGCTCAAAAATGATTCTCGTGATTTTGAACAAACTTCCATGCTTTTTTTGTGTCAAGTTATTTTCATAGAACTGTGGCTTGGTTTTTTTGCTTTGTAGAAGAATGCTAATAAGAGAAATAATATTTTGACGTTTTTTGATGAAATAATCTACATATCTGTAAATCCCGCTAAAGACTACTTCTTTAACGATCCTGGTGATCTGGCAAGCACAGACAATAATAGTCTCGTATCCTGGTCCCGAAAAAACAAAGGTTTTTGAAAAGGAGTCACGAGTTCCGCTTTACCGGAATTCAGCGCTAGAAAAACCCAAAACAAAAACGATTTTACGTCTTTAAAAACTCAATCGTTACAACCAAAAAAACCACAATTAAAGAGCAACCCTCTTTTTAATAAAAGTTTGTATAGCACTTTACTTAGCATCTTTTTTCTCTGCCAACTTCTCCTTTCTTGGAAATCCCAAATTCCTGAATTAGCTTTACACCTAAATTTTGCCTAACCTTCACAAAACTCTCAAAATTCAAATTGAACGTTTTATAAAATTTCTTTTCCAACACTTTCTTAAAACTTTCGATTCTTCAAATTTCTGAACCTCTGGCTCGTTCTATCAACGGGTAAAAACTGCCCTTCTAAGCTTTGACATTGCCTGGATGACCTCTTCCTTGTTCAAATGCCCAATGCTTTCTGCCAATAAGTGACCGTGGATTTCGGTCGCGTCATCATTCAGCAACACTCAGCATACTTGCGTGAGTGAGCAAACGCAGTTGAAACCCAGCGGCCTTTCCTACTTGCACTTTTACCCCAGCTTTATGCATAGTCGTTGCCATTGAATTCGCCGAATTATGGTATGACTTCCAGTGGAAAGCAATCCAATGGGTGCATTCAGCCACCTATTCACCCCAACTCAATATTGAAAAGAAAGTTTTATTCACCCCAACTCAATATTGAAAAGAAAGTTTTAGAAAACTGAAAAGAAACTCAATTAACTATCGCGTGTATTTTTCCCCCCAAATTAAAAAACAAAATAGTGGAAATCTATGTAAAGCCGGTAACAATTATTTTTAGTTGATGAGGAGAGGTTGGCAATTTTTCCTCACTTCACGAATCTACTCTTGTACGTTGGGGTTTTGCGCAGATTTGGGGAATGGGGACTCCTAGTTAGCGTTCCAGCTTTAACATATCGTCGGTTCAAAGGTAAAACTCATTAACGAACATTTTACACTTTTGAAGGAAATAAGACTGAAACATACTTTTTGAAGCTGAAAATTCAATTTCCGAAAATTTTTAAATAAAGTTCCCGGGTATACCTTTCAATGTCCATATAAAAAAGGTGCAAAATGAGGCTTTTTGCCTTCAAAAAATGCATTTCATTCTCATTTTGTTGAACTTTTTTTCTGCACTTAGTGAGTTTTACCTTTGAACCGACGATATACAAATTTAAATTACGAAATAGGTTGGGCACGTAGCCATTCTCGACATGAGTAACTTCAGCATTCGGGGACCAAGTGTCGCCCGTTCTTCTCTTTGTGGATTAAGCTTTGATCAGACCGCCCGTCTGTCAATTTTAGAATTTATACTCGGGGACCAACTGTTGCCCGGACTTAAGATCAAAACAGACCGCCCGTCTTTTGGTGAGTGGTACACATCCGCTCTTAGAGTCAAAATTGACATATCAATTTCTTTTTCTTCAAGATGCTGAGAAAGGACCATGGCTGCCCTTCTCTCTCTCAGTAGGTTGAAAGAAATAACCGAGGATCGGGAAACGAAAACGACTAGTTTTTGTTGCTGTAAATTTTACCGTTACAATAAAAGTGCTTCCTTCAAGTAGAATACATATTGGAATGCAAAATTTTAGCAAACAAGTTTTTTATATAAAAATTTAAGAACAACATTTCTTTAGTACTTTTTCACACTTTTCTGCTAACAATATAACTGCTTTAAAAAATATCAATAATTTAAATCTTAAATGCTTTCCAACAATTTTAACCTTGAACAGTAATAGCAAAGTTCATGAAATCGAGACGTGGATATTTTTGTGGTACTATCAATTCGGGTCAGTGAGTTTTAAAAGAAAATTAGTTTTTATGTGCAATTTAGTAAATTGAAAACAATGATCTAATTTCTTTGTCACGGAATGTATTCCCAACGAAATAAACATTGATTTAGGTATTGAAGTTGTTTCTGTACCTACAACGTTTTACTCCAGGGGCTTGGCCATGCTGTGAAATAATTCTTTAGCGCTTTTCGGCTTGATTGCGCTCCATACTGCGATCAGTTGCGATCGGTTTTTATTTTTATTTTATTTTATTTATATTTTTTTTTTCAATTATTTATTATTACCGCATATGCGCCACATTAACTCCAATGCAGATAATTAAGCAATAGATAGTTTAGTCAGCCACCAATCCGCCACCACCTCCTACAACACCGCACCAACACCCCCCGCATATGTTGCTGCACCTCGATTAGTTTCCAACTAGATTTCCTATTTAGAAAAATTAATTTAAAAAAAACACATATCTCCAGCTACATGTTGGTATCTGGTTTTTCCATGTTGTTTTTTTCGTCGCTATAGTCTACCTCTATACACAGCATCAATTCCGCAGAGAATAAAGCTTATAAAGTGAGTGTTTAACTGAATTTCTTAATGATGAATTGCATAGATTTTGAGATTTTTTTTTGTATTGTTTTTGTCTGTTCGAGTGTGTTGTATCATTGACTAAATGCAATTCTACAATTTTCATACCTCTCAAGGACGAATGCTTGAGCAAACAAAATGAACGAAATCAAAAAATAATTGCAATTTTTTTCGTGCCATTGTATAGGTATCTTTTAGATTCAATTATCGATCCGTAAGTCGCACTTTGTGTTTATAGCAGCAGCAGCAGCAGTTGGTTTGGTAGGAGCAGCTGGTTGCTCTATTATTACGACAAATTGAATCTAAAATGATGGCGCCGAATGACGCTGTGCTGCCGCCGCCATAGTGTCGTGCCGATGACGACGCCGCCTCTGCCGCTTTTAAAGTTTCAAGTGGTCAAGGTTGTTCGCCGCTGTCGTCTATCTATTATATGAAGTAGTTGTTGGTATCTAAAGCTGTTAGAAACAGATTTAATGAATTTCATACACTTAATTGCATCTTATGAGTTATTTGTCTTTGCGATCGTAACTCAACATTCTCTATGTGCTGTGCATATACAGTGCTTGGAAAATGCATTTTTAATGTCCAATCGATCTAGTTGGTTGTTGTTGTTGTTTTTTATTTCAAATGCTCTTAGCGCGAAATTCTAGATGGCGGCGGCGCATGCGCAGAAAGTGAAATATTTACGGATAGATAAAAATAGACAGTGTATGTCGCCGTGTTCTATCTTATAATAACATAGGTACCTACCAGCAATTCTATTTGTTTAATTAGAAATTTATTTAAAAAAAAATATTTAAAACCAAAGTGTTATGAGGCAAATGTAATTACAATGGTTTGGGTGGAGTTGATTAACTTTACTTCAGAGGGACCCGACCGGATCGGATGGCGCTTATAAAAGGCGGCTACTCTATACTCATGTCTAGCCTGGTATACTTATACCAGAAACTTGATTGGGAATTTTGTAAATTAATTTATATGAAATGATTGATGGGAGAGATTTTATCAGATGTGTATAAGATTACATTTGGAGCTTATAAAGAGGAAGTTTTAATTTTTTTTTTATTTCAAATAAAAGTGGTTTGGAATTATGATGGTGATTTATAATAAAGATTCCTGGTTAAAGGTATTTTTTTCTTTATGTAACTTACATACAAGATAGCCTTCGAATATTGTGTAAAATAATAAAATCTATTGAAATATTTGAAATGATGCCATTTATGAGCGCAAAAAGTCTATAATTTGATAGAAGGCAATTGATTGATTAATTATTTAGCAATAACTGACAGCAAACAAGCTACTGAATTGAAACGAAATGAATTGCAGATATTGATTTGACATAGAATTTGAATATTGAGGGGTAACTATTTATGACATTGCCTGTTTTTTGTATCTAGAAACTGGTCAGGCGTAAAAAAAAAGTAATTACAGGATTAAGTGTAGGACTTAGTTATTACTGTCAATAGGTATGCAACCCGTTTTCGAGTTCTAATGAAAATCATATCAAGGTGCCCCATGTGTTATTTACAAGGCATAGTTCGAAGAAGGTTCTGAAAGTTTCTAAAAAGAATAATATTGGTCACGAGCATTTTTGAACAGTGACCCAATAAGCCCAATTATATGATTTTTTTTTTTGGTTTCGGCTAATCTATGGAAGAGAAAAGAGATACAAATAACCGATTTCTCATTGGAATTTTGGCTTACCGTTTTGAGGTGTTTTCTAAGCTTACAATATGGTTAAAAGGAAACCCATTACTGTTCCGAGTTTGTTCCTATACTTCAGCTGATACCAGGATACGACAATTTATTGGTTGTAAGACTCTACTTAAAATAAAATGCACGACTGGGTCGCACGTACTTGGTCTTATGTTCAAGACACTGTGGGCTTAAGAAAATTGTTTGTAAAAACATAGAAATTATGAGAGAAAAATGTAGAGAAGCATGAAATACGACTTTTAAATTGGATAAAACAACTCTTATGACAGTTTGATGTGGAAAAAAAGAATGTCATCTTAATTCTTGATTGAATATGATTGTATGGGAAAAAAAAATTTTAAATCGTTGGAGCGGTTTTTTAAAAAAATAATTTTTTATAAAATTCTTAAAACATTTTTATATATATAAAAACAAAATTTGAAAAAAAATTGTCAACCCGTTTTTGAGATATCGAATTTTGAAACTTTTTTTTAAAAATCCGAAAAATTTTTTTTTTTTGAAAATTTTGATATGCAATATTATTTCTTCTTATCTGCATTTTGTACGTTAAAAATTCATCTAAATCCGTTTAGCCGATAACGAGAAAATTCAAAATAAAAAAAACGTTCTATGACAGGTACTATTAATAGTTGCTAAGTGTAAAATTTTATAATTTTTGGTAGTAGATCGTACTAATTTTAGTATATGCAAAAAGTTTAATCAAAATCGTAGGAGCCGTTTTTAAGCAACAAAATATTTTCCTTTGCGGTTTTTTAACTTTTGTATGGAAGGTACCTACCGTTATTTTTTCATAAATGTAAAAGTTTTTCTAAAAATATTTTAGAGAGTACTTAAAAAGTCTTAAATACCGAGTTTCAAAGAAATCGATCATGTCGTTTTCGAAATATTTGATTTTCCAAAAAAATTATTGAAATCGGTCATACCGTTTTGAAGAAAATCAAAAATCAAAAAAAAGGTTCTTTGGGAGGTACCATTAATAACCATTTCTGAAAAATGGTATTCCACCAAAAGAAAGCCTTTACTAAAATAAATATATTGAATTTTTTTTAAGAAAAGTTTTCGAGCCGTTTTTGAGAAAAATACAATTATGTAAAATTGCTAAAAAAATTGTATGGCAGGTACCGTTATTTTTGGTTCTAAAAAAAAATGAAAAAAACATGTGGGCATAATCACCAAAAACCACTATGTACCAATTTTGAAGAAAATCGATCGAGCCGTTTAGGCTGTAGACGAACAGACAGACAGACAGAATTCTGCCACCCACTTTTTTGGTGTTCTCTACCATCGTAATATCATGTTTGATTGTTATCTCAAAATTTTTTTTTTTTTCCACGAATTCAAAACTTGACTTATAGTACCTATAATCGCAAGTAAAAACTGTCTTGTCTTCGCTTATGGAGATCGTGTGATGTGCTTTTTGATTTTCAGCTCGCCGGTTTTATTTTGAAGAAAAACACAAAGCTTCATTGAAAAACGTCTAAGTTACAGCGTTTTAGGTAACTTTGGAATTTTAATGATTCACTTAATTCAGTGTACGGGAGTTCTGATGACTAGCGCTACTGAATTTTATTCTGGCTATTTAGTATTTGGTATTCTTAGTATCTTTCAGTTAAGGTATTTATGGTAATTTAACATAAAGTTTGTAATGAGATTGAACGAAAATACGCCCCTTGTGGCAATCAAAGCAAAAAGGCTTAAATACTCTAGTACATCAGCAGGAAATACGCCCCTGACAATGATACTCAAAACAACATGGTTAAATGCCCTGGTACATCAGTACGTAAAATGCCTCTGGTAGCACTCCAAATATCAGGTTTAGATGCTCTGGTAATTCAGTAGGTACCGTTCCACTAGTGACACTCAAAACAGAAGACTAAAATAATCTGGTACATCAACAGGTACTGTTTACTCAATACAACAGGCTTAAGACACTCTGGTACATCAGCAGATACTTCGTTCCGGTTACACTCAAAACAACAAGCTAAATGCTCTGGGTACATAAGCAGGTATTATGCACTTAAAACTGCTGGCTAAATGCCCTGTACATCAGCACGTATTATGGCATTTGTGGCACTCAAAACAGTAGTTTAAAATGCTCTGGTACACCAGCAGGAACTGCAACCTTGGTGTTACTCAAAACAGCAGACTTAAAACGTTCTGGTACATCAGCAAATACTACGTCCATGGTGGCATTCAAAACAGTAGGCTTAGTGTTCTAGTACATCAGCAGGTATTGCACTCCTAATAGCGCTCAAAACAGCAGGCTCAATCGCACGAGTACATCAGCAGATACATACTTCGACCCTGGCGGCGCTCAAACTATCAGGTTTTAAATACTCTTGAACATCAGCAGATACTATGGCCATGTTCAGGGCTACCTTTCTAGATTTTGAGAAAGAGCCAATAAAAAGAGCATTTAAACAAAAAAAGAGCCACCACTGCAAACGCCCCCAAATAAAAAAATGCCAAAAACACAAAAACTTAAAAAAAAAAACAGTTGTACAAAAAATTACATTGTTGTCCAATCTTGTAGCTCTTTGTTAATAGTTAAATTCAGAGCTGAAAGATTCGATTGACATGTTCCTAATTAAAGGAAGTTTGTACATTTATTTTTCATTATAAAAACACACACGCTACTATGCGGGAGAGTGAAAATGTGTGCTGGAAACCTGTATAAGTTTGGACAGAGTTATTGTCCAAATGATTTTTAATATGAACATAATATTTCCAATTTTTAACCGAAATTCCTCCTTAATAGTGATTAAAAAATAAATTCTGTAAGCCTTTTCTTTTGCTTTTAATTCAAAAAGTTTTAGTCAATTTATATTTTTTCTGGATAGCTTATTAAATGGCAGAATTCATAACCTAGATCAAAACATGATATGTCTTCATCAGAATTAATAATGACTGGATCTAAAAATCTTAGCACAAACAATCTATATTTGAAATCAATTCTTAACGTGATTGTATCGCAGATTGTCTGATATATAGTAAAACATTTTCTTATAGCAACAAAATCATCATGAGAAACATTTTCTTTTTTCAAACAAGCTTCAGCTTCGTGGCCTATATGTATAAATATCTTCCAAATTTTTAATGAGCAATTCGTTTTCGTAGTTAATATTATGAATTTGTTTGTGTTTCAAGAATAGACATCGATTTTTTAATGAAACAAATTTATTTTTCAATGAAAGTGAACGCGTTCAGATTTCAAAGAACTATTTACTCAGATGAAGAATTTCCAAGAATTTTTTTATTAGAGGGAAATTAGAAAATTTTGAAAAAGGAAATTTAAGTAGATAGATATATTAAGGCCTGACTACATTCAATTCTCTTTTGTACAAAAGTGAAAAAGTGTTTTGTCTTTTTCCAATAAACTGTTCAATCCTACCTTTTATCTCAAGTTTTACAAAAGTAAAAGTAAGAGTGTTCCTAACTTTTACTTTTGTAGAAAAGTGAGACACAACTACATCTAAACAAATAGTAAAAAAACTAGTTCATAGATGTCACTCACATCGATAAATAGTTGCTAAACTAAGGTAGAACTATAGTGGTCAGAAAGCTACTGAAGCTAAAGTCAAAAACCAACGAAAAGTTGCTTTCCGTAGCGTCAAAAGTGGAACACACACATGATGTACTTATCATCTATCTCTTTTTGACATTCCTATTTCACCAAATGTCATTTTGACTTACATAAGTGAGGTGCGCTCGGGAGCAAACCTCACTTCCGTAAGCAAAGTTGAACGAAACTTGACGAAACGCTCCCCTCCTTGTAATTTTTATAACTTAAATAATATCTTATAAATTCTAAGATTGCATTTCAGATAAAAACTTTCAAATAAAATTTCAGTCCCATTTTTGGTTAAGAACAAGCCTTAAAATTGCACAATTTTTCATTTGCCTAATTAATCTCCAATAAGCAAGTATTTTAAGAAAAAAAAATAGTTTTCTGGTGACACTGAAAACAGAAGGCTAAAACACTCTCGTACATCAGTAGATACCGAAGCCCTGTTGGCCACTAGGAGTTTTGAGTTTTTGACTTCGAATAAAGACCACTCAATAACCGGTGGAAAAAAGTCTTTGTCCGAACAAACTGGACAATTTTGCTCCTACATTATATAATTTTGCAAACTCTGAGAAAGCAAATAAGCTCAAAGACCAGATCGATTTGACTCGTCTGCTACCAGATTTAAACTGTATATAAAACCATCAAGTTTAATTTGTTTTCATCTAACTTACAATATGACCGAAAGAGTAATTTTTGTTCATCAAAATAGCACATGTAACATTTTCAGTAAAGACTGTATGTAAAGTGTATAACTGATAAGCGAAATTAACAATGATGTTGCTTTTTTTGTTACGTTATGTCCCCATGGTGTGCGTGAATTCTTTTGTGATAGTATACAATTCCCGCGGAATAATATAATATACCTTACCAGAAAAGAAGCGGTATCGGGTATGTTTTTAATATTAAATAAATCGCCAGAAAAACAGGCCTGTCTCCTATAAGAGTAAAATTTTGTACTCATTTTTTGTTTTTATTTTGTTCTTGATCAGGTTTTCTCCTATTCTGCAACAAGGCCTTTCCCCCGTCAGGGGTGCCGTTACTCCTATTTTTGAAAGAGTATCTTCACTTCCCTGGAGACTAACGTGGCCTGGTACCGAATGAAGCATAAAGTTATTATTAAAGCCCAGTTTTTGAAGCCAGCATACACACTTCCAGGCTAGTTAAGAGCTGATGGTATATGATTTAAGTACTTTAATGCCGATCTGAGTATTTCCTTACGGCAGTTCATTCAGCTTGGAAAATGCTAGAAGATCGGCATGGGGCCATTTGGCTCGTTGGCTCTGTCGTGTATGGCCAGTTCACGTTAAATCTCTTATTCCGTCTTCCTAATCACTGTAGCGTATTCCAGGCGGAACTTATAGCGATACAAAAAGTCCTTCCTTAGCTCCAAGAAAACGGGATATCAACTTCAGATAACTGCATCTTCTCAGATATTCAAGCCACTATTAGTCTCTGGACACTGTATCTATAAAATCTAGAAACGCCGTTAACTGTCGAGTATCTCTGTTGGAGATGGTGCTACCCATAGTGACATTTCAGGAAATTATAATTATGAACTCTTAGAAGTGAAACAATTACCACCTGTAAAGCTAAATATTGGTATGCCCATCGCTACGAGTAAATTTTTGGTGAAGCTAGATGCTTTAGCAGGACAAAAATTAGGTGGAACAACATTACCACTTGCTTGGCGAAACAACAATTATAGCGAATTGGATTAAAGGCGTTCTAAGTAGACTGCACATCAGGTCTATTGTAGGTGGCATAATAAGATTCTACTTTATTTGAAAGGCCCAATGTATGTCATTTTGTATGGAAATGACATCGTTCAATATCTGCCCCGAGTGCGCACGGTAGCACGATTCCGATAACTCTGCCACATAGATCCAGCTGAATTTAAGCGATGGTCTGGGTTATGTTGACTCTGATCTCTGATGGCATCAATCGATAGCTGCTTATTGTTACTTCCGAAAACCTAACAAGACGGGGTGAGATAACCCTACCCTCAAATCGTGCGTTCAAAATTTCCTTTGTAGCATCAGCTATATGCTCGTAGTGCTGTCGTATTGTTACCGAATATTGACCACGTTCATATTGTTCAATTCTGGGGAAACAAAAATTGTTACGATCGATTGATAGAGGTCTTTGTTGAATGAATTGACGGAATTGACTGCTTCAGGTTCTCCTGCACATTCTGATGGATAGCGGCGATGCTTTCGGCTGTTGATATGTTGGCTGATGGTTTACTGCATTACAACGTTATCCGTCAAATACATATGCTCAACGTTTCCACAAAAGAACACCCAATTTGATAATAAAATTTTACCATTTGACGTATTACTCATTCGTGTTACTTACCATAGTGATTTGCCATCACTGACTGAATAATGAACAAAAAATTTGACAGATGACATAAAAGCAACATGTCCACCACAGATTGTCAACATCGACATTTCCCAATTGGAAAACCCTTTACATCACTATTAGAAGTAAACAACAATATCGCTGTTCATGAACAAGAAACTCTTGTGAAGATATTTGTTGGTATTGATGTGTTTACCTCAGGTAATTTGTGTAGTAGACATGAATTTCCTGCTATTCGTTACAATTTCTTATTATTTTGTATCGAAAAAAAACTCTCCAGCAGTATTCTATTGAATACCCCAAATTAAAGAGAAAACAAATAGTGTTTATGAGTCCTCAAAACGAATAATTTCTCATGTTGCATTTCTATTATCTGCAAATAAATCGAAATATACTAAAAACATAAAGAAACCATTCAAATAAACAACATCAACTATTACATTGATAAGGTGCTCCATTGAACTTGCACTTTCTTAAAACATAATTTACAATCTCACACGTCCTTAATTCTCTTAAGGACCTTAATAAACAATTCCATTTTCTTTATCTGCTTCCAATACATTGCAATCAATTCTTCTGATGTCACGCAGCGCGCAGACGCAAAAGCCTTCACATTCACACAAACTACATATATACGAGTACTAAAGTACGAGCTCCTTTGTGCAACTTTAAAAAATATCCTCATGTTGTGTATTATTGTTGGTCAGTTTCAAAAAGATATTGCATTCTGATTTTAACACTCTTTACTGCCATGTTTGCGAGTCTTTTGGTCTTTCGCTCTCAACAGAAATGTGTGCAACACATAAAATACACGTATACACCGTAAAAGGATGTTAAAACTGACATTTGACACTGGTGCGCCTTATCGGTGCCATACCAGAAGTAATATCTGTCAATGTTTCTTGTTATTCCCCTCTCGAGATTGTGTGTTCAGTGTTCAGTGTTGTTGTTAAGTTGCTCCTCGCAACAAAGTTCACACTCATCTATACTCTATAATATAACCTGAGTATCTTAGAGCAAGCCCATATAGTGTGTGTGTGTGTCTTTCACCAATAAGAATGGCCGCATGTTTGGCAGCTTTTCCAGATAGCACTGCGATATTTACGGCACGAATACGAATTTAAAATAGCGCGTCTGCTATAGGTTGAATACGTAGGTTAGGTACATTTTTGTGTATATAAACATCACAACATACATATATATCAAGAGAAATAAACTTATCGTAGATTGGAAAAGGCTACTGGAGGTCGGTTTCGATGATGGTCTTCCTGGCCTAAACATTCAAACCAAAGGTAAATCACAATCATTCCTCGAATCAACGTCTTTTTTTTCTTTTTTTGTTTCTTTGACTTCTTGTTGAGAGTTTATGTTTCTTTGAATGTTTCACTGAATGTTTCCCTACGAATTGCTTAATTAAAGTTTTAAAAAAACCCCGTGAATGTTGTCGCGAGAGGGCAAAATTCAAATTTGATTTCGAAATCAAGACAACAACAAAAAAAAAACCTCTGAATCTAGTGTTGTTCTCTGTAGTACGTTCGTTGTTGGTAGTCCTTTTTTGGCTACAAGACTTAGGAATGATTGTTAATCTGTCAGAGTCGTGTAAAAATGTTTTTTTTTCTTTGTTTCTGTTTAGTCATTTCCTAAAACTACTTGTGTAACTGGGCAAACAAATTTGTAAGGCACTGCAACTACATTGGAGTATACCAAGAAATGGCCAATTTGCTATTAGGGATTTGTTCGTATTGTACAAGTGGGTTGTTCTGCATTTAGAAAAAAATAACCCTACACTGTAAGAATTTACTTTAACTTTGAAAAATGAAGTGACAAGATTTTTTCTCCAGTCTTATGCCTTCAAGAGCTTAATGTATCCAGTTAAAGGGTGTATTCTTAGCGTGTTAAATTTTTCATTAAAAAGTGCTTTAATGAATAGACTACATCTTCCAAATAATTCTAAAACATTATTTCACTCAAATGACCTCCTCAGCTGTTGTTAGCAGACCAATATTGCGATCAACCCAATTTGTTTAAAACGTGTTCGTTTAAGATACCAAATCTTTTTTACGAAAAGCTTGACCAACATTGTCTTCAAGAACCTTAAAATACTGTAAACTGTTTGCATAACATCGATCTTTCATGACACTACAAAAAAAAGTCCAACGTCGTCAAAAAGCAGCTCCGTGTTGCAGTGGCGACGCGTGAATAAAAACTATAGTCGTTCACTTCATTTATTTTAATTTTGTTATTTTTTTTAGACTTAAGATTTTTAGTTGTAGTGAGCTTAGAGCAAGCTGCGACCTACAATCAGAGGCTCATGATTTAAGTTTACACAAAGTTTGGTATTATCTATGTTGCTACTAGTTTTTTTATTCAAATTTTCTCGATTTGTTTAAAAATATTTGCACTACACTTTTGTGATATTAACTGTTTTCCTCAAAAGTTTTTGTTTCAGTAGTTGTTCTAGAAAAGGTAGATTTTTAATCTTTTAAGTTGAGAAAACGATTTTCAAACAGATAATTTATAAGTTTCTGAAAAAAATTGCATTTATTATTTATAGATGCGATGTAAGAAAAACAGTGGTTTAGTAAACCAAAAATGTAGTTTTTTTTTTTAAATTCTAATTTGGAATAATCAGCTAAAAAACCCTCCTTTATTGCAGGATCGTATTCATAAATATTATAATAAATGAGCCTCTAAATACAATTTTTACTTTTGTTTTACCACCCACCCATTTAGCTATTATAATGTTCGATTTCACGTTACATTAATTTTTACATGCACTCAATTTTGATTTGAAATTTTACTCTTCTTAAGGAACCCAGACCCAGAGAAGTTTCACATAAAAAAAAACTCAATCCCCTGAACAAATCTGTATATATGCCCATTTCGTTCATATTCTTCTTGCACGAATAGCAAAAGGCATCATACAACAACCACTCATACTTTGCGCATCCATCCTATATAAAACACAAAGCACAAAAACCACCACCATCAGAAACCATCCCGACCAAACACCAAGCAAACAAAATTTGAGTGTAAAAACTTGAACAAATCTCACTAGACTTGCTTGAATTCGTTCACAAGTGATTTGAACGAATAGGTCGGTAGTATTTTGGGTATACTTTTTTTTTGTTGTTTGTATGCTTTTAGTGGTTACATTGCGTTCACAATTCCTGTGAACGAGTTGAAGGTTAAAAATGAGTAGAAATGTTGCTATCGCAGTAGCAGGTTTTTTGTTTGTGTTTATTTTAACTACGTGCACAAAAGGGTTGCACGAGTTGGAAAATTGGAGATTGAGTGCGAAATCGAAGAAAACTAGTAGAAAAGCAAAAGAATTTTGTGGGTGGTTAGGTTAATTTATGAAACTTTTATCATAATAATTTTATCTGAAAGCTAGTCGTGCATGAACGAATTGAACAATAGGACGCCTCGCCACTGCCGTGTTGGCAAGGCAACATCACCAAAAACGACTGATTACATCATTAGGCACTTTTTTAACTCTGAGTAGAGCTTAAGCGATCGGAGTTAGCTCAAAGCAAGTATTAGAGGAGTTCTCTAATATAATTTTTAAATAAATCAAAGATGACATTCACTGTCCCGGGAATGCCACTTTATCAATTTAAAGTAATGCCATTCGGTCTTTCCAACGCAGCACAGCCTCTGACATCTAGAAGTTTCGACTGAGTTACGCGATCAAGTCTTCGTCTATCTGGATGAATTTCTTGTAAAATCGAGGACCTGCGAAGAACACATCCGAATCTCAGAAACAATTGGGAAAATGTTGCTTGAAAAAGGATTGACCATAAACGTCAAGAAGTCAAAGTTCTGCTTCAAGGAACTCCAGTACCTATGCTACGTGGAAGAGCAGAGCTGTTTGAAACCTGACCCTGCAAAAGTTTCACCAACTCTATAGTTTCCAGTGCTTAAGACGATATGATTCCTCGATACGCCGGGGTAGTATCATCGGTTTGTGAATAGTTTTTTACTCTTGCTGCCCCTTGAACAGATAGGTTCGTTAAAAAAATATGTAAAAAGTTTAACTTAGGTGAGGAAGCTGAGAAAGCTTTCGAAGCTATCAAATCCGCTCTGACATCTGACCTACCTTTTTAAAATAATTCATAATTATTGTGTGTAATGTGCGTTTTGTGCCAAAAAGCCGAAAGCGGAGCACTGAACTGTCAGACTATTTGGAACAAATCGATGCTTTCAACGCACGAAAATTATGTACTGACAGCTTGCTAATCTAATAATCGAAAGAATCAATAATGTGAACTGAAATTTGATGTGTTGAACAAAAAGAGTGAAGTTGGATGCACTGTGTTTTGGTCCATAGGCTCGGACTTTTTATTCTGAGCTCATGGAGCGTACTTTGATTGAAAAAAGAAACACATGTTGAGTGCTCTGAGTCCTCCGAGCTGCAAAAGAAACACGATCTTTTTTTGACAGCTTAGTGCTTTTTTCGTAGCTAAAAAAGAAAAATACTTTTTATTAAAATAAAAAAAGTTTGTAGACCACTTATGTATATTAAAAGACATACAAGGTTTTTGACCATTTAAAATCGGTTATAATCGGTAGGGCTCCACATTGACCTTAACGTTTCTTCCATAGTTACGTGTGTCGGTCGTCTTGAAAGTATAATTGATTTGGGTTGAGGATCACACGCTAAGACACACACTCCCCTGGGAACAGCTGTAATGCCTTTTATTGAACGCACAGGACAAACATGGCAATGTGTTTGGTTATCAATTAGCAACTCAGAGCAGCTGTTGTAGGTATTGGTGCATTATTTCGTCCAAAATGTTTACTCAAAATTTGGTCTGTTTCAGAAACAAGGCATTTGCATCAAAAGTTACTTGAATTTTGACTGCAGAAAAGTGAAGCGTTTCGTTTTTCCACAAACAAAAAAAAACTCTGCGGGAGTGTCCTTAGAAAAGTGGGTCCCAAACGATCGGGCAAGTCTCTCACGGGAGCAATGGAGACTGTAAAGGGGGGAGGAGTATGGGTTGGTATCGTCAATTTTTGATGCAAGAAGTTCGATACATAGTAGGAGCAGAAGGGTTCTGAATCAGAAGCGGAAAATCAATTTCGTTAAACTGCAATATACAAATCTAGCCGTGTTCATTACTTATTTATTTACTACCTTAGGTCCTCGGACCTTTTACGTCCGTGAGGTTCCCCTTGCGGGCATAGGGCCTCCACTTCTCCTACGCTTCATCATGCTCGGTTTTTGGAGATGTACCTCAGCTCTTTCCAACTCTCTAACAGCATTCCAAACGCTGCCTTTGCTTTCCCGATTCGGCTGATGAAATCTTGTTTGGTCCCACCACCAGTATAGACAATACTCCCAAGATATTGAAAGCTCTCTACCATCTCTACATGGTTGTCCAGAAATATCTACTTAGGTTCTTGGGTATATGAGGAAGTTTTAGCTTCTCTCTCCACCCTTGTTGTCAGTTGATCTAGATCCATGATCCTATGACAAAGTAAGCATACGTCCGTCACCCACATAGTCTAGATGTTTCAGGAATGATTTCAGATTCCACTGAATTCCTCCATTGGCAGTCAGCAAAACTGCATGTAGCACATCACTTATAACTAACAGGAAGAGTATTGGTGACAGTATACAACCCTGTCTTACCCCACTAAGGATTTGAAACTCCTCTGACAACCTTACTTTATGCAGAACGTGACATTTAGAACCATCATTATGTAGCCTTAATAACATCGATAAATTTATCCGGGATGCCCCTCATGCGCAAAACAAGCCAGATAAATTCTGTTTTGATACTATTGAACGCCTTTTCGAAGTCGATGAGCAGCAGCTAAAGTGGTGATCGATATTCAACGCACTGTTCGATGATGATTCGCAAGGTGTTGATGTGGTCCAAACAGGTTGGTCCATGTCTTTGAGGTGGTCTTTTATTCGCTCCAGGACGATTTTTGTTATTACCTACTTTGGCTACGGAAGGTAGCACGCAAATTCCTCTCCAGTTTTCATACTGCGTTAGGTCTGCTTTCTTTGGAAGCTTTACAATCATTCCCTTTTTCCACTCCTCAGGAAAACTCTCTGTTTTCCAATCTCTTTCAATGAGTGGGTGGAGTGAGCTCCTCCATGTTGTTGGTGCTGCTCGTAAGAGCTCTGCGAGCATACCTTGAAGTCCAAGCACTTTGTTGTTCTTCAGTGCTCTGATCGCGGTTAAAATGTCTTCTCTACTGGGAGATATAGTGCGTATTCGAAGATTTGTTAGTACGCACGGAGCATTGGCTGTTGGTTGGCTTGACTGGAGAAAACGTGGTTTAAAACCGCAGAAAAGTTCTTCTTCCACCTTTTGAGCTGGTCTTCATCCGAAACTTACTGTAACCCGTCTATGACTTTTAGGAGGTGTTGCTTAGAGTTTTGGACACCTGTAAGCTCTTTGATAATTCTGTTGGCGGTTCTACTGTCACACGGTCACATCCCTACTTGCGGCCTCTTCTGCTTCTGTTGCCAATGCGTTGAAATAGTTACGCCTATCACTTCGCAAGCTACAATAGACTCGATCATCTTCATGGGATAAGCAGACTCTAGCCCGTTTCTCCCTGCTTCTAGGGTAGATGCAATGCGAGCTTTAAGCTGCCTTATTTCTTCAATCCTAGCCCTAGTTTCTTTGGAAAACTAGGCACTGATTCTTTGCCACCGACTGGCTATACTTTCAGCACCGGATATAAACACATTTTTCACAGCACACCAATGGTTTTCGATGGTGGAGGGTTCTGGGCTACTGATTGCTCTCAACCCTTGTGAAAGGTGGTTCCCAAGCTATTTACGGACTACGGGATTCTTAAGTCTATCGGTATTGAACTTGGACAGTCGGGTATTTTGGTTGGGATCACCGAATTGCAGCTGTGCTTAATCTTACGGTGGCAACCATCAGATGGTGGTCCCGGGCCATTCCTATGTCTGCACCTCTTCTGTTTTGATCGTCCTGGAGACTGCTTCTAGATCGCCGACTGATCATGATCATGTCTGTCCGTCGACACCCTACTGACATTGTGGCACTTGTGCTCGCCAGTGTCGTTGAGTTCACCAACAGCTAACACCATATGCTTTCCCATAACGTGCCCGAGCTCATCATTGTCATTTCCAACGTTTGTATCAAGTCTCCTATTACCACTATGATGTCCCCATGTGGTGTACTAAAATAACACTCAGCCGGTTATAAAATTCCTCCTTCTACTCGACAGAAGAGGCTCCGTTTGGACATAATATTGTATGATAGTGAAATGACGTACTCTAGTCCGGAACATAGCTTTCAAGATTCTGTCATCTAAAGGCTCCCAAGAAATTAAGCTCAGCAGCATTCCAATAAATTCATTAGAATACGCTTAAGCACTTCTCAATGGGCTACTTGTTAGACATACAGCCTTTTTCATAAAAGCATTTTAGAGACTGCGTACAGTTACAATGAATCAAAACGCGGAAACATTGTTCATTAAAGTTATGTCACGTTGAATACAGTCATTTTAAGATAAACGAGTTTTAAGGTTGAATAGTGGCTACATAATGTTCTATGAATAAGGGTTTACGCAAGGTTAAATAAGGCCTTAATTGGGGATTATACACCACGTTACTTTACACCCGTTTAGAGATGTTTTAGTGAATTCTAATGAATACGGCTGGCAGTCTAAAAGTGTTAAGCTTGAAATAGCTTTATTCAACGGCGCATAACTTTAATTAACAATATTTTCGTGTTTAGGGGCGTAGTAACTTTATGCAGTCTCTAAAATGCGTTTATGAATAAGGCTTATTGTGGACTGTGCATTTTAACAATTTATATATGCCAGCAAAGATTGTCAACTATTCTCCTTGTAAATAACTAGCAGACTAACAGATTTGATTCTTCAGCTGGCATAAAGATTTCATTGACGAAAATTTCAACTGAAAAAGTTCTACTCAATTAAAGCTGATAGAAAAATTTCTCACAGTGTATTTTAACTGTAGGCAAAATTAAAAAGATTCTCATGCTTTAGCAATTCAGTTTGTCTCGCAGTGTATACCAAAGTAAAGTAGTATATCTTAAGATCGCAGAGAGTGATTTTAAAGGTCGTCATCATCGTATCCAACTGTTCAAGACCAAAAACAGAGTTGAGGGAAACGATCACATAGTCGTCAAGTTGGGAGAAGAAAGCCTTCTATCTAATGGTCATGGTTAAAAATGCATTTCCTAGGTGCTCTTCACCATAAAAAGATACAAAGATACTCTATCTACAAAAGCACACATATATGTCAGTGTGGAGGAACAGAGAATCACAGGCCCAGGGGAGATATTGTGCCACAACGTATGACCATCAAGTCAACCTTAAAGAATACCACCATCAACTATATTAGATACCTACTCTTCGTCGTCTTCACTATAAGCTACCATCATAGATGAATTGTACGCTGTGCCATGGGTTTGGAACGACTTTACCTTGATGGTTCTCGTCGTTTGGTCGTCGTCGTCGTTCGGCCGATATGCGCTTATTACCGTAATTCGCTGGAAATAATTGAGACACGACGCGCACTCTAAGTTCTTATATTTGATGCAAGCAAGCCAACAAACGGATCATAGGGGGAATGGGAAAGAAGGCAACTTATAACCAACCAACTACTGCACCACCCTAGAATTAGTTAGACCCATGAGTCTCTCTTCAATTTCAAACATTGAATACAAACTAGACGTGCAGACATTTTGAAGGATGTGTAGAGGTAGGTATAATGCGGAATGGATGGAAGGTGACATCTGGCAGGGATTTCAAAAAGTTGAAAACAATGAGTGGGCTGGTGATAGTTGGTTTCTTGGTTTCATGGGTTGGTGTCTGCGTCTTGGCAATAAGACGACGAAGACAACAACGATGTGGATGACGATGAGGTCTTCTGATCCCATCAACTGTTTAAGAATCTTGTAGGAAGGTTGGCGTATAGTATAATGCTCGAAGTAATATGTATCTCTGCATAAAAGATATATGAGGAGGTGGAAAGCTACTTGTAGAATTTCAGCATATCGCTAAAGCTGATAGGTTGGGTTACGAAATAGAGGTGGCTAGGATTAAAGTCAGTATGTGTCAACGGGATTAGCTGCGGTTAAAAGAATATATGCATTTGTGTGATTTGTACCGTTTAGCAAGAGCACTGGAGCGATACAAAATTCCATGGTAGTTTCAGCATCCATCAGCAGCAGTTATTTTGTTTAATTATTATTTTTTTTTTTCATTTTTAATAATAGATGATCGCTTCTGAGGAAGTCGTTTCACTTCACTGATCATGAATTTTGTATTGTAGTTTTGTTAATAATAAGATACTTTTTTGAGAGTGCTTAGAGCTTGAATATTGGTAATAACAAAAGGTACATTAATTTAAAACTGGTTGAAGAAGAAGAGAATTATCTTGACACAAAAATTTTTGACACTACCGGGAATGTCCGGGAATAAAATCAAATGTATTTAAGTAGTTAGGTATGAAATTGCTTGTACATTTTCAATTGCTAACTTTTAGGTTTTTGAGTGCCTTGAGTATACCATATATACTTATCACTTGAAGTAAAATATTCTTTGTGAAAACTTTAAATCAATATTCAGCATTCTATTACAAAATTCATCTCAGAAGAAGTTGAGTTTGTTGTTTTTGATGAACACTTTGGAGCAACAAAAGTGGCAATGAAATAGATACACAATTTTATCAAATAGAAGGATTTCTTTGAAATAAACCCACGTATAAGTAACACATTCAAATGGTTCCTTAGATGCATATTGTAAAGTAAAAACCAATTGAATCATTATCATGTGTTTTGTTTGGTAAAATTAATCACATAATTAAAATAAGATTTATTTGGGGGCTCAACCGAAATTTGTTATTTTAATTATCAAACAAAACTCTAATAATAAAAACAACTGTTGGGTTTCCAGATTCAATCCATACAAAGTCTGGTCTGCAGTACAATGGCTGAATATTATTTTCCTTTGATGATCCATATGATCCATCGTGCCCAGTTACCCCGGTATAGGCAAAGGGCATTAACAAAACGTCTCCATCTTTCACGTTCTGCAGCAAGGTATTTTAACTGTGGTCACGTCTTTCTCTGGGATTCTGCTTCTTCTAAGGCAGTTGATTTCCATGTTTTTCTTGGTCCATTAACCCGCCGTGCAACATGAGGATTCTATTCAACGTTTGGTTTCCTCAGTGTGTGAGCAATCCATTGCCACTAACGCTTTCTTGTGTCGACGTCCCACCGGTCTTGACTTGTCCTGCGCCACAATTCCTCGTTTGATGTAATTTGTGGCCGTACCGCCATTTGCAGGAACAATTCTGCCAACGTAGTTAAACTGTTCGACTTTTTCCTTTGGTGTCTCTTGAAGAGTAATACGCTGCTGTGTGGATATGGAGCGGCCTTTGAGCTTTATTTTTGTCTTTTGCTGTTTGTTCTTAGTCCACTCGACTCTTCCTTCACTTGCAGTATTTGGCACATCCAGTTGAGCCCACTGATGTTATTTTCCAGTAGACATATGTCATCGGTAAGTCTAAATGACTGAGCCTTTCAAACTGTCTCCATTGAATTCCCTGTCGCTCAGCTGTACTAACACTGGCCAGGAAGAGATTTGGTGTTGGAACTTCCCCTTGTCTCACACCCTAGTGCACTACGAAGGTATCGGAGAGCTGCCCATTGTGTAAAACAAAACACCTTGCGTTGGACTCTCTAAAAATGGAAACAATTTTTAAAGGGAGTTCCTCTACCAAATAATGGTTTTCATACACATTCTCGGTAAACTCGATCAAAGGCCTTCTCAAAACCTACGAACATGAGTTAAAATGGTGATTGTTCGAGGACGTTACGCAGGGTCTTGATATGGTCGACATACGATCGACAATTGCGGAAGCGAGCTTCATGCCTCTTGATGAGTGTAGACTCGATTCTATCCTTTACCGATCGAGAATGCTGGTTGCAATTAGTTTAGGGAAAACGGACAAAACGGTGATACCACGCCAATTGATGCAATTCTTAAGGTCATCTTGCTTTGGCAGATTAACTATCAGACCGAGTCCATGGGATAGCTTTCGTTTTCCCAAATGATTTGTATCAACGTATGTAAAATACTAGCCGCTGTTACGGTATTGGCTTTCAGGAATTCAGCTGCTATTCCGTCCAGTCCAGCTGCCTTGTTGTTTTTGAGGAGATTTATTTATGTTTGGATTTCCGATTCTGACGGGGGTTCGATGTCAATACACCTATAGGCCTGCGCATCTCATTTAGTTGGGGCACTTCAGCACTCTGCTCAGCTGAATCCTCATTTAACAGGGCACAAAAATGGTCCTTCCATCTGGGTAGCTGATCCAAAATTGATACCAAAAGTGTGCCATCCACATCCATTACAGGGTGATTGGTGTTGCTTTATTTCCCAATAATATCTTTGGATATTGGGTTCGATTCCCGGATATCTCCTCTTCTTGCAGCATTTTTCGCGTTGTCTGCGAGTCCATATAACCTCACCTTCCTGTATCGTCTAACACAGTGATAGACCGTCTTATGTGCAAGGCGATACTCGCTTCACAATTCAGCCTTTCGTTGCGAACATCTGCTTCGGCATTTATTTGTATTTTCAACGATTTGCGAAGTTAGATTATATCCCAGGTGTCTTGGGATATCTACATAAGTCCAAGAGTCTCTAAAACTCGTCTGCTTGGGTACAGTTTCGGATCCAGCTTCTATAAAAGCACCTTTAACTTCACGCCACACCTCATCAATTGTTGAGTGCTGGATCCCGTTTAATGCAAATATTTGTCGTTAAGGGTGGTGACATAGTGACGACAAATGTTTGGATTGGGATCATTTAAAGCATTCGTATTGAACTTTGGACTCCTTGCTGCGTCTTGCGTTTGTCTTTGTACGGCAACGCATTATGGGCCCAAATGATGGTTGGCGTCTCAAAAATGGTTTTTTCAAAACTATTTTTAAGATTAATTTCTTGGCAGAAATGAATTAAGAAATACTTAAAGTACAGATTCCAATAAAAAATTATGTTTCCAGCCAGTCTTTCTAGTATTTAACCCTTTCTAAAGTGCTCCCTAGAAAAAACACTGTTTGCGTGACATAGTGAAGCTACTTTTGAAACCACTTTCTTTTAATAATTGATACTGATAAGGTATAAGTGTTATATGTTTTTGGAAAGCTTATTATTACTACTATTCGAGTTTGCAAAAATATGTTTTGGAAAATATATATTTTAGATAAATTTATTTTTTTCAAAAACACATGTTTTTTTAGCTTTTGCCAAATTTCGATTGGAGTTTTAAGTACTTCTACCGTCATCCACCGTTTAGTTCTAGGGCGCAAATTATTCCTTAGTTCATAAACTAAAACATATAAAAAATCTGTATGCTTTTAATTGCTTTTCTTTGATTAAGAACCATAAACCTATTATAAGAAGTAGAACAAAAAATCACAGATTTTACATGATTTTGCAATATCTTTTTTCGCATGAAATCTTAAACGTTTAAAATTGGTTCCCAACCATTGTAGACTTAAAATCGATTCCAAGAACATACTAAGAAATTATTTTTAAAGTCTACTCTCATTTTAAAATTAATAAAAGAAGGGTTTGAAAGTCCTAAATTTTCCACCAGTTTGGATCGACCATCTTGCATCTTTTTTATTACAGCAGCGCACTCATATTATACTTTGATATCATAGGTTTGCATAATGCTTGTGTGACATTTATATGTTTATACAAAACTGGTATCAGTTATTTAAGAGCGAGTGAGGGGCGAGTAGGTCAGTTATATGGTTTTAGTGATGTATGAAGATCTACATATCTCAGGAACAACTAATTCTTAGAGATTGAAATTTATTGCCACGTCTGGACTTGATTAGTTAAGTAAATGCTTCAAATTTGAAGTATCTGACTTTATTGGTACTGGAGTAAGAGGGGGTCAATAATTGGCTTAGGTTGGATTTGTAAATAAGATGTAGAGCAAGAACTTTATTTGCCATTACCGTGCTTTTTTATTTGTACTACTTTTTTAATTTAAATTGTATTTATTATAAATTAAAAAAAAAAAAAAGCTTCAATTTCAAATAACATGACGCATACAAATAACGGTGTT
The DNA here is from genome assembly GCA_963921185.1 of Dasysyrphus tricinctus. Classification (NCBI taxonomy): domain Eukaryota; kingdom Metazoa; phylum Arthropoda; class Insecta; order Diptera; family Syrphidae; genus Dasysyrphus; species Dasysyrphus tricinctus. Next base: position 108,534,701 of record OY992530.1, read on the forward strand.
ATGTGTTTCTTCCGTAATTTGTGTGAATGCAAATGTTTGGGGAGAGTACGATAACTCAGGCGCCAAGAAATAATAACGGTTTTTTGTAGAACAGTTCAATACAAGCATTTTTTACTATAGGAGGGGGAGTCTATCTCACCCCGTTTGGTCGGGAGGGGCAATTTCATAAAAACAGTACCAAAAATATAAAAAAAATATTAAAAAATAACGGTAATACTAATAACAAAGTATTATACCTTCTTTTAAAGCCAATACTCTTTTCTATCAGCCAGTTTTTGAATCAAGTGAAATCTATGCATGGTTTTTGAAAAAATTAATTTTAAACTCAAAATTTGCGAGAAAAAACCATAAAAAAAAGGTTTAAAGTGTAATTTCTCAAAACTGTAAAGTTATATATCATTTTTTTCTGAAATTCGTTGCTCTAATTAATTCTTAATCAAAAACTGAAAACAAGATGATTCTATGTCTTCTAGTTTTTGAGAAAATTGAAAATTACTAAAACTACTACCGTACAAAACTCGAATGGTTGCTCGTTTTTTTTTATGATCTAAGTGGGTATGCATACTTTGAACATTACAACTGCTTTGTATATGTTTCCTTAATCCAGATTCTTTAAATGCAAAAGAAACTTTGCATACACCCAACCTCGCACCTACCCCAAATCCTATAATGTGCCCAAGCAGGGGGGTTGCATACCACACTGTTTATACGCCAGCCGTAATACGTAAGCAAGCAAAAAACAAACATCCCATACAAAAGTAGTTATAGTAATTATCGATTTTTTCAAAAACTAGAAGACATAGAATCATCTAGTTTTCAGTTTTTGATTAAAAATTAATTAGAGCAACGAACTTCAGAAAAAAAATGATATATAATTTTACAGCTTTGAGAAATTACACTTTAAACCTTTTTTTTATGGTTTTTTCTCGCAAATTTTGAGTTTAAAATTAATTTTTTCAAAAACCATGCATAGATTTCACTTGATTCAAAAACTGGCTGATAGAAAAGAGTATTGGCTTTAAAAGAAGGTATAATACTTTGTTATTAGTATTACCGTTATTTTTTAATATTTTTTTTATATTTTTGGTACTGTTTTTATGAAATTGCCCCTCCCGACCAAACGGGGTGAGATAGACTCCCCCTCCTATAGTAAAAAATGCTTGTATTGAACTGTTCTACAAAAAACCGTTATTATTTCTTGGCGCCTGAGTTATCGTACTCGTGCCAATTGTTTGAATAATTTTTAAATACAAAAAGCATACATTAAACCTTTAGAAACTTACATTATTTTGTTGGCTGTATATTCAAGAAGATATGTGCAAAATTTCAGCGTATTATCTCTCAAGACAAAAAAGTTGCAGATTTTTGAGACGCAAAACGTCACTTGGGCCCATAGTGCAACGGTGCGTAGTTTGAGACTCATCAGAACCAAATGGTGGTCGTTCTCCACATTGGCATTTCTTTTACTTCGGACATCACACATTGACTTCCTCCATCGCTGCTGAATCATGATATGATGTTTTCTTTGCCACATTGCAATCGTTCAGGTGACAAACAATTAGAAGTAAGGTGTCCTGTTTTAAAACAATTTATGTATAGCTTCTTTTCTTTAGAAACTGCACTTTACAGTGGGACACCAGCCACAAAGTGGAAGGGCTCCTTTACACAAGCAGAATTTGGTTGAATTCAGTAGTATATTGTAAGTTTTTGGTTCAAATAGTGGTTTCTGTTTTGTTTGTAGTACCTGAAGGTATAATGGTTAGTGCTTTGGACTGTCAGGCTGAAGGTCTGGGTTTGATTCCTAGCCGCAAGAACCTTCAAACTAAATACACTTTCTCTGAGGAACTGCTTGCTGCGAAGAACTGAGGAATCCTCCAGGAGTATCTGTTGTCATGAGTAAGTCCACTTCGTATCTACCCGTTCAGACTCGGCAAAAAATTGTAGATCCTGTCCATTCCTGCGAACAATACGCACACTGGAATGGCTGAAAGTTGTAAGTCACTAGGGTCTAGTCCTCCACGAGCTATCACGCCACCAATCTAATTTTTTTTATTTATTTCTATTTTCAGGATTGTTATTCATTGTTCCATTGATTGGAATCTCTTCTCAATAAACTGTAACAGTGGTTCATTCTCTTGAATTTCACTAGTTTTTAATCAATTCCTTATCCACTTTTGAAGTACTATGTATTTAGGTCTGCAACTAGTACCTCACGTTGGGCGCCACCCGCAAATATTTATTTTGCTTCGATCTTACAAGAAATGAGAAGCCACTTAGAATAAATTCAAAAAATGATCATTAGATGCGTTTTATTATAACTGGGTCTGGGTCGAGGTTATCTTTTAACTTACTTACTTAAGGTGGCGGGATGGACCAGGGCCTCAACAAACAAGCTTCTTCCAGCCGACTCGGTTTCTAGCTAGCTGTCTCCAGTTTCGCATGCCGCAAGTTGGTAGAGGTCCTCTTCCACTTGCGTGCGCCACCTTTTACGCTGTCCACCTCTACTGCGTCGTCCCACGGGGTTGGTTTCAAAGACTTTCCGGGCCGGAGCATTGGTGTCCATTCGCTCTAGGTGACCCAGCCGTCTTAGTTGTTAGCTTTTCACTTTTGTGGCTAGGTCGGTGTCGCTGTCCTATACAGTTCGTTGTTATATCTTCTTCTCCATTCCCCATGTATGCAGTCGGGACCAAAAGTCACCCGAAGAATTTTCCTCTCAAAACAGCCTAACGCGTTCTCATCCACCGTTAGCAGTGTCTGTACCATACATCAGGACCGGGATGATAAGCGTCTTATACAGGGACAGTTTAGTTGCTCGAGAGAAGACTTTGCTTCTCAATTGCCTTCTTAGCCCAAAGAAACAGCGATTGGCAAGAGTAATTCTTCGCTTGATCTCAGTACTGGTATCGTTCGCTGAGTTTATAGCGGATCCTAGGTAGACAAAGTCTCTGCCCTCCTCAAAATTATAGCTGTCTATAATGACGTTCTGTCCTAGACGTCGGTATTGGGTGTCCTTTCTTGTTGACAGCATATATTTCGTTTTGCTTTCATTCACCGTTAGACCCATCTTCTTGGCTTCCTTCTCAATGCTCCGACCTTGATGGAGCAGCGTGCATTCTCCATCGTCATCCTGCACAAACAGACAAGTTTGGCAGGGATGCCAAAACTAGACATTTCTCTTTATAGCTCGTCTCTATAAATGCTGTGATACGCGGCTTTGAAATCGATGAAAAGGTAGTGGGTATCGATTTAAAACTCCTGGGCTTTCTCCAAGATCTGCCGTAGTGCGAATATTTGGGCCGTTATCTTTTAACATTTATTACAAAAACAACATCGGATCCAGGTTTCTATCGAGGTTAATTTCAATAACCCAGATACAGGTTTTCACTCTGACCGGCAGGCAGTTGGCTATTTACCATTGTGAATGATTCAGCAATTAATCAGCAGTGTTAGGAATAAAAAGGAAAAGAGACAGGCTTAACATGAAAAATAAATAAACATGAGAAAGAAAGAGATTGATATAGAGCACTGTTTTTGCACTAACCCGTATCGTTTTATTTTCACGATGAGAACCATATGGGTTATGAGCGATAATAAAACGTGGCTTTTAATGACTAACATACATTTTAAGGCTGACGTAAAATAACGCTACAAAAAAAGAATTATTTCACTTTTTAAAGTGAAATAGTCTATTTGTCCTTACTTTATTTTTGTCATAAAACTGAAGACTCGACAATTAAAATTAAACCACGTGGCTTTAATTGATCGGTTTTTGTAATCAAGTGTCTGGGTGTAGCTTGATTCACGGGTAAAAAGATTTCCAACTCCCCCCCCCCCCCCCCCCGCCGATGCTCCGATAGTTCAAGTTCATAGGTCCACTCGCCAAAAGTCCATAATGAACTTATAACCTATGTACCTCGGTGGGTAATAAATTCACAAATCAATTATTGACTTATAATTCACCCTGAACAAACGACCGCACTTAAATAGGTCAATCCTAAATTTTGTAAAAAAAATGGCTTCAAATTAAAGTGGGCCAAAAGTCCACAGCTGTTTTTGAAAATTTCAAATAATGTTGTCGGAGAAAACTCTTGACTCTGAACAAATCTAGTGCGCTTTTTGTGGGGATCTTTTTTTCCATGATTGATTTTTGTAATCCTGTCGCCAGGACGCCATTTTCAAAAATGGCGCCCAATCTGAGACAAATTGTAAAATAAGAAAATAAGCGTAAATTTCTTTGAAAAATTCCTTAGTAAAAATAAAAGTCGATGTCTTTAAAGGTAGGTGTTAAGTTGATGTACCTACCGGTGAAACATCAGTGTTCCCACCTTCCGTAAACATAATTTTTTTATATGAAATGGTGGGCCTCCACTTTTTTGTAATTTTTAATATTTTTAACATCAACACTTGCAACTTTATTTTCACAGCACACTTTTGGCTTCTGGAGGCGTTTTCGCAGCATTTTTTCATGTTCAAAATATTAAAAACTACCAAAGAAGTGGAGGTGCTACCCTTTGACATAAAAGAAAAGTGTGTTCCCAAAATGTGGCAACACTGATATTTCAGTCGAAAGTGCATTTACTCAACACCTATCAACACATCAACCGCTTCTTTGGAAATGTAAATTTTTCGATTAACCTACGATGGTTTTTTTATTTACCATTTGTCCCAGATTGGGCGCCATTTTTGAAAATGGTATTTAAATGACAGGATTACAACGCAATGACTCCCAAGCTTAATATCATCCATAAAATGTGAAAAATAAATTACAAAAATAAATTAAGATCCCACTCCCCACAAAAAGTGCAGGGATTTCGGTTTCCAGACTGGACTTCAGATTGGGCGCCATTTTTTCAAGCAACAGGATTCAAAAAATAATTTCCTAGCTAAACTTCATCCGTAGTATGTAAGAAATGAGTTCCAAACATAAAATTTTTAAGACTAGATATGCAGACAACCGATTCCGGTAGGCCTGCAAGGAATGAGAGTTTTTGAAGCTTTCCTCATGAACTATATTTTATTTAAATAGCGTTTTCTTACATTAAAACATTATACTACTCATTTAGAGCAACAGAAAAAGTTCTCAAAAAATATATCATAATAAATCAATAACCGCATATTTTCATGTATCGAGTCTATAATTTATGAATGGCAACATTTCACAATAAGTTTCAATAACTATTAGGTGTGGACAAATTGCTCACAGCTTCTAAATATACATTAATCATCTGTCACTGACAACTATTCGTACTCAAAGATGCATGACATGAGATTTCTTAGTATAATTAAGTTGTTTTTAATTATTTTCCAATAATTTTTACACCTGAAAAAAAAAAAATAATAATAATTGGTTGCATTCAACTCACGCTACAAAGACCTTACTCTAATAACATTATTTCCCAATGCTTTTGTTGTATGTATTTTTGTCTTGCTTTTGTTTGCTTATTAACAGAATATTACAAAGACAATCTCTGCCACAGGCTGCTGCAGCATAATAGAAAAAATAGTATTTAATTTTTTAGTAAAAATTCATTGCTGCAACTAACAAAAGTACGCCGCCGCGTGAGGCACGCAAATGATTAACCTTCTATGGTGAATCTATTTTTCAAAATTTGTATCTCTTTGACTTGAGGTAATATTTTCTGATGCCACGATATGGCGTCTGAACAGTTTCTTGGACAAAAATTTATGAATTCCATTTGACAGCTGGACGAATACAATTTACCACATGCAGCATAAGTAGAAGGAGAGAAGAACAATTTCAGCACCACAATTTAATGCAAGCGTCCAATGGGGCTTGCCGCATGCATATTATGAACATGTAGCTCGAGTGCGAATGCGAATGTGCGCACATGGTGTCTTAACGATAGATTCTAGAGAAGCTCACAATACTCTTTGGTCTTGGTCTCGAGCACACGCAGGCTTCCCATTAATAAATAAATTTATGTGCATCCAAAATGCAGCATAATGCACTTTTGCCAATGCGGTAGTGCAGAGCAACGTGTTTCTATGCGACACGGATGTCATTCAGAGATGCCGCGTTTGAGCTCGGGCGGCCAGTCTACAGTCTATTGCCACTATGCTGCTAGAGTCTTTGAATTTAGTTGAATCTCACATGCAACAAATAGTTTTATTAGATTTGCCATCAAATTAACAAAATTGTTGAACAAAAAAAAAAGAAGTAATGGAAGACATAAGTGTAGTGAAAGTTTCTCAGCATAATCTTTGGCGCCACTCTTGAAAGGATGAGGACCAAGAGGCGCCAACTACTTTACAAACGTTAAGCCACTTGCGTTGCGTTGGTCTTCAACGTCGTTGGTGGCGATCTTAGCAACGTATATTGTGTAATTAATTCGCATACGCGTAATTGTTTAATGGAATGTACAAGTACATCGCTGAGTTACTGTGTGCTGTGCGTCGATGAATCTTAGGAATGTGGTTCAGTGGATTTCTGGAATTTTGAAAACATTTAACATTTGAAGAGTTACCTCACTTTTAATAAGCTTAAATGAGGAATGTATAGTTTATTTTTTTCTTTTACAAAATTTAACGTCGACAATAATTTGGAAGAGAATTATTTTCTATTGCGAAATAGGCATGGCTTTACAAAATTACGCAAAATACTTAAATAATCCTGAAACTACAAATATGGGTAATACTTGTAGTATTTTTCTCTTTACCTTAGACCGAAACTTGAAACTTGTTAACAATGTTACAATTTTATGATACTATGACAGGTACTATTAATAGTTGTAGTGTAAAATTTTATAATTTTTGGTAGTAGATTGTATTAGTTTTAGTATATGAAGAAAGTTTAGCCAAAATCGAAAGAGTCGTTTTTGAGAAAAAAATATTTTCCTTTGCGGTTTTTTAACTTTTGTATGGAAAGCACCGTTATTTTTTCATAAATGCAAATTTTTTTCAAAAAATATTTTAGAGAGTTCTAAAAAATTCTTAGTATCGAGTTTCATAAAAATCGATTACGTCGTTTTCGAAATATTTCATTTTCAAAAACAAATTTTGAAACATTTCTTAAAAATCCAATAAATATTTTTTTTTTAAATTTTGGTACACAAAATTTATATTTATCGGACGCTTCTGTATAAAAAAATATATTGAAATCAGTCATACTGTTTTGAAGAAAATCGTAATTTAAAAAAATGGTTCTTTGGGAGGTACCATTAATAACCATTTTTTGAAAAATAGTTTGCTACCCAAAGGAAGACTTTACTAAAATAAAATTATTGAATTTTTTTAAGAAAAGTTGTGGAGTCGTTTTTGAGAAAAATACGATTCTGTAAGATTGCTAAAAAAAATTGTATGGCAGGTACTGTTATTTTTGGTTCTAAGAAAAAAATGCAAAAAACGTGTGGCAATAATCACCAAAAAGCACTATCTACCAAGTTTGAAGAAAATCGATCGAGCTGTTTATGCTGTAGACCAGCGGTTCCCAATCTTTTTTAGTCACGGAGCACTTTTCAGGCGAAAAATTCTTAGCGGAGCACTTCCTTGTGTGTATGCAGTTTCACAGTTGTATGTAGAAAATGAAACAACAAAGCTTTTTCTAGTGAGAAAAATGTGCCAATTTTGTTCTGCGTAAAGTTGCGTTTAGACCTTCGGTTTTATCGTCCGTGTACGTTTTTTGTTGTTGCTCGTAAGCTTAGCAACGAAGGTGTAAATGATAACACCGAACACGAACAACGAAGAAACTCAAAGCCGTTTAGAATTTTCGCTGGAATTTAGCTCATTGTTCGTTGTTTGTGAAATAACGTTCACCGTATGAAGGTCTAAATGCAGCTTTATGCTGGTTTATCTGTATTAGTTTGTGACCTTTAGTCCAAATGCATTTCGCCCAGGTACAACAATTGGGCTCATCAGTTATATGTTGTTGTACCCTTCTATAAGACGCATAATTTTTAGTCGATAGTTACCGACACGTATAAAATAAACAGCACAAAAGCACTGTAAATTATATAATGTTCTAGTGGAATTTGGTTAAATTCAGACGCCTAGAAAAATATGATGGTAAAGCCCGTGGTCCGATGGCTGGGCGAAACGCATTTGGACTAAAGGTCAAGAAACTTTAAATTTGAATTTCAATTCAAGAGTCCAGAAAAACAAAAATAATTAATTTTAAATTATTAAGTTCTGCATCGAGAAGGGATCTACATAATGTTTTGTTTTCGTTCCAACGTATAGGCAGGGATTTCTGATTCGCATATGTAGTGTATGTTGTTGTAAACGGCATTAGAATTCGAATACCAGAATTTGGCGAAAGATTTCTCCCATCCAAAAATTTCCTTTATTAAAAAAATCTGATGTCAAATAAATAAAACACTCAAACTGCAACGGTGTAAGAGAAAGCTCACTTTTCCAAATTAGTTGGGTATTGGTTTGAAAGCTAGTTTTCCTTAATATATTTGAGTGGTATTCTTCCGAAAAATAGCAACGAAAGGTGTCGAGAAAACGTAGCAGGTGAATATGAAGCTCATTTAAAATATCTTCGGGAGTTTCCAGATCCATTTCCTCTTTTAACCATTGAGAAGCTGTGTTGATCGATTAAGCACAAAAATCGATTTTCGCTTGCTCACTTTTTGACATAGAAAAAATTTGCTAAGGTTTCTGAGATCTCATTTTTCTATGCTTAATATCTCAAATTACTAAATCAGCAAAATTAAATAGTGAAATGGAACTTTGATGTATTTTTCGATCTTTTCGAGGAGCATATGGTTATTCTTCGCGGAGCTTCAAGTGCTCGGCGGAGCACACTTTGGGATACCCGGCTGTAGACGAACAGACAGACAGAATTGTGCCACCCACTTTTTTTGATGTTCTCTATCATCGTAATGTCATCTTTGATTGTTATCTCAACCATTTTTTTTTTGCACGAATCCAAAACATGCCTTATAGTACCTATATCGCGAGTAAAAATGGTTTGATTCTTTTTTTTTTTGGGGTTTAAGGTAACTAATTTCTTGGGAACTATTAAAAGCATGCATTAGAGTGTGTCATTTATTTCAACTCTGGAATTTCCACATCTAATACCTCCAAAAAGTTGCTTTACATATTAAAACTAAATTCTTCATTTGAAATTTTCGTTTAAGTTTAAGGCTTTGGCTCGCTTAAATAGCTTGAAAAGAACACCATAAACGTTTGTTTCAGGCTATTGATTATGTCCTAAAAAACAGGGCAATGAGGAACTAAGACGTTCATGGGATTTTATTGTAAGAATCTTCAAAGGAGTCATTGAGGATGAGAAAATCGCGGAGTGCTATTAAATGAGAGGATGCATTTTGGAGAAAGGGGTGCAAAAGCACCCTTTTTGGTTTTTTGCATATAACTCGAAAACGGGGCAAAATTTCGAGATAATTCTGAAAATCTTTTTTGTAGAGAATAAAATTTACCATCGAAATGGATTTTTTATAAAAAAATTAAAAAATTTTTAGTTAGCTTAATTTAAAAAAAATCATTTCAAAAAAAGTGCAAAATTGCATTTTTTTGTCAAATATGGCGAAAAAACGTTTTTTTATGCTTTTTTAGATATAGTTATTTCGAAAACGTTTCTTTACAAAAAAATTGGAGTGTCATTTTCCTTTTCAGTGACATAAAATTATCCTATAACATTTTTTGCGGATAAGTAAAAATTGATTTGAGAAAAAAATATTAATATCTGTCGCACTTGAAAATTGTATAAAAATACAATTTTGAGTGATTTCGAATTTTCAATTAAAATTTGTATTGCCTAGTATTTTTTCTTTTTAATTGTTTGTATACTTTATGCAAAATTATTTAAATTAGTTAAATGAGTTCAGATTAATTATAACAATATCCAAGCAATAGACAGAAAAAGTACTAAAAAACACAGTTTTCGAAAATAAACCTTGTTGTTTAGCGAGCCAAAACACCATCTAATTTCAAAAAAATTTCATATATTCTTATTCCTACGATTCTTATGCAACTTTTGGCGGGTATTAGGTTTTAAATCTGAACAGAATATTTTCGCCATACCAAAGTGACAAACCCTACATTACATTAATTATGCAATAAGATTTTTGTTTAATGATTTGTCTGAAATCCGGCTAAAACAGGGTGTCCCGGACCTGAGTGGAAGTATTTAAAAGTGTGGTTCTTGGGGTTTATCTAAGAAAAAAATTGTATAGGGGAAAAGTGTATCTCCCCACCCTGAGGCAGGGGGGGGGTCAGTTTCGGAAACATTGACCTTAAATGCAAGAAAAAACATTAAAAATCAACGAAAACACATCTAATAATGTGCTAATGTGCATTTGGTTTTTAAATCAAGTTGTTTAAGCGAATAGTTTTTGAGAAATTAAATTTCAAAGTAAAAATTAAAAAAAAAAATGTGATTTTTTTTAAGTCGATATTTTTTTCAAAATTTTACGTTATTAAGTGCTTTTTGTGTGTTCAATATTCAATGCCTGCATTATTTTTTAGTTCATTAGGGCAAGCCAAATGTAAAAATCTTTCTTAGTTTTTGAGAAATTAAGAAAAAACAAAAGATACTTTTACCAAAAAAGCCCGCCTTCAGATATAGACATTTACATCGTCACCGGAAAGTGGTGTTGCATTATACTTTATGGTTTGCGAAGCGACAAAAATGTTCCGTCGTCAAGTTTGCTGACTTGCATTTGTTTAACTTGTGCGTGAACAAGTCAAGAATAAGTGTTGACTACATGCCGTTCAAAAATTATCAAATTTTGTTAATTTTGGTATATCTACGGCTCCATGATTATTCTATAAAAACTATTTTGTTACTTTTCAAAAACATCTCCGAAATATATCGAGTCATAATACCAACAATTCGAGGCATATACCGAAAGAAATGTCTATTCAAAGCCTATCCAAACATGCAAACCAAAAGCTTTTTCATGGGCTTATTCACTGGTTTACTGATTTTCTGCTCCCCATTACCTACAAATGTCTTTGCATGGTCATATTTCTGCGACTTAGAATTGTAAAAAGGGTAACACGGTTAAAAATCTGATCAAAAGATTTTAAGAGTTATTCAAAGCTGAAAAACCTTCTGAGATTTTGGTACTCGAAATATACCTATCATTTTGCATGGATAGAGAAATAAATTGATTTGGTGACGCTCTACCTCGCGCAGAACCAGTACCTAGTGCGGCTTGCAACTGTCAACCAATCCTGTATGCGTGTTTTTGGCAGGAATGGAGGAAACCTACAGTTTTTTGCTGAGTCCGAACGGCTTGATGAGAAGCCCGCTTATTCATGACAAGTATACTCTTGAAGGATTTGTCAGTTCCTCACACGAGGCAGTATCAAGGAAAAAAACATTTCTGTTTCTGCGGCTTGGAATCGAATCCACACCTTAGGCATGAAAGTCCAACGTACTAACCATTATGCCACCAGCTACTACTTTTGGATAAATATATGTCCACAAACTAAACCTTGAAAAGTGTTGTGGTTTCCAAATTATACATTTTCTTTTCAAAATCTATCAATGTCTGAGAACCAAAAATTTCTACATGGTATATGTAAATCAGGAGATATTTGCATTCAAAGTTATTTTACTGAACTTTGACGCTATCCGTTGGATGCGAAAACAGACCAAGCTTTTAAAATAGTTTCAGATTTATTGGTTTCAGATAATTTGCCCAAATAACAGGAATTTAGTTGCTTTGACAATTACTATATTCTTGATTATAAAACAAGAATAAAAAAAAAAATTAAAATCACCAAATATTCAGCTCATCTCAGATAAAACAACTCACCAACATGAGAATTTCATGACAGATTCTTTTGGTTTGTGTTTCATACTATCTGCAAGCCTAAGTGCACTTAAAACCCCCACAATGTTGATATCAATCTAAGAAATTACATTTAAGGTTAGTTGTAATTTTTTCCTTTTTCCATTACAACAATAAAACAAATAAAAGCTGAACTTTCTGATTTTGAAAACTGATCATAAAATTCTTATTAAATCTATTGAAAGACCAACATCAATAACAATAACAACAACATTAACATGCACTTTACAGAGCATCTCTAAATTTAATTGAATTTTTGTGATTTAATCAACTTAATTCAATGCATTGAACCTAATCAAACCCATTGCATCAGATTGATCTGTCGCTTTTTAATTGGACACTTGTTGCTGATGCAATTAAATTAAAGAAAAGAAAGAAGCGATCTCTCGTTGTTAATGGGAGTAACATGCGGTTCAACCAATGGAAGGTTAATTTTGCTCAACCTCCTCCAGGTGTACTATCAGGCAATAAAATACATAAAATCCAACAAACATTTAAATGTTTTCTTTTGATTTCAATGGTTCTCAGAGTGCGATGAAAAAAAGGGCAGGAGCCTACATGCACTTATGATTGACCTTTATAGGAACGAGCACCTTATGTGCACCTTCAGCTTTTCCAAAATTGAAATCCAACGAGTGATCTCCTGTGGCACAACACAAATGAGGGAATAAGGCTTTTTTTAAGATTGAAATCAAGTTATTCTTCATCAATTTCACGACCACTCCTTTTCTAATGATGAGAGTCAACTTTTTTTCATTGTCATGTTGCGCATACGCCAGAGTGAACAAAAAAACAACAACAAATTCCATGTGAAAAAAGGGCGTTAATTGAAATTCGAAAATTGTTCTAACGACAGCCTTCACTTTGCACTTCAACGCGCATTAAATTCCAACAAATGCAGACTTCTTCGCTGAAAAATAGCACTCAGTATATATTTTGTTGTTGTTGTTGTTTTTTTTGTTGCTATTTGATGATTTCCTGAAATTGCTCGAGCAATTTGCTTAGAAGGAGCTCCCTCCTCTGCCCCATAAGTCGTTGCTTATACTAAATGCATGCAACATGACGTTGTTGTCATCATCGCGGTCATTGCTGAACAGGTTTACGCTTAGAGCTTCGAGTCAATTGCAATGCGATCGTCTTCATTCTTGAGCGTCTTTGTTGGCCCAGCAAAGAGGAGTTTTTCTTTGTTTGCAATTCTGACGATGGATCGTTGATTTGTACTTTTTTTTGTTGTATTTCTATGAATCGATTGGAAATGGTCATGGATGAGTAGACTTATAGAGTTCTCTGATGGCAGAGTGGTGAAGGTGTAGAGGGGGATAACAAGTAGTAGTTGTTGGCATCAGCAACTCAAAGTTGTACGTAAACAACTATTTGCGCCTCGTTAGAAATACAAATCACGATTGGCAATTGCGTGATGGTTATCGAAATGAGAAAAATGTTACAACAATTCATGATCCTGAAGGAATATCGTTTTAGTTTTGTTTTTTTTTTTTTATATTTTTTCCTTAACTTTGTTTACATTAAAAAGACTTCTTGGATGTAATATTTTTAACTAACACTTTAGAAATATTTTGCTTTTGTCACAATCCTTTGATTTGACGTGCAAATAGAACTTCTTTCGTGGACTTTATTCAATCGTTAAGAGATAATAGAACAGGCATAGAAATTGAATAAGCTAATCCATAATTCAGTTTTTGAAGACCATGCAGCTCATACTTATGGGTTCATAGCAAAGAGTTTTCCAATAAAAGCAGGTTAATATCGCCCAACGGCGAAACCACTACCCATGACAGATCGTATTGTTGGCAACTATGGACGTCAAAAACACCTTTAACTCAGCGAGATGGAGCGATTATGCCAAAGGTTTCTGATGCCGACCACGCAAGAGAAGTAGGAAGCATGATGGTGGCTGTAGAAAGAAGTGGTGCTTAACGTATTGCAAGCTCTTTCCGAAAGGTGTTGGAACCAGCTGGAAAATGTAGTGAAAGTGCGAGCCGATAAGGTGAAGGAGCCATGAAACTGAAGTGCGGCAAGAGTGCGTTGGCGTTCAGAAAGCAGAGGAAGATGGACAGTGAGGCTTATCAGGAGGGTGACTGATTGGAATGGATGGAAACATGGTGAGGTTTAACTACATCGTAACCCAGTTACTCAATGTACTCGGATATTTCCACACCTCCTTTCACAAGATCTGCAAAAAAAGTAGTCCAGCCTGCCAGTATGGGGACTCTTGAGCACGCGATGTGAGGCACCATTACGCCATACAACATGAACATAGTCAAAAATATGCTGACCAGAAAACAAAACTGGGTGCCAAGTCTGAAGAAGTGGAGTTAGTCAAAAACTGAATGGTGAATAGAATTTTAGTCTCGTATTGCAGAAAAGTGAATCATACCCATGGGGACGGTCAAAAAACAGTCAAATTGGTGCACACCGTTACCACAAAAGAACACCCAATCAATTCTGTAACTTGTCATGTGGTGTCTTAGCATCAGTTGTTAAATAATTACATACATAAATATTTGTGTAATAAAATTCAGTAAAGCGTTTTGTCAATTTTACAAAAGTGACCGGTATAGTTAAATTAACTACAGAAATCATGAATATGTTGTACTTGTAGTAAAATCTATTACACATTCAAAGAAATCTGTAGTCAAATCCACTGTGCCCACTGTGCACAGTTGTAGTGAAATTCACTGCACAAAATAGTAAAAGTTACTATCAGTGCAGTTAAGTTCAATATCAGTGTTATGAAATATACTCGTTTTTGTAAAATTCTATAGAAAAAGCAGTCTGTTTTTTTTGGGCAGTAGAAATAACAAGTAAAGGGTGTTTTTTTTAAGAGGTATAGAGCTTTAAGTTGGCAACACTATTTTAACTGGCGGCCATTTTGCAGCAACTGTCAAGTTATTTATTTTTAGTTTGGTTTGGCATTTCAACATGAATAGACTGACGTCTGAACAATGCTTCCAAATTGTACAATTTTATTTTGAAAATTATGGTTCTCTTCGAAATACCTATCGCGCGTTTTTGTTTAGTGATGAGGCTCACTTTTGGTTGAATGGATACGTCAATAAACAAAACTGCCGTATTTGGAGTGATGATAATTCTCAAGAGTATGTTGAGACACCGTTACATCCGCAAAAACTGACTGTTTGGTGTGCTTTATAGGTTGATGGAATAATTGGTCCGTACTTATTTAAAGACGATGCTGACCAGAACGTTACAGTCATTGGTGACCGCTATAGAACCATTATTACTGACTTTTTCGTTAATTAATTGTCACACAGCTCGTACCACAATTGATTTACTTAAGGAAACGTTTGGTAACAGCATAGTTTCACGTTACGGACCCGTGAGTTGGCCTGATATGTGGAAGTTGCTAGTCTAGCCCAATAAACCTGAAACGATTGACCACTTGGAGGACAACTTTCGCCGCGTAATTGCCGATATACGGCCACAAATGTTGGAAAAAGTCATCGAAAATTGGACCTCCAGATAAGACTACGTCCGAGCCAATCGTGGCGGTCATATGCCAGAAATCATATTTAAATTATAACGCCAGAAGATTATCTTTCGAACAAAGTTAATTTCATTTCAAATTTAAACAAAATCATCTTTTTTATTCCATTTCAAAGTTCTATAGTCTATACTTTTCAAAAAAACACCCTTTTCAAGAGCAGTGAATTTCACTACACGAATAGTAAAATTCACTGAAAGGTGTTGTGAAATTCAATACTTCAATTTATTATATAGATTCACTACAAATGCAGTATATAATTAAGACAATTTTTTCTTTTACCACTTGTGACAATTATTACAAATGGTAGTGAAATACAATACACAAACAGTGAAATTCATTGCACGAACAGTGAAGTTTACTCTAAACGGTGTACAAACTTTTGTAAAATTCAGTACAGTTGCAGGATATCATTTAGACAATTTTTCTCCAAACACTTGTAGCAATTATTACAAATGGTAGTGAAATTCACTACATGAACAGTGAAACTAAGTTTTAGGTGAATTCACTACGTCAATTTGTAAAATTCAATGCGAGTGCAGCATATCAATTAATATATTTTCTTAGCTCTACAATTGCAGTGAAATTCACAATCAGGTGTGAAACTCACTACAACAATTTTTAAATTCCTTATAAAAGCAGTGTTGAATGTTTTATGTAATTTAAAATAACAGTTTAAATAAATCATGCGATCTACCATTTATATAAGTATATAAATCATACGATAGCTTTTCTTATGTAAAACTCTAATTCTAACAGTTATTTCTAAAATTCATTTGTAATCTCCTTAAGAGAAAGTATGTACAAAGTCAGTTGCAGATTGACTTCCACCGTGAACGCATCGTCAAATAAAAAGCCTTAAAAATAAAAAGTATCGTTTTTTCATCAAACATTTTGGTCCTAATCGCGCCGAATAGTAATTGGTTGTGGGTATATTGGTAATGGTATACAGTCCACGAACAAAATAATTAATAAATAATTAATTATCGGGTAATTCTTAGTAAAATAGAATTAAATCAAATCATTGATCGGGAAAACTAATCGGTATATTAGTTAAAAGACATATTGTGAAATCGTTTGGATATTTAATCTGCTCAGCAACGGGACTTTTATGTGGGCATCGGGCGAACGGACGGTAGACAAGAACAAGAAGTGCTTTTAAATCGTGCGGTATTTTGTAAAGTACATAAAGACAGTTTCGTTTCTGTGCTGTGCTCTTAGTTGAAACAAAAGAGAAGAAAAAAAAAAATAACGCAATAAATAGAAACACGCAAAACCAAGTCATTTTGTGCGAAAAACTACACGTGTATTGTGTACAGTCTCTATTCTCTATATATTGCCGGTGAATGCGCTGCTGCTGCTGCTGTGCTGTGGTTGCTGTTTTTGGACATTGGTTGTTGGATAAATTCTGCCGTTCAGGGAAAATTGTAAAGTATTCTGTAAATCAGGTAAAAAACAATATACCTATTTTATAAATCTTTCCAATATATTATATTATATTATCATATAAATACATAACAATGTCGTTGGAAGAATTGAAACGAAAAAGGGCTACAATTAAAGGGCAACTTACACGTGCTTGCAATTTTATAAACGATGCGCCTGGGGATGACGTATGTTTTAAAGAGCTTATTGAAGAGAGGTTAGAAAAATTGTCAGATCACTTTAAAGAATTCAATGACGTTCAGTTTTGGATTGAAGGGTTAATTACTGATGACGATGAACTCAAGGCAGAAAGCGATGGTCAAAGGGTGGACATAGAGGAAAAGTATTTTCAAGCTAGGGCTAAGGGAAGGTTTTTGTTAAAGGGATTAGCTGCTCAACAAAGGACACATTTAAATGATGGTGCTCACGAAACTTCAATTGACAAAATTAACTCCGCGCTCGGGGTTCTTTTGGAGCATCAAACTGCACTTGGGGAGCTTGTTTCACGCTCCATACAACCTTCTGCTTCTCAAATTGGTACAGAGCAGCCGGCTATGGTGCAACCTGGTACGCTTCCCGCGCCACGACATGAGGGTGAACAGGTGTCAATTCAAACGCCTGCGGAGAATTCTGTAGCTTCTGCAATTACATATCCCCATTCGGAAATCAAGCTTACTCCGATTAAATTGCAAACTTTCGATGGTAAATTTAAGAATTGGCCTAGTTTTCATGATATGTATTAGGGTGGTTCACGTTTATGAGGTAAAAAAAAAACTATATCCTAGATGGCAACCCACCTTAAAATTTTGTTATACCTTCCTATAACAATATGTGTGTGAAGTTTCAGCCTTTTAAATTTATGAAAAGACGGTGCTCATAAACTTTGAAATGTCACAATTTGACGAAAAAATGAAGTTAAGTTAAATCCAGGAAACTTAAGGAAATGCGTTAATTTGTATAAATAGTTGGTTTATTACAAAACAAAAATAAGTCTTAACAAATTATACACAGTGTTGGACAGAGAATTAGCACACATTAGTGGATCGGATTTAAATAAGGAAGATCTTTAATTTTGCTATGATCTTGGAACATAATTTATTGAGAACTCTTCAATTCAACACTGAAAAACATACAAAAAAAGAATTCAAAAAATAACAACAAAAAATCCTTTAAAAAAAATTTGTTGGTGTAACATGTTGTCACAGAATTAGCACAAGTACGAAATTAAATAATTTATCACTAAAACAAGTAGTTTTTTTTTTCTAATATTTTGTTGGGTACCCTTTCTGCCTTACAACAGCCTTAAACTGCCGAGGAATACTCGCCTCTAGGGGAATAGGAATGCTGTTCCAAATTTCCTGTTCTATGAGATTCAGGTCACTAATCTGCGCAGGCCAAGGCAAAAGATTGATTTGGTGATCACTAATCCACTGATTCACCAGCCGGGAAGTGTCTTTAGGATCATTATCATGCATGAATGTCAATGATAATGGTAAATTATCGTCTGCAAAGGACTCCATATGGTTTTCCAAAATGCTCTTGTACTGATGCTGATCCTTTCGAGCTCTGATGGAAAGCGTCATGTTTGGCGTCCACCAAAGCAAGATCTAAATCCACGTTACACAGTTAAAACTATGAAACATGGTGGTGTGGGTATTATGGTGTGGGATGCGTTTTCATGGTTCAGTGTAGGGCCTATTGCGAAAATAGAGCAGCAAATTCACCAGCATCAGTACAAGAGCATTTTGGAAAATCATATGGAGCCCTTTGCCGACGATAATTTACCATTATCATTGACATTCATGCACGATAATAATCCTAAATACACTTCCTGGCTGGTGAAGCAGTAGATTAGTGATCACCAAATCAATCTTTTGCCCTGGCCTGCGCAGAGTCCTAACCTGAATCCCATAGAAAATCTATTTTATTTTATTTTATTTTAAAACCTTAACAGCCAATTTCTTCACAGAGTACTAACGTTAGTACCGGTTCTAGTCCTAAAGTTTGTACTCAAATCAGTATCTCTCATTTATTCATACTTGTGTGTTTGAAGAAATGAGATATACTGTTTTGAGTACTATTATTAGGACTAATACGGTACCTACTAACAATAGGACTCTGTGAAGAAGTAAGGCGAAAGTGACTTATTGTTTTTAATTAGAAAAGATCACTCAAACAACACAAAACTAACGGTTAGTAGTAAAAAGAAACAAAAACAAAAATGATAACTCTCTTCTTCCTAAAAAGAACAGAAATATTATGACACAGTATAAAAGATCAATACTAACTTCACGTTAGTCAAAGCAAAATCTTTACAGTCGTTGAGCACCAGGTTACCCTTGAGCAAATAAGCTGAAATTTCACATGGTTAATGCAATATACCTGTGTAACAAAATTTTAGGGTGGGCCACCAAAATTTATAACAAAATTGAAAATGGACCACCCTAATATGTATGTATCACTTATTCATAATAACCCCAAGTTAAGTAATACACAGAAGTTTTATTACTTGAAGAGCTCGTTGTCTCATGATGCAGCAACGGTAATTAACAGTTTTGATATTACGGAAGTAAATTACATACCAGCATATGAACAGTTAGTAGCAACATATAGTAAGGAAAATCTTATTGTTGAGGAACACTTGAAAACAATAATGGATCAACCGGCATTAAATCATGTGACAGAGGATGGACTTAGGGTTTTAAAGTCATCTGTTAGTGACTCTATAGGGGCTTTGAAGGCCATGAAAATTCCAACAGATTATTGGGACTGTTGGCTGGTGTTTGTGGTCTCATCAAAGTTAGACAAATCTTCTCAACAACTATGGAGGCGTGAAAGTGCTCAAAAGAAGAGGCCAACGTTCAAAGAGCTTCTTGAATTTATTGATAGGAGAATTTATGAAGTATGTACGATTGTACCACGTGCTCAAAAACCTTCATTACAAAAGTTTACTCCATTTAACAAAGCAAGATGTGCAGCAGTTTCTTCTTCTTCTGCTTGCGTTTTTTGTCAAGAAAATCATCAGATAGAGAAGTGCCCAGGGTTTGGAAAACTAACCATGAAAGCTAAAAGGGATTTTGTACGAGATAAAAATTTATGTTTCAACTGTTTGAAACTGGGTCACTTAAGCAAAGTTTGTCAGTCGTATTGTTGCCAAGTATGTAATAGGAAGCATCACACACTGCTCCATGAGGGTTCAATTGGTGCGAATCCAGGGAGTTCAGCCTATCCAACCGCAAAAATATCTGATAGTCAAGGGTTAGTTTCATCAAACACTGAGGGTGTGAATTCGCTTTCAACAACACATAAATTTTCATCGTTTGCTTCTATTTTACCAACTGCACTAGTTTTTGTTATGGATTCTTCTGGCTGCTGGCAATTGTGTCGAGTGCTATTGGACTCAGGGTCTCAAGTTTCTTTGATTAGTGAGGCATGTGCTCAGAGGTTGAATCTGCCTCGATCAAACGCACGTATTGCAATCAATGGAGTGGGGGCAGGAGTTTCAAACTTAACCAAGGGAGGTGTGAATCTACAAATTAAATCGCGTCTACACAATGAACAGCTACTGGTACCAGCTTATGTTCTTAGTGAAATCACTTCAAGCTTGTCCTCGATTGAAATTGAAGATGATTGTAGGCATATCATTCAAGGTCTTGCATTAGCTGATCCTTCATTTGAGGCACCGGGGCGGATCGACATATTGCTTGGTTGTGACGTTTTCTTTAGGATCATGGGCAAGCAAAAAATGGAATCAAGAGGTAAATCATCCATTGCACTGGAAACCATCTTTGGCTGGGTTATTTCGGGTAAAGCACAATACAATCAAGGGAATCAAACTAGAGAACCAAACATTACTTTGACAACTTGCTTAGACGTTGATAAGACTCTCAGGCAATTTTGGGAAGTTGAAAGCATAAGGGATAAGAATCTGTATTCAGAGGAGGAACAGAGTTGTGAGAATCATTTTGTTGCAACTCACACCCGTCTACCAAATGGTCGTTACATGGTTAGATTGCCGTTTAAGAAATCAACTGGGATGTTAGGGAATTCTAAAATTATGGCAGGTCGCAGATTTGATGGGTTGGAAAGGCGATTCAAAAACAACAGCACGTTGAAGGCAGAGTATTCGAAATTTATGGATGATTATTTATCGTTAGGCCATATGGTAGAAGCAAGTGAGAGGGACAAGGAAACAACACAGGAAAAATCATTTTACATGCCACATCACGCTGTATTTAAGTTAGATAGCTCAACTACCAAACTCAGAGTGGTATTTGATGCCTCTGCTGTAAGCACATCTGGACAGTCTCTCAATAGTCTTCTTCTAAATGGACCCAAGATACAATCAGACCTTATTGATATTCTGGGTCGGTTTCGAATGCATCGAATCGCCTACACTGCAGACATTGCAAAAATGTATCGACAGGTGGTAGTACATCCTGAAGATGCACATTTCCAAAGGATTCTGTGGAGACAAAATGAGAATGAGCCGGTAAAAGAATACAATCTCCAAACAGTAACATATGGAACTACTTGCGCTCCATTCTTAGCCGTAAGGACTTTGAAACAATTAGCCATAGATGAACAGGGAAGGCATCCAGTTGGGGCAGAAAATCTTTTGAACATTTTTTGTGTAGACGACTTCATGGGAGGGAGTGATACGCTCGAGGAGGCATTAGGTGTAAAAACTGATTTATGCAACTTATTAGCAAGGGGAGGATTCGAGTTAAGGAAGTGGGCATCTAACTGTTCTGACTTCTTACAGCATATTCCAGAAGATAGTTTAGAAATGTCAGCCTTAAGCCTTTCTGAAGATATGGCAGTTAAAACTCTTGGTCTATATTGGAATCCGTCTGGAGACTTTTTCTTCTTTAGAGTCACATTAGAAGAACAGAAAATAGCTACTAAAAGGGTTGTTCTCTCTGAGATTTCAAGGATTTTTGATCCATTTGGATGGGTGAGTCCTTCGATAATTATGGCGAAAGTTTTAATTCAAGATTTGTGGATAGCTGGGGTTTCTTGGGATGATCAGCTTCCACCTTCACTGATGCAGAAATGGTTAACTATACGAACAAATCTAGGATGCCTGGAAAACATTTCTATTCCTCGATGGATACGAACTGAAAGGGAAGGGTGTCGAATGCAGTTACATGGCTTCTCAGATGCGTCAGAGCGTGCATATGCGGCATGCGTTTATGTGTCTGTCCACTCCAAGGGTAGATGTTTTGTATCCTTACTAGCATCAAAAACCAAGGTCGCACCGGTTAATCGTATTAGTATACCCAAATTAGAGCTTTGCGGGGCGCACCTCTTGGCCAAGCTGATTGCATCTGTGAAGAAAGGTATGGGTTTGGACGATGTGGAATGCTATGCATGGACAGATTCACAAGTGGTTTTGGCGTGGCTTTCTCAACATCCTTGTAAGTGGACAACTTTTGTGGGAAATAGGACATCGGAGATTTTGGAATTGGTTCCTAAAAGTCAATGGAGGCATGTCTCTTCTAAGCTCAACCCTGCGGATTGTGCATCGAGAGGACTTCAACCAAATCTATTGCCCTCATTTGACTTGTGGTGGCAAGGACCTGCATTTTTACGGGACATGGATGCTATTCAAAACAAATTCATTTTGAAAAATCCAGAAACTGATCTTGAGAAAAGGAACATCACACTTTCTTTAGCAACTACAGAAGCATCGGTTGAGAATGAAATTCTTCTTCGTTTTTCTTCACTTACAAGGCTAAAACGGATAATGGCATGGTGCCGAAGATTTATTCACAATGCAAAACTAAAGGGAGATGATAAAGGGAAAAGGGAATTTGGACCACTTTCAACAAATGAGCTGGAAGCCGAGTTATGTTTTTGGATAAGGGAAACCCAAAATGCAGCGTTTTCAATGGAATTGAATCTACTTAAACTATCAAAAACAATACGTAGGGATAGCCATCTGAAATCTTTGGATCCATTTATTGGAAATGATGGTTTACTTAGGGTTGGAGGTCGAATTCAGAAGGGAGAGTTTGGGTTTCAACAAAAACATCCACCAATTTTACCTAAGGAATCTCATTTAACAACTCTTATTCTTGCTTATTATCATCATAAGTATTTACACGGTGGAGCCCATCTCATGCTAGGAGTCATAAGGCAAAATTATTGGATCTTACATCTTAAGGGAAAAGTTAGCAAATACATACGAGGGTGTGTTAAGTGTCAGCGGTATGCGGCACGGCCGTTGGAACAACAAATGGGTAATTTGCCAAAGGTTCGACTAGAAATGTGTAAGCCGTTTACGAACACAGGGGTGGATTATGCGGGACCTTTAACCATACAAACATGGAAAGGTCGTGGAGCAAAGCATCAAAAATGTTATGTGGCTCTTTTCATCTGCTTGTCAACGCGAGCAATCCATTTGGAACTCGTCTCGGATCTAACATCGGATGCTGCGATTGCTGCTTTAAAAAGGTTTTTATCAAGACGAGGAGCTGTCAAACGAATTTTGAGTGACAATGGGTCAAATTTTGTTGGCGCATCTCGGGAACTTAAGGCGATTTACAAACTATTTAACTCCAATGAAAATGTCCATAAATATGTTGCTGAAGAGGAAATTTCTTGGGAGTTTATACCTCCACATGCGCCTCATTTTGGAGGTATCTGGGAAGCTGGCGTTAAGTCGACTAAGTTTCACCTGCGTCGAGTTATGGGGCAGACATCGCTAACATTTGAAGAACTTAGCACTCTTCTTTGTCAAATAGAGATGTGTCTAAATTCTCGTCCATTAACTGCTTTTATAGACGACAAATATAGTTTAGAACCATTAACTCCAAATTTTCTTCTTACAGGTGGTCCAACAATGACATTACCTGAGCAGAATCTGTGCGATGCGAAGATAAATACACTTTCTCGTTGGCAGTATACTCAACGTCTTCAACAAGAATTTTGGCGAAGGTGGCAACGTGAATATCTTCACCAACTCCAACAAAGAACGAAATGGACCTTGAAGAAACGTAACATGGAGCTCAATGATCTTGTCTTAGTTCTGGACAACAATCTTCCACCAAGCAAATGGCTAATGGGTCGAGTCATAAATCTTTTTCCTGGTGTAGATGGCCTTATTCGAGTTGTTGAGATACGAACAAAATCTGGTGTTATGAGATGTGACATCACTAAACTGGCATTACTTCTACCGAACGACGATTAACATGATCCCGATCACAAGAATTATTGTATTGGTTTGTTTTAATACAAAGTATAAATATGTTAATCGAAAAGTAAATTATGTTATACCTATATCCTTATATATGACTAATGTTGAATTGAATTCTTAATTAATCATTTATTTTTGATAAATAATTCTATTAAATTACATTTCATGAAGATCTCATTAATTTTATGTATTTAAAAAAGAGTTTTTTAAGGTGGGCGGAGTGTTGAATGTTTTATGTAATTTAAAATAACAGTTTAAATAAATCATGCGATCTACCATTTATATAAGTATATAAATCATACGATAGCTTTTCTTATGTAAAACTCTAATTCTAACAGTTATTTCTAAAATTCATTTGTAATCTCCTTAAGAGAAAGTATGTACAAAGTCAGTTGCAGATTGACTTCCACCGTGAACGCATCGTCAAATAAAAAGCCTTAAAAATAAAAAGTATCGTTTTTTCATCAAACAAGCAGTATAACATTGAGATGCTTTTTTTGCAAACATTTTTGCATCATGTGGCAATTACTACAAAAGTTGTGAAATTCACTACAATAACAGTGACATTCAGTGCACGACCAGTGAAATGTACTACACGAACAGTGAAATGCTCTTCACGAACAATGAAATCCACTTCATCAATTTGTTTTATTTACTTAATGCAGTTTATAATCAGGCCGCCTTTTTTTGGCAAGCACTCTTGGGGCAATTACAGAAATTGTAGTGAAATTCACTAAACGAACAGTGAATTTTAGTACACGAACAGTGAAATTCATCATCAGATAAAGGGAAACTCACTACAGTTGCAGTTTATCACAAATCCTTGCCAACATGCTCCTTTTTGGTGCCCTACGCCTACACCATACACAACAAAATATACAACACATTAGACACACTTCACGAAAAGACCATGGCTGCTGTTGACATCGACCCTTTGAAAACCCTTCTGTAATCCCTGCAAAGTATAAACCAGAATTCATATAAGATGCAATATTAAGGAAGGTAACTCCAAAAATCGATAAAACCTCCTCAAAACGCCTCCATGACTTCGTGATCTTTCTGTGTGACATCTGCAATACCTTAGCTAATTTTTCAATAAATTTAATTTATCATCTAATCAATTAACTATGAATTTTGACATTCCAATGCAACTAATTTAACCCACTACTACCAGCCACTCAGCCAGCTGACTTAAAGTCAAATCTTGTATTCGACTTCCGTAAGTGAGCCTAAGCTTTTCAACCAAAAAAAATTACCTTACAGTTTTTTTTCGATGGCGATCGTATAATACAACAAACAAAAATATCATTTATAAACTTAAAAATTAAAATTCAAATAAGTCTTTTGTCTATCTTGAAATATACGAGAAGTATATTCCTAAAAATGAGAAAAAAGAAAAACACGTGATTATGCAAATGAGAATACAAGCGCCCGAGTTATGTATCTATATATCTGTATATCTATATATAATATAAATATATATTAATACATTAATGTAATCATAACCTTTCAATTGTAATCAAATATTATTTTCATCGTCATCAAATAATTATTTTCATTTAAATATTTTTCAACTAATGTAAATTAAAACCTTAAATTCAGGTGTGAGATACTCTTTTGGTTTCCGTTCTCACACCTTAAACTCAATATGTATGTATGTATCTATTTTATCCAGGTTATGAAAATAAAACTTTGACACTGTGCATTTGATTATAGAACTTCAAAGAATAAAGTTGTTTTTTTTAAACTCTTGGAGTTAGGAAAAACGTAAGTGGCGCAGTCGGTAGGATTGCAAAATAAATCCTATTCGTAATCTAAACGTCGTGAATGTTTTAAATATTGGTGCAAATAAACAATTCAATATCAACGGTTTATTGATATAAGTGACAAACAGATACAATAATTAATTCGTATCCTAAACGTCGTGAATGTTTTAAACACCGGTTAAATAAACAATTCAATATCAACGGCTTATTGATATAAGTGACGAAAAGTTACGATATATAATTAATAAAGTGCAAGGAACACAAACAGTAGTTTGGCTGAGTTTCAACTCTTTGGTTCCAGAAACCTACGTGTCATCATTTAAATAGTACGGCAGAATACCGAACTCATCAAACAAGGTCATCATAGAATCCGGGAGAATACTGAATTCATCGACCAATGGCGATATTGTAAGTCAAGTTCGTTAATATTTTTCCTAATTTTTTTTCCCTTCCTAATCATTAAATTTAACTGAACTAATGCCAAATAAATATATTAATAAATTAAGATCTAGACCGTATTATAGAATAAATAGTGATAATATTTTATTAGATGATAGTACTCAAAATAATAGTGAATTGGAGAAGGTAGTTTTAAACGTTGATCCAAGTGAAATAGGTATTACGAGTGAAATAGAGAATCTTTCTGAAGTATTTAATCCTTCGGTTGGTAACAATTTGGAAACCGAAACAAATAATCCTGAACTAATTACTCACATTAACATGGCTAACCCTATTACCGAATTATTCAACTCATTAAGAATACCTGATGCCATCAAAGATCTTCCACGATTTGACGGCAATCCAAGGCTTCTTTACGAGTTTTTGACTAATGTCGAGGAAATTCTGTTGTTAGTAACGACAGTTCCGGATATCAATTATGGAAAATTATTGCTCAGAGCCATACGAAATAAAATAGATGGACCGGCTAACGAAGTCCTCAATATGTATGGAACACCTTTAGAGTGGTCTCAAATTAAGGCTAACCTTATTCTTCACTACGCCGATAAGCGTAATGAAACTTCATTAATCAAAGATCTACATAATTTACGCCAACACAATAAGTCTATAGAACAGTTTTATAGCGAAGTTATAGAAATTTATTCTACAATAAGAAATCACATCCAAATCCATAATAATGATCCTAATGTTGTGAAAGCGAAAGGAGACTTATATAGTGAAATGTGCCTAAACATATTTTTAACTGGATTAAAAGAACCGATAGGTTCTACAATAAGATCCATGAAACCTAATTCCTTAGCAGAAGCGTTTGCTAATTGTATCAAAGAACAAAACATGGCTTATTTTAGATACGAACACAAACCTTTGCCAAAACCATCCATCCATCCATCTTACTTCCCAATAAAAAATATTCCTTTCAAACAAACCACCTCGAACCCCGTACAGCCAATGTTTAATAATCAGAAATTCGCTCAGTCGAGCACGAGACCACCAATTTTCCAACAACAGTACAGATTACAAGAACAGTATCAACCTCAACTACAATACACACCTCAACAACCACAACAATACAGACCCCAACAATTCCAACAATATAGACCTCAACAACAACCTTATTATCAAAAACCAATTAGTACACAATACACAAATAATGTTCACCAACCAAAACCAACGTCCACTAAAACAGAACCAATGGACACACTTTCGGCTCAAACATTAGTAAAGAAATCCCCATCTGGACAAACGAACACTTTTCGGCAAAACGCTCAGTTCCATAATATTGACGAGATAAATAATCAAATAGAAAGTACAGACGATCTAAATAATTATGTCCCAACAGAACCTACAAATCTCGGTGGTTTTCAAAGCTGTTATACGCAGGACTATTATCCACAACTAGACGCATACTATGACAACCCTAATGAAAACCCCTTAAGTAATCCTGATTGTGAAGAGGAAACAAATTTTCAGTATCCTGCCTCAATACACCCATATACTTAGACATTAACAAACACGGACATTCTCTTCCGTACATTCATATATCTTCACCCTTTGGGAAAAACCTGAAATTCTTAATAGACACAGGAGCTTCCGCCTCATTTATAAATCCCGAATACGTTCACCCAGACGATGTAAAAACAACTACACCCACAGTAATTACTACTATCTTAAAAAAACATAGTATAGACAAACAAGTAGAATTTCCTATTTTTATAGAATTTCAACAATCTGGTGAATTTAAATTTCTTATATATAAATTCCATGGCTACTTTGATGGACTTTTAGGACTTGATGCCCTTAATACACTTAAAGCTAAAATTGATTTACCCAATAAAACATTAGTAACAACAAATTCGAAAATTCCACTTTTCTATAAACCCAATTTCATGTCCCAAAAATTTAAAATTCCTGCAAATTCAAGCGTAGTCGTAAAACTTCCTGTAGATAGTCAAACCGGTGACATCCTCGTCCCTTATACCAGAGTTGAACCCAACATAGACATAATTGAAGCTATTTATTCTGCAGAAAATTGGCACTCTGAAATCGAAGTTCAAAATAATTCATCAACAGACCAGATCCTTTTCTTACAACATCCACTGAAAGTACATTCCCTTTCAAATTTTGAAACTAGAGAATTAAATAACTTGGAAATTCAAATCGAAGACCATGACACACAAATTTTTAACGACATTTCTTCCGAAATTCGATCAGATCATTTAAATCCAGAAGAAAGAAAATCCATTTCGAAGCTCTGTCGAAATTACTCCGATATCTTCTATAAAGAAGGGGACAGCTTAACATTTTCAAGCGTCATAAAACATCAAATTAAGACAAAAGACGAGATACCAATTTACACTAAGACCTATAGATATCCGTATGTTCATAAAGCAGAGGTTCAAAGTCAAATTTCAGATATGTTGAATCAAGGTATAATCAGACCAAGTTTCTCTCCATGGAGTTCCCCAGTTTGGGTAGTACCCAAAAAATTAGACTCCACAGGTAAACAAAAATGGAGGATAGTCATCGATTATCGCCGTCTTAACGACAAAACGATAGATGATAAATACCCTCTACCCAACATAAACGAAATTTTAGACAAGTTAGGCAAATGCCATTATTTTACGACTCTCGATTTGGCTAGTGGTTTCCACCAAATCGAGATGAACACCCAAGACATTCAAAAAACGGCTTTTACGGTCGAAAGCGGACACTATGAGTTCGTAAGAATGCCTTTTGGGCTGAAAAACGCCCCATCGACATTCCAACGAGTAATGGACAGTGTTCTCAGGGAGTTTATAGGAAAAAATTGTCTCGTTTATTTAGACGACATTGTCGTTTATTCAACATCCCTTCAAGAGCACATAGAGAGCTTACAAAAAATATTCGACAAGTTAAGAAAAGCAAATCTTAAAATACAGTTGAGTAAATCTGAATTTTTACGCAAGGAAACCGCGTTCCTTGGCCATGTTATTACAAGGGATGGCGTGAAACCAAACCCCGACAAAATAAGAGCTATAAAAGAATTCCCAATACCCAGAACAACAAAGGAAATCAAATCCTTTCTTGGTCTAATGGGCTACTATCGGAAATTTATTCGCGATTTCGCGAAGCTAACCAAACCATTTACTCAATGTCTCAAAAAGGGTGCAGAGATAATTCTCAATGATGAGTATAAAAAAACTTTCGAACTATGTAAAGATATTCTATCCAACGACCCTCTCTTGCAATATCCAGATTTTTCTAAGCCTTTCGTGCTTACTACGGACGCAAGCAATGTTGCGTTGGGCGCCGTCTTATCTCAGGGTCCTATAGGAAGCGATAAGCCCATTTGCTTTGCGAGCAGGACCTTAACGACGTCAGAGCTCAATTACTCGACAATAGAGAAAGAACTTCTCGCTATTGTCTGGGCAACAAATTATTTCCGCCCGTACCTTTTCGGTAATAAGTTTAAAATTGTCACAGACCATAAACCACTCCAGTGGCTCATGAGTCTAAAAGATCCACACTCCAAACTCGTACGTTGGAGATTGAGATTAGAAGAGTATGACTATGAAGTCATATATAAAAAAGGAACTTTAAATTCCAATGCCGATGCTCTCAGTCGCATTAAGTTACCCGATAAAATAGAATTAAATCTGAATGATACAACAGCTGCCACCATACATTCAGCTGAAGAAAATCTAGACGATGGTATCCCTATAGCAGAAAAATCTCTTAATGAATTTAATTCGCAAATAATATTACAGAAATCATCAGATAACCAATCCCAAAATTTATTAAAAATTTTATTTAGAAAAAAGCAAAGGCGAATTTTTAGACGAAAATCATTTTCTGAAAATGATATTATTTCATTTTTCAAAGAATACCTTCCTGCAAATAAACTCGTTGCAATAATGACAGATGACGAAACATTTAAATTGATACAACAGGTCTATTCAAAATTTTTTGCTAGAAGCAAAACTTTCCGGTTATTGAGATGTAAGAAACTTTTGCTTGACATCATCGAAAGTGATGAACAAGACAGAATTATTTCCGATTACCATACCAAATCCAACCATAGAGGTATCACCGAAACATACCAACACCTACAACGAGATTACTATTTTCCTCATATGAAGGATAAAATAATGAAGACAATTAATAATTGTACCACATGCCAGACACAAAAATACGAAAGAAGACCTCCCATAGTTACCTTTGGAAAAACAGAAATACCATTAAAACCACTTGACATAGTACACACAGACGTATATTCCATCAACAACAAAAGTGTCCTTACTCTCATTGACAAATTTTCTAAATTCGGGGCAGCTTATACCTTACCAAGCCGCAATAGCGTAAACATAGTAAAACAAATTCAACATTTTATAAGCCTTCACGGTATACCAAGGAAAATTATATGTGACCAAGGATCAGAGTTCACATCAAATATTTTCCAAGATTTTTGCAAACAATTCAATATCGAAGTTCATGTCACTTCTTTCCAACAAACTACAAGTAATGCTCCTGTAGAAAGGATGCATTCAACATTAACCGAGATATATAGAATTATTAAAGAAAAACATAAAGACAAAGAACATGAAGACATACTTTACGAAACCATTATTACCTACAATAATGCGATTCACTCTTCGACGAATTACACACCGTACGAACTTTTCTATGGTCGAACATACGACTTCAATCGAACCCTGACATACAGCGACAAACACGATTACCTACAAAAACTCAATGCCTTTCAAAGAGAACTTTTCGAGTCCATTAAAAAATCCCTAGAAACCAAAAGAGATAAAAATATAGAAAAAATAAACAAGGATAGGGAAACCCCAACTAATCTTGAGATAGGAGAAGTTATTTATCGAAAAGAATGTAGAAGAAATAAAATTACTCCACGATATAAGAAACAAAAAGTCCAAGCTAACAATAGATTGACAGTTATTACTAACGACAATAAGAAATTACATAAATGCCGTATTAAGAAAAAACGTAAATTTCAGATTCCTGACAACAATACTACTAATGGGTGCACAAGCATACCACCTGGAGATCCATAATTTAACTGACAGCTATGGACTCTTACCACTCAGACTAGGAGCCGCACGAATTATTGAAACTGAAAAAAAGTATATACATATAGTTAAATTACAAAATTACGTCGAAAGCGTAAATGAAATAAAAAAAATCTATAACAATTCTAAATAAACAAGACCTTAATAGCGAAACAATAGACATAACAGAAATGAAACTTAAAGAACTAGAACGCAAATTAGAAACCATTGTACCTCTTCAACGACAAAAACGAGGCATAATCAATGGTTTGGGTACACTCATAAAAACTATCACAGGTAATATGGATGACAATGATGCATTAAAACTAAACCAAGAGCTAGAAACAATAGAACTTAATCAGAATATCCTTAAAACCGAATCTAACAAACAAATAGGAATTAATCAAAGGATGATAGAAAGATTTGAAAATATCACTCGTCATGTCAATAACCAACAAAATTTAATCAAAGCATTCTTAAGTCTTCAACAGAAAAATATAAATAATTCAATCACAACAACTCAAGCAGCACTCATTCAACTGCAGTATATTCACAGAATCAACTTTAACATTGACCTGCTCCAAAATCACTTAAATGATATTGGAGAAGCTATTACTTTAGCCCGCCTAGATATCATATCTAAACAAATATTAAGTAAATCTGAATTAAAAGAAATAAGGTTCTTCCTAGAAAATCAATTTATTCATTTAACATCAGATGAACAGATATATGAATTTTTGAATTTAAAAGCTTACTACAACAATACTAATATAATATTTAGCATTAGTATACCAGTTATTTCTAACAATATGTATTCCTTTTACCATTTAATCCCTTTACCCATTAACAAAACTCTTACTATTTCCACCTACCCATATACCGCTTTAAACGAACTTGAGGCACAATACTACAATAAAGAATGCAGTCAACTGGAAGGAATCTACTACTGTAAAAGACACGGTTTACAAACCGATTATCCAAATTGCATACCAGAGATCATCAAAAATCAACCAGCTAGCTGTAAATTGATAAATGACACAGAACACACTTCCATAACTCAACCCGAACCAAATTACATACTTCTCGTCAATGTCCAAAATGTCTCATTGAACACAACATGCAGCATCCAAAATTATATAATCTACGGAACAGTTCTTATTCATTTTTCAAACTGTACCATAACAATAAATAATATTATCTATGATTCCAGAGTAAACACCTTTTTTGACCAAATTGTGATTCATCCTCCAACACGTAGAGAAATAAAGTCCAAAACAACAACATACCACCTAACACTGGAAAACTTGTTATCAAACCAACTGCAGAACAGAGAAGAAATAACACTCTTGACTACAAAATCCACTTACAACATCTATACCATAGTATCAATAACAGTACTCTTCGCATTGATAGCTGCAGTACTTTACTTTTATCGAGATAAATACCAATCACCAAAACTTACCAATACACAAGACGTTAACAAGATCGATGAAGAATCAAATCCACAAAGCAATACACCAATCGCTCCTTCAAGGACAAACATCCTCTGGCAGTCGCTTCACTAAGGGGGGAGGAGTTATGTATCTATATATCTGTATATCTATATATAATATAAATATATATTAATACATTAATGTAATCATAACCTTTCAATTGTAATCAAATATTATTTTCATCGTCATCAAATAATTATTTTCATTTAAATATTTTTCAACTAATGTAAATTAAAACCTTAAATTCAGGTGTGAGATACTCTTTTGGTTTCCGTTCTCACACCTTAAACTCAATATGTATGTATGTATCTATTTTATCCAGGTTATGAAAATAAAACTTTGACACTGTGCATTTGATTATAGAACTTCAAAGAATAAAGTTGTTTTTTTTAAACTCTTGGAGTTAGGAAAAACGTAAGTCCCGCCATCGCACTTTGGATCGCGTCGTCGTCGCTGGTCGCCATCGTTGATGTTCTTGTGTAACAGCACCATTTTGTGAGTAGGTGTACCACTGTAAATTATCATAATATAATGATAGTGATCTATTGGACTACTTCTCGATCTTGTTAGCACCATAAATCTTGATTTTAAATCAAAGATTCTCTCGAAAAAAAAAATAAGCCGCTTATAGACGATATTAATTGATGGCCACAGACATCTTTTCTCAGATTTTGCCCTTAATCCGACACATAAACAAGAATCAATCATTTGAAATCACAAAAATTTGTTGAATCTTTTCTTAGAAAACCACCCAAAAGCCAAAGAGGTCCATCGTCAATGGTTTTTGTTTTGAGGAGTAACCGTGGGAGTCTTGAACTTCTCATACCTACAAATTATAGTCAAAATTTGGGTCAAATCAGGTAGAATCCGATGGAAACATTTTTATTGTCCAAAGCTAGTTTTGGGTATTCTATTTTTGGAACTTTGTCAAGTTTCCTTGTTTCGTTTTTTTCCTACACGAACGACAATGAGGGCTATTTTCATAGCTCAAAAAGTTCTTGTTAAGAATTTATTGTTAAATCTTCGATCACAGTGGAGTATCTTTATCAAAGTTTGCGGCAAAAGTTCAAAGAAACGAAACATGCTCATAAATATTTTTTTAGTGTTGACTCTAAATTTTGCCATTTTTGTGGAATGAAAAAATAAAAAAAAAAAACAATTAATTGCGACAGTATTAATAATTCGTTGGAATTTTGGAACCCTTCTGGGAGCCTCTGGTTCAGTTTGGATATGGACTCCCGCTTGGTGAGAAACAATAAAATACCACAAAAGAACCAATCGAAGTGGTCGACATCGACAAGCCACCGATCACACATCTCTAGCAGCTCATCGATTTCAGTATCACAGTCACAGTATTCAGGTTCTTGTATGAATCTTCGTTATGTCACCAGAGACTTTGACTTTGGATACACTGTGTCTGGGATGGTAGTCTTTTAGTAAACCTAAGCACGTTTCAAATTCTCAATTATAAGGAAACAGTTTGTTCGCATTTTTGTTCGTATAGCTCATAGAGAAGGTATATCAAAAACCTTCCTTTTTTTTGTATATCGATTTTTTATTATTGGGAATGCATAAATAATAAAATTTAATATATTTTTGTTGTTATTTTTTTTTTGTTATTTTCTGTGCAATCGATGCAAGAATCAAAGAATGAAAATAAAAACATGGAAATTCCATTTGATATTGATTATGGAAAATTATTCTATATACTACGACGACGACGATGTATCTTTGTTTTTTAAAGATTTTATGACTTTTTCGGCAACATCGGGTGTATTTATTATTATTTAGTTTGGAGATTGGATTGGTTTTGTTGGACATTTTTTTTTGTCTTTAATTTTATTTCAACAAATGCATTAATAAATTTCACAATTTTATTGCAGTTTTTATTGATTTGGGAGCTTGCCAGGCGGGTTTTTAAGTTTTTTGTTTTTTGAAATCGTTAAGTGAAAAGTTTGGTTGAAAAAAAAAATTATGAAGGTATGTAGGTACCTCGAGCAAAGTCTGGCTCAAGAAGTTAATATAATTGATGGGACATATTAAAAATCATGATCAATATTATTATACTGTTGAGATGAAGGTATATCTTGAAAACAAAAACAAAACTATGCAGTTTTTTATTTTCAAATCGATCGTAAATTTCCGATCAAATAATTTGAGTCATAATTTACAAAAATTACTGTTCAAAAAGTGGAGTCTGTTGCTTAGACCCGATCCATCAGCCAAAGACCTGATCTTAAAGTATTTTGAAAAAGTAACAAAATCAGGCTTCCAAGCTATACCTACTCAAACTGAGTGGAACAGTTGGCTCTAAAATCAACAAGTTTATTTATGAAGAAGTCGGGTGGTCTCTTCTTGATGTGCAAGTGGATGAGCTGAAGAAGTAAGCGAGTCTAGCGGAATCTTACTTAAATCGTGTTTAATAATTCCTTAAGATAATTTTTCCTTAAAAAGTTATCTTTTCGTGTTCTAATTCCCAGGTCAAAGAAAAAATACAGAAAAGAACAGTTTGGCAATACGAAAAAGCCAACTGGGAAGGACTCAAAAACTTTTTTCGGTTTTTTTAACTGGTCGTTGTGCTTTTTAGATGGAGACGTTGATGCTTGTGCAGATATGATAACCAATGCTATCGTTAATAGTCTAAAATTCTTTGTTCCTCACAGAATAAAGAGTATCAAGCCTAAAGAAAACTCTTGGTTTGACTGCAAGGAAGCTATCGAAGTTAAAGAATAGTTTTTTCGGTTATATAAAACCATTCCTACAGAGAAAAACTGGTCAAAATTCAAACAAGCCAGAAATTTCTGCAATGCCTTGATTCTAAGAACTAAATTTCTGCATGAGCAAAAAATAAGGCTAAAAATACTGCAATGTACTAAGGGCAGAAAATTGTTTTGGTTATTCGTTAAGAATATTAATAACTCATCATCTTCATCGGTTCCCACGCTTATCTTCAATGACAATTCTCTCGTTAGTTCTATAGACAAGAGAGGGTGAAGATCTGTTCTTCCACTTTAGCAAAAGCTCTTCGCACGCTTTCTTACCTTTCCTATTCCTTAGGCCACTTTCCGTCTGGGTTGAAAAAGGCATATGTGCAGCCAATCCCTAAAAGAGGCAATTCATCTTCTCCTTCCAATTACTGACCAACTGCTCTGACATCCATTCTTTCCAAGATCATGGAAACACTGATCAGTCGTCAGCTTATGAAATATCTTGAACAACTTACTTAAGGTGGCGCTACAGTCGAGGGTGGAAAAGGGTCTCAACCAACAAGCTTCTTCCAGCCGAGCCGGCTCCGTTTCTAGCTAGCTGTCTCCAGTTTCGCACATCAAGTTGGTTGAGGTCCTCTTCCACTTGCGTGCGCCACCTCTTACGCTGTCCAACTCAACTGCGTTGTTCCACAGGGTTGGATTCAAAGACTTTCCGGGCCGGAGCATTGGTGTCCATTCGCTCTAGGTGTCCAAGCCATCTTAGTAGTTCGCTTTTCACTTTTGTGGCTAGGTCAGTGTCAATGTACAGCCCATACAGTTCGTTATTGTATCTTCTCCATTTCCCATCTATGCAGACAAGACCAAAAATCACCCATAGAAAACTGTGTACATGTCTCTCCACCATATATCAGGACCGGGATGAGAAGCATCTTATACAGGGACAGTTAAGTTGCTCGAGAGAGGGCTTTGCTTCTCAATTGCCTTCTTAGCCCAAAGAAACTGCGATTGGCAAGAGTAATTCTTCGTTTGATATCAGCAGTGATATCGTTCGCTGAGTTTATAACGGATCCTAGGTAGACAAAGTCTCTCAAAATTATAGCTGTGTATAGTGACGTTCTGTCCAAGACGTCGGTGTTGGGTGTCCTTTCTTGTTGACAGCATATATTTCGTTTTGCTTTCGTTCACCATCCCATCTTCTTAGCTTCCTTTTCAATACTCACAAAAGCATCGCTGACATCATCCTTTGTTCGTCCGATTATGTCAATGTCGTCAGAGTAAGCCAGTAATTGGACGGAATTTTGAAAGATTGTGCCTCTAGTGTTGACATGAGAGTTTTACACTATTCTTTCAAGAACGATGTAGAAGAAGTCGCATGACAGTGCGTCGCTTTGCCTAAAGCCTTTTTTGACATCAAAGGTGTCGGTGAGGTCTTTGCCGACCTTTATGGAGCAGCGTGCATTCTCCATTTTCATCCTGCAAAAACAGACAAGTTTAAAGGGATGCCAAAACTAGACATTGCTCTATATAGCTCGTCTCTATAGATGCTGTCATACGCGGCCTAGAAATCGATGAATAGGTGGTGGGTATCGATTTTGAAACTCCTGGGTTTTCTCCAAGATCTGCCGTAGTGCGAATATTTGGTCGATGGTGGATTTCCCAGGTCTGAAGCCACACTGAGATGGACCTATCAGGTTGTTGACAAATGGCTTCAGGCGTTCACAAAGATACGGCAGAGAAGATCGTGTAGGCGATATTAAGAAGATTGATGCCTCAGTAGTTGGTGCAGTCCAGAAGATCGATCAACTTTTTTGAGGTTCGGGCAAACAATGCTGCAGTTCCCTTCATCGGGCAAGCTTTCCTCCGACCATATTTTACAGATGAGCTGGTGCATACTCCTAACCAATTCATCGCCAGCCGCTTTGAATAGCTCAGCTGCAAGGCCATCAGCTCCAGCAGCATTATTTGACTTGAGCTTAGATATGGCTATCTTCACTTTGTCGAGATCGGGTGGTCGGAATTGTTGGCCTACGTTGTCCAGGTTGAATAGTGCAATTTGCATGGTAGCGGAATTCGGTTCGTCATCGCCGTTATACAATTTGCAGAAATGAGTTTTTCATTTCCTCAGCACCAACTGCGACACCACCACGATGTTCCCCTGATCGTCTTTGCAGGCTTCGGTTGGGGCCTCGTTACCTTGGGAGGTTCTTTTTACTTTTTGGTAAAACTTCCAATCTTCATTCCTGCAATGGCATCCCTCTTAATTCTCGATCTCATGCTTCTCATGCTCTTTCTTTTTAGTTCTTAGAAGCTTGTGTTCCTCTCTTCTCTTCTGCTCGTAGAGCTCGCGAGCAGCTCTGGTCTTTCTATGCAGCGCTGCTTTGTATGCCTGTTGTTTGGCTGCATGTACTTGTTGGCATTCTTCGTCGAACCAGGGGTTTCGATGTGGTAGTCGTGCAAGGCCCAGCATGTCAGAGACGGCACCTCTGATGGCTTCCTGGCAATTATTCCACTGGTTCTCGATACTTGCAGTTGGTGGCATAGGACTATTTAAGAGGGCGCGAGAGACTCGATCAGAAAAGGACCTGGCAATTTTCTACGACTGTAGCCGCCCGACGTTGAACTTCCTCATAGTATTTCCCTGTTTTGGCTTTGTTGTGGATATCCAAAGCATTACCTTGGCTACAACAATGTAGTGGTCCGATTCAACGTTGGCTCCTTGGAACGTTCGGAAATCCTTGATACAGGAGAAGTGCCTTGCGTCGATTACAATATGGTCAATCTGGTTGGGGGCTGATTGACCAAGAATTCGCCATGTCCCCTCATGTATATCGAAATTCGGGAACTGTGTACCAGCTACCACAACGTTGCGCCCCGCAGCAAAGCCGATTAACCTGAGTCCGTTATCGGAGGTGATGTCGTGCAGGCTGTATCTTCCGATTGTGCAACCAATAACGTCTCGTCTTCCTAGTTTGACAATTTACTTCACCCAAGACAATTTTAATGTCATAGCTAGGGCATTGCTCATATGTCTTGTCCAGCAGCTCGTAGAACTCGTCTTTGGTCTCGTCATCTTT
The DNA here is from genome assembly GCA_963921185.1 of Dasysyrphus tricinctus. Taxonomy (NCBI): domain Eukaryota; kingdom Metazoa; phylum Arthropoda; class Insecta; order Diptera; family Syrphidae; genus Dasysyrphus; species Dasysyrphus tricinctus. The sequence goes on from OY992530.1 coordinate 108,573,178, forward strand.
CTCCTCTGTAGGGGCATGCGCGCATATCAGGCTGATGTTGGCGAACTTAGCCTTGATGCGAATTGTCGTGAGGCTTCGTTTACATATTTGAAACTCAAGACTTCTTCCCTAAGTCTGCCTCTAACGACGAATCCACATCCAAAGAGACGCTGCCCTTGTGGTCGGTAACAGTCACCGTAGTAGTGTTGTTGGTTCGCAACTTAATAGCTTAACGTGGCCGGGAAGTCACCCCGACGGCACGACCGCGCAACCTGGAGGACCAGACCCTTATAATATAACTCCAAGGGCGGGGAGCCGGATTAATAACTGCTTACAGGCCTGAGCTCCGAATATGTCGTAAAAGCCCGTATAAGGTGTTCACTAAGTAGGTCAGCCTAACTGGAACTGCAGACACCACCGTTGATTCCATCTTGAGAATTCTTCCACTGCCACCTGGATAAAGGAGTAGTGTCTAAGTAGGAACACTCCTCCCACCCTATCTCGTTTGCTGCCGCCTAAAAGTGTCCACAGGGATTGGAACCCCATCTTCAGTTAAAGGTACTAGGCATCCGATGTTCACCACTTGGAAGTGAGAGTAGGAGTTGATAGACAGAGGTTCGGTTTGAAAAAACGCTTGTGGACGCTTGTGTTCTCTTGCACCATATCTACCCTTTGAGATGCTACCAAGTAGTGGTATTTGCCCCTCGATATGTTCGGATTCGTTTAGCCAAGGTACTCGAAGCATATCTTACCTCTGACGTCTGTCGCGATGTGATCATTTTGGTTCAAAGTTCTTTTGTGTATATCAAGTTTTGGGAAACGAGTAGTAGCTGTGATGTGATGACTTTTCGGTCCGTGGTGAAGTCCACCATCCTATGTCCGTTATAGGAAGTTTCGCTGTGCAGGCTGTGTCCTCCTACTGACAACCCAAAGATGCTTTCCTCTCTGAATCTGGCGCTTAAGTCTCCCAGAACAATCCTGACGTAATATTTCGGGCATATATCGTACGTGTCCTCTAGAAGACAAAGGAATGCTTTTTTATTTGAGTCTTCTCTCTATTCTGTGAGGTCATGGATGCAGATAAGCGGAATGTTCTTGAATTTGGCTTTGATGCGAATTGTGACCAGACACTCGCTTACCCATTGAAAGCCCAAGACTTCTTGCCTATAAGTATTCCTCTTATTACAAACAAAACCCAAATAGCCGCGGACCCTACTCCCTATAGCACTTTCTGTAGTAGATGTCACACGATTTCATCCTCAGTATGCTCTCTCCATTCCACCCCACGTCCTAGATAGCTGTAACGTTAGCCTTAAGCCTATCCAGGGCTTCCGCTAATTGTTCGACAGCACGTGGTAGGTATAAGGACATGACATTCCAAGTGTAGTTGTTGCTTGGGTCATTAAATTCATACGTATCCGAGGCTTGTTGTTGTTTTGGAACCAAAAATTTGTGTATTGGTAACTATTAGGTATTGGATATTCGTTCCGTTTGCTTAACGGGTTTATCCTGGGCCGTATTGCACCAACAACCTATCACTAATCACTTTTCAACTTATTAATTGTAACAAATTCTGAAAAGTGTTAAGCTGGCCATACATGACTGATCCACGCGATCCATTTGGCTCAGAAGGATTTTCAAAGCTAATCTTATTTAATTTTTGTTTATTAATTCGCTTTTTTTTTCTGATAATGTATGTACTTTCTGTAGCTGCACTGCACGAATGTACTATATCGCACAAGACAAATTGTTGTCCCTCGAACCATAACGCCACGAAATGTTGAAACAAAAATCTTAAACATTTTTGCGGCAAGGTTAATAAATAAACAAAACGTTCAAAATATGTCATCAATGTACCTCGACTTACCGTTATTAAATGTATAGGTAACGTCTTGAGTTAGTTTATGATGTTGGACTAATGCCTTTCTTGCTTCATGACACAGTTTCCAAAAACACAATGATCGTATGGTTGGAACTCCATTTTTTTTTTGCATCACGATTAAAAAAGTGTTCCAAATTTTTTCCTTTGTCTTGACAGAATAACCTCGTTAAGTTTTAGTTTACCTTTTGTGTCTCTCCTATAAAAGTACATAAATCGACTATCCTACAGCAGAGATGCACCTTTCTTCATGCACAAAAGTCAGCATCAGCGCACTGATCTAGAACTTGATTTTCTTATAGAAATTCCATAATGAAGTCCACCCTCACCATCATCACCATATACCACTGCATCACGCTCTACATATATGACCAAGAGTCACGCAAACGGTCAAATATTTCACCTTTTGGCCATCACCATCATCATATAGTTAGAATCAAAACATTCACAATTATTGGCTTTTCTCTAGTTAGGTACAGCTTGAGCGTAAGAGAAACGTCAATGGACTTTGGAAGAGCATCATCAACAACAGACCATAGGTCCCTTGGACGTATGTACGACGACGATGAGGAGTATATGTATTTTTTTTTACGGTCAAGCGTGCAGGTTACTTAAACCGTTTTAAACTTGCAAGTTCTCCTCAGGTTTCTCATGATGCGCGTGCATAGTGCACATTTTTTTTTCGTATGCCTTCGCAAAAGGTTTGCCCTCTCCTCTGTGACCAGGATTGAATCTATCCCGATTCCAACAACAACAACAACGACTACGATGACTTTAACGACGATGACGACCGGACCTTTTAAATCACTACGCGCACTCACTCAGCACGCTGCACACTGCACTGTTCCACTCCTGCTGCCGTTTGTTGGTCGATCGAACCAAATCGAATCAGCAAGAGTGTATAAGGCTCCCGCATAAAGAGGTGCAGATGTTAAAGCCCCCAAACGGCCATAGAGCCGGACAAAAATATACGAGTCCGACCGTAGATAGTACATTTTCTTCCTTATTATGCCATCAGTGCAGTCAGTGGGATTGCACTCTACTCTCAGCGAGGAGTGAAGAGCAAGAGTCGACTCCAAGCCGCACCGATACAATCGAAGAGATTCGTGATTTCGTCGAAGTTTGCACCACCATCGCTCTGCCATGGCGGATGTTGCAACGACAGACGGTCGTAAGTCGTCCTCAAGACCATCTGCAGATTCTATGTCTCTTCTCTATGGCATGGCTAGACCCACGAATAAAGCCAGGAAGGCGAGTTCGGTTTTTTGGGCTTCTTAAGTGCGCGCGCCGGTTGATTGCCCACTGAAGCAACTATAATTAGGAAGTTGCATGAGATTTTGCGTGGTATTATGGCTGAAACGATAGATCATCGTGCCGCAGCAGCGGCGGCTCGGCGCAGCCTCGCAATTCTGCATCATCATCATCATCAATGGGTGCAAAGGTGGTGCAATCATTAAGATACCGATTGGAGAATCTGCTATATTCCAATGCATAATTTTTTTTATTATTTTGGGTGGAACCTATAAAAAACCGATGAATAAACCAAGATACCTTGAGCGGGGTCAATCCTCTTCGGGGCTCATCTATTTTCTATATATACGTACCTATAGACCTACTGCAATAATGCAATTCTATCTTTCTCTCTCGAGCATATAAACGGAAGGCTCAATGCACTCAATTATTGAGTGTTTCGGCAGATGATATCTTCTTGGGATGCAATTGTGAATTGCTTTTTTGGTGCTGTATCAATCGCGATCTGTTATTTTTATTGAACCGAATCAGGCACATTACTATTTAGTTGTTGTAGTTTCTGTGTATACAAATGCTTTGGCAGAATTGGCATCCTCAATTAAAGTTGTAATCACAGACAAGCTTGCAGAGCTCTCGAAGCAATTAGCCTAGATTTGTTTGTTTTTTTTTGTTCGCCCGCCAGCTACGTACATACTTTATAAGTTTATCTGGGGTTCATTATTTCGTTGTGTGTTCTGATGAAATAATTATCCTTAAACGAGACTTTAGGTGGATTAAATCGGTGGATCGATGAACTTTCAGTTTTTGTCTGACTGGAAAAGATTTGATTTCGAAGAATCAGAGTAGTTAATGGAATAATTCTAGTTTTGCACTCTTCTTTTTAAGTGCTGTTAAGTGCTATGAAATCAAGGAAGTTCAGAAATAATTTTGCCAGAAAAACAGGTACGGAACTGCTATAGAAGACTGAAAAAGTCAACCACAGGACTCTCCCTCAAGGACTCTCAGGACTGGGAATGAAAACCGTAGTGTATGTGAAGTCAAATCAATGTTGAATATTTTGAAAGATCACTGATCACTCCTACCAGTTACTGAATGGCGATCGCACCAAAGTAACGAGTCGGTAGGTTAGTTTAATAGGCTGACAGCTGGTCTTGTTACCGTCATACTTAGATCGATGTAGATCCATTGTGGTACCCTAGGGATTGTGAACCGTATGAAATAAAACCTATGTCAATTCAAGCCCTTTAAAAGAGTTGATGAGTTTCAGCAGGCTAGTCTGAAAAGTCGGTGGGTATTTCTTAGTCGTTGAAGGAATGTCTGTCTTCACATAATCAACTGGCTGAGGAGAAGAAAACGCTTTTTAAGGGCGTGATACTTCCCTTACCCCCATTTGAGAAATCATCCCTCCAACAGGCTCGTAGGAGCATTGGCTTCATGCAACAACGTCTGGTAGAGTGATAGGTCAGTGGTTGGTGTATGTCTATGCATCCGTTCGTTTGGTCAGGATTACTGAATGAGTCGAAGGGGTTGTCCCTATCCTCAAGAGGATTTTACCAATCTTAGGGAAAGGTGGCCCTATTCCCTGCATAAGTCGTCTAAACTGAGTTTCATCTTTTCTTGTGGTAACCCAGGTGGTTGTGACCGGTGATGATAATGCTGTCGGAATTTTGTTAATTGAAACCTTAATTTTCTGGTTATAATATAACATAGGGATCGAGCGAGTTTCATCGCTTGTCTATCGTAGCTAGAACATTGCTCTCGATTAACTGTTTAAGATGAAAGGGTGGGACCTGAACTGTTGTTATTACCTGATTAAGATTAAGAGTTCTTGTCAACTCCTCAGCACTTTCTTACTGGGACACCACTGTGACCAGGAACCCAGCAGAGCCTTGTGTTGATTTCGATGGCAGAAATCGCTTTTATTGCCGCTTGGCAACCAATGAAAAAGGTGATATCAACATATGGTATTGCCATCATTGAGACTTGTCTAGCAGCTTTTGTCACTGCCAAGACCTCAGCCTGGAAGATACTGCAGTAATCAGGAAGTATGAATGAGCTGGATAATCCGAGTTTATCTGAATAGAACCCTGCACCAACACCATCTTGGAACCGTGTCGGTGTTTGTTGTAGCTATAATCGATTCGCAGGTTGACAGCTCGTTCATTTGCTAGTCCTCTCTGCTAGGAAAGGCAGTCGTGAACGACTTGTTGAAGTCTAAACGGGGTGTAATGTAGTCAGTGCATACCATATTTCCCCAGAATTTCTGTAGAATCTGCGCGTGACCTGTAGCAATCTGTTTCCAGCCGCCAGTTTGGCTAAGCCGAGGTGCGCTATTGGCTGTTGTTTCCTGTATATATAGATCTAGGGATTGAAAGTTGAGTATAGCTTCCAGACCCGCTGTCCGGATGGACCTCATTGCCCCAGTAATACTAATACATGCCATTCCTTGTACCTTAGTCATGATTTTAAGGTTGGTAACTTTGTCCAGTGCCTTCCACCAGACTTTATTTACGTATGTCAGTACAGGTCTTTTTCTCAGAAATTTACCGATTATGCTGAAGATAATCCAAGCTGCATCTCGATTTCAAAAAGTCTTATGACATTGCTAACAAAGAGAAGGTGTACCATGTCTTTTATCCTTCCGCCAAATTGATACGTCTTATAAAAGGAAAATGTTTGACGCTTCGTTATCATTGGATCGAATTCTACCAAAATCTTCGAAACCAGAATAAGACATTAGCAAAGTGAAGCACTGTCATGTTGCTTCATCAATATTAAGCTTGAAAAGTATTGCACAATATCCTGGTCAGCTTAGCAAGCACTATTAATACACATAATATCTCGGAGTTTCGGAGGACTTTTTTTGCATGGAATCAGGAAGCAAATCGAGATTTGATCTAAACGCAACTATTGATAGGTATTACGTCAAGGAAATCAGTTGTGAAATAAAGCGTATTAATGGCTCCTTGGTGATGAATGATTCATTGAGATGAGAAGATAGCTATCAAAGAAAAAAGTCGTAAATAAAAGAAAGAAATGGTGACTTACTCCTTCAGGGACTAAGTGAGTGAGTGTCTTAGCAAATAGAGTCATATTTAACATTCAAAATCGCTGGGAAGATGAGAATTTTCTTATAGATTTTCTTATGTCTCAATCTTGAGAGAGCATAGCAATATTCTATTGAATCGATGCTTTACTGAGTAAGTTTGAAAGGGGGTTGTAAGAAAAGATCTAACCTTAAGGTTTAATGGGGATGTCGCGATGCCATTGGGATGTGCAGACATTGGAGGTTGGTGATGTCAACTAGGTTGAGCAAATAGGTGTTTCTGTTGAAGACGAAGTTGGGTTGGGTATGATGTTAAATGTTGGTATCGGGTTAAGGATATGAGAACTGTGGAATTTCGGATACTTTGCTCCAGATATTTAATAGTTTTTTAGAAAGAAGTGAGGGCTGAC